>JBAMAX010001145.1:0-710053 GCA_037043745.1 Chymomyza amoena
ATAGCGTCTATGCCAGGTAACATGACGTATACGCAATTTTAATTTGAAGTTCTAAAACTTTTGAAATATAACTTTATATAAATTTAACGTCCATTTAAGGCTACTTTTGATTTGGAGAAAGATTTTACTCAACATGACCTTGATATAAGGCGACATTGCGTATACGTAACTTTAATTAGAAGTCCCATAATTTTCGATTGCAATGCAAAATTTCGAAAATTGCGTTCTGTTAAATAATATTTACTACATTTTAACAACTGAACTTAATATTTTAAAAATATATATCACCCATCCCCGTACGTTCAGGGGTTGTTTACTATTTTTACGGTTGTCCTGAAAAAAATGTAATTATCTGAAACCCTTTTATACAAATTTCAAAATTTTCTACGTCATCTATATAAAATTTGTATAAATTTACCTATATCTAAAGTGCAAGATTAAAAATAGATTTCTTAGTTTCAAGAACTGTTTGCTTTGGTATGCTACAACAAATATTTAACTCATCGTAATGATGAAGATGTGGCCGATATCTGTTGTTCGAAAACGCACCCTGGAAGCAGATTCAGATTCGACAGGGCTTTTTTTTTTTAATTGTTGGCGGCGAGGACTTCATATAGTAAGTGGATTAATAACCGCATCGCTGCTGGCCTGGTCATATTGGCTATGAACCAAAAAGCTTCAGGCTGTTTGGCTACAGAATTTCTGTTGAAAAACTCAACGCAGAGGAAGAACATATCGCCTTTGGACATACTAACTTGTTAGTGCACTGAAGTATTGGTTTCGCGTTCCAAGTAATCCATAAATCAGCCCATAAACTAACAATGACTTGCTGTAACCAGTCGACCAAAAAATTCTGTATAAAAAATTTCTTTCCTGTTAAAACAAGCTTTGCAGAAACCAACATGATCCAACGCCAGATTTAAGGAATGTTAGGTAAACCAAAATACTTTCCAAAACCCTTGGCAAGCTGATTGAATTGACAGCCAGTTGAATCAAGAGACCAATCCCTACAAACAGATTAACAGCCAAGCCAATCCCCTTTCTAGCCGTCTCATGCATATACAAAAACTTGACATACCCTTTACAAGTTTACAAAGAGCTACCAAACTACTACAAATTCGTTAGCGTACAAGGCGCATAAGTTTCAAGCGGTCGAAAGGACGAAAGGGACAGCTTGTCGCCAGGAAAAAGCCAAACTTAAATCCAACTAACTAGCTGCTGCATAACTCCCCTGAGGTTTTTTTCACAGTCTGTCTATAACTGTCTGTCCAAAAGCTGGGGGCGGGCGACTTTGTATGTATCCAATCCTGGCAGGACTGTTGCTTGCTTGTTGGCTCTCCTGGCAGTTCAAGCTAACAATTTGAGCGCCATTGTTTGTTGTTGGCCTGGCCATTATTCTGTTTGTTCTTGTTGTTGGCAACGCTTTTGGAACGCCATTTTATATGGCTATAGTATATAAATTTTTTGTTGGGTTTTTGTAATCCAAAATGCTAATCAGGTTGCATTACGCGAACATTGTTAGTATTTGCTTCACTTAATATATGCAAATATTACAATTTGCTCATGGCCAAGGTCAGCTGAAAGCTGGGACAGAAATTCTTGAACAAAACTAAATAAATCGATGTTGAGTGTAAGACAAAGTCCTTGAAGTCTGTAGACCAACATATGTCAATATAAATGAATTTAAGCATTTTGTGAATTATATTTGCAATCAATAAGAATAAAAATGACAGAAAAATTTTGCCTCAAGGGACACTGTAATACGCAAAGCAAATTTGGCATTCTTAAAGTTCCTACTTTTTGCAGTTTGGAAGTCAGTAAAAAACATTTCTTAACAAGATTTTTTACTTTAAATTTAGTTTGAAATAATTTTGACTATTTCGATTGTTTGTTTATTCAGTAACATTTAAAATTTAAGAAAATATTTTACCGAATGCTTTAGACAACGAGTAGCAGACCGCAGAAACCGCAAGTGCTGGGAACTTTTCGAGTCAGCGATACCAAAAACATATTGAAGACATGGACAAGAGTTTCGAGCCCTGAAAGTCAATTTCTTATGTGTTAGAAAAAATATTTTTTAATGATGATGAGCTACAAAAACGTTGAGAGGTTTCGGATTCAGCGACTCAAAAAAACATTTTTTTGGTAATGTTGCAAATATCATTGGACATCGGATCTCGAAAATAGAGGTTTAAGGTTACCTTATCACACAACTACACCAAAAAAAAAAAACAAACAACTTTTAGGTTCATACGGCCTTCTAAATATATGTTTATGGGGTGTCTTAGCCCATTTTCGCCCTTTTCGAGTCATGGCTTTCGGTTGCAACATTTTATAATTTTCGATCACATAGGAAGGCCGCAGCATCATATTTCATATACGCAACAATGGCTAGTTGCTCGGCTATTGGAAAAGTCTCGGATAACTAAATCATAATCAAAGAATTTTATCATTCATGATGATTTATTTTATAAGGAATAAAACCTATTTTACAGTCGAAAAGACTTAAAATTGAAGCTCAGTAATTTTTAGCTTAAAAGTGATGTGTGTCCATAGATGCTAGTGTGACTGTCAGGATGTGTTTTGGAGAAGGTTGAAATAAGGAGAAAATGGTAGCTTAAATATATACCTTTAAAAGATAAAAATTTGGACGATATTTAACACACAAAGTATATAAAAATTTTTTAATCTGATATTGCGTGTACGAAACAGTAGATGAACATAATTTAGGTTTACCCAGTGCTTAGTGTGGTACCGATTGTGTTTGGGTGCAGGGAGGTACCGAGTTAAATCTTAAACTAAATACTAGCCACGCCTCATACGGAATGCACAATATAAGTTTCAATTTGATATATTCAAGTTAAGCAAGTGAAAACTCAATCGAAACATAATGATATATCAATATCAATAGATCAATAGCAACCCTTGAACAACAGCTCACTTCATATTATTGCAATTTCATTCCTCATATATGTCTCAATTTTTGAAGGCATTATTTCTCTGTTGCAACAGTTGTTTTCAAGAATAAATAATGTGCGAATTTGAGGTAACCGATTACAATAAAAAGAAAATATATATATTTTGAAAGTGATTAAAACAAATAAAGAGCCTTAACAGACTTAAGAAGTTAAAGCGAGCCATTGTAAACATTCCGGAACATGCAGATTACTGCCGTCGGAGCAGTATTGTCAGATCGCGGCAGAACCGGATTGAACTATAAGTAATGGGATAGAACCGATTGTGCAAATATAGAATTTTTCTTGAGTATAGAAGAGTCTAAAGTTGATCTGAATTAAATGAAGAAAACAGAGGGTTGGACGTGCGAAGCACCCGGGTGGTAGAGCCCCTATTTGATGTTATTGGGACTCGCTGAAGCCGAATCCGAGCTTGAAAAGCCCCAGCACAACAGCTTTCTGACATAATCTCCTAAAACGATACAAAACGGGGTGATTTGAAGGTTGTCTCAGAACCCCAAAGTTGCTCGGATCTTTTTGATCACGGATTCGGTTTCAGCGACGCCGAAAACTTGCGAAATCGTCACTGCACAAGAGATCTCAAACAAATAAATTGTTTTGCTGTATTTTGAGGATAAGAATAGAGCTTGACCACTTATGCTTCTTTTAGCGGTTTTGAACTTAACAAAATATACAAGAAAGCATTTGCCTCGTCTTCTGATCACGAAATTTTTTGGGTGTTGCTGGTTAATCATTTTTAAGCATTCATTAAAGGCAAAAGTGAGCTTAATATGGGGCTGGAACCTGAAAACCCATCGTCGTAAGTGCGCTACTGTTTGTAACCAACTACTACCCAAAGGCGGTTGATCCAGCTCGGAGCATTATGAGAGCGTTGGCCGCATCCACCAGCTCAAAAGGATAAACATATTTCAGATGCATATACATACTGTCATATAGAAAGTCTCTATTTATTAAAGACAACGCTGTTCGGTTTCGGCAATAAGCTGTAGATCCCTGTTCTGTTCGAACAATCATTAATCCCCATGCCCCTCCCAGGAGTCAGTCAGGGGAATCGTATAACATGTAGGCATCAATAACATTCCTGGATTAATGCATAAGCATTGACAAACTCTGCAAGAAGCTGCGGTGCAGCAAGACGATCGCTAAGTCGGTCCTGAGCCACACTGTGGGATTGGTAACCACGTGGTACGGGACCAACTAAGAATAGAGGAGAATAAAAAACGACTGCTTCACTAGGTCGCAGATACCAGAAGGCTTAAACGAGTCAAAACCCTCCACTCTAATCTAGCAACCGTTAGAGGTTAAAAGTCATGGATATCGCACGGGAAGAACACTGTGAGAATCATGACGGGCCTTCTGACGGAACACTGTAGGCTTCGCAGCCACCTCAACAAAATTGGCATAGTGAATGAGTGGACTATGCCGCTTCTGTACAATAGAGCAAAGAAACTTCTTCGCACATATTATGTGAATGTATGGCAATCGCCGGTAAAAGGAACAAGGTCCTGGGCATGTACGCTCTCCCACCAGAGACCGTTGCCACTATAAGTCCGGATAAAATACTGCAATACATGCAGGCCTTAGGACTTTTGGGAGAGCTCTAAGCCATGGAGGGGGTACAATAGATTCACCTGGGTCGCAGTACATTTATACCAATAACAATAATATATACTAGGCCTCAGAGAGTTCTTTTTCATGGAAAGTTCACCTTTTTTGACTTTGACTAGTTCTATCAGAAATCAGCTCCATTTCTGTAACGAGTTGAGTTGAAGCTTTTCGATATCATTTAAAGTTAGTCTTTTGAATGAGGAGACTTAATGTTCGCACCGTGAGAGTCCGAAGCTATTGCAAGGTCACTGACGGGTGGGAATCCATGCAATCCAGGCTCGAATGCTGCCTACATTGTGATTACAGCTGCAGAAGCTGGCTGTTGATAAGGAAGGAGCTAGAGGACGTGTGTAACACGCTTTTCTGTTTTCTAACCGGGGTTCTAGGACTCGAAGAGAGACGGTGGAACATCTTTCAGTTACTGTTCTCAAGGTATATTCCCTTACTGATTTATCTGTGCTCTGAGAGTCCAAGAAGCATCTGGGGTTTGTTCAGGTCGCCGGATGGACGTGTCTTTAAGATCATAAAAGTGACCTCCGGAGTGGGGAAGTGGTCCACCCAGCAGTATCACAATGAGCCATTAACTGAATTGTGATGTCAAGCCCTAACTACTGCACTAACCTAACCTAACTTACGCTAACGTCACCTTACTTAAACTAACCTAACCTATCGTTCATTTAAATTATTAAACTCTCTCCTTTCAAGTACTGCTTTGCTTATCGCATAGTAAACTTTAGCTTTGCTTCCAGAGCTACATGTTAACTGCCAAATATAAGTAGTTCCAAACCACTCCAAAAGCGCTTCAACCACTCACATAATTTGCTTCGACCTTGTAGCTATGTTAAGGTTGCACTATTTTAAGCAAATCCCCAAATTATTATTATAAAATATAGCCCAAATTTAGACCCAAGAACTCGCAGCTGCGTTATGCTTCAGCGCTTTTCTCCTCTCTCGCTCTTCCTTCTGTTTACGTTAATCGCTTTTTATATTTACTTTTATTTATTTTTTTTGTTATTATTCGTGGCGCATTTTTCGCATTTGGCCGACGCCTCTTTTTGCATCTTATCTTATTTCATTTACTTCCGCACTCAGCACAGTGCCCCACATAATTATAATGCCGGCAACGTAGGCATAAAAATTATGCTGACTGCTACTGACAGACCAACTGACAGACAACCAGAGAGCTCTGCTCTACCTCGCTCGAGGTAACAGCATGCGATTAATCACGGCACCTCCAAACCATTAAAGCCTCCCCTCTGAGTCACTTAATGAGCAACCTGATGGGGCATCCACCATAAGAGCCTGTGGCAAAGAGCCTTGCGGTTCCGTGCGGTTCGCTTCGGTTCTATCTACCTGCTGTGTGTGCTCGGTGCTCTGGCTCTGCGCTGCTCTGCTCAATCAATATCTACGTCATACTCTTGTCAAGTGTCAGTTTCAAAGTGTTCCAGTTTTGTCTTTTTCGCAAGTTTTGTATCTTGTATCTTGTATCTGATTTAGCTCATTTCGCTTTCAAGTGTGATTTTTTCACGCCTAGGTCTTTGCAGTTTTCCAGTTTTCATTCTCGATGACTTTTGTAATTTTTCTTCATCATTTATCGGCTCACTTGGGCGACAATGTGGGCTAATGCACTTTAGGCTGGTTTACCTTGAGCCGGTTAAGGCTTAATGTGTGTGTGACTTAGCCATATGCTGCTAGTAACTGGGCTTATTTATGGGATTACCATAGCTATTCCATCATCATCTGTGGCTGCCACCCAAAAATTTCTCTATTAATTATGGTTGCGGCTTTCACACTAAAACTTATTTCCGTCAAACCGCGTTTACACACACACACACACATGTGCAACCTCAATAAACGCCATAAATTTATGGCCTAAATATTTGTCTGGCCTAAACTGCTTGCCACATGTGCTGCCACATATTTGCCTGTTTTTATTATTAAAAATTTATATTAAAAACAAATTAATTTTATAAAATATATTTATATTTTTTGTACTGCTCGTTATAGTTTTTTACGTCACAACTAAAGCTAAAATGTTTTGTTGCGGCTTTACGGCTGAGTTCAGCTCGTTGGGCACAATTCTTTTGGCCAGTTTTGGCCAGGATTTTTTTTTTTGCTGCAGTTGCTAAACAGATGAATTGCGTGTAAATTCGCTGACCGCCAACAGCTCATAAATAGCCAATGAGTTAAAGCCAGAAACGGTAGAGAGAGAGAGAACTCAGTTAGCCAAAGTTATAAACAAATTTTGTGGCATTTTTATGGCACACACTCACACTAGCAGAAACATATGGCCATAGGAGCTGTTTATAGTGCGCTTATTAAAGCCATTAATAAGAATGTTGTTGTCAACAAAACACTTGCAAATATTTTGTCGCAATAAATTTTATGCTTTACTTAAGTTAAGTAATAAAAAAAATACTTGGCAATACAGTTAGAGCTTACATAAAAAAAATATAAATATGCGTATACTTAATTAAATCGAATAGAGAGAAATTGAGATGTGCTCAAAAACTTTTAAAGTCAGATTTTTTTTTAATATACTAGGGGGCTTCGCCCCTTGCTCGCTTCACCCAACCCCCACCACTCCATCGGCGCAAGCGGCTCAGGGGGACCACTTGAAATTAAATTGCTTCTTTATTCTTCTCACACCTCTTCTTTGATCCTTTATGCATCTGTTCTCGCTTGCGCTCTTTCATATCCTCTTTAGTCAAATTAAACTTCTTTCTACAGATTTAACTAAATTCCTTACTTTATAAAAACATGAGTAAAAAAATTATGAGAAACAAATATCTTCTGCTATGCACACAACATGCTGTTCTACACTTTCAAAAAGATGAGAAAAACAACTTTTTTATATAAGAGAGGGATTAAGAAATCACAATGGCATATATTTTCGATCAATATCAATTAATCGGTTAGCAATATCCCATATAGCAGCTACGAAATCGTTTTTAAAATAATGATACAAAATTTTTTTTAAATAAAATAAAATAATAATAATTGCTTCGATTTATCTAAAACCTGTGACATTTTCTAAGTTGGCCAGTTTAATTGAGAAAAACACTAAAAAAATTATGTGAGTACGTATACTTAATGTAATCGAATAAATTAAATTAGAGAGAATCTCAAGAAATTTTAGGAACTCTTTTTCATGATTTTTGTGTTGAAATGCTTAAATTTATCACACAATCGGAATCACACAATATAAACATCGATATATAGGTTAGAAATATCGAAAATAGAAGCTATGGAAACAGATTTAAAATGCTAATACTATTTTTTTAAATAAAAACAAATTCAGTATATATTCGAATTATCTAAAACCGATGAGAACTTCGCAGTTGACCAGTTTAATCTAAAAAAATTTAAAAAAATTTTGTATACGCATACTTAAAGTAAAATAAATTGGGAGAACCCTAAAAACTACTACTATGCTTCTAACTCTACGTATACTTAATTTAATCGAACAAAAATAATTTGAGAGAATCCTAAAAACACAAAATAACAATTGTAGCATTTTCGATCAAAATCGATTTATCGGCTAGAAATATCGAACATAGGAACAATGAAAAAGATTTAAAATACTGGTACTATATTTTTTTAATAAATTAATTATATTCGAAATTTTCATAATTAAGCAGAGCTGTCTTTTCTTCGGAATTTTGACACTGAAATTATAAAATCCTATTAAAGGATTTTACAAATATTCGTATATTATCGTATATCGTGCAGGATCTGCAGGGATCCGGAAGTCCCTGAGACCCTAGCACACGTACTCTGCGACTGCCCAGCCATCTCTAGACATCGTCTGACCGCCCTAGGAGAACCAGCGTTTGTCGGTCTAGAAGAGGTGGCCAGGCTACAAGTTGGGCGGATACTTAATTTCGCTAAAAAAGTAAAATTTTTAACTGACCATAACGTTGCGTAATAACCTCGAATCTGGCACAGCTAAGGACCAAAAGGTATATGCTAGGCTGCACTCTGTTGTGGGCGGCCAGTGTAACCTAACCTAACCTAACCTATATCGTATATTATGAATATTTCTTAATTAAGGGTTTTAATTAAATTTTTTCAACTATTTTATAGGTAGACCAAACAAGAGTTTTTTTCGTACAAATAAAAAGAACTAAACGATAATATCGGCAGCTACTGACTTCGAGAAACGCAGTACAATCATAAAATAGTCATAACTTAACTATATTATTCCAAAAAGGACTTTTTCAAATTAAAGTTTAAGCTATGGAATTTTTAAGTGAAAACTCCCAAAGCAGGTGGTAATAGGGGTATCGGCTATAAAACACACGATTTCTTGTGCGTGAGCTTGATTTATTTAAAATGCTTCCTGGTCCTTATCGTGAACGTGGGATTTGAAGGAATTCAAATTTTTACGCAAGTGATGTTGACTTAAGGGGTTAGGCCACCTTCACGACCAAACATTAATGCATATACTAGGGATTTTTTCAAATGAAAACCGATGAATGTTGAGCAAATCCATTATAATTGCTTCAATAAGTATACATTAGTGTGTTAATAAAAAATTATTATTTTGTTGAAATTCCGAATTGTCTGAAAACTGCGAAGGATTCCGCAAAAAATTACGTTTTCGTCTATGTTTCTTATTGTTCTAATCGTTATAAAAAAAAGTATTCCTTCTAACGTGAAAGTCCTACGTCACGCAAAAGCTGATAGATTTACGAAAATTTTGGCTTAAAAAAACATTGAAATCGGTCAAGAATTGTTAAATTTAAAAAACGTCGTTTCGAGAAAAACCGGTTTAAAGTTTTCGAGCACGATTCTAACCGCTTCAAAGCGCATGGTTTCAATTGTCAAAAAATCATTTTGCCAATCGAATTGTTCTAAATTAATATACTTAGTGTATTCTTAAGACTATAAGATAGCATTTCGAGAAAAAAAAAACGATTTTCCCAAAGTTCAAAGGTGGCGTAACCACTTAAAAAAATTGATTTGCGAAGGGTTTAGAAAAAAGTTTTTCAACTTCCAAAAAAAATGTTACAAATGAAATTTCCTTCGCTCAAGAATGGTATTTCCTGCCGAACACTGCTATAAATCGATAAAAATTATTTTACAGGAGCACTTTGCTACAGGATTTAAGCAGATGAAGTCATGCTTAAGAATCCTGTGCAAAATATGATAAGATATAAAAAGGGTAAAAAGCATATTTCTTTGAGTCCCCAAAGTCCACCAATCATTTTTAAGGCTGCAGTATTTCCAATCACAGCGTAATTTATTATGTATCTAAAGATGTTCAATATAAAAATATAAAGCTGAAAAATTCATTATCGTCTTCGAGATGCTCTAATTAAAGTAGCATCCTTACTTCACGTAGCTTTCTTATCTCATACTACATAGTTAGAATGTTTTTGTGCATAGATGTTAAACAAAGTTGTTTTCTTTTTTATGAATTTTCAGGAAACTTATCCAAAGTCAAAAAAGTTTTTAGTAAGGGTTAATTCATCGAAATTTTGTGAGTTTCGTTTTCGTCTTTGAGATTTTATGTTATGAAAAATGCAATTCACCTGCTTTACTCAAATAAGAAAAATAAAAAGTTGACAGAAAAGTAAATCCCTAACTTGGAACTTAGCACTGAACAAGTTTTTCATGAAGTATTATAAATTAAGATTTTAAAAGTTGAATCTTCTTGGAAATTACCACAATCAGGGTTGACTTCAGCATTTGGTCTTAGGTGGAGTTATCCCTTAAAAGTGTATGTATTATTTGGTATATTTATATATTAAAACATCCACTGACCACAGTATATGTTAAAATTAGTTAATAAAAAAAAAAAAACTAAATAAACTAAACTTTAGTTTTAAATGGAAACTTAAAGTGTGCTTTAAAAAATAAAAGTCTCACAAGTCATTGACTTAATCGCTTAAATAAAATAATTTGTACTTTTAGAAAAATAAATATTTTTATTCAAATGTATTATACAGAAATATAGTTAAGAACTAGCAAAAGGGACCTACGACACGAATGTGCATTTCAAATAATAAATGAAAATTCAAATCATCAAACGAAATTATAAATCAATTGAGTTGTCACACGCATCTAACCAGTGTTGCTCAGATGAGTGCTGTATAAGTGCAAATCAAGCACACTTTTTTTATCCTTCTAGAACTCCTTTAGCTGTAGCTACAGCTTTAAAATATTGCCTTGAAATCAGATATGTAGAAAAGGCATTAAAGGCTTTTTATATCAGAACTTAAGTTACACCAGTTTGATCTATTTTATAAACAAGTGAAATTATTTCTTTACGCTATATTGAAAAAATTGACTTGTGATTTGCCATATTTTATGAAAAGAAGCAAATTGAGGTATTCACGTTTGTTGTTGACTTGCAGAGTTGCAAAGTTGCGCGAGCACTCAACGCCAAGCGTGAAGGTTCTTTTTGTTAAATTAGTACTTCTTTTTCTCTGATTTAGTTTATTTATGTTAATTTTAAAATTAGTGTGGTCACCATAAGACCCCATTAATTAAAACTAACAATTGTTTAATATGTTAAATTTAAGTAGAAAAAAATTTTAAAAAATAAAGCTTTACGCCAAATTTCAGCTGCTACTTGGTATATTAGGAATAGGAATTTACATAAAGACCTTGGCTAGATTTCACATAGAGCTCCATTAATAACCTGAGCAGAAGATACATCCAAAACGCATGCAAATTCGTTGGCTAGTGCTCCTGCGGGTCATAGACCAAGGCGAAGATTAAAGAAGATTACACACTTCCGATGTAAAACACCAAAAATAAATAATTTTTGTTCAGATACAATACCAGATTATGTGTAGCAATAAATTTTGTTATTTTCTATTGAATTATAGCCTTAATTTACAATGAATTACAAAAAAAAATATAGTTAAAATAGAAACAAAATTTTGTTTAATGGCAACTCTAGGACAAGTTTATAAAAATCACTTTACTTTTATTATCGCTGTTTATATTAAAAATCTTTCCAAACATTGTAGTATTGAAAATTCCGCAGAGGAAAGATAAACTTTAAACATGACCATTTCTTAACATTTTTAACTCAACTTTAAAACGCGCGTGAATACCCTAAAAGGCAATTGATTACAGATCAACAAAGTACATCGCAAGACTACGTCGTGGGCTAAAAGTAAATAGAATGACTAAATAATTTAAGCAGCACGCTGCAGAAATTAGTTGAGAAAAGCTTGGGTGTATCCTGTGGACGGATTTTTAGGATTCACATCCCCTAGAAAATCTAAGTTAAATATTAATATGGGGAATCTAGCAAGCAGTCACCAGCACTTTAGTAAATATTTGAAAAGGCAACTAACAGAAAGGTAAGCTGCCAAATATTTTTACTAAATTCCATGTTAATATTATTTAATTTTATATTGCGACTGTACGTGTATAGCCTGGGAAGAAATTTTTGGGACTAATATCCCTTAGATCAATTGGAATTATATATTATTAAATATTATCTACGCCTGGGCTAAGCCATTCAATAGCTAATAAAATATTCATAATTTAAACAGCACCCTCTAGAAATTAGTGGGAAAAGCATAAATGCAGCTTGGGGAGGAGCTTCTAAGGTTTCACATTCTAGGAAATATGGCCTAAAAATAATCATATAGAATCTGGCAAGCAAAGTAAGTTACATGAACTTTTTTAAAGAATTGAAATGGCAACTAACAGAAAGGTAAGCTTTCAAATATTTTTAAATTCCATGTCAATATTATCCAATTTTAGATTGCGTAATAATTTGGAAATCCTTCAAACTGCTATCTGCAAAAAACTTGATATTCTGTAATTATTAAAATATTCGAATTACAACGAAATTGACAAAAAAAATCGTAGCATGACAAAATATTTTCAACTGAAATTGATCATGTAGGTTAGTGACGTCATACGCCGAAAGAGAGGAGTAAGCCTATAGGAGATTTCTTCTCTTCTGCTATCTTTGGCTCCCAGTGGAGCATTGGGCTTATATAAGATTTATTAATAGAAAAAAAGTGAAAAGCACAAAAAAATAAATCTTCTTTTCTTTCGTGCGACTAAGCTTAGATTTTTAAGGTATTTTATTTTTAGCTTAAATTTAATTTCAAGTGAAATTGATCATGTAGGTTAGTGACGTCATACGTTGAGAGAGAGAAATCGGCCTATAAAGAGTTCTTCTCTTCTGCTATCCTTGACTCCCAGTGGAGCATGAAGCCTATAAAGATTTATTGATACAAAAATAGTGAAAAATACTTAAAAAAAAAATTCTTCGTTTCTTTGGTGTGACTTAGATTCAATTTTTTAAGGTATTTTATTTTTTTTATTTATAGCTTATCTTAGACACTTTTTTATATATTGCTTATTTTCTCTCTCATTATATGAGTAACACTGAAATTGAGCGAATAATAAAGGAATATGAATTCTTAATTTTTTGCTGATGAGGAAGAACTCTCATTATATGGCACGATTGAAATGGAGCGAATATGAAAGAAACAGTTGGAAAGGAATATGAATTCAGAATTTTTTTTGGTAAGTTGAAAGTTTTGGAGATTTTGTGTAAATTCTAACTATAGAAGGTGTCATAAATTTGTAAAAAATGCAGGAGCTAGTAGCTAGCTAGCTATTCAATAGTAATAACTGTATGTGCGACCGGATATAACTAAAGGAGTCATAAGCTATTGGTACAAAAAACAAAACCTGGCTAACCATTTGTCTTATCTTTTCTTACCTATGAGAACTTCAAAAAGTTATACCCATGTAATCCAGATCTCAGATACTAGATAATTCAACTATTGACAGCCAACAGCCGGACATGGTCAACATTTTGAGATCTATGAACCCTGTTGCAGTCTTTTGCAAACATTTGCAAAAACAGAAACTAGTTGCCGTCCATCGAACCATTTTATGTTTTCACTTTTTACGAACATGTTAATACAATTTATCAAATGTATATAAAATAAAGCATAAAAAATCCTAATCATTAGTGGTAGTTAGTAATATGAACTGCCATGTGAGCAACTTTAAAATAAATGTCTTAAACTCACGCTTGTACTTGGCCAAGTCAGTCGACCAATGATTAATTATGCATGGCTAAGAAAGATCAAGTGGAAAACTCGTGCATGTTACAGCTTACTATGTATCGTATATAAATACCATAAAAGTTCATATATACACACATATATACATATATATACTATATATAGCAGTTAGACGCCATGTAATGTCTGCACTTGAAACCGCAACTGGAGCGGTTTTTCGTTTACTACTCTCAAACTAGTTTTAAAACGCGAGTTTTGTAATGCATTTTGTAATGGACACCCACCTGAAAGTTAAGACCACTTAAGTTGCCGCGTGGGTCTTATAAAACTGGTACGTACTCCCCAGCGTTTTTGGCTGCAACACTTTAGGCTTTATTTTTTTGATCAATAACAACAACACAGCAGGCACTTGCAATATTTTTGCAAACAATTTCCATTACAATTTGAATTTCACTTTCAGGACAACAACAATTTACTACAATACGTCCATTGACAAAAAAAGCTAATTTAAATTTATGAGATATTCAAATTACTTGACGACGCTTGGCACAAATTAAAATATATTTTAATTAAGATTTAGCGGCTTAAATGCGCGCTCTCAAACACAAAGCACTCGTATGCCCACTTCACACACACACACTCACGCACGCACGCACTCGCACACACAACAAGTGTGTTTTTTAAAATTGAACTTTTTTGTATTTTTAGCAACACGTTTAAGCCAACTTTAGCTTTTGGCTTATAAGACAATTGTTAGCGAGTTAGTTAACAAAAAAAACTTTAGCTAACCTGTGCGCGAGCGTTGCGCTGTCCAGCTTGTTCGAATTGCAACTGAACTCCATATTGGAGCATTCCAATGTGAGGCTGCTGCTGCCGGCGTTGGTGATTGTTGAGTTGTTGCTGTCGCTGGCAACATTTGTTGCTGGCAGCATGTTGATGCTGTCCGCGTTGTTGATGTTGCTGGGCAGCTGTTGCGATTGCCCCTCTGTTAGTGTTGCGGCAACATGCTGCTCACCGGTTGTTGTCGTTGTAGTATTATCGTCTTTTGTTTTGCTCGCCTTTTCGTTGTTTGTTTTGACTGCTGCTTCGTTGGACGCATGCTCGGGCTGGCAACATGTATCGTTGATTACTTTGTTGTTGCTGCTGCTGCTGCTGCTGTCTTTTTTATTATTGCTATTATCTTTCAGTTGCTTTGGCAGCTTATTTGTTTGTTGCTGTTGTTGTGCTGCTGCTGCTGCTTTATCTGCAACTTTGTTTATGTTCTTGTCTTTATTATTGTCCTCTTGCTTTATGGCTTGTTTGTTTGCTTTGACATCGCCGGGGGGCGTGGCAGCAACTTTCTCTTTTTCAACTTTGGCCTTGCCTTGTTCGTTGTTGGCCTTGCTCAATGTCGTTGTTGTAGTCATTGTTGTTGTTGGCAGCTTTTCAGCCTGTTGTTGTTGTTGATTGTGTGCTGCGCGCATCCTGCAATAAAATAAATATAATATTTTTTTATTCTATTTCCTTATTTATTTTTTTGCCTTTGATGCTTTAAAAATTCATTAATATTATTTTATTTGCTTTTGATGAGCTTTTTTTGGGCTTAAGCTTTACACGCTCTCTCGCTCTCTTTTGCTTGCTTGCTCTTTCGTAGTTGACGCGCCTCTCTCTCTCTGGTTGAGTTGTTTCCTAACATAAATCTCTGTTGTTTTTGTGCATTGCTTATGTATGGGTGCTGAGTATGTGTGTGTGTGTGTCAGTGGCGTAGAGAGGGGAGCTTGGAGGATGCTGTATAGCTCAATACTGAATCTGAGCAGCTAAGAGAACAATTTAATATAATTCTTAGACACTGAGTGAAAAATGAATATTTTATTTCAAGTTTTATTTAAAAATATTTATTTATATTGATATTTAATATTATTTTAAACAAAAAGTAGATATGAAGTTCATAGTAGATGAAATTTTGACTTCTTCATAGAGTCACAAAAGAAAGTGGCGTGTGCTTTACGTGTGACTGGATTTGGAGACGTTGAAGCCGAATCAGAGGTATTAAAAAACATAAAAAAGTTTTTTGTAGGTTATCTCAGAAACCGTCCGTCTGTCCGTCCGTCCGTCTGTCCGTTTGAACGCCTAGATCTCAGAGATGGTAAGAGCTAGAGTTACCAAACTTTCACATTAGATCCCATATTATTCCATAGGAGGCAAGTTTATTTTATTTTTTTGATATCGGGGATAAATTATATAGCTCCCATGGGGGTGTTTGAGACGACCCCGAGAAAAAAAAGGTTTTAGATGAATAACACTGTCCAACAGTGATTTATAACTTTTCAAGCGACCTAGTGTACGTTGTAGGTCTTGACGAGTAGATCACGATAGTGTTTTTCAAAATTGTCTAACACCCCCAAAATCGGAAGTTATCGCTTAAAAACCGTTTTTCGGGTACTGCGATCACTCCCACTATCACAACGTCGCCATTTTTCAACCGATTTTCGATTGCTTTACGGCTTTGGAAAGAAGAAGATTCAAGCTTTAAGATGATATACACTTGTTTATACTTTATACAAAGCAACTACGAGATTTTTAAAAGTTATCTAAGATTTACACTTTTTTTATTCGATTTTCACACTTTGAAGTCATTTTTATATAGCATTTTGTTAAAACACCTTTACTTTTTTACATTTAATCTTAAAGAAATATTAATTCCGAGTAAGAAAAGTTATAGTTTATTAAAATCGGTCGATAAATGTTTAAGTTACGACGCTTATTGTAAACAAGGAAATTAAAATTCCATCGACAAAAAAAAAGTTTTTAGATGGATAATTCGTTTGTTCATGAAGATATCGTAACCAAATTTGGAATAATGCTTAAGAACAATAAACAACTTACAAGTGCCAAATTTGGTCGCAATATTTTAAAAAACAAACGAAATACAACAAATTTTGTTAAAAAATCCCGTTCCTATGGGAGCTATATGATATAGTCAACCGATTTTGTTCAAATTTAGCGTTTTGAAATTTTTTAGAGCACTTAAGCAATGTGCCAAATTTGAACAAAATCGGTTGAGCTATATCATATAGCTCCCATAGGTCCGATCTTCCAAAAAATCGATTTTTTAACAAAATTTGTTGTGTTTCGTTTGTTTGTTAAGATATTGGGACCAAATTTGACATTCGTGAGTATTTTATAGTTCCTAAGCACTGTACTAAATTTAATCCAAATCGTTTGACTAGATCATATAGCTCCCATAGGACCAATCGGTCCAAAAACACGTTTTTTATACAAAATTCGATGTGTTTCGTTTGGTTGTAAAGATATTTGAAATAAATTTGGCATTCATATCTTTTTTAAGGTATTTAAGCACTGTGTCAAATTTTATTGAAATCGGTTGACTATATCATATAGCTCCCATAGGAACGATCGGTCAAAAACAAATTTTTTGCTTAAAAATTCTTCTGGTTTTGGTTTTTTGTGAAGGAATCGGACTTTATTACAAGTTAGTGGTACAGGGTATCCTAAAGTCGTCCTTTCTAATGAAAAGTATCCGAATGTTATCAAATAAAAGAGCTCAAAGGTGTTCTTAAGCCATTTAGAGAGCGGGGAATCTGGTTAACAAATTCTTTGTTCCTTTATCCTATTTTTTTTTTAGCAAGAAATAATCCATTTTCTATTAGTCTGTCTTTTATTAAAAGTATTTGAAGGGTATCTCAGAAACCTGACGTGCTGGATTTATTTTCGAATCGGACTCGGAAAATTTTTTTTGTATGTTTTGGAGCTTACTAATGAAAAATACTCCAATATAGCTAAATGAAAGAATTCCAATCAATTGTTAAGCACTTTCGAGTTCGGGGAATTTGGTAAACAAATTTTTTCCTTTGATCTAATTTCTTAACAAAAAATAATCAATATTCTATAAGCCTTTATTTTATTAAAATTTTATCCACGCCAAATCTAATTCCCATGCGCTCCCCTTATCCTAGAACCCTATCTACGTCACTGCTGTGTGTCTGCATGTGCGTTACCATTTCTACTGACGAATTTCTATTCAATTCATTTTAGGTTACATGAATCTCCAAAGGCTCTCCCCTTGCCCTACCCCAAGATCCCTTGATGGTCTTCTTTACTTAAGCTTGTTAGTGATTTTCTGGAGCGTACACAACATTGATAAGATGAACGCTGTAAAATGTACAATATATAATATGTGTGACCAGTTTTTGGGCAGCACCTTATTCAAAAGCCTGGACCAACTCTAAGGGCTCAATGTGATTCAGTCAGGCAAACTGATTATGAAGACAACTCGCAGCCAGCTGTGCGGATGTACGCCAAAATGGTTTCGAACAGCCATTTCTAGTAATTCAGGATACAGACGGGCACATTTCATTCAATCCGGTAGGGCTAAAATGTTTGTCATCATGATTAGGTAGTTACACTGAATTTAAAGTACATTGATGTTGTCAAACAATTTGTGACGCTTATTAAATGCAAAGGTTGAGATACTGGAGATAGTAGATCTAAATATTTCCTGGGTTACTGTCATGTCAAGAAGAAATATTAAGCTCGAAATAATTTAAACTCCAAAGAAAAATCGCTGCTATAACATTATTGAAAGGAATACCCGAATCTATAAAAAAACCTTCGCCACTTTTTCAAAAGATGTGCAGATGAAGCTTGTTGCTCCTTCGCAAAACAGTTTTCCTAGAAACTTTTTTTTTCTTGATTGTAGAGATAAGCTTAATAATTTGGGAATTTTTTTTGTCAAATATTGAATATTCAGCCAAATTCAAATGCGAAAGTGAAATGGATCGGGCATACCTTCCAAACATACGAGCGAAATCCCAAGAAAAATCCTGGGCTGGAACCCGCAGGGAGCTGGTTGACGTGGTCACCCAGGATCATCGTATTGGCGGACCACAAACGACGAGATTAGAGTCTTTTAAAAATTCTGCAGGGCAATTAAAGCTCCTGATACATTATTTTGAGATCCTTCGCTTTAAAAGAAATCACGCAGGATACAAACTCTCCCTCTCTCTCTTCTCTTTTTCAATCCGCCTTTGTTGTTAGGCGTCAGGGTAGCCTTGGGATATCCATCTTCTCCAATTAGGTCGGTCCCGGCTCTTCTCATCTCTGCCAGGGTTCTGCCCCTCATTCTTCCCACATGCTGGATGCGATTTTCCCAAGTTTTTCGGGGTCTTCCTCTCGGTGCATTGCCTTCCGTTCTCATTTCCAGTACCTGTTTGGCTTTGAACACAATCTAACTTGTCAAAAAAAAGCTATATTTTGCCCCATTTTCACCACATTACTGTGGTGAAAAAAAGGGGAGCAATAATTTGGAAGGGCTTAGACGTATGTATGTTCATCTGTTCGCCCATAGCTTCAAAAATATTTATCATAAATTGCCAAATGAGGTGTCTTAGGCAGCATCTTAATCGTCCACTGGCTATAGGTTATACACTTGTTACACTAGGGCGCCCTAGAGCATCATGCCCTGGAGCTATATTTTTTCCCAAATGTATGTTCATCTGTCCGCCCATAACTTCCAAAATAAGCATCATAATTTGTGAAATGAGATGTCGTTGGAAGCATCTTAATCGTCCGCAGACTATAGGCTATGTTACTCTAGAGCGCCCTAGAGTATCATGACTGCGGACCATAAACGACGAGATTAGAGCTTTTGGAAAATGCTAGAGGTAACTTGAAGTTCTGGCGAACAATAGTTGAAGAAGTTTTATTGAGACTGTTTGCTTCCAGAGGAATTACACAGGACACAAACTTACCATTGTCAAATAAAGATATATTTAATCTGTTCACCCACAATTTCAAAAATAATTATCGTAATTTGTCAAATCAGATGTCGTTGGAAGCACCTAGATTGTCCCCTGGTTATAGGCTATGCTACTCATAAATCGTAGCGTAGCGTCGTCTTTTCATGGGCCTCTTCAGTTTAGAGAACAAGAAAAAGTCACAGGGGGCCAGATCTGGGGAATACGGTGGCTGCGGCATCATTAGTATGTTGTTTTTGGCCAAAAAGTCTCGCACAAGCAACGATGTGTGAGCAGGGGCGTTATCGTGGTGTTCTTCCACAAATCCGGGCGTTTCTGACGGATTGCTTCGCGCAAATATCACATAATTTGCAGGTAATATTCCTAATTGACCGTTCTACCCTGTGGAGGGAAATCATGATGCACCACGCTCCCTCAAATGGAAGAAAACAGTAAGCAAAACTTTCTCATTCGACCGAACTTGGCGCGATTTTTTCGGTCTTGGTTCGCGCGGCAGCTTCCATTGAGATGATTGAGCTTTGGTTTCCACGTCATAACCATAAACCCACAATTCGTCACCAGTTATGACCCTCTGGAGCAAATTCGGGTCGTCGCGGTTAGAGTCCAACATCTCATTAGCAATGTTCTTGCGATGCTGTTTGTAGTCGAAATTGAGCAATTTTGGTACGAATTTCGAGGCGAACCGTCTCATGCCCAAATCATTGATCAAAATCGAATGGCACGAGCCAATCTATATGTCTAGGTCCTCAGGAACTTCCCTAACGGTGGTTCGACGATTGGCCAATACCATTTTCTTCACTTCATCAATTTTTCGCCTGTTGTATAAGTACTCGGGCGTCCGGCACACTTTTCGTCGTTCACATCTTCTCGGCCTTCTGAGAACATTTTGTACCACCGATAAACGTTGCTTCGGTCCAAGGTAGCTTCTCCGTATGCCACAGTCAACATTCGGAATGCATCCGCGCTCTTAATTTCGTTTTTCACACAAAATTTGATACAGGTTCTTTGATCCATTTTTTTGAATACGTAACGCAGACGAGCCAAAACACGTCCAAGCAAGGCAGCTGTCAACAATTAAGTGAACATTCAAAATGGCCGAGCTTGTCGGCATATGTGAGAGACATGAGTACCACCATAACGCCACAAAAAAATCGAAATTCGAATATACGTAACCCGCGAAATTCGCGATACTTTTTGATTGAAGTAGATCTTGTAAAGAATTGGGGAAAAGGGTGTACTATATGTATACTCCCTGCAGCAATTTTGGGAGCCTTATAAACCAGCTTGAAAGCTTCTGTCTTCTTTACTAATACGGTTACAGTATATAACACTATTGTGACCCATCCAAACTCATTTTGTATATAGTCTCAGAATCTATGCAAAATTACGCTTCTTTCAATCATATAATTAAGAAAGAGTATCCCAAAATCCCACATCGAAGTTTTACTCAAGCGTCTGTTATAGTTTGTTACAAATCAAAATTTTTCATTCCACTCTGTCAGTTGCAATATCTTTAGAAAATGCATTTCATCTGCTGGGAAAAAAAAACTGTCTTTACCCGTCTGAAAAGCTCAGCAAACAAACAAGACAGACTTTTGTTTTGGCTTATGAATGTTTGTTGTTTCAAGGATTCATTGAAGCCGTACAATGCATTAACCAGGACAATAAATTCCATTAAATCTACACCACAGTTGGTTTGGCTTGCGAGCAAGTGCTATCCAAGATAGCATTCAAGCGTTCACAATGAATTTCCAAATATTAAAGCACCCACCCAGTCAGTAGGAGAGCCAAAAATTTTGTGGTCTAAAAAGCAAGTGCCAAATTATTATACTTTGTTGTTGGCAAGTTGGCCAAGAATTAGGAAAATTTTGTTACCACAGTGGGTTGAAGCAAATTTTGCACAGCCAGCATACAGACAGTTGGACTGAAGGACTAAGTCAACAGAGCCAGAGACGAGCAGACGAACTGGAGCCTAAAACTTTGGCGAGTCAAATGCACAATTCTCGAGCGCCACTTAAAAGTTTGCCGAAAGTGTGGAACTAAAGTCAAATAGTTGCCACAGACTCAAAACTATATTCATGGCTATTATAGACTTGTGTTTATGATATGGGCGGGTAGCGTTAAAGCCAAGTATGAGCCTCAGACCTCAGAGATCACAAAACTATCCGCTTGTCACGGCACTTACCCTTGAAAGCTTTACAAATTTAATTTAATTGAGTGAGGATATCGGATACATTGTCAGCGTTATTAAGACAACCTTCTATCGATACTAAGAAGCTTGCTTCGAACAACAGCAAGTCAGTATAAGAATTGGGAAGTTTTGGGTTATGGAAGACGTGCCTTCTTAACGTCCAATATGGAGAAGAGAAAGAGCCCGATCAAGAAGTGGATGGCTTGATGGCGATGGATATAATGCTTTGTAATTAATAGATTAGGTTAGTAAAAGCTACAGAGTATCCACGCTTGTTTCGAACTACAGCCAGTAGGAAGAAGATTCGGGAAGTTTTGGGTTATGGAAGCTCGATGGCGATGAACATTCGCAATTGGAAAGATGACGCGAAAGAGAGACTAAACTGGAGAATAATCTTCTTAATGTAGCTATGGTCCACCCCGGACTGTGAAGCTATGAAGAAGAATGGACTATGCACATAATGATTTGTACCCAATGGATTACATTAGTAAAAGCGACAGAGTATCCACGTGTCGTATACCACCTGGACTAAATCCCATTTTAAAGGTTAGGACGAATAAAACTAATTATAAATTTTTGTGCTTACCTTGCGCTGTTGCCGTGTACTGTTGCTAGCAGTAGGCTGGGGCTCGGCAGTGGCTGTGGCTTGTGCCCCGCCAGCTGAATCCTCGCTGCGTGCATCATAGAATACATCATCGTCATCCGGCTCGACCACACTTATGGCTGTCTTTTCCGTTGCGCTTTTGACAGTCGCTTCCGGCTTGGGGGTTACAGTTGTTGCTCCAGTTGTTGTTGCTGTTGTTGTTGTGGTAGTTGTAACTTGTGTTGTGGTTGTAATAATCTTGGCCAGTTTTCTGTTTTTGGCCTGCTCGGTAAGCGTGGGCGTCTCGCTGTTTTCACTTTCCAAAGAACGTGACTTGGTATCATCTCGCAAACCCTCCATATTAGCCTTGAGTTCTTGCAGATCCGAATATGTAGCTGGTGAAGGTGGCGGCGGTGCTGGTATATCCTTGCGACGCATGCCCGCACTTAAGCTCTGACTGTTAGTTGTTTTGGAGCTGCTACTGCGATGATGCCGCTTGCTGGAGATGGCATCCACATTCAAGTGCTGCACCGCCTCTTTGTGCTTGGCTTTATTTTTGGGACTCTTGGGTGTCTCACCTCTTTGACTCTTGGGTATGGCACCTGTGGTGGAGGCCAGTAGACGATCCAGCGAGGGATACTCACGTACGCGTTCGCTGGGCTGCGGTTTACGCTGACTGGGTAAAGGTGTGCCTGAGGCTTGTTGTGGGTTTGGAGCTGATTGCGGCTGTGACTGCTGCTGCAAGCTGGTGCGTGGTGCCGGCGTGGGCTTGACAACGGCAGTGCGTCCTTTGCTAAGCGGCAGCGTTGTGACCACCGGCTCCTGGGAGGCCGCACGCTTGGGACTCCCACGATTATGACTGGCATTATGCGAACGTTGCAGCCGTCGTGTGGATTCCAAGCTATTGTTGCGCTGCATTTCGGATTGATAGATGCTGCGTTTGACATCGTTGACATGCTTGAAAAAGTCCTGCGCATATTTGTTTTGTTTAAGATCCAGCGGTGCTACAGGTTGTTCATAGTCACCAGGATGACTGCTCGAGGGTAGCGTGCCTGCTGCAGTCTTGCGTGGTATGCCGCTGCTAGCACCACGCGCCAAGGAGCCACCATAGATGTCATCAAAGTCAGAGCTAAAGTAGCTGGAGGAGCAGTCACAATTGCGGCACTCGTAGCGACAATTATCCGAGTAGCTGCATTTATCTGCGCCCGTAGCAGCTGCTGGCGGATTGGTCAGATTGCCAGCGCCACTCTGCGACTGGCTCATGACGCCATCCAAGCTGCAACGTCGACAATCATAGCCAAAGCGACAGCTTTCCGTGCTGCCAAAGTAGCGACGCTGCGCTGTATTGGAATAGCTGGAGAACAGCGAATCACCCAAACTGGAGTCACTGATCTGACCACCATAACGTCCGCCGTGTCTATGTGGATAACGTGCATAACGCTGTGAGTTGTCACTGCTGCGCAACGAGTATTCGCTCAGTATGGAAGCCTTGGAGTCACTCTTGTACATTTGCGGTGGCTCATAGGAATCAACTAGTATCTGAGAGCCGCCAATGGGCCTGCTGGCTGCATACATGAGCGGATGCAAAGGCGCTGCTGCTCCTATGGTATAGTATATATCACCGGTACCTGGCGCCGCAAACAGATTCGCCTCCAGTCTGGCCATAGTATTGTATTTGTGATACTGCAAGGAGTCACTGCTGGAGGAGGACTTGGTATTCATGCGCTGCATAGGCGCACTGCTGGCCACAGCTGCAGCAGCTGTGCTAGCCACCGCGCTGCCATTTTGATAACCCACAATGTACTGCGGCTGCGTTTGCGTCATGCCACCTGCACGCGGACGCGCCGCTGGGTTAACTTGTGCTGCTGCCACCTGAGCCAGCAGCAGACCACCACTGACAGCATAGTGATTACTGAGCGCTGGATAACCTTTGCCTGCTGGCGGCGCATAGTAGCTGCTATAAAGCTGCTGTGTCAAGGACTGCTGCTGTTGTTGCTGCTGCTGCAATTGATGTTGCTGTTCGCTGGGCGTGGTTGTGGCAGAGGTGGAAGTGGTGGTAGAAGACTGCTGAAATTGTAGTATAGGATTATATTCGCCGGTAATGGCTACGGGCGTGGTTTCAATTTTATATACACCCGGATTGTTGGGATTATAGGACTGAAATTCGAGTATGTGTGCTGCAGGCAGATTGCCGCCACTTGTTGCGGCTGCTGCGCCAGTGCTCTGTAGCTCCGCATTGTTCTCCTGGTAGGCAGTTTGATTAATGAACTGTGGACGCGTTTCGTTGGCACTATTGCCGTTGGCTGCCACACAATACTCGCAGTTGTCCTTGCTGCACTGTTGCATGCACAGCTCGCAGTCTGCATAGACCTCACCCTCACTGCGGCTTTCCTTGTTCATGGGCGGTGTCTGTTGCGGTGCTGGCTGCAACTGTTTGGAGTTGTCTTCAGGCTGCACTGCCACAACCATCGGTTTGGTTGCTGCCTCCTTCTTGGGCACTGTCTCCTTGAAGAAAATCTCCTCATAAATATTCTCCTCGCTGCGTGTGTGCAGTTTCTTGGACACTGTGTGTCGCTGCTTGTCCACAAACTTCTTAGAGCTCTTTAAGCCCTCCTTGAGCAGATAGTAATTGAAGCTCTTAATGCCAATTTCGCCGCGTAAAAAGCGTCTGCCAATTTGCAACTTTGCCGAGACGCCATCTAAGTCCGCGCCATGGCCCACAGGCAGCGTTGCCGCCGAGTCCTGTGCCGAGCTGCGCACAGAGTACATGTCATCCTGTTCGCTTACAGCTAAGCCAAGTGGATTATCAACTTGCCAGAGCTCCTCGCTGTGCTGCTTGCGACTGCGCTCCTTGCGCGCACGTGCCTCATAATCATGCACCTGCTTTGCGGTCAGCGCACGTGAGTTAGCTGCTGACTGCGGCTGATTGTTGTCCAGACTTAGATTACGCTTCTGCTTGGAGCTGCGCTTTTGTGGCGTCTTCTTCTCGCCGCTGCTCTTCTCTGCTGTGGCTGCCGCAGCAGCTGCAGCAGCTAGACTACGTTCCAGACTGCGTCCGCGTCGTGTCATGCTGCCACCCTTTATCAGCTCCAAGGGCTCATTATCCGAGCTGCTTGAGTCAAAGTCATAGCTAATGCTCAGCGCAGCGTTGCCGGCGTTGACGCCGCTGCTGCCTGCCTTCAATTTGCTCTGCTTGCTTGCCGCATACTGCAGAAACTCCTTGGTTAACTTGCTGCGTTTGCCCAAGGAGCTGCTGCCGCCGAGCAGCGCTGCTGCGGCTGCTGCATTGCTGGCATTGCTTTTATGCTCCGCCGTTGAGGACTTGCCGGAGCAGCTACTGCGACGCAGTGGATTTGCCAGGTGGCTTATGTCATCGGTATAGGCTGGATCATCGTAAATACGTTCGCGTACAGAGGTCGTTGAACGGTCCTTGGACTGGAAAAGGAAATGAAAAGACGGAAACCAAGTTTAGATAAAGGCTGGCATATATGTATAGGACTAGATACTATGCACACATAAATAGTTGGGGGCATTGTTACAGAGTGACAAAAGGAACTAACTTTTCGTTTACGTTTGGGCTTTGACAGGCTTAAATGAATGAATTGTTAACGAGCAATAGACTTCCGGCCCAAATGTCTGCAAGTTGGACAGCTAAAGAGTTCAACTTTGGGTTGCTTTTAAGTGGTTCCATGCTGGGTCATTGCATTTATGGCACAATATTGTTTAAAGTTTGCTAAAGGCAAAATTTTATACAAAATATCAATGAAATAGTTTATGAAAAATTGCAACAGTTTGAAAAGATCCAACAAACAAAGGATTCCTATACCTCAAAGATACGCTTTGTGTATTTAGGTATTTTTGGTTTTCATTTTCCTTACTTGAACCGGTGATTTATTTAAAAATGACCCAATCGTGTGTACAAGTTGGAAACTTGGGAGCTATGGCCAACCATGTCAAATTTGAACAAAGTTTGCTTAGAAGCATTGAAATGAAAACGTTGCTGAAAAAGGTACAATCACAAAATCGGTAAAAATTGGTCCTCGATAATTTGCAAGAGTTTTTCAAAATTTCTGAGCTCTAGGCGTTCATACGATCGAAAAGATGAACATCTCTATATCGACTATTCTAGTCATTATATAATTTCAGACTTCTGTTTTGTCTTGTTCCAAAAAGTATTCATTTTCCCGAATTTTTTGAGGGAATGCTTGCAGCAGATAGTTGAAGCATCAGCTCTTCTGTCGAATTACTGGGACCGCTCTTAGAAGTCTCCTTGGAAATCTTTTGCGATGGGCCATCAGCTTAATTTTTTACTCACTGTATAAAAACGACTCCGTAAGAGTACTGAGATTGAAGTCACGATGCAGATTCATATTAGAGATAACTGCATAATTATTCCTGCAGAAAGAATGTGCATCAAACTTGTTAGGGCCCTTTGATTATCAATAAGTTTAAGGAATAAAAGAAGAGAGATCACTTGCTAAAAATACAAGCCTACTGGTATCGGTCCTTTGGGACATTGAATAAACTTAAATATTGGCATTTTGCCAGTGAACTCTGCCCTAGCCGGCCCAAAAGTCCAGTTGACAAAAGAGGAAGGAACAGGGTCAGTGGTCTAAATGGCTTTTATCCAACTCTTCATATTTCATGTAGTTAACATTTTTGTGTCGCTAGGTTGGTGTTTTCCAAGATATGGGTAATAGCCCCATAAGCTCGAGCTCGACAAGCATACCTGCCTGTTGGATGGTCGAACACATACTTATTTGAGACCGCCCACTGTGGGAAAACAGACGTCTTTTGTAGTCGCCCCATCATGGGGAACAGACGCTACGATCGCCTTCTCGCTATTAGCTAGCCCCAAAACGGTTGTTCAGGGATTTCCAGAGGATACTTGACTCGAGAGTCGGAAATTTGTGAGCTGCTTGCCGTTCAGCCGTTCTGGCCACTCCCAAGCATTGCCGATCCGAAATTTTTCGCATTTCATGCACTTCAGCGAACGGTTCCATCCTCCAACTCAGCGTCTCATAATGTAGGTGAGCATCAAAATCGCATGAACTCAATAAGAATATCTGATCCGTATAGTCTTTGAACCTCAAACTATATATTCAACAACGCATGGATCAAAACGATATTGAATTCGAGTCTACACGGAATACCCGGTGTCGAGTAATCCCCCTGCCTCAGTAGCAGGCGAAGTTGACATGGCGTCAAGTTCAAGCTTTAGATTACCGACGACCGAAACCGATGAGCCGCTCTGCTCCAGTAGTAATAGTTCCTTTACGATTGCTCTTCAGAATAAACTCTAAGCGTCTAAAACAACTAGGCTGTCCAATTAAATTCCACAAATATATTTTGCGTTCTTAAGACATCGGATTTTAAGATCATTCTAGCTATGACCTTGCTGAACCAATGAAAACTGCTGCCAGTCATCAGTAAAATCGTATTTCAAGTGAAATGTCACCTATTGATAGGGTCTTTAGCATGTTAACAAAATCAATAACCAAATTCCTCGAAAAGTCCGAAACATCTGCACGGTAAGAAACTGAAATACTTTACAGAGCTACTCCAGCCCCAGAAAATCAAAATGAGCGGGAACCCAAAAAAAAAGATTCATCCTAGCATACCAGGTTAGCTTAGGTTATGTAGACAGCTTCTCACAAGATTGAGATCGTCCGGAGTCCTTGCCCACTGTCATGCCTATTTGTCAGAATAGATGCGAGAAGGTTATGGCAGAAGGGGGAAGGAATTCGGTGTGTGCCTAATCATCCTGTTTGCTGAACCATTTCTATTGCCAGACTACCCAGGTGCTTAAAGATTGGCTAAGAAGACCAGGGCAGTCACACAGCCGGTGCTGGATGGTTGCTATCTTCTGCTCGACTGCGCAGCTGCGACAGAAATCTTTTGCGGGGGACTTGCATTCTTACAGCCAGGAAGCCCATGGCGTAGTACCCCTCTACAAATCCCGTCACTCTCCTAGTCCTGATTTTGTGCAATCGCAGAAGTTCGAAAGTTTGGTACCCAGCAGAGGGTGATCGAGTGGTGCTGGATGTGGTTCATCGCCGCCAAGGTGTTACGAATGAGTTTGCTCTTTATGGTGTAGTAATATAATAGACACGTTCTTTGGACTGTCATCTAAAGTTTGCATCAGTTTTGCCGCTTGCCGGATCGCGGATATCTCGGCCTGAAGCGCATTGCCCCAAGATGAAGATGTAATGAAAACCATGTTGCAAGCTCTTCCGAGAAGACTCTCGCTCCTGTGTCCGTCTTCGAAACACCAATAAAGATTGTAAGCTCGTTCTCCCTAATGTATGTTTTTAGCGTGCAATCTTCTTTCTCTGGAAAGACAGCGTCCTAGAAGACTACTAATTCTGTCAACAGGTGGCTAGACATTAATAATTTCTAGCTATAGAAAGCAGAAAGGACTTAACTCAGCTCAGAGTTCAAATTATTGGTTTGGTAGATTTCAACAAAATCTCCTCGCTTTTCTTTTTCGCCTAGAAGTGTCAGATTTGAAAGGTTTCCTTAAAAAAAACCTAAAACTATTTAACAAAGGAACAGGTGCCTTATTATTTTTTGATGCCTGAACTTCGCTCTAATCTTTTTTAATTAAAGCTGATCAACGGAACAACCTTAAAAATTTAAAGGATCTCAGAACTAAAACGTATACCCGTCCAGATGAATGACAAAAAAAAATAATTGGCCCTCAGTTGAGACAAATCCCAATCTTGAAAAATAAAAAGAGAATCGTGAATTCCATTACATAATGTACTTAATACTTTGCATGAGGAACAACCACTTCACAGTTTACATACATATAACATTTACAATATCGAAAAGTTGATCAAAGTAGCAACGATCCAGCCTTATGCAGGTATCCGGGATCGCAAATAAGTCATGACTGCGCCAGTGCCCTGTTCTAGGATCTGATGTCTTGGTAGACGAAATGGATTACCCGTCAGCTGTAAACGTGTTATATTTGTCAAGTTTCCCAGTTCAGGTGGCAACTGCCTTAAATCATTGTTGCGCAAATCCAATCTGTTCAAGTTCTTTAAAGCGCCCAAGCCGTACTGGCCCACATCGATACCGTGTATACTATTGTCATGTGCCTGCAGCACTGCCAAATTCTTCAACTGGTATATACAAGGAGGGAATTGCTCGAAACGATTATGCGATATATCCAGCTCGGATAACATTTTCAGCGCTGCCAATTCGTTGGGCAGACTGCGCATGCTGTTGCAAGATAAGTTGATTATACGAAGATTGGTTAACTGGGAAATACCAGCGGGCACAAAGGGAATTTTGTTTTTGGCCAATATGAGCTCGCCAAGGTGCGCCTTCAGTTGCAGTAAACCATTGGGCATACGATTCAGCTGATTGCCCTCCAAGTTCACCAAGTTCACGGATTGGTTGGAGGCATCCTCGAATACTTGGTCTGGTACTTCGAACAGCCCGGAATCATTGAGTGCCAAAGCACGTGTTTGACGCATCATGTAGGCATCTACAGAGGGATTGTAGTCTGCTTCGTACTCCGACCTGCTGTTCTCTGTATATGAACCGTTTAAGCCGTCCCCAATCATGGTTTGCAAAAATTTTGTTAATAATCACAAAAATTCTACTTAAAAAAAAACTTAATTTAAGATTTTGTTTGAGTAGAGCTCCGAGCTGTAACACGAAACAAAATAATAACAAATATATTCTCTAAATGATTTAATGTAAATGACAAATTTTTCAAAGCCTATTTTGGGTCAAAAATTAGTAAAATGGGTCACTATGACAGCTTGGAGGAAACTAAGGCCAGTTTATTCCTAAAACGATAGTGAGACTAACCGGTATCTAATTGCAATTAATCATATACATCTGATTAAAGTAAAACAACTCAAGATTTTGCTAGCGCCATCTACATGTGAATTTTGCAAAAAATGGGCAGCTCTTTAACTGCGTAACAAATAGTAATATTCTTGGCGCTTAAAAACGACGGGCAATCGATCGCAAGATTTTTATGTTGCTAGGATCACTTTGCGACGAATTTTGCATGCGGATCTGTATTAAGTAGGTAGGTAGGTAGGTTGAGGTGGCAGTTGGAACTTAGCGTCCCAAAAAATTTTGACCAAGAATAGGCCCTTTTTGATACCGATAATGGGAATAAGTGATAAGGATTTAGAATAGACAGGAAAAATTAGGGAAATAGGAAAAGTGGAAAGTGCATGACCATGCTTAACGTAGGATTCGAACACACTATCTCTGAGAGTATCTGTATTAACACGATTGGAAGTCCACGGACCAGCAACCAGCGTTGTTTATTCGTTCAATTGTTACGTTATCCTCAAAAAAAAAGTTATCGAATATTACGATGATTGCTTACGGTTCTGTAGACCCTCGGCAATCATATATAAATGAGAAGTATTAAACTTGTATTCGGTTTTAACATTTACCCAATTTTTTGAAAATATACGAGCAACATGCAATTAACTAACAAACCAACAGATGACCCACCCTATACAACTATTAAAATCGCACAAGGTTATTTCCATTTCAAATCGACCGGTCGGCACAGGACATGATTTTAGATTTCAATAATACTGACATATGTTGTTCCTTGGTCCATTTCATGACAGGTTTTTTTAAAGCCGTTTTTCTCGAACTTTTCGGCATTTTGTTTTAGAGGTTAATGTTATAGCCACAACTATAATATTACAGGAAACAAACATTGTATTCAGATAAACATTAACAATTCCATAATATACTATATTCTACAAATACATATATGCTTTGTATTTACAGTAACATTAATCTATCGCTTTAATTTTAGATTAGTAATAATAACAGCGCTTTATGTGGTTTATAATATTTTGCGATCCTATTTATAATTCATAGTCGTTGCTTTTATCTCCTTGTCAACAGTTTAGCCGGGCTTTAAATGGCTTTTAGCCAATTACCAGGTAACTAAAGTAACACACACATAGATACAAAACCACACACAGATACAAAGTCACACAGATACAAAGCTACATGCAGATTATGCCGGGATAATGCACAGCGCAACTGTGGTTTTTGTTGCCTTTTGCTACTTGGTATTTGCATTTATCGCTTACTAGAGAACAGAGCATCAAATATGAAAGAGACGTAGTCCCTCACCCGGATATCCCACCCTTTCCGCCCTAGGACTAAGAGCACACTTTAGCGTTTTCCTGGCTGCCGCATTATGCGCCGTATGCCGCGCACGTTAATTAAAAATTCTACAAGGTAATTGAGGCGTAATGTCTGCGCCAACAAGAAAATTGGCTTGCATGACATTCATTTTTCATTTTTCCGCAGGAGCAGCAGCAGGTGAGCCCGCAGCAGGCGCAGGAATTCCAGGAGCCGCACTGTCGATAATACGGCAGAACTGTTCGACAGCGTTAACTGACATTCGCTATGCAGATCCGGAAACCAGACAAAAATTTTTTTTTATTTTTGTGGCATTGATAAGTAAGTGTAAAAAATTGTAAGTCGGAAAAGGTGAACAAGGAAATACTCTGAAGAGATTTTGGGGTACAGTTGGCTGAATATAGAAAATTTAATGACGTTAGACTTATAATACGAGAGCACCATCAGGGAGATGATGGATAATGCTCTTCAAATTACCCGTAACTGGTGTCTAAGTGCATGGCTTAGCATCAACCCCCAAAAATCTGTGATTGTTCCCTTCACGAAGTGATACAACATGCAGCTTTAAAACCTTTCTATAAACAACACTGAGGTGGAGTATTCAGACCAGGTCAAATATCTAGGTGTGATCCTAGACAAGAGACTCAACTGGAACTCCCACTTAGAACAAGTGCTCTCCAAAGCTACTCGAGCCATGTGGGCCTGTAGAAAATTCTTTGGCAGCACATGGGGCTTCAGTCCTCGTATTATAGAATGGATATACCGTATAATGGTACGGCCTATCGTCACATATGCAGCCCTTGTGTGGTGGCCCAAGACGCAGCAAACTGTGGCCATCAATAAGTGCAGCAAGCTTCAAAGACTTGTATGCATATCTCTCTCGGGAGTGATGCGTACCTGTCCGACAGCTGTCATGGAGTTAGTCCTTGGACTCACACCACCGCATATTTCATCAAAAAGTCAGCCATGCAGAGTTGCTATGTATCCAGATCACATCTGGACTCTTAGCAAGTGACACTGGTCATGCCGCACTTATTTATTCCCTTTCTGACGTATCGATCTGCTCTAGATCAGATCATATGATCACGGAACTTTTCCACAACAGGAAATTTAGATTTCTTCTCCCTATTTGGGAGACTTGGGATGATGGCAGCCCCTGTGGAAGCCCCCGATGTCAACAATGGTTACCGGATGGGTCCAAAACTGAGCAGAGCGTATTTCAAGCGGAGATTCATGCCATATAGATTTGCGTCCTTAATATCCTTTTAAAGGGAACTAGGGGCGCAAACATATGCATTTTTTCAGACAGCCAAGCTGCCATTAGGACATTGTCTTTCTGGATCATCTCCTCCGAGATGGTTAAAGAATGCTATAACTACCTCCAAACCCTGTCCGCCCGGAACAAAGTCGTGATATGTTGGGTGCCTGGACACTCGGGAGTGGATGGTAACGCGATCGCTGACGATCTAGTACGACTGGGTGCCTCCACCCAGACTACATCTCATGCGCCTCATGGTATTGGTTGGTCTACGATCAAAACCATGATAAACAAATGGGCCGCAAGAGAACATAGAAGATACTGGTTTTCCCTTCCGGGGCTTCATCAAGCAAAAGTGCTTGTCAAACCTCTGGACGCAATCATAACAAAAGGTCTTGGCAGAGCGGACCTAAAGCTCCTGGTAGCTTACCTATCTGGCCACCACACTGTTAGACTTCATCTACCGAAAATTGGCCTATCGGACTCTTCAGAGTGCAGGCTCTGTCTAGAAGACGATGAAACCACCATATTATTCTCAAGGGCATTTTCTCTGTGACTGCCCAGCGTTGACATGGGACAGAGCCTGTCACATGGGAAAGGAACGGATTAGTCCCTTCCAACTCAGATCAACACCAACAAAAGACCTACTGCTATTCATGAGGAAAGCGGAAAGTCTTTTATTTTAACCTTAGGGTATGGTACAAAGACCTTGGTCGCAGTGCCCCACCTCTTTCTGTGAGGTACCCTTTTGGGAAAAAAGGGTCTTTGTATAAACAATTTTAAAATGTAAAATTTAATTATAATTCAATAACTATTGTATATTAAAAAATACAAAACTAAAAAAAGTTTTTTTAATCCTTTTTTTTTAAAGTCTTCCACTACCTTTGTGAAATTTTTTTTTTTTAAGAAAAGGAGCTGAAGTGTCCAGAAGTTAATAAAAAGAATTTCGAGTCTAGAACTCAATAAAATATATTATCATAAAGCTAAAAAAAAAAATTATTTTTGCATACAAATTCTAATGGATTTATTACTATAGATGGTCGACTGTTTCAATAAAAGTGTTTCATTGACTATAAAAGGAAGAAATCAAAAGTTTGTCTAGACGACATGCAGTTTAAGTCTCTTGATTTATGTCAATATCTTATTTTAATCTAGAAAACTTTTGTGGGTTGCACTATTGCTATACTAAAAGTAAAAATTAAATGAAAGCCTCAAAATGAATAGCTAAAATTTGGATTTTTTGAACAAACTGCTTTGAAATCAAGCTATTTTGAAAAATATTTGCGGAGTTGCTAGAAAAAAATATGAAAATTATTTTTACTTGGTGAGGATATAACCACCCAGTTCCACGAAAAAGCTTTTTATTATTTTCATTCCATTCCATATAGCAAATCGCATAGATATCCTATCCTATACTCATTCCGTACCCATCTGTGGAGGCAAGTTTTACTAAAATGGAATCTTTGGAAAATATAGCCAATAATACGAAACTTTAACCTCTTGGCATATTGGCTTGCTCTGAGGTTATTTTTGCTCTATCTCTTCTCGTTTAGAAGTTATGAACTAAGTTACTCTTAAACCATATGTAATTCTTAAATTATATCTAATTATAGTCAACGTAAGCTAACATCCTTTTTATTTTTTGTGTTGGCTATTATGTTTCATAAAACTAACGCACTCTTCTCAGCAAAATCTTACAGTGTATACCAACAACAATGGCGGCAGCAGGAAATGAAACAAAAGAAGAAAAAAAAATTGCACGTCAGTGAGACTGAGTGGTACCCAGGTAAATACCAGGGACCACAGGATATGCTTACATGACAGAGGCGGGCAATGTCTATGGTTTGAATATCTCTCTCTCGCTCTCTCAGTCAGTCTGTCTGTGTGTGTGTTGGTATTTGCCTCCATAGCCAGACACAAAGAGCCAGCTTAAAATTGTTTAAATTTGGCATTCGAGCCAACAAGGACAGGCAGCAACAACAACAACAACAAAAGAATACAACATGGCGGAATAAGAGCCAAAAAGTAATTGCAGTGTCTGTTGGATGTTCGCTCGCTCTACCAGGGATAGTCTACCGATGTTGATTTCTTTTTGTTTTCGTTCTCGTTATGAGCTGCTCCTGAGTGTCGTATAATACAATTTGACCTTTCAAAAATTGCTTCAAATTTGTGGAATTTTAATTTTGATTTTATGACTTTGTTCTTGCAGCTTTTATGCATCAATGGATAAAACGTGGTGGAAGAGAGAGAGAGCGGAATTAAGGGGTCTAAACTTATAATGGCTGTGTAAATGTTTTGGCGTTTACATGTGAATTTTTCTTTTTTTTTTGGGAATTTATGAGTGTTTTGCAATAAAAAAATATCTCTTTGAAGCATTTTTATAATAAATGTTTATGCGGGAATAGTAGGTCTGGTTTTAAGCTACGATGTTTGACTAAGTTTTAGAATTTTAAAATTTTATCTGGGAAACTATTATTATTTTAGTTTCACAAATTAGTGCATTGATCTTTACAAATTAAGAGCTTCGAGAGATAGCGATAATAAATCGGGTTTAAATCGAGTAGTTTCTGTAAAACTCGGAGTCCCAATAAAATGACGATATTATTAAATAAAATTAAAAATTTAAGATTATTGGACCAGAGCAATAGTACTTTAACAGATAATAGACAAGCCTAAAGAGGACTTAAAAGATTGAACGCCCTTCATCAAATAGATTTTTATTTTTAATTTTTTTATTTTTCGCATATAAGGGTGATTCATTAAGACCTTTTTTTTACAATAGGGATTTTCGTATGGATCACGCGTGATCCATGACAGCTAATCAAAGGCAAAGTTGTTCGTTATTCATTGGCAAATCATCATGCAAAGACTTACATCCGTTACAACGTTTACAAATTGTACAATTGTACAACGAAAATCAGCGTTCTGCAAAGAATGATTTTCGTGCGCTGAGATCGACTTATGGTCAACATAATCGACCCACCGAACCCACAATTCGTAACACCATCACCAAATTTGAAGCCCAGTATTCATTGTTTGATGATACACGACCAAATCGACCACATCCAGCTGACAGTGTTCACGATGACCGCGAGGAATCGATTCGGCGCCGATGGCAACAACTTGGCCTGTCGTATTCAACCACCTGCCGCATTTTACATTTGGATCTCGGCTAGAAAGCATACAAAATTCAACTCAGTCAAGAATTGAAGCCGAATGGCCTTCCTGCACGTCGCCGTTTTAGTGAATGGGCTCTTGGTAAGATCGATGAAGATCCGTTGTTTTCGACCAAAATTTTGTTCAGTGAAGAGGCCCACTTTTGGCCCCACGGCTTCGTGAATAAGCAAAAATGCCGTATTTGGGGTGACGATCAACCCGAAAAAGTTCACCAGCTGCCATTACATCCAAGAAAAACAACGGTTTGGTGTGGTCTGTGGGCTAGTGGAATCATTGGTCCGTATTTTTTTAAAAATGAGCAAGATGCGAACGTTACCATCAATGGCGCACGCTATCGGACCATGTTAAAGGACGTTTTGCTGCCAGAAATTGTTGCCCATGATCTCGACGACATTTGGTTCCAACAGGATGGCGCTCCGGTCCACATTGCCAATGAAACAATGGCTCTATTGAGAGGTCAATTTGGTGAGCGATTAATTTCGCGTACGGGACCCGTACCTTGGCCGCCAAGATCGTGCGATATCACACCGCTCGACTTTTTTCTTTCAGGTTACGTAAAGTCAAAAGTTTACGTGGACAAACCAGCAACGATTGAGGCCTTGGAAGCCAACATTACTCGTGTTATTGGCCATTTAAAATGCTGTTGCGGCCAACATTTGAACGAGATTCTTTTTAAAAAATGGCGGACGTAAAGTCGGGCGCGGACGACTTTAGGATACCACTGTACCACTAGCTTGTAATAAAGTCCGATTTCTTCACAAAAAACCAAAAACAGAAGAATTTTTAAGCAAAAATTTTTTTTTTGACCGATCGTTCCTATGGGAGCTATATGATATAATCCATCGATTTCAATAAAATTTGACACAGTGCTTAAATACCTTAAAAAAGATATGAATGCCAAATTTATTTCAAATATCTTTACAACCAAACAAAACACATCGAATTTTGTATAAAAAACGTGTTTTTGGACCGATTGGTCCTATGGGAGCTATATGATCTAGTCAAACGATTTGGATTAAATTTGGTACAGAGCTAGGAACTATAGAATACTCACGAATGTCAAATTTGGTCCCAATATCTTAACAAACAAACGAAACACAACAAATTTTGTTAAAAAATCGATTTTTTAGAAGATCGGACCTATGGGAGCTATATGATATAGTCAACCGATTTTGTTCAAATTTGGCACATTGCTTAAGTGGTCTAAAAAATTTCCAATCGCCAAATCTGGTTAGGATATCTTTATTAAAAAACGAAATATAGCGAATTTTTCTTTAAAAAAGTTATTTTGGCCGATCGGTCCTATGGGAGCTATATGATATAGTCAACCGATTTCGATCAAATTTGGTACAGTGATTGGGAACTATAAAAAACTCTCGAATACCAAATTTGGTTACGATATCTTCATAAACAAACGAATTATTCATCTAAAACGCTTTTTTTTGTCGAGGTCGTCTCAAACACCCCCATGGGAGCTATATAATTTATCCCCGATATCAAAAAAATAAAATAAACTTGCCTCCTATGGAATAATATGGGATCTAATGTGAAAGTTTGGTAACTCTAACTCTTACCATCTCTGAGATCTAGGCGTTCACACGGACAGACGGACGGACGGACGGACGGACGGACGGGCAGACGGACAGACGGACAGACGGACATGGGTACATCGACTTCTCTATTCACCCTGATCATATTTTAGGTAACTTTGGGGTGTCTCCGACGTCTCCTTCTATATGTTACATACATTTTCGGCTTGCACAAACTTAATATACCCTTGGTACCATACGGTACAGGGTATAAAAATAAATGCCATAAAATATCCTTTCGAAAAGATCCCATCATTCCTTTGAAATTTGCATTTGCCAAATCATTAAAAAAAAAGGTCTTAATGAATCCATTAGTTGAAATAAATATTAGTGCCAGCCCGTGCTACTGATATAAGTAATTTCATTATTTTCTCAAAGAGTTTTTCCCAGATTTTAATACCAGACAGATATATATATAGCAATTTATCAAGTAGAGCAAAAAAGTAGTAGCCAAGAAGTGAGCGACTAACTATCACGATCCACCATATTAATGTGGCAGAAATGCAGAAGTGCCCATCTAACAAAACGAGCAAAAATAAATAACTGTGTACAAACATGTGCCTTTATTTTGTTAATACAAATTTTTGTAACAAAAATATATTTTAATATTATTTTTTGATTAGAAATTACAACAGAGTTATAGAACCACATAAATAAAATATTTTTGGAAACAGAGATCGCTGAATTCGAATAGAAGGTCAACAATTCACAGCACGTCAGGTTTATAAAATAACTCCAATAAAACAATAAAATACATTTTTTATCCCAGAATCCTCTCTTCAAGTTTTTATCTTGAAAATATCTATATTAAAAAAACGTTTCCAACGGGGTTCGAAAAAGTTTGGCTGGGTCTTTTTAGGTAAGGATAAAATTAAAAGCTATGGAAACAATTATTTTAAAGGACTTAGAACAGATATGCTCCGGATCGCGATATTAGGAGCATTTCGCCTATGCCGAGCGGTAGGCAACCGGACGGGTCACAGGTTGCGGATAGTGAAAGGCCTTCAGATATGAAGGCTAGCTGCGAATAACCAATAAGCAGTCCCGAACAGCGTTCAGCGGCTAGGAGGGGAGAGTCTCGGAGAGGCTTTTGGGTGGCACCGAACTCCTTATAAATCCTGAGTGTCTAAGATTCTCCTAGCGTCATGGCGAGGGAGTTGGCGCCATTCAATAACCAATCATGCTTACAACTTATGCTTTAATGCATTGCAAGCTCCCACATGAGTTGGCAGACTCGTGTTGAAGGCACGGTAGCGGAGGAGCTTTTCGCGAGCCAACGATAGCGTCCACAGACTTCCCGGAAGTTTACTGCCAACATGTGCTTAGTCATCAGAGGATGGTAGTTCCTACTAAGCTTCCACTTTGTTCTTATAACTATCGCGGAAAAACTACCAACCTGAATAGGAGTTAATTTAAGCATGGATCAAAACGTAATGATTAAAAAGTCTCCAAGGGGTAATCGTGTTTCGAGAAATCCCCCTGCTCCAGCAGCCTGCACAGCGGATTTGGAGGTGCAAAATTCATGTCACATTAACACAAATTCACCTATAGCCGAAGCCTCAAAAATACACAAGAACCACCGAAACAAGCAACAGACGCACTACGATTACCACTTGGAATGTAAGGACGCTTTATCAATGCGGTAAATAGGCCACACACTGCGGAAGGATGCGAAGGAAGTTTGCCGTCAAGCTCTTGATTGGACTCCCCAAGGAAGCCGCAAAAGGGGCCGCCCAAAGACAACATGGAGGAGGTCGCTACAAAAAGAGGTCGATGAATGCCGAAAATCATGGAATGAGCTAAAATTGCTAGCCAAAAACCGAACCAGGTGGAAGTGCTTTATTGTGGGCCTATACTCCAACCGGAGATCAAGGAATTGATGATGATGATGAGAACAGATATACCATTTTTCCGGATCACAAAATTTTTTGGGTGTTCAGTATTATTTTGAAAAAAAAATGTATATCCAGCTTTGTGGTTTTTATACCCTGTACCGTATGGTACTAAGGGTATATTAAGTTTGTGCAAGCCGAAAATGTATGTAACATATAGAAGGAGACGTCGGAGACACCCCAAAGTTACCTAATATATGATCAGGGTGAATAGAGAAGTCGATATACCCATGTCCGTCTGTCCGTTTGTCCGTCCGTGTGAACGCCTAGATCTCAGAGATGGTAAGAGCTAGAGTTACCAAACTTTCACATTAGATCCCATATTATTCCATAGGAGGCAAGTTTATTTTATTTTTTTGATATCGGGGATAAATTATATAGCTCCCATGGGGGTGTTTGAGACGACCTCGACAAAAAAAAAGCGTTTTAGATGAATAATTTGTTTGTTTATGAAGATATCGTAACGAAATTTGGTATTCGAAAGTTTTTTATAGTCCAATCACTGTACCAAATTTGATCAAAATCGGTTGACTATATCATATAGCTCCCATAGGACCGATCGGCCAAAATAACTTTTTTAAAGAAAAATTCGCTATATTTCGTTGTTTAATAAAGATATCCTAACCAGATTTGGCGTTTGGAAATTTTTTAGACCATTTAAGCAATGTGCCAAATTTGAACAAAATCGGTTGACTATATCATATAGCTCCCATAGGTCCGATCTTCCAAAAAATCGATTTTTTAACAAAATTTGCTGTGTTTCGTTTGTTTGTTAAGATATTGGGACCAAATTTGACATTCGTGAGTGTTTTATAGTTCCTAAGCACTGTACCAAATTTAATCCAAATCGTTTGACTAGATCATATAGCTCCCATAGGACCAATCGGTCCAAAAACACGTTTTTTATACAAAATTCGATGTGTTTTGTTTGTTTGTAAAGATATTTGAAATAAATTTGGCATTCATATCTGTTTTAAGGTATTTAAGCACTGTGTCAAATTTTATTGAAATCGGCTGACTATATCATATAGCTCCCATAGGAACGATCGGTCAAAAAAAAAATGTTTGCTTAAAAATTCTTCTGTATTTGGTTTTTTGTGAAGAAATCGGACTTTATTACAAGCTAGTGGTACAGGGTATCCTAAAGTCGTCCGCGCCCGACTTTACGTCCGCCATTTTTTAACATTATAATAGCACTAAATAATTAAAAAAATGGCGCTTTTTACAACACAGTCGTGAGCAGATGTGCCCTAATTATTGTCCTTTTTATTGCCAGAAATGCAGTATTTTTATTTATTGGGTATTTCTGTACTCAGCGCTGCTTCAGATAGTCATTGGCACTTTTTACAACATAGTCTTATGCAGAAGTGCCCTAATTTTTTATGTTTGGGTATTTCTGTAGTCAACGCTGGTTCGGATATCGTTGGCGCTTTAAAAAAGTCTTGGGCAAAAGTGCCCTAATTTTTTTGAGACAGAAATGCAGATTTTTTATTTTTCTTGGTATTATTTCTGTAGTCAACGCTGGGTCGTCATTGGCACTTTTTACAACACAGTCTTGGGCAGAAGTGGCCTAATTATTTTATTTTTTTTTGGGCACAAAAATTAAATTTTTTGTTTGCTGATAGTAAAAATCTCGAGATAGAGTAAACTGGAAATAACTTACAAAAGGTACAATGAACTTGAAATGCGAAATGGTTCATATAAAATGTAAGATTTAAAATCTCAAATTTGGTTTTTTGAAGTTAAGAACGTATTCATTGCTTAGATTGCCGTGTTCAAGGTACAAATTTATTTTAAAATTTTGAATGTTTTTTTTTTAATGCTCACCTTAACTTTGGTTTTCTTTCGACTTCGATGGGGTATAGTGACATCTGTTAACTTTAAGAGCTTTGGTCGAATGGGCCGTTTGGGGCCCTTGGCACGCTCAAAGGTCAAATCCAAATAGGCTTCGGTAGTCATTGTACTCTATATTTGAGGGCACCTTTAATTTTTTGATCAATTTGTCACAAACGTGTCTAAAAAGAAATCAAGAAAAAAAAGTATATTAAGTAAAATGTTACCAAATTAAAGCTAGTAAGCTTAAAAAGCGCATTAAAGCCATGTGCAAAATTCCGTCAACAACTACAATGATAAGCTTTCAGTGTATAAGTGCCAAAAAATGCTGCGCTTGCCAATTCGTTTCACAACACTTAACACGTTAACCCAGATACACGCATACATACAAGCAAATGGCAACACGCTTTGCGCTGATCTGAATCCATTTTGTAGCTTAAGTCAACGTAACCCATACGCCATGTGGGACGTAAGTACTCTATACCTATATATGGCTATATAGCCATAAAAATGGCAAATGTTATCACTTTTGGCCTAACATGCATTTTTATCATAGATACGTTACTAAACACACACACACACAGTCACTCACACACACACACGTACATCACGAGATGAAAAGTCTCGTCCTATTAACTGACTTTAACATTAAGCGGATTGTGCATGAAAAGAAAAAAACAAAAACAAAACAAAGCAAAATAAAATAAAGAGTAGGAAGTAGAAACCAAGCAAAAGCTGAGTAAAACTGACGACAAAGAAAGACGACGAAGAAACGCTGCAGAAATAAACACAAAAGTGCCCCAAAGAGACACTTAAAACGACCTCGAATGTTCGCTTGTGTTTTGTGGTGTCCTTTTGGCAACATTCTGCGTCTATGCATTGTCCGTGTGTGCGTATGTGTGTGTGTCTGTGGTTCTGTTGAAGCACGTAAGAAAACCATTTTCCATTCTTGGTGAGAAAATTAGTATTGTATATATGTATTATGCGTCACAATGTATACTTCTTATACATACGTGTTGGCCTTTGCTACTGACACATAAGACGCTAACACACACATAGACACTAACACACACACACACACAAACACACTTTGTTGCACTCAAGAACACCTTAAAGTGTTTTGTCCAAGTTGCTATCTTTGCTCTGCACTTCATCATCAGCATAAATATTATATGGATCAGCGAAAGGGTCAGGCACGTTGAATTCACTTCGTCCTAAACTAAAGCTATAATAAATTTGGGTAAAAATAGGACAAATTCAAGAGAAAAAGGGAAAAGGATAGAATTTTTTTTTCAAAATTATAGATCAACATATATATACGAGCTATATTATATACTCGTAATTAGGTAACCTACATTGTGTTTGCTTTTATGGTGAATTCAGGTTCTGCGAGTGGGCTCAAAACGAAGATTAAAAATAAAGAGTAAATCTTTTTGATGATAAATACTTATATATAGGTATATTCTATAGTATATTGATATTTTTGATATTTGGCAATCCAAAAACAGAATAAATTTATATCTTTAATATTTTTGAGTTTTAGTTTTGACTTCAATTTTAACCTAAAAACTGATAATTTTTCTTAACAATTTATATTTAAAAATGTGATACAGTTGATGCGGTGTCCGTCAGTGGAATACCCTATACCTTTTCTCCCGAACAAATTCTTTCTACATAATTCTACTAAGAACTTTCCAATTGGAATTAATTTTTTTTTTGGTGAAATTCGATATTTATATCTATAATTTTCGAAAATTTTTACCGATTGTGATGAAACTCGAAAGTTGCGTCTTAAAAATCTATTTAAAGTATGTGGGGTAAGTTTGAATTTGATATGTTGAGGGGTGTGGGAGAAAATATGGTAAATTGATTGCGGTGGGTGCAGGGTCCGCATCGATAAAATTTTGATGTGGATTTGTTCATTAGAGCCACATGAATCAGCTTACTAAAAATTGTGATTCGTGGTCAATTGTAATTATTGATATAAAAATAATTAGGTAGAGTCAAATATTGACGCAGTTTGGATATTTTTGACTACAGCTTTTACTGTATTTGTCCGATTTTCTTAATTTTACACACAGATGCGGGGAGCCATAACGCAATACTCTGTTAAATTTCATATGAAAGTATTAAATGGTGAAAATCTAGTCGGGGGGAACGGGTGAACTCATTGACATGATTCAACAAACTTCATCTTCTGAGGAAATTTGGTGTTTGTAGCTCTTCTAGTCTCCGAGTTATAGGCGTGTAAAAAGTTTAAGTGTAAAAAGAAAGAGTATAAATTGATATTTTATATAAATAATATAAAGGTTGACCCTTTGAAAAACTGTCCCATCGATTTTTGAAAAGTAATGATGATCTTCGATTTATAAGGAAAAAAAAGACCTTGCCCAAAATTTCATTTTTTCAGCTTATGTTAATTTTAAAAACCCTACTTTTTCGATTTAATTCAATTTTGGCTAGAGTAATGCATATTTAAAAAAAATGTTTTTTTCAATCCTAAGTTGGCAATAAGGCTCTTTAAAAAAAATTTTTATTTCCTTAAAACAACACATTTTCTTAAAAAAAATATTAAATTAAATAAATATTTTCTTATATTTTGTTAAGTATTTTTCTTAAATCTCTATGTCAATTAGCAGTTTCTTTAAACACGGATTTTTATACGTTCTTTTTTTGATGTCTTAGCAACTTTTAAATTAAAAAAAAAAGTATTTTTTGTTTTTATTAAATTCTGGCTCAAGTAACGAATATTTTTGCACCAGTACTTTTTCCCTAAATTCCTAAGCAATAGGTCTCCTTTTATGCTTATGGTGTTATGGCTAATTAAAAAAAATATATATCTTATTTTTATTATAATAAATTTGAATTAATTTTATGAAATTTTTTTGAACCAAAATATTTTAAAAAAAATATTTAACTTTCTTAGTTTTTTGCTAAGTATTTTCCCTAAATCTTTATGTCAATTACCATTTTTTTTAAACACGTATTTTTATAGGTTCCTTTTTGGTGTGCATATAAATAAAATAAATTTGGTGGCACGACTTAAAAAAAAATAAAACAATATTTAATTAAACACATATTTCTTATTTTTATAGCTTTTTTTGGACGTAAATATAAAAATATTAACACTGCTCAACAATTAAATTTTTAATTATTTTGCATTCCATTGAACAATTTCAAAAATATGCAACCCCAACAACACAAAAATTTAAACCAAATTAATCATTCGCATTATATAAAGTGCTATATTTTTTCATGATTTATATTAATTAAGCGTATTAATTTTTCACAATGCCCTCCGCGTGCGCTGCTCGGGAATATAAAAAAAATTTGTCAATTTTTTCAATTGGTCTCTGATACTTTTTCAGGCGATAAAATCTGCTCAACACTCAATAAATATTTAAACAAAAAGTTTTGAAATTACATTTTTTTTTTTAAATTATATATTGAAGGTTGATTTAAAATATATTTCAAGCATTTATATAACATGTTTATTCCTTGTAGTTCTCTCTGTTGTCACATCAATCTGATTTAAATTTTTTTTAAATCAATAATTATTTTAAAAAAATGTTTATTTAAAGTTTTTTTTTTACTATTAATTTATAATTTATAATTAATTTAATAAATCGGAACAATTTAAATTTCAATTAACAAATAATTTGAATATTTGTTTTATTTAACAAATATTTAAATAATAATTTTTATTTTATCATTAATTTATATATTTTTATTTCTAGGCAAATAAATTACGAGTACTTCAATTTGTTAAAAAAATAAATAAAAAGGATTTCATGACTTTATTTTAAATATTATACATTTTATGCTGGTGGTTCGAAAATTAAAATGAAGACACAAACTTAGTTTGGTAAATGGTTGATATTTCGACAAATAGTTATACCTTTCCTAAATTCCTAAAATTTCAAAGAACTTTTTCTCCCCTAGCAAATAGGAAATTCTATATTATTTTCACGGTGATTTGGAGCTTTTTATAGAAGTGTTGAAATTAAACATAAAAATTAAGTTTATTTTATATTAAAAGTGGATTTTAAATAACTTTTTAGGTACTTTTTGTAACTTTTTAGCATTTTTTTGTTCTCTCTCTAATGTCATATAAATCTGTATTAAAAATCTATTTAAAGTACTTAAAAATTATTTTATACATATATTTTTATTTTACTTATATTACTTATAAATTTTTTTTAAGTTTTTTTTTTAATTATAAGAAGAGTACAAATTTCTTCCATTTCTTATTGGCAAAAAACGATTTTGGACGATTTTTAGCTTTTACCCAAAGAGTTCTTGGGCAATTAAAAAAGGATGATTGAAATTTGTTATAAAAAAGCCAAAAGTAACAAAAACATGCTGGGTAAATTGACTTTCTAGAAAAATTTAATGCATAATATTTTCGAAATTAAAGTTCTCAAAGTTTACATAAAAATATGGCAATAATCGACCGGACGGGCATGGCTAAAAGCACAACAAACTTTATTCCATTCTTTCGTAAACAATTTCTTTGTTTCGCAGCAATCATTATTTATTAACAAGGCTCTGAACTAAATTCAAAATAATTATTTAAATTCTGTCTCTTTTTGACACACTGTATCCAAAAATCTACAAGTTTCTTGAAAATTGACCTAGTTAAGTAAAATATTATAAGAAGCGGCCAACCAACGCTGCTATTGGATTGGGTGCAAATGTTTTTCTTTAAAATGCTTATAAGTCACAACTGGTTAAATCAATAGTTAGAAACGGCTACTACTGCTACTATTTTGGCCATAACAAGCGGTTATCGATGGCCTTGGGAAATTATACTTTGTCAGCGGATTCATTCTTGTGCTTGTTGACTCGAATTGACATCCCAAGGCTACAAGGTGCCGCCGTTGCCTGATCTTCCCATTGCAGAGGCGGGCGAGCCTGTTATCGTTGACTTTCCAGTGCTTTCCACTTGAATATCTTTTTGGCATCCTTTTGGATTATAATCCCTTCGTGCAACATGGCCGAAAAATATATGGTTAAATAAATTAATTCTAGTTAATGAAAATGGCGATCTTATTATGCAGATCGAATCATACGGAAAAAATGTAGCAAGTTTTTTTTTTTAAGATATTGTATTCGAGTTTGTTCATCCCAAAGCATGGACTGACTTTGGTTGCTCCTTCGATGTTTTTTAAATAATCTTGGGATCGCGGAATTTTAATCAAAGGTTTAGAAAATTCAAGCAATTTTCTAAGAAGCCCACTTAAAAAGTCTCCTTTCAAAATTTTTTGTGAAAAATTAAAATATTAAAAATTATATTAAGTCTTTTGAACACTAAGATACAGTAAATCTTTTTAGAATTTGGGGACACGATCCCTCAGTTCCATATAATATAAACCTATGTTCACTATTTACCAAAAACCTTTCCTTGTAGAGGATTACATAATAATTAGTTAAGCAATATGTTAATAAAGGAAAATACAGGGTGTATTACAGTCGTTATGTGTCGCATCATCTTGTTCAAGATCTAAGACGGCTATGCGACAGATCTCGGCTACGCTGTAGGGATCGTCCACAATTATTAGGGACATCATAATTATACCCTGTACCATATGGTACAAAGGGTATATTAAGTTTGTGCAAGCCGAAAATGTATGTAACATATAGAAGGAGTCGTCAGAGATACCCCAAAGTTACCTAAAATATGATCAGGGTGAATAGAGAAGTCGATATACCCATGTCCGCCTGTCCGTCCGTCCGTCCGTCTCTCCGTCTGTCCGCTTGAACGCCTAACCAAATTATTATTCGAAAGTTTTTTATAGTTCCCAATCACTGTACCAAATTTGATCAAAATCGGTTGACAATATCATATAGCTCCCATAGGACCGATCGGCCAAAATAGCTTTTTTAAAGAAAAATTCGCTATATTTCGTTTTTAATAAAGATGTCGTAACCAGATTTGGCGTTTGGAAATTTTTTAGAGCACTTAAGCAATGTGCCAAATTTGAACAAAATCGGTTGACTATATCATATAGCTCCCATAGGGCCGATCTTCCAAAAAATCGATTTTTTAACAAAATTTGTTGTGTTTCGTTTGTTTGTTGAGATTCCTAAGCTATGTACTATATTTAATCCAAATAGGACCAATAGGACCAATCGGTCCAAAAAAACGTTTTTTATGCAAAATCCGATGTGTTTCATTTGTTTGTAAAGATATTTGAACTAAATTCAGCATTCAGATCTTTTTTAAGGTATTTAATCACTGTGTCAAATTTTATTGAAATCGGTTGACTATATCATATAGCTCCCATAGGAACGATTGGTCAAAAAAAAATTTGTTGCTAAAAAATTCTTCTGTTTTCGGTTTTTTGTGAAGGAACCGGATTTTATTGCAAGCTAGTGGTACACGGTATCCCAAAGTCGTCCGCGCCCAACTTTACGTACGCCATTTTTTTAGTGAATAATGTAATTTGTTAAGATTTGTAAACATATTGTTAGTTCTCACATAGAGAAGATTAAATATTTAAAGCACAGTTCAATAAAAAAGAAATATTAAAATATTATTAATATTAATGTTTTGCATATAACCCACCAACTTAAGATTCATATAACTCACCATTTTATGCAAAATCCCTAAAAAGCCTTACAAAACTCTCCACCAAATGCCTACAACCCCTTTAAAGAGTATAAACTGTAATGAAAACAAAAGCTAAGTTGCCTTGTGCACTTTAAGCTAGCTTCGTCCTTAGTCCTTCTCTCAACCTTGCTTGCTCTCTTATCCCCGTTTGCTTCTCATTTGTTATTCGTGTTACGCATACTTAATTAGTTGTTGAGCTGCGTATGACTCAAATAAAATTAAGTAGCCGCCCTGTTGTGCCATTGAATATAAACTGAACTCAACTCAACTGAACTGGGCTTTATTTTCACTCACTTTTATCTGCCACTGAACAACTAACTGTACAAGATTCGGGTTGCTGTTTTCCAATGTACAGTTAATAAATTAATTTTGGCATGTAATTGAGGCCAATGTAGATGTCGGAATTGACCTAACTCAATGTCTTTCATATAGTATTTATATGTTTTTGTACATATTGGTTTTGCATGCTAGTCAAGGCTAATTTAATTATGGCTCGAATTGATTTAAAAGCCACATAACTAATTGAGGCTGTCTGTTTACTCTGTCTTGTCAATTTAACGCAATATTGTTTGATTTTCAGTTAGTCATTTATTTGCCATCCCGAAAGAATCACATTAGCTTAATTAATAGTTTGGCACGCAAACACAAAAAATCACGTTGAAATATATAAAAGTGTGTATATAGAAGTATATACAAAAAGATAGAGCCAATAAGTGGCCAGTTGCTATTTACCAAGGCCTTGAATTTTTATTGGCCCTTCGTGTCCTGCCTGCAGAAACGTCTATAACGTCTATAACTGATTGTGTTTGAACTTCCTGTGCACAAATTTAGCAGAAAATTGAAAAATAAATAAACAGAAAAATATCAGCAATTTTTCGTTTTTAGCAATTATGGGTGAGTTGGCATTTTTAATTTCCTTTTACAGAGTCTTTATGTGCTCTATAAATAAAGGAAAATAGAAGAAAGCTGCTTATACGGTTTGGCAGAGTTCAAAGGATACAGTGCATCATATGAGTAGTTAGAAATATGTGTTTTGTGTAGTTGAAATAATATACGATATTAACTCAGAAAAAATAGATATTATGTATAGAGAGTTCACTCTTTAATCTTTATTTATAAGGTAAAGCTTATGAATTCCGGAGCCGTACTTGTAAGGAATATTATTTTTGGGCAACATAGAGATAGATAGCTCTGCGTAAGCTAGCAAGGTGGGCCACCAGGAGTGGCCAAAACGTCAACCCAAGCAAAACGCAACTAATGTTATTCACCACAAAAACAAAAATACCTCAGTTTAGACTCCCTTCTCTTAACGGAGTAGAGATCCCGTTTTCCGACAGAGCGACGTACCTAGGAGTGCTTCTAGATGCAAAGCTCAACTGGAAGGACAATGTGGAAAAAAGGATAGAGAAAGCGTACATAGCATATTACACCAGTAAAAGAATCATCAGCAGGAACTGGGGTCTGAACCCTAAGATTGCCCTATGGATGTATACAGCCATCGTACGACCCATCATCACATATGGTGCGCTGGTATGGTGGCCAGCATTGAGCAGAGCAATACAACATCAGGAGACTAAGTATACTGCAACGAGCAGCCTGTGCAAGTGTTACGGGCGTAATAAGATCATGCCCAGCAGAGGCGTTAAATGTAATCTTGAATATGATTCCGATCGACATCCAATTAAAGCTAACTGCAGCAAACACGGCCACCAGAATCAAAGAAACCGGACTCTGGAGGACTAGTACCTTCGGACATGGCAGCATTCTGAAGGGTCAAGAGACTAGCAAATCAACAGATTACATAACACCAGTACTGGACTTCAAGAAGAGGTTCGACGTCAGATTCCCGACGCGAAAAGAGTGGGACATGAACAGGGTAATGAGGCAGACGCAGCTGCAATCTATACTGACGGATCCAAGATGGATCGCGGTGTAGGAGCAGGGGTCTACTCGGATGAACTCGAAGTATTTCTCTCCTATCGCCTAGGCAGCAGAAACAGCATCTTTCAGGCAGAAGTCTTTGGCATCAGAGAAGCATGTAAGGTGTTGAATAATCATCCGAGTCAGCTGGCGGAGGTGTGTATATTCTCCGAAAGTCAAGCAGCTTTGCTGGCGATCAAATCGCCAACCGTGAACTCAGAAATCACCAGACAATGCAAAGAAGGTCTCAATGCCTTTGCAAGCAGAATTAACATCGCTCTCGTATGGGTTCCCGGACATGGGAACGTATACGGGAATGAAAAGGCTGATGAACTGGCGAGAAAAGGAGCATTAGATGGCGAAGCAGCGAAGGTAACTGTCAAATACCCCCTCAGCGCTATCAAGAGAGAACTTCTTCTGCGAGCTCAGAACAAGGCTGAAACCAAATGGAAAAATATTGGCACTTGCAAGATTGCAAAGGAAATTTGGCCGCGATACGACAAGCGTAGAACGGCCGAACTGCTAAGCAAGCCAAGAACAATGATCTTCAGAATACATCGACAATAACCGGACATTGGCCGTTAGGAGACCATGCAAAGAAAATGGGCAGGCCCTCCAACGTGAGATGCCGAAGCTGTGACCAGGAGAACACAGAAGAGACAGTTTATCATTATGTATGTGAGTGCCCACGATTGGGGTCCTTACGCCACAGAGCACTAGGAAGCTTCGCGTTAAGAAGCCTACGTGACTTGGCAGAAAAGAACATAGACGACATCAGCAGGTTTATTATCGGATCGAGATGGTTTGAGTAAACCGAACAGCAGTGGTTCCCATAAGTGGTGTAACAAAATGGCGCATTAGCGCTAATTGAGTTTGAATATTTTGTCACTCAAACGGCACCCAAACCAACCAAAGATAGATAGAGATATATTCAGTTTGATCTGGCTGACTAGAGAAGTCAACTGAGCGTCTCAGAGCCCGGAGAAGATTTACTTAGCTCCAATTGTGACAACATCATGAGAAAAGCCTTGTGGGTAGGTAGGTAGGTAGAAGTGGTTGCCATTTCGACACACCTAGAACGATGAAAGGCTCGTTGTGACGTCCTATGAGTCAGTCCTCTACTCTCATGTATCCTCTTTGAACCAACCTGTCGATTTAATAAACGTATTAATCTTATTTATTCTTATTTCTGCAATTTCAGTAATATTCCCAAAAGATTCGGAACCCAGTGCATTCAATGTTTTCCTCATGCATAGTGCATCCACATAGGAGGTGCTCCACTGTTTCCACCTCTTCTACCTCCCGACAACTTCTACAGTAGTCAAAATGCGTCACGCCCAATCTGTTAGCGTGTCTACCAATAAGAGCCCCTATCGTGCCTCGAGATAGGCTGAAAACTGTGGCACCTCAAGGAGGGATCAGTGGGAGATTCTGAAACCCTAAAAAACTTTTATCTCGAACTGCGACGATAATAACGTCCCAAGTTTCACAGTGTATCAGAAAGGACTCAATCTCAAACAGGATTTTTGCTACCTTATCAGCAAAATAACTGCAGCAGGCACTACTAAACAACATCTGGTCATCTAACGCGATATCGGTCAAGACGAAACATCGGATTTTTAACTCCAACGTAAAATCTGTCCTGTATATGCTTGCGAGTCCTGGTCGCTTACATCGGTTCTGATCCGGAAACTGCAAACCTTTGTCAACTCATGCTTGCGTAAAATCTTAAGGATTTTCTAATGCGGAATTACTGAAAGCCACTAATGAGCTTCCTATTGAACTAATAATCAAACGCCGCAGTTTCGGATGGATTCGGCACACCCTTCGCAAAGACACTTGCGAAATGTGTAGAGCTGCGCTTTCATGGAACCCGCAAGGCGCAAGAAGCCGGGGAAGACCAACAATCTCTTGGCGTCGCATGGTGGATGCTGACCTTCGGGACTCCCATACAGACTGGAGTAGCCTCAAACAACTCGCAAAAAATCGGTCGGCCTTCAATTCTTTTGTTTTGGCCCTACGCTCCACCCGGAGTTAGAGGAACTTATATATATATCTTAGTATCAGGTGCGGATCTAGGATTTGGTCTTGAAGAGAATGTATATCTGAGCTCGCAAAAGACTTTCATCCCATTTTTCGAGTTTGTGGGGGAAAATCCTCCCCGATTCGCCACTGCCAAGCTGCTAAAGTGTATCCCAAAGTCGCCTACACCCTACCTTCACAGTCGCCATTTTTTATTTATTTCGTTTTGTTTTTTCCGATTGAAGTTCGATTTTACATTTCTCCTTGTTGTTGTAGTTGTTTTTACTGCCCCTTTTTCTTATAAATAAAACATTTTTTTATGCACACAAAAATGTTCCAAAATAAAAAATAAAATGCTGCCAAGGAGGAAGTCTCTACGACAAAGAGAGGGGGAAAAGCAACAGCTGCCATTTATATTGATTATCTGGCAGCACTGGAATTTCACTTGCTCAGTTTTTTTCACAGACTTTGGCAAAGAAGCAAAGCCCCTACAAAAATATCGCAGCATCTCAGGTATTCATTTGATTTTTATTGACACATGAATTTTTATTGGCCCCACCATATGAGTATAAAAATACTGTACAATTTTTTTTTTAAAGTATTGCAATTTTTTTCGAAGCTTTGTGTATGAAAATGTATATGAAAAATTGGTTCGGATGGTTAAAGGTAAATATTTGCGTATAAAGCGTATGTGGTTAAGAAATTTAGGAGCAGAATAGATGCCTTGAAAAATTGCACCAAGAATGTAATTGTTTTTAAATTGAAAACTCTTTATTACCATATTTAGAACTCATAAGACTTTCAAATGTATTAGAAGCTATCCTATTTTCTTATTTCGAGTCTAAAAGGGAGTAAAGAGCATATAAGCTCCGGAAATATATTTCCGAATATTGCAAAGAAAATTTTAAGCTAAAAGATTAAAACATTTAAAAGCAACAATAATGAAATTTATTGGATCGAGGATTTCCCAAGGATTCCACACGATTTGATTATTTTAAAACAATAAAACAACAGCTATTAACAAGATGAAAGGGTGGCCCTTTTAAATTTGGCCAAAAAAGAAGGCGAAGCTTACGAAAGTTTCATCAATCAAGGAGCGGTTGGAAATTATTTGTATCATGATGAAAAGCCATACAAACTTCTTGTTTTAATTGTTAAATGCGATATTTATTGTACAATAATTGGACATTTTAATCTCGACGAAATCCAAAATGGTGACTGCATAAAGGTGGCAATTGTCTGCACCCCGAATTTCAGTTCTCCAGCCTCTTGTATTGGAAAGAAATGAAAAATGTTTTTGTTTATGGAAATTAATGAATTTGTTTACGGCTTATACTGAATCAGACGAAAAATAAACGGAAATGTGAACTTTTTTCACACTTTTTGTAATTTGAACTTGCTTAAAAATAACAATTTAATAATTTTTCATTTATATTGTTAGTATAAGCCATATAAAAAGGATATCCTTTTAAACATGTTTTAAAAGGTGGAAATCGGAAAAATTGATCAAGGAAAACGAACTCAGCACGCGCATACAAAATTTTGACTAATTTTGAAAGAACCTCCCCTTACGTCTTTTAATGCTTGCAAACCCTGGCACTTAGGGCTTAAGTACAGCATTTCTACTTTCCGTAGAAACAAAATTCTTGGAAATAGTGGAAAATAGAGGAGTATAGAGCAGGTAACCTGATATCAAGTGACCTCTCTTTTACATTCGCTCTTCAGAGCTGTGAAAGTTGATAAATTTAAAATTAATTGCTTCATAGGGCTTACGCCGATCTATATCAAATATATATATTTTTTTTATTTTTTGTTTTTATTTTATTTGCAATCTGTCATATTAGACAATCAGCTAATTTTATAAGTAAACACAAAAAATGGCAGGATTGATTGTGCTCCAGTGAGTCCAATCAATATACAACAAAACTATTTCCTAGAGGTTATTATACATTATTATACAAATCGATCTGGAAGGTCCAGAATATGAAATCTATTTAGACGTCTAACATCCATACTATTGTCTAGTAGGTTAATAGCCAACGAATTTTCATGGTTTGACAGTCTCTCTAAATATCTTAGCGATGATTTGCTTATTTCATCTTTGACGTTAAGGAACATTCATGTCTTTGTGAATTTCTTGGTTGCTTACATACCAAGGAGCGCCTGCGATATTTCTAAGAGTTATCGATTGATATCTTTGCAGGATTTCGATGTTTGAGGTGCTCGCCGTCCCCCATAGCTGCATGGCATACGTCCAGACTGGCTTGAGAACTGCTTTTTTTTGTGAATTTCTTGGTTGCTTACATACCAAGGAGCGCCTGCGATGTTTCTAAGAGTTATCGATTGATATCTTTGCAGGATTTCGATGTTTGAGGTGCTTACTCTCCAAACTAAGCTGCGATCGCGGACCCAGAAGCCAATATCAAATATATGAAAAAAAAAATTTTACATTTAAACATTTCTTTCTAAAGATTTCATTCGATTGTAAAAACTTTTGCACTGCACATAAGTTGAGTACATAAATTTGCTCTATATGGGCAAGAACTTCTGCGCATTTTTTCTGTAATTTATCAAACGCATTAATTAAGTAAATTGCCAGGTTTTAAATTAACTTATATTTTTGCTTTCTCATCTACTTTTAACAAGATAAATCGTTTTTTAAATTTCAAACATATTGCATAGCTGCTTCGTTTTGAAGCATATTATTTATATTAGCCATAGCAATATTCTCATCATTTGTTCATTTTGTGAGCTGTCCTAAACCATTCTCAAATAGTCCATTCTTTGCAGTCTCTCATTCTCCCTCTATAGTATAACAACATAAAAGTCTACGTAGCTGAAATTGAATTGATAAACGCAAAGCAAATTTGCGTAATCGATGGCTAAGGCAATGGCCGCCATTGCTATTGCGCGCCAAACCGGAAAAGGAAATGAAAAGTTTTGTACAGCTGTCGTTGTCCATCTTATAATCCATTTCTTTACTTTAGCGATTTGCATAGCATTTAAATACATTAAATTTTGCAAAATTTCCAAAGTTCTGTTGTTTGACCATATTTTAATGAAAGGACTTAAATGCAGCTACTTATTTGCTAGCAGTAAATACAAATAGAAATATATTATGTATAGCTAGCTATATATAAGGCCTTGGGTGCGTCTTGAAGTTCATTGAAGGCAACTGATTGTATTGTTGTGTGTGTGCAATAATTCAAAATGTCTAACAATGAACGATGGCAACAGTAAAAGCATATAAACAAAAGCCTAGGGCAACAAACACAATCATACCAAGCCATACGCATATATGTATGTATCTGTGTGGAGTCCTTACAATTACCAGAGATGACGACAGACGCTATATATTTTGTTTAGCATGTAGCCGCAAAAAGAGAAACGAGAATAAATGAAAAGGAAAAAAAACGTCAAAGAACCATAAAATAAGTTCGAAACAATAAGAAACAAGTCAACGTGCCGTTACGCAGATGAAAACTGAAACAAATGAGAAAATATAGAGAAAATGGCCACAGCGAATACCGCATGAAAAATGAGTTGCAAGTGAATTGAAAAGATATAACGATAGAAACAGGGGGTGGCGAAAGGAATAAGGGTAAGGGGCAGGCCGCATTTGAAAAATGTACAAACGATGAACAAATAAGCCTGGCAATAGACGTGCAGCCCTGGCAATAAGGGGCGCTGGGTTTGAGCCCTCTTTCAAATGTTGTTAGACAAGCAGTTTTGAGCGGCAGCCATTTTTAAATGGCGACACACAGATAACAACGAATGACAGCGACGCCACCGTCGCACAGTGGCCAAATGGGTGCATGTGACGGAAAAAAATTCAATATGGCAATCCAATTATTGAAACTATCGACAGCTTTTTTTTTTGAATCTATCAAATTACGTATACGTAATTTAATTTTATATTGTATGCAACTTAAACTTTTTCGCTCTATTTAAATGTCAGAAGGTCCGTAAAGTATAAAACTTAATTTGGTAAACATTTTCCTTAATTATAGGTGTTAAAAAATTGTTTATGTTTTTCGCAACGAAATGACAAACTTAAAATATGATATGTATACTTTCGTTTTATTTTTAACCCCCGACGCAAAAAAGGGGTGTTATAAGTTTGACGCGTCTGTTTGTTTGTCTGTCTGTCTGTCTGTCTGTCTATGGCATCGTAGCTCCCGAACGCATGCAGTGATTTCAATTTAGTTTTTTTTGTATTAAAGGTGACTTATGTCCGAGTGTTGTTAGACATGTTTGATGAAAATCGGTTGAGCCGTTTAAAAGTTGTGGGGAGTGAAAGTAGGAGAATGCGTAAAAAAGCAAACGAGCTTGACCTTAAATGTAATCTATACCTTAACAAGAATCTAAATTATAGTAAGTATATTTTAATATAATAAAGTCTAACTTAACCTAACGTACCTATAAAAAGTATGAAATAAAAAATTAAATTAAAAATTTAAAAAAACCCCGAACTTAAGTAATTTTCATTTAAAAAGTAAAAAATAATAAAAGAAACTTAATGTTAAAGTACTTAAGAATCTATTAATAATTCTAAAAAAAATACGTCGCGTTGGGGGACCGCTCCTAACAATTTAAATACAAATAGTCTAATTAAGCAAGAAAGATTAACTTAAAAAAAAATTAAGAAAATACTTCAAAAACTTTCATAGAATTACTTCAAAAAATTTGCATGTAAGACCGTCAACGACGTCTGCCCACGCGTCTGCCCACGCGTGTCCCCCAACGCGACGTATTTTTTTTAGAATTATTAATAGATTCTTAAGTACTTTAACATTAAGTTTCTTTTATTATTTTTACTTTTTAAATGAAAATTACTTAAGTTCGGGGTTTTTTAAATTTTTAATTTAATTTTTTATTGAAAAAACTTAAAATTTGTTTCTGGGAAAACGAAGTATCACTTACAAATATCACAACAAATTTTTATTTTTAACTAGTGGGCCCGGCAGACGTCGTCCTGCCCAAACCTTTTGAATACTCTTAAAGTGTATAAACATTGTAAGACTCTCTTATCTAGACATTCATAAGACTTTTGGATTAGTTGATTAGGCCTGAAGACTCTCTAAAAAGCCGTATGGACTAACTTAAGTGTTATTAAAAGAGCTCGCATCTGTAATAAATTCACAGAAACTACATTTCTACCCCTTTGCGACTACGCTTCTTCTGCACTTAATGTCCAATACCCGGCGTTGAACAATTTTCTACTATGCTACATTGACAATTTTCACAAAAATACTTATATCTCACGAACCAATGAAGACAATCACATTGCAAAGTGCTTAAAGCCTCCGTATTGACAACTTCTAACAAACGCCAAAATTATATTTCAAATTCTTTAACGCGTTCATGAGAACACCCGTAACACGTAAGATATTAACATTAGTTAATCTAAAAAATTAAGTTTACGTAGTATGACCTCACCGTTTAAAGTAGTAAGGGCTTAAAATAGCCATGGATGGATCGATAAACAATTATGTACAAACGAATATTATCCTTTCTTTGTTTTATATTGAAATTCATGTATTTCTATATTTTGGTAATTTTTGAAGAGCGACACCTATCGGACAATGTTCAAACTATGCTGAGAACCTTCCACACACACGTAATATTTTAATAAAATAGATTAAAGAAAAAAATTATACAATTTTTAAGAAGAATTTAAAAAAATTATTATTTAAAATTTTGTTTTTTTTTTAAATGAATAAGAAGAAAATTTTTTATAAAATTTAATATTATTTATTTTTATTAAAATTATTTCGCGGTAAGCTCTTGAAATGTAAACGTTTTTAAAAAAAAAATTTGATTTGATTATAAATATTTTTTTTTTGTTTTTTTTATATTTTTTTAGAAAATTATTCTTTAAATTATTTGTCTTATTTCTAAGAAAACGGCAGATCAATAAACTAATAAAACAATGAATAAAATTGTTATTCTTTTGCTTTCATTAAAAAATTGAAGCAATGAAGACGTGAACCAATTTCTTTTATATTTTTAAAATATGATTTAAAAAAGATAATTTTTTTTAAATAAAAAAAGATTAATTTATATAAAAAAAAACAAAATTCTGTGTTTAAATAAAATACAAAATATTTTTTAAATAAAATATAAAAAAGATAGACTAAACAGAATATCGAAAAAAAAACCTTATAAATTTTAAAACTAAACAGTTCACAAAAGATTTAAAAATTTAGCTACAAAAATATTACTAAATGTGAAGTTTGAATGAGTTATAAAACAAAATATTTAAATTGTTATCCGATCTGGTCTAAAGTGACTTGAAATAAATTGAATCGGTCATTTCAAAAACCTTATAAGTCGCTAAATTGGAACGAACAAAGGAGTTTTAACGGACTTTTTATGTTTAATTATTAGTATTTGAAGAGGAAGGATTGTATTGACTTATGTAGTTTTTACCCAGAATACGTATCTTCCTTTAAGGAACCACTTTTTGCAAAAAAAAACATATTGCAAAAAAAAGTTATTTATGGGTTTTTTGAAATGACCGATAAAATTTAAATAAACATAAATAAATTTCCCATGTTAAATCGATACGAATTTGTTATGTATTTTTATTACTATAATGCGCAATAATTTTCATCTGCTAGATAGCCAATCTCGACCACTGTGCGCCACCGCTCACCACAAAGCAGACAAATAGCTACAACCACACATTTATATTCTAGTATTTGTGAGAGTGTGGGTGTGCGTATGTGTGTACAGGACTTTTGTAAATTGACAGCAAAGTTGAAAGAATTAAGCTTGTAGATTGTCTTGGTCCCTTTCTATTTAACTAGCTGTTGATAACAATAACGTGACTTGCATTTCTATATCCTTTGCATTACACATACGACTCGTATGCCTTAGGTATACAACATGTTTGAACATGTTTTTGGCTATGCAATTTGGCTTAAAATTGCTTTACATTACATCCACAAAAATCCAGACAAAGCAGCTACTTAAAAGCTTTGAAATGTTAAAAACCTCTTGGGAATTATTTTCCATAATGCATAATGCTTTAGAAACCGCTTGGCGGAAGTCTCCAAGGAATAGCATTTAGATTAGACTTGCTGAATATTTAAATTGAAATATGTTAAAAGGAGCATTGTTTCTAATAAGTTTGTCAGGAGCAGAATAATAGTATTAATATTCATAGATTTATTTATTTGTTTAAAAGAAGAATGTGTGAAGGGTTTCTACTAATTCTTTTCAAAAAAAAAAGGGTAAGGGGATGAATTGGTTTTCGTGTTGGTTTGAATATCGAAACACTTAGAAATATGATTATTATTTTGTTTAAGTCTAGAATTTATATTTTTTGAAAACGCTTTAAGAATTTATTCTCTACGTCCTTATAAGAAAATTAATAAAGCATTTTATTCAGAGATATTTATATATATATATAATATATCTATAATATATGAGCCCTATGAAGCAATAATTTTAAATTTATCAACATGCACAGCAGGAACTTATTTTTTTTCCTGAAAAGTTAGTAAGATAAATAAATTTGTCAAATTAAAAGGTGATTTTTTACTAAATAGTATTTAACCATTTGTTTGTTCTTTTTAATAAGGCTAAATTTTATATTTTTTGGATTTAATTTAGAAGTGTTTTTAAAGGTAAATCGTAATAACTTTCATAATAAGTAATAAATTTTAGACGCCTATGGTCTTGCTTATTTACTGTTTTTATAAGGCTACATTACGTAATAACAAGGTAAACGTGTTGTAATTTTAGATTATTTTTTTTAAATTCTTAATATAACTTCTATGTTTCATATTTACACAACAGTTTTGGTTAGAACACCTGCACATGCCGTCCCTTAAAGGCAACATTACGTATACGTAATTTGTATATAAAATTCTGCTTACTCGAAAAGCAATATGCTTCTATATTCAATATTTTCGCCAAAGCCTACAGTATACATATGTAAGGCCACATTGCGTATACGTAATTTTAAGAAAAGTCTCAAATTTTCTATTGACTACTCAAAATTCTTAATAATAATTCAGAATGCCATATTTGTACGAAATTTGTGACGTATATATAATTCTTCATATAATTTCTGTTTAATATTTACAAAACATTTTTGGTTGCAACACCTGCAAATATCGTCCCTATACGTAACTTTATATAAAAATTAGCCTACTCGAAATTGTAAATATTGCTTGTATATTCAACATTTTCACCATTTTTTGGGGGATATGAAGACAGCCGTCCATTTAAGGTCACATTGCGTATACGTTATTTTACGACCACGTCTTCTATTTTTCATGGAATAGTCCAAAATTCTTAATATAACTTTTGTATTCAATGTATACACAACATTTTGACGGATTGGGCTACGTTTCATACATCGTCTACGTAAAGCCACAATGCGTATACGTAATTGTTAAGTTGAAGTCCCTTTATTTTCTATTGACAACTCAAAAACTTAATAATGCTTCAATATTTGCAACCCATTGTCGAGGGCTTTGTTTGCGCTTCATTTTCTGCCCTAATAACATTGCGTATGCGTAATTTTTAGGGAAAGTCTCATAATAATCTCTATTGGCTACTCAAACTTCTGAATAACATTTCTACTTCCAATATTTGTTAAAAAATGGTAACGGAATTGGCCGCGCTTCATTTACCGTCCATGTGAACCACATTGCGTATACGCAATAAGACGAAACTCTCCAAATTTTTATTTGCTCCGACAAATTTCTCAAAAATACTTTCATATGCAACATTTGCATAAAATTTCCGTCCATAGAAAGTTGCATTGCGTATAAGCAATTGAAAGTCTCCTAATTTTTGACTGCCATATATTCCATAAATATGCTCATTTTTGGCTGGTCTGGCTAAGCCTACATTACACTGTCCATATGAAGCTATACTGCGTATACGTAATTTTATTTAAAAGTCGCCTAAGCTTTGAGCGTCTACTCAAATTTTTGATTCTTGTTTTTGATGGTAGAATATATTTAACGTTTTGACTATATTTATTTATTTATATTATATGTTGTCAGCCTAGGACGAAAAAAGAATGGATGACGGACGAGAGCTGTAAGCGTATACAAGAAAAAAATAACGTGAAATCTAGACAATTCGTTGAAAGATTAAAGAAACTAGGGAAGAGTTGGCTATTGAATATACTGTAATGAAAAGGCTCATTAGGAAACAAATCAAGAACGACAAGAATGCTTACTATGATGATCTGGCGAAGAAGGCGCAGATGGCAGCTAAGAAAGGGTAATATGCGAAATCTCCATAGTCTGATAAAAACTATTGGAGGTAGGATGCACGTTGCAACGACTTGCCCTACAGAAGACGAAAGAGGCAGTGCTCAGAATGAACAGTTGGAACAGTTTGGAAAAGATACTTCGAAGCAACATTAAATTCTAACAATAGCTCCAATGAAAATCTCCAGATCCGAAGGAGACATAATGTAAACAGGCAAATAAAAACTAGACTTCCGATACCAGAGGAAATTGATGCTGCAATAAACACCCTGAAAAAAGGTAAAATTCCGGGAGCAGACAAAATCGTAGTTGAATGTTTCCAAGCGAATGCTCACATGATGGCACAAAAGCTAACTCTGACCTTGGAAGCTGTTTGGACCTCTGAAAATGTACCTAAATCTTGGAAGGAATCGGTTATTATCAAGATTCCGAAGAAGGGAAACCAACAAATATGCTCTAACTGGAGGGGTATCTCTCTACTGGCAACCATCATGAAAATCCTCAACCAGATCATACTAAGCCGCATCCGAGCCACTTAACAACGTTTTACGTAGAAATCAAGCTGGTTTTCGCCCTCAAAGATTTTGTATAGATCTAATAAACACTGTACGTATTATCGTAGAGCAATCCAAGAAATTGCAATAGTGGCCGTCGGTGGCTTAAGTGGTAGCGTACTCGCCTCTAAAACCGAAGGTCGGTGGTTCGATTCCCCGCAGTAGCACTGGTGCATTTGCCTAGCACTGGCATCGCTAGCTCAAAGACGCTATTTGCCATGAAAGTCTCTATTAATTAAAGACACCGCCGTTCGGATTCGGCTATAAACTGTAGGTCCCTGTTCTGTTCGAACAGTTATTAATAGAGATCTCCTATGCCCTTCTCCAAGGGGTCTAACAGGGAATTATATATATATAATCCAAGAAATTCAAATCCACGTTATATTTAGCTTTCATAGATTTTCCTAAAGCCTTTGACACCTTCGATAGGGAAGCAATTTGGGTGTCACTACGAGCTAGAGGGATTCAAGACAAAATCAATCAATATCAAATTTTGCACGACGGACAACTAAGCGATCCTTTTGAATGAAATAGCGGTGTGAAACAAGGATGCACACTGTCGTCCTTGCTCTTTATTACCGTTCATGATTTGATATTTGAAGCAGCTGAAATAAATAGTTTTGGAATCAACTCGAAATTTAACCGTAAACTAGGAGATCTAGAATATTCGGATGATGTTGTTCTATTTTCTTCCTGTCATTCGGACCTTTAAGCCCAGTTAGATAGTCTCGCCACAGAAGCCTCAAAAATTGTTAAGCCCCACTAATGTGAACACCCTTAGTATCGACAACTTGCATATTGAAAACGTTGACAAATCCGTGTATCTTGGAAGCCAAATTACATCATCCCAAGGAGCATTGGACGATGTAGACTGCAGAATTCATAAAGCCAGAGCCGCCTTTGGACAATTAAATAGATTCTGGCGAGAACCGAATATCCGGCGAAAAACCAAAATACGAGTCATCAACGCATGCATAAAGTCGATGCTGTTATATGGTTGTGAGACATGGTTCATTACCAATATCGTTGCCAAGAAGCTCCAAACCTTTGTCAATCGTTGTCTCAGAAGCGTATTACGATGATGGCCCCGAACCATTAGCAATGTGCGCCTTTGGGAACTTTGCGAACAAAAACCAATCGAGATTGAAATTCAGTTTGTTCGGTCACACGATGCGCAAAGGTTATATTCCATGCAGGCAGTTCTGCAATGGAACTCACAAGGCAATCGATCCAGACCGGGAAATCCATCATCGAGCTACGAGCAATGGCGCGAAACAGAGATCATCAGAAATCCTTTGGTAATAACTTATGTGAATGACTACGTTTATAATTTGTTTAAATTATGAATACTATATACCCTTAATAATAATAATAATAGGTATAAATATCGAATTTCACCAAAAAAATATTAATTCCACTTGGAAAGTTCTAACTAGGGATATGCAGAAAACATTTGTTCGAGAGAAAAAGTACAGGATATTCCACTGTCGGGCGCACAGTCGACTGTACCATTAATAAAATAATGTAAATATTAGAGGCAAAATAAAGGCATAAAAAATCCCAAAAATAAATAAATGGTCAGGGCCGCAGAGTCCACCCATGTTAGTAACTTGGTAACATGGTACTTTTATATTTAATTGCTGCTCTAAAACTCGATTCTGACCTAAGCCTCAGCACCCAATTAATTTGGAGCTCATAGTCCCCATACAATGTATACATTGGGTACTTATACAATATATATTTATTATCGTATTGTTTGCATAAAATAATAAACGTTTTTGATTCCATCACCAGGGACACATTAAACCCACTCAACCAAATCATTTGCTTACTCTTGACATAAATATGTGGACGCTGCTGTAGTGTTATTTAATACAATTTAATACATATACGTATATGTCTATGTGTGTGTGGTGTGTTTGTATTTGTTTGTTTGTGCACATAAGAGGCATTCCCTATTCCCCGAAATTTTTTGTGTTTTTCTCATTTCCGCAGTTTGTGAAATGATTTTCGTCAAAGGACGAAATTCGTCAAAAGCCTTCGCTCTTTGCTGATTTATTTATCCCTTTTGTTCGCTTTGGCTTTTGTAGGCCCTTTAGCATGGCTTGCGCTTTATTCTCCACATTCGCCCGCAAATATTTGTCTGTTATGCTTTAGCCATGTTGCCCTTGGAGCCAAATGAAATGCTGCGTGCCAGGACCCATCATGGGAACAGGTCGTAGCAGGCCTTGCCCTTTTACACATACAAGCGTTTATCTGTAGGATGCTGAGGGCATCCTGTCTTGGTCTTGGTGTATATATCTTGGATTGCTGCTTTAACTAGTTTGAAAATTTATTTGCTGTCTCTTGCTGTCACTTCACATAAATTTCCTGCATATTTACAGAGCACTTGAAGTCGAGCGGGCTCGGGACTGGTAGGACCCAGTCCTAGAAACAACAGCAATATGATAGCTACAAAACTTATTAGATGCGACATTATCGCATGTTCCTATTCCCCAGGCCAGACAGAGCTGCTAAGTGTCTTTGGAGTCTCGAATTTCGGAATTTTTCTAGCCTTGTCATTGCTCCTTTTTTTTTGGCTTACTTTCCATTTCCATTTCCCTTTTTTTTGCATTCCCTTTTGTGGCTTGTTTTGACTCTGTTATTAATTACCTTGGGTCTTTGCATATGTGTGTATCTGTCAGTATGTGTTAATGCCTGTGTGTGTATGTGTGCATGAGTGTGTGTTTTTGATACATCATCAATTTGGTTCGCAGGATAATTGATTTCCGGCTATGCTTCAACTTTAATCGAAAAACTTCGTTAAGCCTTTTCAAATATACTTTTCGTGCTTTCACTCAAGTTTTGTTTGCGCCAAAAATGCATGAGTGCCCAAAACATATATACATATATCCTCATAGTATTAAGTATACGCTATTAAAAAGGAAAAAAGGGAAATATATTTCCCACAGTAGGCATGCTGTTACTTGAGAGGAAATTGACATTTTAATGGAAAAAATTTTATAACTATAATTGGAATAGCAATTTAAACTTAAATAAAAATTCAGCCAAAAATCTTGAGTCAAAATTACACTAGTCAACTGAGATGTTGAGGCCCTGAATCTAGCACTACTTCAAAATAATTTTAAAATTTATTAGAAGGAACTTTAAGTGCCATAGCAGAAAAATCCACCACTGGGATAGGTCGCATCCGACCAATCACCGGTTCGACTGATTTGCAAAAATGATGACTGAAACAAGAAGAAATATTACCAAGGATGCCTTCCCCATGACAAACATTCCCATTTCAAAACGGACACGAATTGGACAATGGAACGTATGGACTCTAATGGAACCATCCCGAATGGCGAATTTGAAGGTGAGATGGTCAAACTCAGGATGACGATAGCTGGAATTAGTGAGATGAGATGGAATGGAAATGGAGCAACAACAACATCTAACGACAATCTAGTTCTGCATAGTAGAAACTATGAAGAAATCTTTGTGTCCAAATGTCACAAACAGACACTCTTGTCCTGGCGCCCCGACAGAGTGATTACTGCCAGATTCAGATGTAGTGCTAGGGACTACGCCCTGACAGACGACGTCCGAGACGAAGTCAAAGACGAATTCTACGCCGCAACCACATCTACAGTGAATGGGATCAAGAGAGGAGACATCAGCATAATATTCGTGGGTGATTTTAATGCGAAAGTTGGCCCGAACAACAACGGACTGATTTCAGTCATGGTTCAACATGGTACTGGCACACGCAACAACAACGGAGACAGATTGGACCTTTAAGCTGGTCATAGGTGGAACTGTATTTCCCTATGAGGATGTCCACAAATGAACATAGACATCTCCGAATGGGCATACACGAAACCAAACAGATCACATCTGCATAAGCAAGACATGGATACCATCATTGACGGATGTACGAAACAAGAAAGGAGCATCAATAGGGAGTGCTGGCAATCAAGCTGATGAAAATCTTCTCCACTGCCAGCAGAAACACGTGCAGCAGTGTGGAAGCTACCGAAGGCAAACCCAACCGATTAGGGATTCTAATGATAACCTCCTAACGAATGAGGATGCACAAATGCAAAGATGGCGACAACACTTCATGGAGATAAGCTGTAATGAGCCAGGAAGCAGAAACTGTGAAGATTATAGAGACGTCGCACCCACCAATAACGTTAGGATATCACCCACACCCCCGACAGTGAGAGAAATTTGTAACGCAATTAGAAAACTAGGACAGTTACATGAAACCCGGATCTGATCGGATTTTATTTAACGTGGTATGTTCCTTTGCAGGATTAAAACCACGGTGTTCAAATATGCAACTTGAGTGTACATATAACACAATGAGTCTGGAATAATGCGCCAAATAACGACCCTCAGAGAAATCAGCCGAGACTGATATTTCATTGGTACCAATTTAAATGCATGTTGTCGGGCATGCAATTCCCCCTTGGTGAGGGGCGAGATGTATCTATCATCTCTTCTGCTTTATGGCTAGCAGCACTCGGTTGAGATCGCAACAGCACGGCGAGCTAAGCTGACTCTACCCACGATTTGGGTTTCAACCAACCGCATAAATACGACTTCGGCGAATGCTGCCAGTAGCCTCATCCTCTCAGGTGTCGCCAACACTCCAGGGAAACTCCAGTTGGAGACACAGCTTGTTGCTGAAACATTGCACCCACATTTCATTCCCATATGGGAGATTAAGTGTGTGCCCTCATCTTGGAAAGCAGGAATAATCATCAAGCTAAAAAAGAAAGGGCACCTTACTGACTGCAACAGCTGGTGATGAATAACTCTGCTAAACACTAGTTACAAAATACTAGCAACTTTAATGAACGATCGCCTTCAAGAAAAAAAAAACCAACAATTCGCGATGAACAGGCAGGCTTCAGACCACACAGGAGTTGCGTAGACCACACTACGTATATATAATAACCGAACAAGCTGTGGAGTGGCGCATACCACTGAGCCCCCAAGGAAGCAGACGAGTGGGAAGGCCAAAGGCAACCTGGCGTCGTACAATACTAAACGAATTGTCCCTACACAGCATCAGCTGGGACACAGCAAAGCAAACTGCGCCAGAGCCCGGTGGAAAGTTCTTGTTGAAGCCCTAAGCTCCCTGGAGGAGTACTAAATGGAACAAAACAATCACGAATCTAGGTTGGGTTAGGTTACACTGGCCGGCCACACAACAGAGTGCGGTTTAGCATACACCTTTTAGTCCTTAACTGTGCCAGGTTGGAGGTTATTAAACGAAGTGATGGTCGGTTAAAAATTTGACTTTTTGGCGAAATTAAGTAGACGGTCAACTTGCAGCCTGGCCACCTCTTCTAGACCGACAAACCCTGGTTCTCCTATGGTAGCCACACGATGTCTAGAGACGGCTGGGCAGTCGCAAAGTACGTGTGTTAGGGTCTCAGGGACTTTCGGATCCCTGCAGATCCTGCAAAAAGTTCGCTTGTCGTTATTCCCATCCTATGCGCATGCTTCGCTAAGAGGCAATGTCCTGTTAGCACACCCGTGATGGTTCTGCATTCAGTGCGTGAGAGTTTGATTATAAAATTACTTTGTTTTCTGCCTTAATGAGCCAGCATGATTTTCGATGTGTGACAGCTAGACAGATTTTTCCATCTAGCTTCAGCTCTGCGCTTCATGTTGCACTCCAGCATAGCGTAGAGATGTTTGATCGGTCGGCGTACGTCGTGTATTTATCCCTCCGGAAGCTCAACACCGCTTTTGGCAATTGCATCCACCATTTCATTCCCCATTATGCCTTTATGTCCAGGCACCCAGTAGATATGCAGCTTACGAGCCGCAGCTAATCTCTGGATGGCTGCCTGGCATTCAAGGACATGGAAGGAGGATGTACAGTGCGATACAGCCTTGATAGCGGCTACCTCAGCTAGAAAGATGCTGCAGTGGTCCGGAAGCCTTTAACTTTGACTTACATTAAGCACCGAACAGTATACTCCAGCACCAACACCCTTTTCCATCTTTGAGCCGTCAGTAAATAAGTTATAGGTTTTGTGACTGGGTTTTAGGCCTTTACGCCAGCCGTCTTCTTCCATCGTCACCTTTACCCTTTTTCACACGCTCTTTAACATTGGCTTTCCCCAACAGCTTGTTATCCAGGACTACTCCTAGGTATCTAGTTTGCGTTTTCGGAGTCAGTAGAGAGCCGTTTAGTTTAGGTGGAGTCTACTGCGGAATTTTGTATCTCCTGGTGAAGAGCAGTAGGTCCGTCTTCTCCGGATTAACATCTAGGCCTGCATTAGTGGCCCATCGGTGAATCGTGTCCAGTGACCTTGTCATCAGATTACTGAGAGTTGAGAGGCATATGTCTGTAACTACTACAGCGATGTCGTCAGCATACGCAATTAGTTTTGGGGCTCCGCCTTCAAATTGTTTTAGAATCACGAATCTAATTTTAAAATGTTCTTCTTTTTGACTAATGACAAGCGTTATTTTGCCCAAGACAATGGGGAAAGGAAATTCGTTGATTATATCAGACGTGTTGACTTCTTTTTCTAACTTTCTTTTAAATTTAAGGATCCCAAAATATTGTACAAGTCGTTGCCGGAAATCGGGTATCGAAAAAAATTTTATGCAATTTATATTGAAGAAATAATAAATTCCCAAAATATACACAATTTTGGTAACTATAGAAATCAACTTTGAAGCGAAAGAACCTAAATTTTTCGCACAAGTTTTCAAACAAAGACAGAAGCTTGAAATACAATAGTAGAGAGCATACAAAACAATTTATACGATAAGCCTTGAGAAGTTTTAATTTTTGTTAGCCAGTGTAAACCAACCAAAACTTGACACGATCTTTTAAACTAAAACTCAGCTGAAAAGTATGCTACATAAATCCAAACGTCTTAGCAAAGCAAAGCTGCTGTATCTAGTTCGCAGCTTGTTTTGTGTGTGGGTGTGTGCCTGTGTGTGTGTGTGTGCGTATACTGTGTATATGATAGACTTATGCGTTTGTTAGTGTGTGCGTGCAATGGCATAAAATGTTTTTGGCGCCATAAAAAAAAACTTAGCACTTAGCTTGATGATGGCCGAGACAACGTAATAGTTGTTAGATGGAAGCGTCAAGATGGGAAATACATCAAGTCTGACTTGTATGTAACTGTGTGTGTGTATCTATGTGTCTGCATGTGTATGTATGTGCTTGTATCTGTGTAAATCGTCGTCTGTTTACACAATGCAATGTCAAATGCCATGATAAGAGAGCTAAAAGTTTTCCCACATGGATTCTATGTATGTACATATGTACTATATTGTGTGCGTATATTTGTGGCAAGCAGTGTTAAAGTATTTAAGCGCGGCCATTGACAGCTGCTGTCCCCAAAAATGTTGTATAAATAAAATCGTTTTGTGGTAACAAAAACAAAAAACAACAACAAAATATTGGCAATAATTTTTTCGCATTCGAGAAGAAAATAAATCAATGAATGTTTAAATGAATTGTAACTAACGATAAACTTTTGTTGTTCTTGTTGTTATTGTTGTTCGAAAGCAGAATTTATTTGCTATCAGAAATATTTATTGAATGTTATGTGTGGGCGAAGTAAGGCAATCAAGAGATGTAGCTTAAATCGATTTCAAGCGCAATTTTAATGGGAAAAAGATGAGTAAATTTATCAGATATGGATTGTGTATAAATAATATATTTTGTGAGGACGAAATATATACAAAATAATATATATTTATATGTAACATATATAGTTTTTATGCATAATATATTTCTATCAAATGAATTTTTCTTGTTTTTAGGCAAGTGCTGTGGGATAAATAAGATAAAGCAATATCAAAGCCAAGAAAAAAATCAATATATTTAATAAGAACGAGTTGAGATTTGACATAAAAAAATCTGACATACGGAAACTTTGCTTTGATATTTTATGATAAGTAAAACAGATTTATTTTGTAGGTAAATACGAGGTGTGTTCAAAAAGGCGGCTTTTCAAATTTCGCGGGCAACGTATTTTCGATTATCAATTTTTTTGGGTTTTGTTGTGTTGGTACACTCTTCCCAAACATCTGTACCAAATTTCAAGTGAATGGCATTTTTTGTTTGGTTGCGAGAGGCGTAAAGGTTATAAGTGTTTTGCGTGCTCGGCTATTTTTTTTCGGTCTTGGCTCTTCTGGCCGCTACCATTGGGACGATTGGGCTTTGGTTTCGATTTCATAACCATATACCCATGATATTCGTATATATTTGCATTAGATAATGCAATTCCAATAAAAATGTATGGAGTCCATTTAATACTTCAATAAATTTAATAAATATGTAATGCGGTCATAGGATCCCTTCAAGAGTAAACCTTTTAGTCGCATTAACTTAAACAATAAGGGTAGAACCTCCCAAATTTGGTCGAGAAAATTGTTACTTATTCGCAGAGTATGTGTATGAAAGGATTTTATGATGCAATTGATATTTATAGATATAGAAAGTCTTGAACGCAACTAAGTCGTGAGCGCTGAGAGACTTTCTAGAAACTTTAAATCCGTTTTTCTCGGAACCATGTTTTTTTTCAGAACCTAAAGCACGTGTCTCTATCTATTGTTCCGATTCCCTTAACTTAAAGCATGTTTGCAAGTTATAAATTTGTATAGCTTATACTAACAAAAAACATAAAAAAGTATTAAATAGCTATTTTTAAGCAAGGTCAAATTACAAAAAAGTGAAAAAGATTTATTTTTAATCGTCAACATTTCAGTTATTGTTCCTCAAAGCTTATTCTGATTTGGTATAAGCCATACAGAATTTCATTAATTTCAATAAACAAAAAAAACATTTTTCATTTTATTTCGATAGGGTGTGGCACGATGTTTTACTGTGCAAAGTTAAAAACCTTTTGCCTGCACCGTACTATGGTCTTTTAAGGTCATATCTGGAAGGAGGAGAGGTTAAGGTCCAGGTAAGGGACATACACGCATACACTTATAATATGAGAGCACGAGTGCTGCAAGGCAGTGTTCTGGATCCGCTGCTTTATTCTTTGTATATTTGTGATATACCCAGCCCTACCTAAGGCTATTATTGCGACATATGCAGATGACATCGCAGTCATCTATAATGCCAAATGTAGCGTAGAGGCAAGTAATCGTCTACGTGCGTATCTTGATACTCTCGCAGCTTGGTGCAAACGGTGGAATTTGAAGGTTAACCCACTAAAAACAATAAAATAGAGGGAGTTACCCTGGAGCAGGCGCCACATAGCTCGGCATCACTGGACAAGCGACTTACCTTTGGGCCACACCTCAAAGAGACGGTTAAAAAATATATAACTGGTATAACTGCGGTAGCTCCACAATAGGAGGAGCACTTTGCCGCTGAGATGTAAAAGAGCTGTTTATAAACGCGTATAGGCATTGCAGAGTCAAGTACTACGACAGATAACCAACTGTCCCTGGTACGTACGCGGATCCACACTCCATAAAGACCTCAATCTGCATACAGCTGAAGAGCAGATTGATAGGCACACTAGTAGATACAGCGATATATTGCAAAGACACCGCAGCTTGCTCGCAAGAAGACTACTCCCTGCCCCCCTTTAAGGCGGCTTAAACAGCAAAGTTTTGCGAAGACATTGTGTCAGTAAGACTACCTTCTATTAGTATCCTCATACGGCGTTATGGGGTTTGGCTATTATTTATTTACCATCCATGTGTTGGATTTTCAAAATTTCACTACAAAAGGCTGAAGAACTGAAACCCGAGGACGATGTAATGGGTCCAAAGCAAACGAGAGCCGACACTTCTCTACCGCCATTTTACTTTTCGTCGAGATAAAAATGTTAAAATATAATACAATAAAAAAAACATACACGAACGGTTCCAAGCTGGACGACCGTGTAGGCGGAGGTGTCTATGTTGAGGATTTCAACGTTAGAACTGCTTTCCGAATCTCGGACCACTGCAGTGTCTTGTAGGCAGAGGTCACAGTGATCCAGGAGACTTTAATAACAATAAGCAACCTTCAAGTTCGAAATAAGAACATTTGTATCTTCTCGGACAGCCAAGCGGCTATTAAGTCCCTAGTTTCGATGACTTCGTGTATAAAATCAATGAATAACTGTCGCTTGTCTCTCAAGATGTGGATGAGCAGTTTCCAATTCACCTCATATGGGTCCCAGCACATAAGGACTTCGAGGGCAACTGTATTGCGGATGAACTGGCTAGACAAGGAACTACCAGCATCCTACTTCAAGACAAGGTAGGCCTGGGTATGTCCATGACCAGCTGTAATCTGAGAATACGAAATTATTTCGTTCTTTGTGCAAATAAAACGTGGAATTGGACATCGAACACGTGTAAACTCTCGCGACAAACTTGGCCAACATACTTCAGTAAAAGAACTAAAGAACTTTGCTTTCTGAATAGAGCCCAGTGCTCATCTGTTAGCCGTGCTATTACGGGACACTGGCTGGTGGGAAACCACGCATCCAGGTTGAATGCTCCTCACCATGACTTCTATAATGGCATGGCGATGAGGAGCAGCTGGAGACGGTTTTTTCTGTCATTGTTGCCCTGGGCTGGTCAGTAAAAAGATAAAATTTTTAGGTTTCTAGAGTAAAACTTTCTAGACGGTTTATCTGAGCTCTCTGAACAGAGTCCAAAATGCCTTTTAAGGTTTATTCAGGCTGCCGTATGGCTTCCTCATCTTTCATAGGGGAAGAGGTGTAAAATAGCTCACTGTATCGGTATCGCAACGGGCATATCCTTGGCCTAAGAGAATTGGGACGTCAGATGGAATACAGCGAGGAGGACTGGAATCTTGGTCTCATCTGTACGTTCTCAACGAAGGGTGACAAAAGGGTGTGCCCAAAATTATAGAGGTATATGCTTGCTGAACACAGCGTATATGGTCTTATCCAGTATCTTGTGTGAACGAATGAAACCACATATGGCTGGTACGATAGGAGATTACCAATGCGGTTTCAGACCAGGCAAGTCAACTACAGACCAAATCTTCGCTCTGCGCATGATCCTCGAGAAGACGCTAGAACGCAACATCGATACCCACCACCTTTTCATCGTCTTTCGACAAGCATACGACAGCATAATCAGGGAACATCTTTTTGTCGCCATACAGTCTCTGGGCTTTTCCCATCAAGCTCATAAGCCTTAGCCAACTGACGCTGAACAATGCAACATGCACAATTAAGGTCTGCGGGGGTGTATCAGAACGGTACGCCACCAAGGGGACGCACTTTCGTATGACCTCTTCAATATATACCTCGAACATATAATGCGCAGTGCATGTGGTATGTACACCACGGAAACAGTCTTCCGAAAACCATACCAGTTGCTTGGCTTCGCTGACGATATAGACATAGGCCCGTTTAAGGCAAGCTTTCGCGGCTATAGAAAAGCACGCCAGGGAAATGGGACTGAAGGTAAACGAAGGCAAGACCAAGTGCATGGTGGCAACACCGACTGCCCCTAGCCAGCACAGAGTGGAGCAAAACATCAACATCGAACCGTACAACTTCGAAATGGTTGAGCAGTTCGTATACATCGGCTCACTTGTCACCTCTAACAACAACAGCACCCTTGAAATTAAACGCAGAATACTGCTCGCCAACCGTTGCGCCTTTGGCTTGAGCAAGGTGTTCCGATCAAAAACAACATCTCGAAGCATAAGATAGAACTGTACAAGAAGCTGGTTGTGCTCATCGCTATCTACGGCGCCGAAACCTGGGCTATGACAGCTTCTGATGAGGAGCTATTAAATGTTTTCGAACGAAAAATTCTGCGTAGGATTTTCACCCCAGTCTGCGAGAATAGCCAACGTTTTAACCACGAAATATACGGTCTATACAATAACATCAAAATTGTCGCCCAAATCAAACAGCAGAGATTAAGATGGCTGGGGCATGTGCATCGAATGCAGGAGAACTGCCCCACGAGGCGTGCTCTGTATAGCGACCCAGTTGGCGCTCGACGTCGTGGTAGACCAAAGCAGCGTTGGTTTGACGCTGTACAGAGAGATATAGATGCGCTGGGCATCCGCGACTGGAAAAACGAAGCGGAGAACAGGGAAGAATGAAGGCCAGCGATACAAGCCTAAACCCTTATCAGGTTTGAAACGCCATAGAATCTGGAAATCGAATCCGAATATTTTATTTGTTCATTTTGGATCCAAATGTTTGGTTTCACGAAAATGTTTTTTTGGGTGGTTTGAATATGAATAAATAGCAAAATAATTACAAAAATGCGCCTAATTTAAAATGAAATTATTTTTTAAATATTCTTTGGTATTCTTGAATACCATTAATATCACTTTTTAATACGATAATCATTAATAATAATATGTAATTATTATTTTTCTTAATCAACAAAAAGAATTTTTATTATAAGTTCATATGGTTCATGTCTTGCATAAATGGTTCATGACTTGCATAAAAAAGATTTGCATTGATAAAAATGCTATTAATTTCAATAAAGACAAAGAGTAGAGAAATGTAGAAAGTTATCGATAGCACAACTGTGTAATTTTAATTGGAAATAAAAATAAAATTTATTCGTTTTCATGTCCGACGCAGCCAATAGAGCGATTTTGCTTAATTTTCTCCATTGCTACGGATATGTCTATAAACATTTTCATTTTTGTACAATAAACCGCAAACTGACGTTTACCAACACTAGTTATGCTATAACTTATAAGCAGTTTTGAAGAAATTGTTGATCGAACTATAAACTACAAACCGACTCAAGAGCACATCTATAAGAACTGTCAGTTGCCGCATTTTATGCTAACCTAATTTTTCAATAGACATTTTGAGCTACAGACTTGACAGTTGCAAGCTAAATTGGACTGAATTTACAATTTTTTTTAACCAGAAATTCAAAGTGTTTCCGAAGTGTGTGAAAAACAATCGATCGAACAATCAGAAATTCTATTGCGGGTGTATAAATGCAGATATACATACATATACTTAAATATATACGCTACATTTACACGTACAAAGTTACAGCTGCATTCAATTTTGCATTGCGCATACGACATGTGTGCCGGCTACGCCATTTGCATTTGCATTACAAACTAGCTGCAACAGCAGTTGCAATAAATTCACCTAAAAGCTGTCAAAATGTCGCCATTTTGTATCTGTTTTATCATCAAATGGTTGCATTAAATATTAAATATATATTTTATTTGCACTTGATCTGTGATTTCAATTTTGCCATTTCGAAAATTGTGCAAATTGCAACCAATTACGGGAAATATTTATGGGCGGCCATTAAATAAATAATTTCAGTGAAAGTTGCGCTATAAATTTATTATGACAGTCAGATACATGCACACATATGTAAATACTTATATGTTTCCCAGCATATTACATGCAAGGACCTAATTAACACGACACACGTGCAGCTTACGGTGGCAACAACACGTACACCAAAAACAACAACAGCAAGTTGCCTCTCTGCCAGCTGCAACTTGTGGCACGGCAAATGCTTCAAGGACACGGCGGATTAAAAGCAAACGTGCTATTTGCATATGCATAATTTTTTCTTTTTTCTGGAACTACATTTTTTTTCAGCGTTTTATTTTATATACCCTGGGGCAAGTTAAAAATATTTAAAATTTTAAAAGCAGCTTGCAACATCCTTGAATATGCAGAGCGGATATAAGAAAAATTTAAGTTGTATGAGTCTAGAGAACGTTGGATAGGCATTTTATTAGGATAAAAAAATGCTGAAATTTTAGCTTGCAAAAATATTTATGCGACTTCCAAGACAATCAGCATCAAGTCGAGTCCCTTTTAAGAGCATTTGAAATTCTACATTACCGACTCTACTGCCTTCCAAGTCTGTTGTAATGACATTTGTGGGGTTGCCATCAAATTATGTGACAACCAGCTAGCAGTGAAAGTAATAGAGGTAGAAAGAAGGACTCAAGTCGGTTACAAGGACGCGTACAACAAAGTGTCAGAGCATACATAATGCGTTACATGTTAATGAAGTGCACATATTATACAAACAAAGCTGCCACAAACACTCACACACACACACACATACATACATACGCAAAATATAATCCAAATTCAAGGACTATTTTGTATTTGAAAGAGAATAACAAACACGCGCCAACCACTGGCAAGAGCAAAAGATCTGGGTAGAAAAATAAAATAAATAAAAGTCTAAACCTGAATGGTTTTGAACCATGAATGAAAACAAATTTCTTATAGTGTTGTATAACGTGTGTGTGTCTGCACGTTATTGCTGTGATAAGCTTCTTAGCACTGAGCCAAGTCAATTAAATGCAAAAGTATCTCGGATATTGCCTTGGCTACCCACAGCAGATTACGCATACGCCTGGTGGGCTGCTTTCTTTTTATCGGTCTGTGGCTTTGGTTACTCTCTCGTCTGTGTAGTTAATTAAACGACAATTGTTGCGTAAACATTTCATCATCAGGGCCAAGACAAGCACAATTTAATATGCGCATTAAATTATGTTTTTGGCCAAAAGGCGTAAAGCACGTAAATTTGGCGAGATATTTTTAAAACTTTGCTTTGATCAAAATTTAACGCATTTCGGTTATTAGATAAGCCTTCCAGTGCACCATTCCTTAACATTAACAATATTATATTAGTATTCTATCCCAAACCCTCCTCTCTAACTATAACTGTAAGAGGTTCTAAGGTAGGATTGTTTTTTTTTTCTTCCGAAAAAGGGCTCCTCACAAAGAGTCACTGGGACCAAAAGGTCTTTTCTACCATACCCTTAAATTAAAGCAAAAGTTCTTCCGCTTTCCGCATGAATAGCAATACGATCTTTTGTTGGTATTGACCGTAAGATGGAAGGGACTAATCCGTTTCTTTCCCATGTGACAGGCTTTGTCCCAAGATTCAGTGATACCAGCGCTGGGCAGTCACAGGGAATATGACTCGTGGTTCCATCGTCTTCTAGACTGAGACTGCCCTATGAAGAGTCCGGTAGGTAAATTTTCTGTAATGGTATCTAACAGTGTGGTGACCAGATAGGTATACTACCAGGAGTTTTAAGTCCGCTCTGACAAGACCTTTTGTCTGGATTGCATCCAGAGGCTTGACAAGTACTTTTGCTTGCCGGAAGAGAGAACCAGTATCTCCTATGTTCTCCTGCAGCCCATTTGATTATCATGGTTTTGATTGTGAACCAACCTATACCACAAAACGGCGCATTAGAAGTAGTCAGGGTGGAGGCACCCTGTTATGCTAGATGTTCAGCGAACATGTTACCATCCACTCCCGAGTGTCCAGGCAACGACTTTCTTCCGGGCGGACAGGGTTTGGAGGTAGTTATGGCTTTCTTTAACCATCCTGGAGGATATGCTCAAGGATGACAATGCCCTAATATCAGCTTAGCTATCTGAAAAATTGCATATTTTTGCTCCCCTAGTTCCCTTGAGAAGGATACTAAGGACGCAGATCTCTGTGGCATGAATCTCTGCTTGAAAGACGCTGGGCCAGATTCCCATTGCGGTAGAGGTTCTGGTGTTGGGTCCAACGATTCCAACACCTACACCCTGCTCAGTTTTGAGCCCAACTGGAACCATTGATGTTGGGGCTGTCATCAGCCCAAGTCTTCCGACTTGGGAGAAGAGATCAAAATTTTTTATTATGTAAAAGTTCCGTGATCATAAGATCTGATCTAGGTCAGATCGATACGTCAGGAAGGGAATATATAAGTGCGGCATGATCAGTGTCACTTACTTGGAGTCCAGATGTGATCTGGATACGTAGCAGACTCTGCTTGGCTGACTTTTTTATGAATGACTTTATAACCAAGCATTGTCAGCTTAGTTAATAGTTCGTCGATTACGAGAGACCATAGCAGGGGAGATGACACACCTCATTGTGGACAACCCTTTACCGCTCTTATGCTGACTGTTGTTCCATCTAGAGATAAAGCTCTGTCCCTCTGTCGGAAGGACAGAGCTCCATGCGGTCACATGCCGTTCTATGATCTTATGTGCCAACGCTCTAGAGATAGAACCAAAGTCAGTATTGTCGAAAGCTTCCTCGGCATCCACGAATGCGCACAAAGCTATGTTCTTGGAGTCAAAAACGTTTTCAAGCTTACTGACTAGGTGATGTAAAGCAACCTCTGTTGACTTCCCTAAGGTAGGATAACTAACGGAAAGAACACCGTGAGAGCCCTGACGGGCCTTCTGACGGGAAATTTTAGGCCCCGCAGCCACTTGAACTAAACTGTGGATAGTGGACGATGTCGCTTTTGAATGAATGACACTCAGCGGTAAAAGAAACAAGCTCCTGGACATCTCCCATCGGACATGGTCTTTACCATAAGTCGAAATAAAATACTGGAATACATGCAGCCCATAAAACTTTTGAGAGAGCTCTGAGCCATGGCAAGGGGGTAAAATAGATCCACTTCGGTTGCAGTTTGTTTTTCATCCAATAAAAATGTATACTATATCCCAAACTCAAATAAAAATTGTTTGTTTTTTTCCCCCTACTCAATATTAACTTTTGATTATAAAGATTTTATAATATGAAAATAATTATGATGACAGTGGCCAAGTGTTCTCAATCATTTTCTTTCGAGCCTAATAAATAAACCTCTACCTAACTGATTTTGGATCTTAAATGTAACAATGAATGTTATGAGCCCGTTTCCTGATATTCAAGATCAACGGTCACATAAAACGTTTTTTTCCAAATAACATTTCACCTTAATTTCAAACTTTCTCCCACTTTTAAATAAATAAAAAACCTTAAAATAAATTCAATTATTTTTCATTTATATTTTTTAATTTATCGTTTATACGTTTAGAAAATATGTTTTATCAAAGAAAACTTTAAAAAAGCCAAATACAATTTTTATTATCGATAGCTCGATAAAAGATCGTAATTTTGCCATAAATCTTGTTGTGGTTTCTATGGGCTAATTAAAAAAAAATAAGTAAAGAGGTTAAGGTTGAAAATTGACTGCTTCACTTATGTCCCCGATATACTAACTTTACTCCTTAGAGGATAGATATATAAGAATATGTGCAAATTACAGTGAGTACCAAAATCGATCAACTTAGCTATGACTGACATAACCACAATATAAAATATAAAAAAAAAATTTAAAAAAAAAACTAATGTAAGGACAGTAAAGCTAAAGCTCTGACATAATTATTTTGACAATTAATTTTTTAATAAAATAACGTAATAAATATGGCAGACCATAAAATTCTATGAATTTTAAGTGCTTTCTAGGGAATTCAGTCATATGTATGTATATTAAGTTAATTTAAATAAATGCAAAATATTTCAATCAAAAGGTAATTAAATAAAAGCAATAAATACTAATGCAAAATAAAGGGTGTTTTTTTTAGACAGTTTTTTTCAAGCTGAAAACTCAGCTCAAGCTTTGACATAATTAACTTGACATATCATTTTCAATACAATAATAAAATAAATATGGCAGGCCATAAAATACTAAGAATTTTAAGTTCTTTCACTTGAAAGCTGAATACCAATGCATCCAAATGTTGATTAAGTTAATAAAAATAAATAAATACAAAATATTTTAATTAATAGGTAATCATAAAAAAATGTAATAATAATGCAATATATAGCATTCTTTTCTCGAGAATTTATTTTACGCTGGATGCTTACCAAGTTTTGACGTAATTATTTTGACATATCTCTTTTTTAATAAAATACTGAAATAAATATGACAGGTCATAAAATTCTGCGAATTTTGAGTGCTTTCTTGGAACTGACTACCAATGCAACCAAATTTAAGTCCATAAAAATAAATAAATACAAAATATTTCACTCAATCAACAAAAATTTAATAAAAATGCAAAGTATAGGATGCTATTTTAGATTTTTGCCTAAGTGTTATTGCATATAAGAAAACTCATCTATACATAAATGATGGCATTTCTTTAATCGTAAAAATGGTGTCTGCTGTATAGCCATAAGAACCACTTCAGATGAGTCTAATTTTTGATATCAGTTAAAGCAAATGCAAAAATATTATTTATTAAAAAAAAGACAACTTAAAATGTGCCGAACCAGAAGATGTGATGCCCTCAATTTATTTTACACCGAGCAGTTGCTTTAATCAAATTTTTAATTAAATTAAAGTCGGGCGCGAGCGATTTTGAGGTACCCTGTACCATTAGTTCGCAATAATATCCAGAATAATGCTTAAGAATACCAAAAGACATTTTATTGCCAAATACTGTGGCGATACCTTCATAAACAACCAAAAAAAAAACGAATTTTTACCCAAAATTTCGTTCCTATGGGAGCAATATGATATTGTCAATTGTGATAAAATTTGGTAAAGTTCTTTAGAACTCTTAAACTGAGCGCCAAATTTACTTAAGATACTTTTGTAAACAAATGAATTGTCAATCTAATACTTTCAGTTTTTTTTGTGGGAGCTATACAATAGAACACCGATATCGCAAAAAAAAAAAAATTGTTTCCCCTGACATAATAAGGCTGGGCGTTCATACGGACAGACATGGGTATATCGAATTTTCCAGTCACCCTGATCAAACTTTCGGTTTGCACTTTCGGATTGCACAAATTTAGTATATCATTTATACCATACTTATCTTAAAAGAAAACGTGCTTGTAAAACCCTGGATGCGATCAAGACAAAAGGTCTTGGCAGAGCGGACCTAAAGCTCCTGGTAGCTTACCACACTCTTAGAAATCATCTACAAAAATTGGCCTATCGGACTCTTCAGAGTGCAGGCTCTGTCTAGATGGCGATGAAACCACCAGGCATATTCTCTGTGACTGCCCAGCGCTGCTATGGGACAGAGCCTGTCACATGGGAAAGGAACGGATTAGTCCCTTCCATCTCAGGTCAACACCAACAAAAGATCTACTGCTATTCATAAGGAAAGCGGAAAGTCTCTTGTTTTTACCTAAAGGTATGGTACAAAAGACCTTTTGGCCGTAGTGTACCACCTCTCTGTGAGGTACCCTATAAGGAAAAAAAAAATGTTAAGTTTTTTGTTGAAAAAGTCTTTTTCGAAGAAAGTTTGGATCTACTTCTGTTATTTTAAGAACGATGCAGCTGGCATCAATTAGTTGGAGATGAACATTTTTAGCTTACTTAAAGTGAAAGAAGTTATATCGAATGACGGGTAAAGAAGAATGCAGTGAAGTCCATAATGTTCCAAGACATAGGACTAAGATTTCCTAATAAAAAAAACTTGCTGTCGAGGAGTTCGGTACAGTAAAGTTCGACTGGACTTTCTTTATTTTGATAGCCAAAGCATAACCTCAATGTGTCTTATCCCACAAAATATTAACCAACAACAAATACATCCGTCTTTTGGACAATAGAGACGCCTCTATGTGAAAACTCGCAAAACCTTGAAATATGGTTAGAAGTTGCTTCTTAGATGCTAATTAAGTGAAGGCAATCCACAGGAATACATGGAGTGTTCGGTAAGCCAATAAATAATGCGTAGAGGCCCTGGGGGAAAATGTTCCTCTACAATTGCTACAATTACGAAATCTTGAAGCGCATCGAACCCAATCTCAACAACCCAACAGAGTTCTTGAAAAATGCTTATTTTTTATTTGTTAAAGAATCGCTTCCATATTATTCAAATTGAGCATTCGATAACAATAAATCTAGTAGGCTGCGCCCAACTAATACGGCATTTGTAAGTTTCTTTCGTATCAGTATAATAAAGAAACACAGTACATATATTTTTTTTTTTTGCGGAAACAAAATATGAAATATTGTTAAAAGTAATCCGTAAAAGACAGATAGTTCGCGTTTTTTAGACTGATTCGAAATAGTCTCCAACCAAACCCTCGCAAGATGAAAGCTGTCGCAGCAGTTGGAACTCAGACTACGCGTAAGACCAATAAAGAGGGTAAGCAATATTCAACATATTAGACTTCCAGGAATACTTTCATTAATGAGCTCTTCTAGCGGCTAACTTATTCAAGACTTTTGATCGCGTACCGCTAAACATTTTCAGCAAGGCGCAGCAGTTGGAATTTGTGCCCATTAACGGCCTAGGTATACGTAGGGAAGCTTGTTTCGAAGAACCCATAACCATATACCTGGGAGGCAGAATGTTCAAATGTTGCCCGACTTCACGTACGCCATTTTTGTTTTCTCTCTGGTATGCAGCATTCTATAAGCAAAAAAGCAAGTTCAGCCATTTTTGTTTAAAGCAATTAAAGATAGATGGCGCCAACAGTAACAACAGCTGCTTTAGGCAAGCAATTTCTTTTTTATTGTACAAGAAAGCAGCGAACTTGAAAAAATTGGAAAATATTCTGCTGCCTGTAAAGAAATTCATCACAGTAAAGTTAGACTTTACTTTAATACTCTTAACTAAAAAGTAGAAATCTCGCAAAATTGTAAAGATAGAGGCGCAAAATTTTTTAGCTCTCACTGGGCCAGCTTAAGTCTGGGCCAAATAAAAAAAAATATCAAAGTGTTTTATGCCGGTTGTTTTTATCTCTGGTGTATATAGTAAACAAACTAAATTTTTTTACCAAAAAAAAATAGGAAATGAAAACTGTCAGCCTTTTTCGATTACAGTCCGGAACGGAACGGGCATCCAACTTTGCAGCCTGAACTGTTTGTAATTGATAGCTTTTTGGGCAATGTGACGTAAATCGGCTTATTCGATATGACAATTTTTGTGCGTTTATTGAATAACAAAAAATTCTGTGCAACTCTGTCGGGGGCTGCCAACTTTATTGATGAGATTTAAATGCTGCCTACTGAAGCTGCCAAAGACAACTTAAAGCTTTCAATTTAAAAAGTTTTGCTACCTCGGGCCAAAGTTGCCCCAAAATAAAAGTTACCCAAATTACAAAATGCAAAAAATGTTTTACAAGTTGAGTGTTTTTGTATGCTAATTCAACAAATGTCATTGTATTGGTGTGTATCTGTGTGTATTTGTGTGTATTTGTGTTGCTGCTGCTGTTTACGCGACTAATGACAATTTTAACACAAATATAAATCAACTCTTGTATGAGGAGACGACACTTTAGCACGCATACGCAACGTTGGCTACGCAATAACTAAGCGGAAATTCAAAGCAAGTCAAAAGTTTTCAAATTAATTTGACAACTTTTCTTATTTGTTTCTAATTTACATATTTTCCATAAATTTCTTGATTAAGTACAGCCCACCAAGACACTCACACTTTTATAGTGTGCCAAGCACGTGGCAACCCTGGTAGTACTCGTTTCCGTTTATAAACTTGGCCTTGATGGCTGATTGATGCTCTTGGGCGATTAAGCAGCTTACAATGCTCTCCAAAAAATTACCATAGTTACCTGTGCAGCTTCATAGCCTCTGTAATTAACGAGCCTGGCGCATTTTGGCATTTGTTTACTGTTTTGGCCAGCATTTTGCTGCTCCTTTGTTAGCTTCAAGTCAGAAATTAGTGCTGCTTGGCAGCTTTTTTAGCCAAAGTCCTTAAGTTTTCTTGCGCATATTGCGGCACCTAATTGACCATACCCTTGGGAGCTACTCAAACCAACCAAATAAGTGTTCCAATACTTTGAGAACTGTTGTACTGATTAGGTCTACAAATTGTAAATTTCCATTCGATTTTGTATCTATGCGTTTCGTTCGAAATTAAATTGAAATGTCTGTTTGTTGGCAAACGTATTGAATAGAGTGAAAATTTCACATACAATTTCATCGTCAATCTGTCAAGACTGCTCTTGTCACTCTCTCAAACACCACTCACACTGACAGACAGAATGACAGACAGCCGGAGAGTCAGTGAGAGCAGCAAACATGTCAGTTTGTCAATATGAAAGCGGTCACATGAAACAAACTTCATTAAAAAGTTTTTTTGGGGAACTTTTCAACTTGGTTTTGATTTTCCTTGAATTCTTTTAATGCTCTTGCTGCGTACGAGCTTATTTGCTTATGTAATGCGATTGTAGCGCATGGAATATAATATAATATATGACACCCAATAAAATAGAATACATATATAAAATTTCTATTAAATTTATTAAAAAATTTGATTTGCATTTTATCAGAATTTAAAGTCGAAGAGAAAGTAGCTGCCAAGTTAGCCGAGGTTTTTATACCCTGTACCGTATGGTATAAAGGGTATATTAAGTTTGTGCAAGCCGAAAATGTATGTAACATATAGAAGGAGTCGTCGGAGACACCCCAAAGTTACCTAAAATATGATCAGGGTGAATAGAGAAGTCGATATACCCATGTCCATCCGTCTTTTCGTCCTTCCATCCGTCCGTCCGTTTGAACGCCTATATCTCAGAGTTGGTAAGAGCTAGAGTTGCAAACTTTCACATTAGATCCCATATTATTCCATAGGAGGCAAGTTTATTTTATTTTTTGGATATCGGGGATAAATTATATAGCTCCATGGGGGTGTTTGAGACGACCTCGACAAAAAAAAAGCGTTTTAGATGAATAATTATATCGTAACCAAATTTGGTATTCGAAAGTTTTTTAAGGTTCCCAATCACTGTACCAAATTTGATCAAAATCGGTTGACTATACCATATAGCTCCCATAGGACCGATCGGCCAAAATAACTTTTTTAAAGAAAAATTCGCTATATTTCGTTTTTTAATAAAGATATCGTAACCAGATTTGGCGTTTGGAAATTTTTTAGACCACTTAAGCAATGTGCCAAATTTGAACAAAATCGGTTGACTATATCATATAGTCCATAGTCCGATCTTCCAAAAAATCGATTTTTGAACAAAATTTGTTGTGTTTCGTTTGTTTGTTAAGATATTGGGACCAAATTTGACAATCGTGAGTATTTTATAGTTCCTAAGCACTGTACCAATTTTAATCTAAATCGTTTGACTAGATCATATAGCTCCAATAGGACCAATCGGTCCAAAAACACGTTTTTTATACTAAATTCTATGTGTTTTGTTTGTTTGTAAAGATATTTGAAATAAATTTGGCATTCATATCTTTTTTAAGGTATTTAAGCACTGTGTCAAATTTTATTGAAATCGGTTGACTATATCGTATAGCTCCCATAAGAGGTCCAAAAAAATTTTTTGCTTAAAAATTCTTCTGTTTTTGGTTTTTTGTGAAGAAATCGGACTTTATTACAAGCTAGTGGTACAGGGTATCCTAAAGTCGTCCGCGCCCGACTTTACGTCCGCCATTTTTTTTAACTACAATAGCAATATTATGTGTCATTTTCTTTCAAGTCAGCCATTATTTTAAAATAATAGCCACAGATTCGGTATCAGCGACCCCGAAAACCCATATTTGCATACCCAATTTGTATTTTAAAACGAAAATGATTATTCTGTGGCCATCTTGAATTCGCCATCTTGAATTCGCCACTTTTCGGTCGTGCTTCATGGTATTACAAAATTTTTGTCACGAAATATTGATAACTGAATAAATATTATAACTAATAATAGCTAATAGATAAATATGAATAACTGAAAGAAGTGTCCAAAACCGGTGCTTAAGAAATAGGTTGTCATTTTCGGTTTCTCGAATCAAAATGATCCTTAAAAAACCTTTTTACTTTTTTATAAATAAATAAATACATATATATAATAAAATAACTTCTTATTTCAGTTTCAGTAATCAATTCTTGTGAGTCAGTCGAACCGGTGATTGGCCGGATGCAACATATCCCAGTGGTGGGGCTGCCACCTGTTGCCATCGGGGATTGGCGTCTCTAGCCGATTGTAATTTATTTCCACATGCTTATGTTGTTGGCGGACGAGTTGTATTGAGCACTAGGCGATGTGAGGTGTTGTTGTTGTCCGTATTAAAATCCAACGCCAGCACGATGGGATATTGATGAAGCCAGATAGTGAACTTCTCGAAGTTGGTTGTGGAATGCACGAATTTGTAAATAGAAAATTTGAAAATTTCGAGGGAAGCGATATTTTCATAGGTCATGCCTCGACATGCGTGGGGTACGATCCCACGACCTCTCGTTTGGTAGGCAAGCGCACTATCCCTTAACCCACCGAGGCCCCTAACCTAACTTTTTTTCCCAGTAACAAAGTTTTTGTCCATCATCATAATTTATTTTTCTATTCAGTGTACACGCACATTACTGCTTAACTTTTATGCCGCCAGGTGGAGCTTCGCAATACTAATTAAATATGTAATTATGTAACATATAATTTTACAAACTATTCTCATTTACTCATGATTAAAAGTTTTCTTTGCGTACTAGCCGCCGCCGTCGTCATCATTTATTTTTTTGTTTAGTGTGGCCGTATATTAATGCATAATTTTTGCCGCCAAGTGAGCACCATATTTATGAATATAAAAAAATATAATTAAATAATATATAATTTATCTATTTTTTTAAACTATTGCATAAAATGTTTTTGTCGTCCATCATCATTTATTTTTCTCTTCAGTGTGCCCGCATATAAATGCATAACTTTTTTGCCAACAGGTGGAGCATCCCTTTAATACTTAATATGTAATATACCGTACGTCATCATTTATTTTTCTGTTTAGTGTGACTGTTTATTATTACATTTTTTTTCCACCATGTGAGCACCGTAATAATAAATAACTAAATATTTATTTATTAAGTAATAGTAATAACCTTTAATTTTTTTACCCTACACAGCCTTACAGTTTTTTTCGTCCTTGTCATGGTCATTTATTTTTTTGTGCAGTGTGCCCGTACATTAATATGTAATTATTTGCAGCCAGGAGAGGCAATGCGTTAAAAAATTAATATATAATAATATAATATGTATTTCACCTGAAGTCTAGAAGATTATTTTGTAAGTAAATATATAATTATATAATGCTTAATGCACCTAACAGGTTTTTTTTGCCTTTTTAGTATGGCCATCGTCATCATTTATTTTTCCCCCTTGTGTAGCCTTTTTTGAATACTTAATACACTGTCGCCAGGTGAAGCATCGTATTAAACGACAAAATATTAAAACTATTGTTACCAATGCTTGTCGCTAGATGGCGTAACCAAACATTTAGTTAAACTTGTTCAAAATAGAATATATATATTTTATTAGTAACATTTTTTTTCTCATTACCCTATAATAAGGTTTTTGTCTTTATCATATCATAGATTGTGATTCTTTTTAGTTTAGCTTTATTTTAATGTATAATTTTATCCGCTAGATGAAGCATTAACTTAAGCTAACAATATGTTAAGCTGTGCTTGCTTCCTGCTTCAAAGACGGAATCAGAAGGGGTTTTTTCATCGAATTGTGCCCGGCAATAAAAAATGAGTCTGCTGCGATAATTTCAAGAGTCAAAAATAATTGGGAATGGCTGGTCATACCTCCACATCGAGGGTCAGACCGAATAAAGTTATGCTCTGCATTTGGCACCAGTATATCAGTGTACTATGAGCTTCTTAAATTTGTTAAAACCATCACAAAGAATCGGTATCCAATGCCATTGCTGCGTTTTATCAACGAAAAGTCGGCAGTACCAAGATGCACCTGCCATGATAAAGCTGGAGAAAATGTCACCAGATCGGTTACATTTAATAGGATATCCTGCCGGACTACCAATTGTTTCGATCTATGAGACCCTACCTTTTAGGAAGTAGTCAAAAAATGGCCCGATTCGCGTATTGCCTCAAAAGATTCATTGTTTTTTGGAGATGGTATACGACAACTATCACAAAGTCGGTAAAATAAGCCGCCAACGACGGGCAGCACTTGCAATATTAATTATATTTTGACACTTTTTTACTATAAACTGAACCCTTTGCCACTTCTGTGACCTTGAAGAAAGCTTAAAAAATAATTCCTTTCTTTGTGATTCAAAGTTTTATATGCTCGAGAAACAATTCAAATTATTATTACTCGTTTGCAAGTTACGGCGTGTCCAGGAAAATCGAACTAAGTATTCATTTATCGTTAACTCTGCAAATAATTGAAAATGATCTGGTTAGATGAGGTAATTGAAACGGTCGCCAGCGATTTTTATAAAGAAATGATCAAATCAATGCATTGGCCAACAAAAATTGTTCGCAAAATTTTAGTTTTTAAACTTAATACGTTGCGCATTAATTCAAAAAAAATGTTTTTTCGGGTTTATCTAATTATGACCAAAATGCTGAATATCTTTTAAATACATTTTTTATTAAACTAACATTTAAATTTACACACTTACTAGCCGGCCTTCGGCACGCTCGCTTCGCTCGCTCGTCTAGATCTTTATTTTCTTCCAATGATTTATTTTTGTGGCGAATTCACGAAATTGCACAATGTGCAAATATTGATCTGATCATATGTATTTTATACAGAAATTAAAACATGAATTGTAAGCAAAAATCGCAAAATTCCCTTCTTCTTAAGAAATCTTTCTTGGAAAGGAATAACTAAATCAATATTAATTTCTAAAATTGATGAAATTGTAAATTATCCTACCGAGTTTTTAAATTCACTTGATTTGCCAGGAATGTTAGAAGTGGCAACCCTTATCGCTTAGGGGTATGAAAAATATATGTTGGCCGATTCTCAGACCTGCCCAATAAGCACACAAAATTTCATGAGGATCGGTCTAGCCGTTTCGGAGGAGTATGTTCACACAAAAACCAATATTCACAAAAATGCGTATATCTCACGAACCAATTCACACAAACACATCGCAATAGGCTTAAAACCTCCGCATTGACCTCTAACACACGCAAAAATTAGATTTGAAATTCATCAACTCGTTCATGAGAACACCCATAGCACGTAAAACATAAATTTCTTCTTATATATAAAATTCTAGTTCCACAATGTTAGTTACCATACTCCTCCGAAACGGCTGGACCGATTCTCATGAAATTTTGTGTGTCTCAATAAAATAAAATTTATAACGTTTATAATTTTTGTGTTTCCTTTCGACAAAAACAATTGACTAAAAAATATTAATTATTAAAAATATAATCTGACAATGTATACAATGCCAACCTTAATTTAAAAAAAAATGTATGGGAAAATCAAATTGTTTTTAGTATTTTTCTCGCAATTTTGTTATATTTTCTCATTGTTTAAACCTTCCCTGGACTTCCACGAACATTTCAAGACCAAAATTAGCCAAATCGGTTCAGCCGTTCGTGAGTCTATAAGCTTCACAGGAACATAACATTGTGACACGAGAATTTTATATATAAGATAAATACATATATAGGTATATATAATAAAATAACCTAACTTTTTTCCCCAATAACAAAGTTTTTGTCCATCATTATAATTTATTTTTCTATTCAGTGTACCCGCATATTAGTGCTTAACTTTTATGCCGCCAGGTGGAGCTTCGCATTAATAATTAAATATGTAATTTTGTTGTATAAATTTTACTAACTATTCTCATTTACTCATGATTAAAAGTCTTTTTTTTCGTACTAGCTGCCGCCGTCGTCATCATTTATTTTTTTGTTTAGTGTGGCCATATATTAATGCATATTTTTTGACGTCAAGTGAGCACCATATTAATAAATATATAAAAATAATATATAATTTATCTTTTTTTTTTAAACCTATTGCATAAAAAAGTTTTTGACGTCTATCATCATTTATTTGTCTCTTCAGTGTGCCCGCATATTAATGCATAACTTTTTTGCCACCAGGTGGAGCATCCCTTTAATAATTAATATGGAATATATAATTTTGGTACCGATTTTTTTCCCCCCTTTTAAAAAAAAAGTTCAGAGTCATCATTTATTTTTCTGTTTAGTGTGGCTATATATTATTACATACTTTTTCCACCATATGAGCATCATATTAATAAATAAATAAATATATAGTAAGTAAATAATAGTAATAACCTTGCATTTTTTTTACCCTACATTGCCTTACAGTTTTTATCGTCCTTGTCATGGTCAATTATTTTTTTGTTCAGTGTGGCCGTACATTAATATGTAATTATTTGAAGCCAGGAGAGGCAATGCGTTAAAAAATGAATACATAATCATATAATACGTATTTCACCTGAAGTCTAAAAGATTATTTTGTAAGTAGTGTTTTTTTTTGCCGTTTTTGCTATGGTCATCGTCATCATTTATTTTTCCCCCTTGTGTAGCTTTTTTTTTGAATACATAATCCACTGTCGCCAAGCATCGTATTAAACGACAAAATATTAAAACTATTTTTATCAATGCTTGTCGCTAGATGGCGTAACCAAACATTTTGTTAAACTTGTTCAAAATAGAATATATAAATTTTATTGGGACACTTTTTTCTCATTACTCTTTAAAAAGGTTTTTGTCTTTATCATCATAGATTGTGATACTTTTTAGTTTAGCTTTATTTTAATGTATAATTTTATCCGCTAGGTGGAGCATTACCCCAACTGACAAAATGTTAAGATGTGCTAACTTCCTTTTTCAAAGATGGAATCAGAAGGAGTTTTTACATCGAATTGTGCCCGGCAATAAAAAATGAATCTGCTGCGATAATCTCAAGAGTCAAAAATCTTGGGGAATGGCTGGTCATACCTCCACATCGACGGTCAGACCGAATAAAGGTATGCTCTGCATTTGCTGGCACCAGCATATCGGTGTATTATGAGCTTCTGAAAACAGTTGAAACCATCACAAAGGATCGGTATCCAATGCCATTGCTGCGTTTAGTTGAAGAAAAGTCGGCAGTACCAAGACAGATGCACCTGTCATGATAAAGCTGGAGAAAATGTCACCAGATCGGATACATTAAATAGGATATCCTGCCGGACTACCAATTGTTTCGATCTATGGGAGACTGTCTATCCTACCTTTTAAGAAGTAGTCAAAAAATTGACCGATTCGTGTATTGCTTCAAAAGATTCATTATTTTTTGGAGATGGTATACGACAACTATCACAATGTGATAAAAATAAGTCGCCAGCGACGTGCAGCACTTGCAATATTAAATATATTTTGACACTTTTTTACTATAAACTGAACCCTTTGCCACTTCTGTGACCTTGAAGAAAGCTTAAAAAATAATTCCTTTCTTTGTGATTCAAAGTTTTATATGCTCGAGAAACAATTCAAATTATTATTATTCGTTTGCAAGTTACGGCGTGTCCAGGAAAATCGAACTAAGTATTCATTTATCGTTAACTTTGCAAATAATTGATAATGATCTGGTTGGATGAGGTAATTGAAACGGTCCCCAGCGATTTTTATAAAGTAATGATCAAATCAATGCATTGGCCAACAAAAATTGTTCGCAAAATTTTAGTTTTTAAACTTAATACGTTGCGCATTTATTCAAAAAAAATGTTTTTTCGGGTTTATCTAATTATGACCAAAATGCTAAATATTTTTTATAAACATTTTTTATTAATCTTATTTGAAAGCAGAGCTTTAAAAAAATATATTTAAATTTACACACTTATAAAATTTATAAATTCTCTTAACAAAAAATTAAAAATTTTCTTTATAAAAATTTGTTTTAAAAAAATATTAAGTTTTCTTAAAAAAAATATAATTTTTTTTTTAAATATTAAGTTATCTTTAAAAAAATATAAAATTTTCTTATTTTTGTAAGTATGTTCATTTAATATGTCAAAAATTTTTTTTTAAACGTGTTTTATGAATAAAATGGAACAATGTTAAAATAAAAAAATTAATTTTATCTTTAAAAAAATGTCCCAGCTCACATAGGCCAAGAATAGGTCCCTTTGTGATGGGAGTAAGGGTTAAGGATATTGGAATAGATAGGAAAAATTAGGAAATAGGAAAAGTGGAAAGTGCAGGACCATGCTTAACGCGGGATTCGAACCCACAACCTCTGGGATGATAGTCTAGTGCACTCACGCTAGGCTATCAAGGCCGCTAGAAGAAGACGTAACTTAACACATACAAGATCTGAGTGGTACAGCTTCATCGATATCAAGACACTTACAACACGGCAGTTTATCGATATCATCGCTTGATGCACTAACATACGATGATTCTGCATATGCACATTGCAGTCGACGCATATCTATTACAAAGTTTATTAAAATTAAGTTTAAATAAATAAATTTTAAATTGAAAAACACAACATTAACCCTAAATGCATAAAAAGTAAGTCAAAAAAAATAGATTATATTTTTTTTTTCATTCATCGAATCGAATATTTCTCTAAATATTGTATTTAAGCCGTCAAAATTAATTAAAAGCAATGTAAGGGCATATAAAGTTTGCCACTGGAAACTTCTTCTTCAGCTTGAATATTTTTGAAGAATTTTTTTTTATATTATGGATGTACCAAAGAAGATTGCTATCGAGTCTCTAAGGCTGGAAGTCAGGGATAGCAAAGAAAAAGAAGAAGGAGATGGATTTATATAGTTATATGAAACAAATAAATTCAGCATTCACTCAACCATACCATCTATACATCTATAAGCTTATGGACATTGGGCCCCCTTTCCGTCCCATACCATCAGTATTAAAAATTGTTGCAATAAAATTCCACTTTATTTTTTCAATTTATAAGCTATACCCCAACAAATTTGGTATGTGAGGCTAACAAACAAAAAATATTTCAGTCTGACTCTTAACAACTATTGAAATTCTCTACATATGAGTACAAAACTTGATTAAGTATACGCAGCGTATGCCCTAGTCGCTTCCTATCTCGACTGATAACATTTTATATTTTATTTGCCATAATTTTTAATTTGTGTGTACTGGAGTGTATGTACATTGTCTGCAGTCCAGTACTGACCCTTTTCTTTTGGCCTTATACCTTTGACCTTTCAGTCGAATTGAAGAAGAGCTTAAAAAAAAGAAGAAAAAAAAACAAAGTATAAAAAAGGGAACAAACTCAGTTAGTGGGCCAGCAATTTATCATTTTGGTTTTCTGGTCTGGTCTGAAACTTTTCCCTCTTGGCTTGTTAGTCAGCTGGGTTTTTCATAATTACCTTGGCTTGTGTTTTGCGGGTTAGTTGGCACATTGCTTATAAGATGGCGTCTAAAAAGGGGCAGCCATTTTGTCAGCCATTGTTACGCTCACGATTTCAGTTGTTCTTGTTGTTGTGGTGGCTGTTCTTAATTGAAAGCTTCATTTTTAACACGCTACTGAGTTTATATTGTTTTTAAGCTTTGCCAAATCTTTCATGTTCACTTTATTTAGCACTTGCCAAACCAATTTTACTTTATATCCTTTGGCTTTATTGTTTCCTTTATGCACTTTGGCAATTGTTAACGATATTTTACCTTTAGCTTTTCCTTTGCTTGTTTTTTCTTTTATTATTGCTTGCTCACGCATTTTGATTTTACATTCCGTAAAAACTTTATGATATTATTTTTTTTTGGTTTCGCATATTTCGTGTATTTTTGTGAGGTCCTTGGTCCTCGTTTCATGTTGCGGCTGTGGTCGGTCTTATGTATTGCTCTAGATGCAGTTTTCGAGTCGAGCCTTCTATATACTATATGTGAGTACATGGGAATCGTATTTTTTATGTGTTTAGGGTGTGGCAAAAGGGGTTGGGTTGTATGCGTGTTTGGGGGCGAAGGACTTGTGTGACTGTGTGTGGGTGGCATGAGCTGCTTCATTCAACGCCGGAAAATATGCTTTAGCCAGCATTTATTATTATGCCCTCGTTGCAATGTTTTAAAAAGTATTTTTGCACTTTATTTTTAATTTGAAATGTAGATGCTTCCATAACAAGCTTTTAAACGTTAAAAGTGTATTCGAATAAATAGCCAAAATAAAATGTACTTAGTTAGTATAGGAAACATAGTAAGGGAGACCTGCCTTAGATCTCCGGGCTAGCTTAGTTCATATCTATCTTGCATTCCTCGTTCTATGTTAAATATTTCATTTATATTTTTTTTATAATTTAAGGCCAACTGAACTTTGTTGTATCCCTTAAATAAATAAGTAACTAAATGAGTTGGCCATATTGGAGTGCATCTCAGCAATATATAGAGGAGCGTATGGGAACATTGGCGGAGTAAAAAGACAGAATATATGCTTGATACTAGGTAGGTAGGTTAGCGCAGCCGTTGGGACTAATTGTTCCAAACTGTCTTAGGCCAAGAACAGGCCCATTGTGATTCCGATAATGGGAGTAAGTGATAAAAATATAGAATAGACTGGAAAAATTTGTGAAATAGAACAAGTGGAAAGTGCCGGACCATGCTTTAGGTGGGATTCGAACTAACAACCTCTAACTCATGAAAAAAAGACTCATTAAGAGTAGCCCTACGATATTTCAACGTGGTAAGATCAATTAGCAAACAGTCTAGACGCATATGGAAAAAGAGGGATATTGCTGATAGAGTTAGAAATGCTTATAAATTAGAGAAGAAATTGAAGAAATAAGAATTGATTCGGATCTATAAAAATGTTCTCTGTAGTAAGATAAATCTAGATTGGGCCTACGAATAATTCGATGTCACAAATATAACAATTCTTTGAATATATATTTCAAATATTTTAAAAGGAACCTTTTACAAGTAAACCAAGGAGGGTTTAAACAATATACTATATATATATATATATAAATATTTAGATTTAAAATTTAAAATCGAAGATTCATGATATTGGTTGGTCCACAATCAAAACCATGATAAACAAATGGGCTGCAGGAGAACATAGAAGATACTGGTTCTCCCTTCCGGGGCTTCGTCAAGTAAAAGTGCTTGTCAAGCCTGTGGCTGCGATCAAGACAAAAGGTCTTGGCAGAGCGGACTTAATGCTCCTGGTAGCATACCTATCTGGCCAACAGACTGTTAGATACCATCTACAGAAAATTGGCCTATCGGACTCTACAGAGAGCAGACTCTGTTTAGAAGACGATGACTGCCCAGCGCTGGTATGGGACAAAGCCTGTCACATGGGAAAGGACGGATTAGTCCCTTCCATCTAGGTCAATACGAACAAAAGACCTACTGCTATTCTTACGGAAAGCGGTAAATCATTTGCTTTAATTTAGGGTATGGTACAAAAGACCTTTTGTTCGCAGTGCCCCACCTCTTTTCGAAAAACCCTTTTATTCGAAAAAAAAAAGTCCAATTTAAACGATAAATTTGTAAGATATGTGATCTAAACAAAAACATAGCAATCTTTGAATTCTAGTAAATTTGTTAGGTACTAAGCATTTGGCACTTCATAGCTCATTCTATTCCAAAGCCCCAAGGCATTCAGTTTAACAATAAAAAAATATTATAATTTAAAAATTTTACAGTTAAAAAACTTTTCAAGTTTAATTTTTTTTTTGCTGGCTGGGTCATAAGATATGCCCCCAATACGAAACAAAAGTCGAAGTCTTGCTATACGAAACGGTGCAATCAGGTCTGTGAATTTTCAATCAATCCCTCGTGCTTCCTATACAAATCGTCTACGTCAACAAATGGGTATCTCAAGCAGCTCAGTTCAAACTACACCTGAAGCGGTGGCTAGCCCAGCTGAACGCCCAAATATTCTTATGGAAGCCTTGTCTAGTCTTTATTCATTAATTCAGACTACACTACGTAATGATTACGAGGAACTTGTAGAAGCTACCCGGCGAGAGGCCGCTGAACAAGCGCAACGACCTATAACAGATCCCTTAAGCTTATTCTATGATGCCAACTTTAAACCACCACAAAACGTAACACCACAGACAAGATGTCATTCCTCTAGAAGACTACAGCGAGAATTACTGGACTTGATAAAAAATCCTGTAGAAAACTGCACGGCACAACCAGATGATGATAGTATTTACCTCTGGACGGCTACTGTTACTGGACCTGCAGATACGCCCTACGAGGGCGGAGTCTTCCGTTTAATTTTCGAATTTCCCGGAAACTATCCGTGGTATCCACCAGTAGTTAAATTTGCAACAAAGGTGCTCCATTGCAATATAAGCTCAAATGGTTATGTGTGCATGGATGTGATCAAGGAACGATGGAGTCCAGTCTTGACTGTGACAAAAGTTTTATTATCGTTGCAAATATTGTTGGCTGAGCCGAATCCGGATTACCCGTTTGATCCGAATATCGCTGCGCTCTACAAGAACAATCGGGAAAGTTACGATGATATGGCACGCAAGTATACCATGAACTATGCCAAGCCGAGGGAAAGAACTTAAAGGCAGTCAACAGCACAACAAAAAAAAAAGTTTTAGCTTTTCTTAGTTTTACTTTAACGATTTTGATCCGGTAGACGCAGAAAAACTTTTGGAAATATAAATCAATAGATGAATCTTAAGAGATTGGCAAATTTTAGATACAGGGTTTAGCAGTACATCAATTTTATTTCCATATAATACCACAAAATTACGAAAAAGTCAAAATTAAAAACAAATGTAAGCATTTTGTTTATTTCTGCAAAAATTTAGTTTAGTTAAGATGTTGTAAATATATGCGTTACGAAATATTTTTGTTTGTTTTGTAAGCCGATCTCTAAGACTGTTAGAGCCAAACAACCAAATATACTCGAATTTAAGTTATAGCAATTTAAACATTCCTTTGAATCAGAGGTCGCTGTGCCTTACATAAGGCTATGACTGCTCCTCCTCCTTTTATTAGACGTCCCTTTCTATCCCAGGATGCAGATCCATACATACATACAGTTTTCTAATTAACTATGTGTCTTCTGCTACTGCAACTAAGGGAGCGGGTTCAGACGAAAAAGGATCATTCCCTATTCTCCGGGCGAACTGTTATTTTCAATTCTTGAATAACGCTCGCTCTTCTCGCCTAAGCTAACTGCTCTGCGATCGACGCATGCAGATCACTGCATGGCTGCTCTTAGGTTTCTCTGATCTTTTTCTATGCATAGTGTTCCTTGCCCTGAAGTCTTCCCTGTGCTGCATTTACAGCTGGCCCTTGTCACCGGTCTTCTAAGTTGGCTGCTCTGCCTCTGCTCTCCGGATCCGCATTTCTAATCTCTAAATCATTTCTGAGATGCAATCTTTGCATGGTATTGACCACTCGCTCTTTTTGCCCTACTACTACATTTTGGCGCTGAAGCCAATTGTCGCAAATCCGGAAACCTAAACATACGAATAATTTAATATTATCCTTTAAGGTTCGAGTCGATTTTGAATATCTTCTATAGGGATGGTATAAGCCATATATAAAATTCCCGTGTCACATACTCATGAAATTTTGTGTGCCTATTGGGTAGGTCTGAGAATAAGTAATCAGCTATTTTTGACCCGCTAAGCTAAAGGGCTGCCACGCCTAAATTTGTTTTTTAAATTTATGTTGTCAGGTGTTCCATGGAAAGTGAAAGATATATAATATTAAGAATTTAATGAATATAAAAATGTTTTCATTTATTCATCGAGCACTATAGAAGTTGTATTCTTTTTTGCATATACAAAAACTTCTATGGTTGCATCCAGATCAATTGGATATGTTAGATCCCATATGGTATATGCATTCTTGATCAGCAACATATCCATGTCAGCCTTTCTCTATGAGTAAACCGATCTGAAAGAGTGTTGGAGCCAAACTTGCTATTCGATGAAAAGTATGCTTCTGCACTCATTGTAGAGCGTTGACGATCTTTGACTCTCTTCAATGAACTCATTGTTCGTTCGGCTTTGGCAGTGCTGACGGGAAGGGTCAAGAATAAACGCAATAAGCTGCAGCACTTCGGGAAACGGCTAATCAAATTTTTTTCAACGATGAAATTAAATATTGCAATGGACTATGCTTGGTAGCATCTTGTTCTTGTAAGAAATATATATCCGCAAAACTAATTAACTCATACTTCAGAGCAGTTGTAAATAAGTTGGATATTTCTCCATATATTTTTATTATATTTTTCAAGTTCTTCTCTTCCATGTTTTTGATGGATTCTGGTTTTAGAAGTTCCAAAAATTGAGTTTATCTCATCAAAACCTTTGGCCCTTTCTTGTAATTCACTGCACATTCTGTCCAGAACTTCAAAGTACCCAATGCGATGTTTCGTTGCCACATCCAGAGAAATACCTTAAAATACTGAATGCATGTGTTTTAGCTGTAAGAATATTAAGTCCTATCTAATCTTTGTATAAAATAAATACATGATGGATATAAGTTGCATTTTTTTTAAATCTCAAGCAAAAGAGTTACATCTGTCTACATATTTAAGGGCTGACTGTACCTCTGCCAAGCTGTTACTTAACAAATTATTTTTTTTTCATGAGTGTATTAGATTATGCTGCAAGATAGTTGGATCTAACAACATGAAGGTGGGGACAAGAAGGATCTATAATTGCTCTAGACATGGGCAACTGTCAGTATGAATGCCAAGATTTTAAGGACTATACTGACAAGGATGCCAATTTGGAAATTTTGACTTCTTATAAATTCAGCCATATAAAGCTTATTTTTATTCTTCGCTACCGCTCTCTCTTGCGAACCCAATATTTTCTAAGCTCTTCATTTTCTATAATTTTAAAGTAAGACCTATGTGGGTAATATGTAATTCAAAGAGCAACGGAGTTGTCGGAGACCCTCCAAAGCTACCTAAAGTACTAGAGGGCTGACTAAAGAAGTCGTTATACATTGAGACAAAAAAGTTTTCGGAATTTCTAAATAAAACGCAAAATAGTTAATCTTCTTCAATATTTTTTTTTTCTCCTTCAAAATATTCCCCTTCTGCCAATCTTCGAAGCCTTTTTTATAGGCGTTGGCCGGGATTTCGCTCAGATCTCTTGTCGCATTCTGTTTTATGATCGGTATGGAGTCAAAATGGGTACCCGGAATGGCAATTTTAGATTTGGAAAGAGGAAAGAGTCACACGGGGATAGATGTGGACTGTACGATGCCTGGTAGATGGTATTTATTGAGTTTTTTGCTTAAAATACATTCATAATCGTAGCTCGATGAGATGGCCCGTTATCGTCGTGCAAAATCCAGAAATTGTCTTTCCACAATTCCGTCCGTTTACGAGGGACCCGTTCACGTAAACAATGTAGATGTGTCTACCTGAGTGAATGCCTATATCTTCAGTATTGTACAAAATAGAGCAACCAAAGTATTGAATTCGATACTTTTTTATTTTACGTAAACGCTCGTTAATCTTTCTATATTATATAATTTCCATAGAGATCCATAGAAATTTGAATATCACCAAAAGTCTTATAAGTAACGCATGTTTTTTTGAGAGGTTCACAACTTTGAGTTGGCAACTCTTCCCATTTAACAGCTGATGGATATTTTTTCTAGAGTTTTGTTTGACATTTCAATATGGATAGATTTACACCTGAGAAACGCTTGCAAATTTTTAAAATATTTTATTAATTTAATTGAATTTTTTTCCGAAGAAGCGCATTTTTGGTTGAATAGGTATTTGATCATTTTTTTAAAAGATTGCTTATAATTTTCAAATGGTTCAAGTAACATATGCCTCACATGCGAATTATATAGCAGTTATTTTTATATATTTTTATATTATTATATTTGTATATTTGTATTTTCATTTTCATATTTGTTTATTTATATTGCTAGATTGGTTATTGTTTTCTGGTAATATGCATCGTGTTTTTTTAAGAGTTCCAAAACAACAAATTGTAATTTTTTATGGTTCCGTTTGGATGAGAAATCCATTTTTCGAAATTTTATTTTCAGAAGAAGCCCATTTTTGATTGAAAAGTAAATAAGCAAAATTGCCGTATTTGGAGTTACGATATTAAATCATCATTACATTAACGGAAATTTACTTTCACTTGTCTACGTCGATAAACCAGATATAATTGAACACATGCAAAATTTATGAAAATTGGTGTTCCAAATTACTCCTTATACCTGCCAGTCAAGGTGGTGACATGGTTGAAATCATATTTAAACAATGTTATACAATTTTCCATTCAATACAGAGCGTTTGATTGATAATGAAATTATATTTCTTTGTTTTATTATGCTTTAAACATGTGTAACTCTAGAAAAACACCCTTTATAATTTGGTTAGTTACGAGATATAGGCATTCAGAAGCTAATTTTGCCAAACGCTACCAAATCGGTTGACTATATCATATGATCCCTATAGAAGGGATCGATTAAAAAATGGATTTTGTTTAGTTATGAAGATACTAGTGAGCCAGGCAGACGTCCTGCTCAAACTTAAGAATACTTAAAGTGAATAAACATCGTAAGATTGTCTAGTTCGCTTATCTGGAAAATTATGAGACTTTTAGATTAGTTTGCAGCTCGATTCAAACTTGCGATCTACACACTCCTCTGCAGTACGATTAGATTGATAATTAATTTGATTCGTTGCGTTTCTTCCAATTGAAATACATCATGCATTGATCAATTAGGAGACGGCATTCTCAATTGTCCTAATGATTTATTAGCCATCGCCAAGCATAGATCTTCAATATGAATTAAAGCTTCATTATAAACTTACGTTTTGCTTGACGTTCTCGAAACAAAATATCTTCTGATAAATAATCTTGATATTTTATCCACAATTCGGGTGGATTTGATGAAAAACATGTTGCCAAAATAATCGTAAACAGAAAATGTATTTGATATGGATGAGCAGTAATAGCAGCTTATGCTAAAGTTTGATCCCAGTGCAAATCCTTTTCCAACAAATTCAATTTTTGACATGCCCCTCGATACGTTGCACACAATACGCCATTCACTGAATGATTGAAATGATGTTGGTCCTCAAACATTGATTAACAACAATACCATTTTGTATATACATATATATACACACAAAAACCGATATTCACAAAAATGCGTATATCTCACGAACCAATACACACAAACACTTTGCAGTAAGCTTAAAACCTCCGTATTGACAACCTCTAACGCACGTACAAATCAGATTTGAAGTTCATCGATGCCTTCATGAGAACACCCGTAACATTTAAAACATAAATTTCTTTTATATGTATATATAGATTTGGCGTTCAAAAGTCTATAAGAGTCACAAGCAGCGCGTCAAATTTGATCAATATCGGTTGCCTATAATGCGCAGATAAGGGCTTTCTCAATATATTTAGGTAACAAAAAAAGCACCCTTTGTCTTTACGATACGTTTTTCGAAATTTGTTTGAAAGCTTCTAGCAAATTCGAAAGTTTGAAAACATAATTTTTTTCAGAAACGTATATATAATAGTAAATTCAACTTCATATGTTTCTTCAAGCTAAACAAAAAAAGCACCCTATTTCTTAATTTGTAGACTTCTACCAATTTAGCTTCATGACACTATTTTTTAAAGATATGTAAAGGATATTTATACACAACACTCACACTTCTTTAAGTTAAACAAAAAAAAGCACCCTATTTCTTAAAATGCGTTTTTCGAGATTTGTTTCAAAGCTTGTAGCACATTCCATAGTTTGAAGACATAATTTTTTTAAGATATGTACATGCTTATATATACACAACACTCATGTGCATATGTTTTTTCAAGTTAAACAAAAAAAGCACCCTATTTCTTTATTTGAAGGCTTCTAGCAATTTAACTTCATGACACATTTTTTTATTGATATATAGTACAGTTTATTAGTACCCAACACTTCTTCAAGTTAAACAAAAAAAAGCACCCTATGTCTTTAACATGCGTTTTTAAAGATTTATTTGAAGGCTTCTAGCAAATTCCACAGGCCATTGAAGCTCTATGCTCCATTTAGGAGTCCAGAATTCGTAGTAGCAACTAATTCCACAGTTTCTTGACACAATTTTTTAAAGATATCTACAGTATATATATATATATATATACAGCACTCATATACACTCACATTCACAGCTGTACATTCATTTATTTATTCATTCATTCATTCGTTTGCTTACTAATTGAATTAATTTGTAACATTCTACTACTTCAATTTTCCATTGCATGCTTTTAGGCGTTGTTAGTCAGCTGCTGTTGTTCTTGTTGTTGTTGTTGTTCTCAGCATGTTGTTCTAAAGTTGTTTTTGTTGCAAATTAGTTGCTGTTTTTGATGTTTGTTTCGATGCTCTTACTATGCTAATGATTAAAGTTTTGATTGCTCTTCGTTAAGCGCATACGGAATTGGGATTAAATTGGATTGGATGCCGCATACACTCTCTTAAGCAGTGTCCCTGCCCGCCCACTGCTCGCCCGCAATCCATGTGCGTAGGTATAAGCTTTAGTTAATATGCTAATGAGCTGCATGCATGTTCATGATTAGGGAGTCCTTAATTCGCATAAATTTCGTACCCTGTCTAAGCCTAAACACATACAAAGCCAAATTGCAATTTTGGCAACCACAACAACAGCAAAGCTCTTTTGGGCCAGATAAACCATATAACCATATATTTTGCGGCATTATAGGCACATCCGGCTGGCTACAAACTATGTACAAAAAAGGTTTTTTTTTATACTTACAGGCTTTGTTTTTTTTTTTTTATTTTTGGCGATTTTTTTTTAAATTTGTGGCACGTTTTTAGCAGCGTGAAATGCCAAGTGCATTAGCCGCTACTCAGGTTGCCACTAGAAAAACACTCTTACACAAACACACACACACACATACACACTGTGTAGAGACAGTGACACATACATGCAGCTTAAGCAGACACGTGCATGTGCGTGCTTGTGTGCGTGTGTGTATGTGTGTGTTGCACTACAAAACTCACGACACGAAAAACAACAAGCCAGCACTTCCGGCCGTTTCTGGGAGCGGCTTTTTCATCTATTTCCTTTACTTTTCAAACACTCGAACTTTTTTGATTTAAATTTTTTCTATTTTTCGATTTTCTTTTGCTTTTCTGGTATTTTTCATTTTCTCACTTGGGCTGTCTTATATGCAGCAAACACTTTGGGGCTATAATATCCTAGCCTTAAACACTGTTTTTATTTTCTTTTGCGAGTTTCCTTTTTTCTTTTATTTTTTTTTTGGTTTTGTTAGGGGCCCGTAACTGGCGTAAGGACACACACAAACGCGACGTAAGTTCCGTCAAAACTGAACTGAACTCGGAATTTTGTGCTGCGGCGTTGTCAAAAAGCTTTGCGCCATACAAATGCTCACATTTAAAGAAAGTTTCTGGCAATTTTTTTTTCCTATATTACTCGCACACCCAAAGCGAAAGCTTTTGCTGCTGCTGGTCCAGCTGCTGTGTGTAAGTGTATGCGTGTGTGTGTGTGTGTGTGTGAGCTTAAGCTGCTTGCATGTGTGCGTGTTTTTGACATTTGCCAAGTGAAAGTGAGAGCAAGTGCTTGACAACGTGGCGAACTTTCAGAGCGCATGCTCTCAGCTATTGCGCCATTTTGACATTTCTCTGCTGCTTCGTTGTCATTGCTCATACGCAGCGTGGTACGCATAAAACTTGTTGAGGCCTCTACACTTCAGCTTTACTCTGATTGAAATTTAAATATTTATGCGTATTAAAGAAGTTACAGCCTCAATTATGCTATGCTGGTCAAAAAAATTCAATAAAAAATACCTTTTGACAGTCCGCTGGGATTAAACGCACACATAATTGTTGGCCATTTATTATTTATTAATTCAAATCAGGCTTTTAGCCCTAAGTTCTTTGACCCTTTGACAACAATTCCAACTAATTGTGCGTACATAAACCTAAACATAAACAACCTAAGAAAACAATAGCAAAGACTAAAGTTAAACCAAATTGAACCAATGCAAACAAATATTCTGGCAATAGGCCGAACTTTCGATAAACAAATAATGTTAAATAAAAGCTGGTTGCATTTAAAATAGAGAAAGTTGCGAAACTTTTAAGCCATTGAAGCAAAGTCGATTGATTGGGTAAATATATTTTGGTTGCTTGTTGTAAATATACAAAATACTGTGAAGTTTTTTTGGAAAACTAATGATGCAGATGGATTTCTTAGTATTTACAATTTTGCCAATGATTACTATTGCTTAATTTTGTAGGCTGAATTTATACTAAAATATAATCCAAAATTCAATTTTTTAGTAAACATTTAATATTTCACTATTATACAAAATATACCTATTATTTTTTTCATCATATAAATAAAAAATATGTATTCTTTTAAATATTTCTAAATTTTCTAATTTTTTTGTCATAAAAGAACTCTTTTACATTTTTTTTTAAGCAATATTAATCATTTATGCGTATTATTTTTTAAACATCCAGATAGATCCACTTATATATAAGTTATATAAGGATGGGATAAAAAAGTGCGGTCCAAAAAAACAAAAAGAGTTGGATAAGGAACAACGAGGGTGGATTAATAAGTTTCCGGGCTGACCAAGAGATGGCGCCACTAGGCCTACCTTGAGGTGGCTTTCTATAGTACCATCCTCAGATAGCTTGTAGCTATAGATTCAGCCCGATCGCCATGTTAGTTTAGATTTGAGAGCACACTGAACAAGACGCCTCTGTGTTTTTCTTGAAAATTCGAATTTCGAAAAAACATTTCTACCGCCAATTTGACGTTGTATAAGCGTAATCCAAGTGAATTTTTGAGTCGATTCATAACTGTTGACGAAACTTGGGTCCACCACTACACTCCTGAAACCAAAGAACAGTCTAAACAGTGGATAAAATCAACGATCTGAAGTTTGAATTGATGCCGCACCCTCCCTAGTCTCCAGACCTAGCCACGAGTGACTATTATCTGTTTCCTAACCTCAAAAAATGGCTTGACGGTAAGAGATTTGCGGACAATGAAGAAGTAATCGAAGCTGTAAATGGGTATTTTGAGGAGCTTGACGAATCAGTCTATAGAGATGGCATTACTAGACTAGAACGCCGCTATGAGAAATGTATCAGCCTTGGAGGAGATTATGTTAAGAAATAAAAAAAAAATTCTTAAAAACGTTGTTTTTCTTGGTCAGGCCGGACTCTTATCAATCCACCCTCGTAAGTCTTGATTGTTTTTTAAAGAAAAAGGCCAGTCAAATTAATTTTATTGAATATTTCAAGTTTTTTTTCCAATTTTTGGGGTCGTATTAAAAGTCTATTTCTTATTTTTTTTTCCCAAAAAATAATGTCAATAATTTATAAGTATTATTTTTTAAAAATCCAGCTAGATCGGCTTATACTAACATCATATAAAGATGGGATAAACAAGTGTGTGGAGAGTTGGTTAAGGAACGTACATTCAAAAAACATAGAGAAAAACTACATATTTTTAGAAATATTTAAATAATAAATTTAGTTTTCGTTTTTTTAAGAAAGTCTTTTAACAAATTGAAGTAATATTTAAATTTTTAAGACTGAAAATTAAATAAAATTTTGAAACTTCTCAAAAAAAGCTTATGTCGTATACGAACGTACTCAGAATCCATCTATCGAAACTTTCCATAATTGTAAAAAAACTAAGCCAAAAATCGTAACATGCATCAAATGTCGTAATTAATAAAAGGGAAACTTATGCAAGGAGCTTAATTTATGAAGACGAAAAATTTGGTTTTATAAAAGGCCTGTAAGCAGCTTCACAGGACTCAAAACCATACATAAAAAAACTTCATACCAAAACCTAGTCGCGAAAATTTATATTTAAGCGACTTATTGCAATTGAACGCAACCAAAGAAACAAAACTGTGTTGTCCTCTAATTATACTGATGATATCCGTAAGATGGCGCCACTTATGTTTACTAGATGACGCCAGCGACAGATGTTCTGTTTTGCTGCAACAATCAAACTAATCGGATTAGCTTCTCAAGAGGAGCTTTAGAAATGACAGGTTGGATAAAAGATAGTCATTCATTTCTATGAAAATCATTTACTATTTACTATATATTGTGAACTGTTTAGAAAACAAGTGACACAAAAGCTTTACAAAAATAAAAATTCGTATACAAAAGTTTTGTGAAATTCATACATGCAACAGATTCAAAATTTTCGAAGGATTACGAGAATAATAATTTGATTCAATTCGGACAAATAGTATAGTTAGTACAGCCGCTCAAAGTTGATAAAATTTGTATTTAGATGAAGCTCTAACTATCCAAACAAAATATTACATTAATTGGTTCTTTGTTATAATATCCTAATTTTCATAATGACTATAAAGATTATTACAACAATAAAAAATATACAATAATTCATGTTTTTAGTAGTTTGGTTCAGCTTATTCCCATTTGGAACAAAAATCAGCTGATTGCAGTGTGACCATTTCCCTTAATACCATAATCCAAATAAAATTCGACAAAAATACCTTTGCTTTTATACACTGTTCAGTACTAAATTTGTAGTTCTTGTACAGGTCAATTTTTATACTGCCTACAGGGCTAAGAGAGAAATAATTTTTTTTTTAGGATCATGATACGAAATGATATCTCAACATACAACAGTTGGCTTATGACCCCGATGTCAAAACAACAATGAATCAGTGCAAACCGATTAAATAGGTCTCCAGAGTAATGCAGACCCAGGCAAATCCCCAGTTCATATACAATGCAATCAATACATATGTGCATGTGCTTTATACTACAATAAGGATATTCTGATATCTACATTTACATATCCATTCGCCCAAGCTCAATATGAATCATTTGATTATCTAATTCGAATGCATCATCATCACCATCATCATTATCGTAAATTTAATGTAAATACGATGACGAAATGCTTCCAAATATGCTAGTCACGCTTAAGCATGTCCTTGGTACCATTTTGGGTATATTGCGTTGTCCGATGCTGGTAGGAAGGACATTGCTTGATAACCGGCATATTTATTCAACCAACGGAGTTATGTAATGTAAATGCAACTGTGGAAACTGTCACACAGTTGTACTTACTATATACAATGTATATATACTTAAACTGTATACATATATACAATATGTGCATAGTTGCTGTTTCAGGACACCCGCATTAAAACAACAAGGACTGTGGCGAATTATGTCAAAATATGTTGGCAGTTCACACAAGTTTGTAATTAGTTGTGTTTGGGGAACTAGAACAATGTAAATGGCAGCTATGGAGCAGGATTTGGAAAATGAAGTTTTTAGAGTTATTGACAGAAAAACTGATTTTTAGATAATGGAGTGGATTAAGTATAAAGATTAAAAAGCTGAGTATGTGACAGCTCAATTGAGGAGATTTGAGTTTGTTTATAGCGAAAGTATTTGTGATATTTTGGAAAATACGTTTTTGTCAGTTAAAATTAAACTCAAATTATCAGTTTTTAAAATTAACGCTTTACGACTTAATTAAAAACAATTTTTTTACTTATCTTTTAACTTTTCAAAAGGTTCAAAATAAAAAAAATATTTCATTTGAATTTATTTAATAAATATTGCAGTGAGGAAAATTTTATAGTTTTTGTTTACCTTTTTTTAATTTTTAATTTAAGAAATAAATAATTATTTTTATTATATTAGTAAATTATTTGCAATATTAATTTTTTTTGTTTTGAATTTATTTTGAATTGAACATTTTTTTTTTTAATTCAATTTAAACTTAAATTTTGTAAGCAAAAAATTATTTGCATTTACTTTATTTAATTAATATTGCAGGGAATAAATTAAATATAAATAAAAATAAATAAAAAAAAAATAAAAAATAAAATAAAAAATGCTATTGGTTAAATAAATACTTTTCTTTTTTAATTATTAAATTAAATTTTTTATAAGTAAAACTTTGAATTTAAATTATTTAATAAATAATGCAGCGAACAAAATTTTATATTTTTTACCTTTTTTTAATTTTTAATTTAAGAAATAGATAATAATTTTTTTTTTGCTAGAAAATTATTTGCAATATTAATTTTTTTAGTTTTGAATTTATTTTTAATTGAACATTTTTTTCTTTAATTCAATTCAAACTCAAATTTTGTAAGCAAAAAATTATTTTCATTTACTTTATGTAATTAATATTGCAGTGAATAAATTTAATATAAATAAAAATAAAATAAAAAATGCTATTGGTAAAATACATACTTTTACTTTTTTCAATTATTAAATTAAATCTTTTATAAATAAAACTTTGAATTTAAATTATTTAATAAATAAAGCAGTGAACAAAATTTTATATTTTTTTAACTTTTTAATTTGTTTTTAAATTTTCTTTTTTTGATTAATTAACGATTAATTTTTGTAATAAAAATTAAAAAATATTTTTGTATAAGAAATTATTTTCAAATTTCATAAGTACAATATTGTTTGCATTCAATTTATTTATTTAACACTCTTGTGAGACAAATGTTATGTTGCTATTTTTTTCAATGTTAATTTTTTAATTGAAATTTAAAAAAATTTAAGTTTTACCATTATTTTTTGAATTAAATTTTTTTTTTAACACAAAATTATTTGCTTTTAAGCTTAATTAATTAATTGTTCAGTAAACAAAATTAAATATTGCTAAAATTTATTTTGCTAAATTTAAAATTATAACTTTTAATTAATTTAATCTTATAAATATTGCAGTGAAAAAGATTTTAGTTTTTTTATTTTTCCGAAATTTATTCTTGAAATTTCTTAAATTTTGAATTTCAGGTACATAAATAAGAACTTATATTATTTTAATAAAGATATTTGTCTAATATATTATTTTTAAATTTTTTAAGTACACAAATGTTTCCATTAAATTTATTTATTTTATACTCCAGTGAGAAATTGAGTGAGATATTGATTTTTTTAATGTCAATTTTGGTTTTTGTTTAAAATTTAAATTGAAAAAAATTTAAGTTTTTCCATTATTTTTTGAATTATATTAATTTTTTTTAAGCACAAAATTATTTGCAGTTAACTTAATTAATTAGTTTTTCAGTAAACAATATTAAATATTGCTAAAATTTCTTGAGCAAAATTTATAAGTAAAAATTTTAATTAATTTAATCTAATAAATATAACAGTGAATAAGATTTTAGTTTTTTATTTTTAAAATTTCTTAAAATTTTGTATTTAAGAAGTAAATAATAACTATTAGTTTTTTCGAGAATTTGTTGTTATATTCGTAACTAAATTTTTTATATGACAATTCTTTAGCTAATCACTGTGCCAAATTTAGATCGAAATCGGTTGACTATATCATATAGCTCCCATAGGACCGATCTACCAAAATAATCGATTTTTAAACAAAATTTGCTATGTTTCGTTTGTTTAATAAGAAATTCTAACCAGATTTGACATTCGTGAAATTTTATTAGTTCACTTAAGCAATGTGCCAAATTTAATCAAATCGTTGACTATATCATATAGCTCCCATAGGTCCGATCTTCCAAAAAATCGATTTTTTAACAAAATTTGTTGTGTTTCGTTTGTTTGTTAAGATATTGGGACCAAATTTGACATTCGTGAGTATTTTATAGTTCCTAAGCACTGTACTAAATTTAATCCAATCGACTAGATCATATAGCTCCCATAGGTCCGATCTTCCAAAACATCGATTTTTTAACAAAATTTGTTGTGTTTCGTTTGTTTGTTAAGATATTGGGACCAAATTTGATATTCGTGAGTATTTTATAGTTCCTAAGTACTGTAATTAATTTAATCCAATCGACTAGATCATATAGCTCCCATAGGACAAATCGGTCCAAAATCACGATTTTTATACAAAATTCGATGTGTTTTGTTTGTTTGTAAAGATATTTGAAATAAATTTGGCATTCATATCTTTGTATTACAGGTATTTATTGAATGGTGACTAATATTATATACAACATAAAATATTATAAAATTAAAAAAACAATTTTTTTTAATCATACTAAATTATGTTTAATATAGGACGAATTTTATGTACTCAATATCTGATAATAACCTCAATAACAAATATATGCCAATAAAAAAATATCAATTTTTTTTAATAGGAAAACATTTTTTTTAAGCTACTTAACATACTTAAATTTAAAGCCTTTGTTTCTATTTTACTTCTTCTAAAAGTTAAAAAGTAAATTAATAAATAATAAAATACATATTTTTGAAATTTTTTAAAATATTTTTAATAATAATTTGGATTAAATTGAGAGACTAGGCATACTCAAAAGAATATTTGTCTTTACTGATGAAATGTGTTAATTTTTGTAGTGAGGCTTAGCTTAATAAAAATTAAATAAGGTTTTTTTATTCTTGTAGGTATTTTAAAAAATTATAAGAAGTCAAATATACATAATATTTATTTAATGCTTACTGAATTAAGCCTGTAATATTTTTACATATAGCAGTTTAGGCATATTTATATAAAAATTAAAAGCACGTTTTGCATTTTAAATTAGGTTTAAACTTTATATTTTATTTTTAACAACAATGTTTCTATTTTTAAATCGTTGAATTAACTTTTTCGCTCCCTAAATCCTTTAATAACAACCAATGACCAATTTAAGCTCTTATATAAAAATACTTTAACTGAGATAAGTCAGTTAACTGTATATACTTACAGTTAGCTAACTTAACTCTTTCATCCAAGTTAAATATATTTACAAGATTAGTTTTAAAAATGTAGATACTTTAAAATTTATATTTTTTAATTGCCAATTAAAAGGGCTTATGAAAAAAAAATGAAAAACCTAATTTACTTGTTACCAAAGCAACTGCTACAAAATGGCTGGCGCAAATGACACAAGTATTTCCATCCCGATAAATGCTAAGAACTAAAAAACTGTCTGCTTAGTTAAGAGCATAACTTTTTATAAAGTTGATATATATACAAACTATACTGTACAGGTGAAGTTAAAGGAGTTTTCAGGGATTTACTTGCTGGCTGTTTATTTACAGCTTTTATTTATTTACCAAAGTAGAAAAGAGAAACAAACTGACAGAAAGAGCGATAGTGTGAAGGATGAACAAGGACTCAGGTAGCATCAGGTGCAAATGAAGTTAAGGCTGGCTGCTGGTCGAAGGATGAGCTCCAAGGGCAACAAGAACAAAAACAAGAACAAGAAAATATTGTCAAAGAGATTAAGGATACATACAGACACAAACAAAACATCAGATAAAGCGAGCTGAAAATACTTCAAAAATTTTTGTTTAACTTTTTTTTTGTAAAATTAAAAGCTTTATATGTTTTTTTTTTAGCCAAATAAGCGTATTTTCTTCGTTGGAAAACTCAGCCTAATGCTCGAAATAAATTCCACAATTTAATTTTTATAAATTTATTTTATATTTATAAAGTTTTGACATACTAATCTTTGCAGATGATATCCTTACAAAGATTTTGCAACTTTTTCTGTCTTATTTTCGAGACTTGGAAAATATCTACTTATTACAAAAAAAATATTTTCAAAAATTTCGAACTGGGTGGAAATGAAAAGAGTCTGTCAAATAATTAGTAATTTATGTAGATAAAGATAAGTGGATATAACTTATAAGATTGTACGTAATCTATTGTATGCGTTTATATTTGAGGCTAATTTACAAAGACTTTGCAACAGATTAAACAGATTTCCTCTACCATACAACTCCTAATTTATCCAAAAAATGTTTAAAACTTTTGTTGTTTATTTATTATAATTTATACCGACTATCATTAAATCTTTCTTATTCCACAAAATAATCCCTACACTTTACCCAAGAGACAACGAAAAACAAACTTCCCAACTGAAAATCATCTTATAAACAACATTGTTGCTAAGCATGTCAGCAACTTCTATTACCAAGCATACAATGTTGCCGCAGCAAATGTTGCTAGCGTAATACAAAATGTTGCTAAACTCTTAACATTTCCCCTGTTTCATCTGCGCATGGCGGCAGCATTGTAGAACATTTTTGTGGAAATCTTTATTATTGTTGATTGTGGAAGCATTTTATTTATTTTGGCACGTGTTCAGCTCACAACAATCGAAAGCAACATGTTGCTGAGTTTTGTGTGGGCGGGCCAAGTGTTGAATATATTTTTTTTTAGTTTTAGGCAGGGGGTATATGTAAGTTGGATTCTTTAGAGAGCGGGAGCTGTTAGTTTGTGGTTTTTGGTACAAACACTTTGGGCCCAGTCATGGCAGCAGCACGCTTCATCAGCCACTGATTATGCTTATTATTATTACCAGGCAACGCGTGTGACCTTGCCAACTCTCTGGCCCCTGAGATTTGCTTAGACCTGTTAACGGTCTACGTGTTGCACAGGGTCACACTTAAGTTGGCAACTTAAAGTGCCCGTTTGATTTTAAAGTTTAACTCATTCCTTTGTTCTGTGTGCTGCATAAAAATTACATTTAAGCTGCCATAGTTGAATGGCTGTCCTTTGAGTCCTTTGGCTGTGCCCAATAACCAGCACAAAAAATAACTCTACTTTGCTACAGGCAAGAAACCAAAGAGCAGCTTAATGCCATAATGGAATAAAATTCTTGCCAGTCAGTCTACCAGTCCCCCTACCTGCATTCTTTTGGCTTGTACTGTCCGGGTGTGCAGAAATCATTGGAAAAAGACCAAATGGCAACAATCGCGCGACCCCAAAAACCTCGCGACGGCTGCGGTCAACCCAGTTAAGAGCTAAATAATGAAATTTGCGCCAAGGCACGAATTGCTAAAGTAGAAGGATTCTTGCTGGCTGTGATTTCTGCACAGCTTTAATACTCTTAAAAGTCTGTAGAACAGAAATATATGCACTACATAAATATAAAAAAATTCTAACATTGGCTTAAAGGGGGTAAAAACGAAGATAGAGCATCTGATTGAACAGAACTTTTAATAAAGAACAAGTTAAAGCAGTTGTTTTCGCTCCAAAACAGTTCTTGTTAAGTGGGATAAAACTTTTTCATATAAATAAAAATTGTGAAAAAAAGAAAACCAGGAACTTTTGATTGAAGTTTTGGCAATGACTGAGGGTTCCAAAGCTTGACCATAAACAAAAGAGCAGCAATTAAGAATATAAAGTTTTATAAAGAAAGGAATATATACATAATATTTTTCAAACTTAATTTTTCAACTATCAATCTAACAACAAAATTGCTGCTAAAACCTTGGTTCATAAAAATATTGAACTTGTTCTTTGAACGAACCAAAGCTTTCTCGACTCATCACATAATATAGAAAAAATAAAGCGAACATTGCTCCAAGATTTTCAGCACTATAAATACGGAGCTGTCAATCTTCCATTTTACATTATGTGTACATATATCAACTAGGGGGGTCCACCCCATGCAAGCTTCCCATGCCAACTCTCGGTACCATATCGTAGGATCAAAAAGTAATGGGATTTAATTTCAGTAGCGCGAACGACGAAGTTTGGGACGTTCGTATAATCTGGGCGCGGTAGTTGGACTCAAAGAGATCTATATTTGGTTCCAGGAAAACAGAGTTGCTCTCACATCTCACACATCGATTTTTGTGAACCTCTATCATTAAATACGACAACAACATTGGAAACATCGCGACCGAGACCCTTGTCATTATTAGGATCACGAAAGTGTAAGTTGCCATAAGTCGCTCAACAATTTTCATATGGCTTATGTGTGCCATAGTCCCTAGGGGACTATAGAGAGAGAGAAAAATAAGCTATTCAGATAGGATCGGAAGCTTAAAAAAAGGCAACCACAGAGTTGTCACGTTGTCCCAGCCCTAATACAGTACAGATGTGGCAATACCGCCTTTTATTCTCTTCGCTCGGCTCCAGCGGGATCTCAAGGGAAATAGATATAGCTCAGCAGAAGACGTCCAAGAGACCGCGACGTCATCTCTAAGTGTCCTTCTTCCACTTCGCTGGGCTCAAGCTGGATCTTGAGGAAAACCAATACAGCTCGTGTGAATTTTCGTGTGGGATAAGTCTAGCATAGTCCCTAGGGGACTACAGAGAGAGAGAGAGATAAGCTATTCAAATAGGATCGGAAGCTTAAAAAAGAGAAACGGCGTACCGTTAGGCCCACGACTTCAAAAATTAATGGAAATATGACCAGAGTGAAGGCGCTTTGGCACTCTCAACCGCCAGAAATGTTCGTCTGATTGCCGATGAGGAACAGTTTTCCTACAGTAACGTCCAAGAAGTTAAAACCAACGATTTGGAAAAGACCTGCGTGCAGTTTTTGGCAGCGTGTCACTGCTGAACGTGTTTCTGGCTAAGCACAGGGTTGCCGCTTTGTCCCAGCCCTACTACAGTGCAGATGTGGCAATACCGCCTTTTATTCTCTACGCTCGGTTCCAGCGGGATCTCAAGCGAAATAGATATAGCTCAGCAGAAGACGTCCAAGAGACCGCGACGTCATCTCTAAGTGTTCTTCTTCCACTTCGCTCGGCTCAAGCTGGATCTCAAGGAAAACGAATACAGTTCAGTAGAAGACATCCGAGAGACCGTTACGTCATCTCTGAAGGGTCACCCGGCAAGCAAATTCCAGAAGGAGCAACCGTCAGGGAAAGCGTGTTAAATGCATTTTATCGATGTACAGTATTACTGTTTGGAGGGCTTTTAAGGATTTGTTTAACAAAAAAAAAAAGTGATTTAATTCAGTCCTACAATTTCTTAGTCTTACTCTGCAAGTATTCGAATCTATCTTGATTTCTTTAGTGCACTTTTTATAGAAGACTTTCCCCTTTTCTTTAATCTGCAAAAGAGCAAAGCGTGTTTGTTGACATGATAAAAAAACTCTATCCAAACTTTAGTGAAAGCCTCATTTGAGTGCCACGAAACCAAAATATTACAGGCAATAAAAAAACAGAAGAATTAGCCAGACAGGTCACGACCTCTACCTTCCTACCGGAAAGGAGTATATCCTATGGCCACTTTCAAGATACAAGCAAGGGAGGAATTTATCTCTCACGTACAAAGGCTGTGGCATAATGCACACCATTGTACTATCAGTCGCCAAAATTGGCCTAAAATCGATCCAAGTCGATCCATAAGGCTCTGTGGACTCAAACGATTGCAGTGTTCGGCAGTTTTCAGAGCAATCACTGGAGACTGGCTTGTAGGAACACATGCGACCAGAATGAATGTTCCGAGCCATGACTTTTGCAGAAGCTGCAATGACGAAAAAGAAGTTGAATCAGTAGAGCACTTCTTCTGTTCCTGTGAGTTTCTTAGTAGATGGAGGAATAAGCATCTGGGAAGTTACTTCCTTCATAACCTAGCTGAACTAGCTTCTATATGTCCGAGGAGGATTGCCAGCTATATCATGGCAAAGGGGTGGGAATCCTTCTAGCGGAACTATCTCAGGAGATGAGTTAAAGAGAGATCTGCGGCTTAACAATGGGCCGGCTTAGGCCGAAGTGTGCTGACTTTTTAAAACAGCAGCCGTCCTTACGTAGCCTAACTAATCCTGAGCTGTAGCTGAGGGCGGTATTACTCAAAATCGGTCTTCATCTTTGCCTCCCTGCAACTCTTCCCTGTTCCCTATTGGGCTGTTCATGGAAAATATGTTCTTCCCAGTCTTTGCTATCGAACATTGATCAACCATTAAAGCCACTCAGGGTCCAAAATTTACTTAGCTTGGGTCTGAAATTTTCTTAAATCAGCAAATGCAAACTTTGACCAATCCTTACAGCCAGCTATGGTCGAAACTCTTCCAATTTCACTGAGTTTTTCAAGATCTTTTTTTATAGCTCACTCTCAGCGCTTCTTGCACAATTTCAGCTCCAATAAAGAGCAAATTTTTCTTGTCAGGAGAATGGCATCCCTCTTCGGCGATTACAGATATCGACGCGCAACCTAACTGGTCTAAAATCATCACAGATAATTAAATTTGTCTCCTTAATGGGACTGGGCCAGGAGTTCTAGAGCTAGGGTCGCAGTGCAGTTTTCCCTTACAATTACACAGGTCAACATGATTCAGTTGTTGGAAAGCTAAGAGTCATTTCCGAAGTAATTTGGTGCGTAGAATCCGAATCCGGCATCAGAACTGGCCCATCACGTCAGGATTTTGAGATATTTGAGGTTATGTACCCAACATAACCTTAAATATCTCAAAATCCTGACGTGATGGGCCAGTTCTGACGCCGGATTCGGATTCTACGCGCCAAATTACTTCGGAAATAACCCTTAGCTTTCCAGCAACTCACATGACCCCTGTATTTGTAGACCTGTGTTATTATTACTAAGGAAAAATTTCTGCAGATCTTGTTTTTAAAAAAGAAATATTATCGAGAAGATATTTATATGGGCCTATGCATACAAATCTTTTTCAGATAAGCCATAACTAAAGCTATCTCTTAGATGCATACAAAACGTGACACTTGTTTAAGAAATATTTTTAAACTTTCCTCGAAAGTTGACCAAACCCTTATAAAACTTAAAATACCAAAAACTGCTTAAAGAGTATTTAAAAAATACAAAAAAACAAAAACTCCAATGTTGGGCTGGTATTCAGTATAATTGAATGGATGGCCAGATGGATAGTTGCATGGATGGTTGGTTGTGTTGTTATTTGTGGTCGGAAGGGCGCTGGTTGGCCAAGGGACTATCAGAGTTCGATCCTGGTATGACATCGATGCTCAACGTAGTGCCAACAAAAATACATATCATAAAAAAGTACACAACACACAAAGGGTAAAAAATGCACTATAAGTGTAACTGTGTTTGTGGGTATGTATCCTTGGGAATGAGTGTATCTGTGTGAGTGTGTGTATCCTTGGGAATGAGTGTATCTGTGTGAGTGAGTTTTGCTTTTTTTTAAAGCAAACCATTGTTTGCTTTTGTTCTTTTGTTCAAATGTATTTAAAGAATTCGAGAAATGTTTGCAATATTTATATGACAGCTGCTGGTATTTGAGCCAATAACTGTGCCATTTGACGTTCTGCCTTATATCCTTGCCTTATATACTCGAACACACTTCCAAGTATAGCCAACAAAGCCACAAGCAAGCTTGTGGTATTGTCCTTTGACACACACAGACACAATTAACTTGCTGCCTAAAAGCAGTTGAATTTATAAAAAAAGAATTGTGTTTAGCTTTTAAAACACAAAATTGCTTAATTTAAATTCAGACTGACTGAACCCAAAAAACATAATAAAATGTTCGTATAATAACAAAAATGAAACCCTAATCTAACGATGAAAATCCATCCAAGAGATTTATAAAATTTTGTGAACCTTTTTCTTGAAGCACACAATAGCAGCAAGATGACAATCTATATATGCAATTTGATGACTTCTTTCCTAAGCACCTAATAAAGCGATTATAGGCCTTAAAATAGCTATGTCAAGATTATCAAAAGTCCTTCGTGCGTTACGGGTCCTTTAAAAAATTTAATTTTTGGTAAGGTTGAGAGTGGTTAACTAAGCTACATTTAAGCAACATTTTAAATTAAATTTATTTGTTCAACATTGTTAGAAATTCGTTGCTCTACGAACAACTTGTTGCTATATTTTAAATGGTCAAGTGTATCTCATAGATACAGAACGAATTCATCAATTGCAGACGCCATTTTCTTTATTTCACGTTTTTTTCCTTTGTTTATTGATTGGATGCACTGGAGTACAACCAATTTGGCCATTTTTGGGTTACTTATGAAAATAGAGTGCTTTCAGAACAAATTGCAACAAAAAAATTCATAGATAATAAAAAAATGGCGGACGTAAAGTCGGGCGCGGACGACTTTAGGATACCCTGTACCACTAGCTTGTAATAAAGTCCGATTTCTTCACAAAAAACCAAAAACAGAAGAATTTTTAAGCAAAAATTTTTTTTGACCGATTGTTCCTATGGGAGCTATATGATATAGTCAACCGATTTCAATAAAATTTGACACAGTGCTTAAATACCTAAAAAAGATCTGAATGCCAAATTTATTTCAAATATCTTTACAAACAAGCAAAACACATCGAATTTTGTATAAAAACGTGTTTTTGGACCGATTGGTCCTATGGGAGCTATATGATCTAGTCAAACGATTTGGATTAAATTTAGTACAGTGCTTAGGAACTATAAAATACTCACGAATGCCAAATTTGGTCCCAATATCTTAACAATCAAACGAAACACAACAAATTTTGTTAATAAATCGATTTTTTGGAAGATCGGACCTATGGGAGCTATATGATATAGTCAACCGATTTTGTTCAAATTTGGCACATTGCTTAAGTGGTCTAAAAAATTTCCAAACGCCAAATCTGGTTACGATATCATTATTCAAAAAACGAAATATAGCGAATTTTTCTTTAAAAAAGTTATTTTGGCCGATCGGTCCTATGGGAGCTATATGATATAGTCAACCGATTTCGATCAAATTTGGTACAGTGATTGGGAACTATAAAAAACTCTCGAATACCAAATTTGGTTACGATATCTTCATAAACAAATGAATTATTCATCTAAAACTTTTTTTTTGTCGAGGTCGTCTCAAACACCCCTATTGGAGCTATATAATTTAACCCCGATATCAAAAAAATAAAATAAACTTGTCTCTATGGAATAATATGGGATCTAATGTCAAAGTTTGGTTACTCTAGCTCTTACCATCTCTAAGATCTAGTCGTTCAAACGGGAAGACGGACAGACGGACGGACGGACGGACAGACGGACATGGATATATCGGCTTCTCTATTCACCCTGATCATATTTTAGGTAACTTTGGGGTGTCTCCGACGTCTCCTTCTGTATGTTATATACATTTTCTGCTTGTACGAACTTAATACATCCTTTGTATACGGTACAGTGTATAAAAATGTGATAAAAATACTTATTGCCTGCCAGCACAAACCTAGTGTACCCTTACCCTAAGGATACAGCGTTTCAGGACCTTTTCGAGCACTTCCTACTACTTATCCGCCTAAAATGTTGTTGTTTCAATTATCAAACATTTTCCATTAACCTATCACTCTTAAACAATTTCCTGTTCACATCTTTCGACGTATCGATTCCATACTCAGCGCAGCTAATACAGGCAGCAAAATGGCGCTAGCTACTTATTAAAAATTAACGCCATCAAAAATTTTGGTAAACTTTATGAGTGCGCCAAACTATTTTAACCTTGAGCTTTATTACAACGCCTCCTAAAAGTTTGTCCGCTTATTTTTAACATTGATTTTCCAAGAATCCCACAAAGCCATAAATTTTTCATCAAAAATTTACAAGTGGTGTTAGTTGTCATTTCCAGGAATTATTATTTTTTATATGTAAATTTAAACTTTGAGGAACATAATAAAACAGCTACGACAGTCTGTATGCTTTGACGTTGAAAATAAAATTTCGGCCATCTATGAAATGACAAATTTAGTTCTCAAAGCGAAACTACTTGTTGCAGTTTAGCAAGCAGTTTTCTCTTTGAAAATTAATTTCTCTGAATAAGGTAACAAAAACTGTCCCCAATTATTTTTAAAAACTAATGATATAACTCAATAAAAATGTTTTTTTTCCCAAAATATGATAAATTAATTAATTACGAGAACAATAGTAGAAGTAATATGATAAATAATTAATAAATATAATAGCTTACCGCTATTTAATTTAAAAACGAAATGTGTTTCAGTTTTTAATTTAATGTTGACTAAGCTATTTTAACAAGAACAAAAAAATCATCATGACGATTGTTATTTTTGTATAACGAGTGTAATGGGTATTAACAAAAACAACCGCAGCAAGTGGAAGTACCCCAATATGTCTTCAGCTGTAAGACCTATTCCTCATTCAGATACCGTTCCAATACCAGCTTTTCGTCGGGAATTTCAAGAATGTGAGGAGGATGAAATGGAAATTTTTGAAGAAGCAGATGATGAATCCGACTACTGTGAAGATACATCGTGTCCTAAAACTTGTTCTCAAGGTGAGCTTAGTGATCTTTTTAGAGACTTAGATCTTTCAAAAGAGCGTGCTGAGTTGCTGTCATCAAGATAGAAAGAAAAAAATTGCCTTTCTTCTGGTGTAAAAATCACTTTCTATCGCACAAGAGAACAGATCTTACTACAATTTTTTTCTTCTGATGAAAATTTGGGATATTGTCATGACGTGAACAGACTGATGACTGTCATGGGCTTGAAGATTTATCATGCAAGTGATTGGCGTCTTTTTATCGATAGCAGTAAAAGAAGTCTCAAAGCAGTCCTTTTACACAATGGCAATAAATCCCACTATCCCACTTGTACACTCTACATCTATGAAAGAAGAATACAAGGTAATATCTGTTCTTTTAGAAAAAATAAAATATTCTGAACATGATTGGGTGATTTGTGTCGACTTGAAGATGATCAATTCTCTGTTGGGCCAACAGAGTAGTTATACAAAATACCCTAGTTTTATTTGTTTCTGGGACAGTCGAGCTAGATCTAGTCATTGGACTCAAAAAAATTGGCCTATCAGGAGCCTTGTTCTGGGTGAAAAGAATGTCATAAACTGGCCTTTAGTTCCACGAGAAAAAATCATTCTTCCACCTTTACACATAAAATTAGGGCTCATGACACAATTTGTCAAAGCTCTTGACAAAAATGGTCAATGCTTCAAGTTCCTGTCTCAAAAATTTCCTGGATTGAGTACTGAAAAATTAAAGGCAGGAATTTTTGATGGGCCTCAGATACGTCAATTGATTAAAAGTTCTACGGATTTTGAAGCTTCTATGACTGAAATAGAAAAACTGGCGTGGAAATCGTTTGTCGTCGTTGTACAGAACTTTCTTGGTAACTGTAAGGCAGATAACTACAAAAAATTTGTCGAGGAAATGCTGCTGAACTTCAAAAATTTGGGTTGTAATATGAGCTTAAAAGTGAGATCATTTTGAGCATAATTTAGGAGATTTCAGCGAAGAACAAGGTGAACGTTTCCACCAACATATAAAAACAATGGAGCACCGGTACCAAGGCAGATGGGATATTCATATGATGGCTGATTATTGTTGGGGACTCATGCGTGATTGTCCAGGACAATCTCACTCAAAGAAATCCCTGAAAAAAAATTTCTTGATGTCTAATTTCCAAATAAATTAATATTTTTTAATAAATGTATATTTTTATTCTTTCTTAAAAACGAGAGCTGATATGAAAAATGTGACTGATATTTTCGTATCAGCTCACAAAATATACCCAAAATCAGGTCTAAAATCTTAGGCACCAAAATGAGTGTAGGCCAGTGTTATCTGGCTTGCTTCGAAACACATCATAAATGATAAAAAATATGGCTGATGCCAATAAATATTAAATGGACAGGATGGGAAAATAATTTTATATAAAAAAATATATATAAGGTTGTCAAAAAAGTCTTGCGGTATTTCCGCAAGCTTGTCTTTGCAAGCGCGTAGTTCTAGTTGTATTCGTCGCATCGGTTCACGCTAGAGCTTTTTGGAAAGCTCTTTTCACGTGCTAACACGTGTTTGATTAATTGTTGTTTGCTTTTAGTCGTTCGTGAGTTATAGCGTCGCAAACATGGAGCAAAATAAAGAGAAAATGCGGCATATTTTACAGTACTACTACGATAAAGGCAAAAATGCATCTCATGCTGCCAATAAAATTTGTGCAGTTTATGGACCCGATACAGTTTCCATTTCCACCGCACAACGATGGTTTCAACGTTTTCGTTCTGGTGCAGAGATGATTGAAGATGCGCCACGGTCCGTAAGGCCTGTTGTCGAAAATTGCGATAAAATCGCTGAATTGATCGAAAGAAACCGGCATAGTAGCAGCCGTAGCATCGGCCAAGAGCTGGGCATGAGTCATCAAACCGTTATAAACCATTTGAAGAAGCTTGGATTGAAAAAGAAGCTCGATGTATGGGTGCCACACGACTTGACGCAAAAAAACATTTTTGACCGTATGGATGCATGCGAATCGCTTCTGAATCGCAACAAAATCGACCCGTTTTTGAAGCGGATGGTGACTGGCGATGAAAAGTGGGTCACTTACGACAACGTGAAGCGTAAACGGTCGTGGTCGAAAAGCGGGGAAGCTGCTCAGACGGTGGCCAAGCCTGGATTGACGGCCAGGAAGGTTCTTCTGTGTGTTTGGTGGGATTGGCAGGGAATCATCCACTATGAGCTGCTCCCCTATGGCCAAACGCTCAATTCGGACCTGTACTGCCAACAACTGGACCGCTTGAATGCAGCACTCATGCAGAAGAGGCCATCTTTGATCAACAGAGGCCGAACTGTCTTCCATCAGGACAACGCCAGGCCACACACATCTTTGGTGACGCGCCAGAAGCTCCGGGAGCTCGGATGGGAGGTTCTTTTGCATCCACCGTATAGTCCGGATCTCGCACCAAGTGATTACCACCTATTTCTGTCCATGACCAACGCGCTTGGTAATCGGAAGTTGTCCACAAGAGAGTCCTGTGAAAATTGGCTCTCCGAGTTTTTTGACAATAGGGAAGCGAGCTTCTATAAGAGGGGCATTATGAATATATATTTGCATATTTGACTTAAATCGCATTATTATAACCAATTTTATGAACAATTGAAAATTCAATAAAAATACCGCAAGACTTTTTTGACAACCCTATATATAGTATATATATTTCGACGATTAAAAGAACTTTTTATATGTTAAGGCATTTCAGGAAAATTTTATTGCTTCTGCCACCAATTTTCTTAGGTTTGAAAGTTACAGCTTTAATTTTTAATAATCGAAACATAATTCAAATAATCGAAGCGTAAATACTAGAAATATCCAATTTCCAGTTGGGGTAAATTTTTGTAGGTTTTTTTTATTTTAATTTTTTTATTATTGTTTAATAGTTATATTTTACCTTTTTTAATGTAATAATTCACTTATTTTTAATTATTAATAAGCTGCCTTTCATTGTATTTACTTAAATTTAAATAAATTGAATTTACATGTCTTACGTCAATTTTTGCAATCATTTATTATAAAAGTTGTATTCAATTTAGTTTTTTTTATTAACCAAAAAGTTTCTATGAAACGCCAATGTCTACAAAGTTTCGATATGTCCTTGTAATGTTCCCTAAATGCCTATGATGATATGTACATTATATACGTATTTAATGTTTTTATTAAATTTTGCTTAAGAAGCATGATTTGGCATTTAACTTGACTAGGTATTAAAAATTGTACAGAAAAAAGCAGCTTTAAAAAATAACAAAAAAAAAAGTAAAATAATTCCATTTAGTAAAAAAGCGCATGATATACACAGGGCGTATACGCAACTTGCTCAATGTGCATTTTACTGCTTTGAAGAAAGCAAAATCTTTCACTGTCATCGCCAGAGATATGCGCGAACCAACACACAGACACACACAAACACAGACAGACACACAAACAAAATGGCTACAATGCAAATCTCCTGACAGCTTACACATACGCCATGTTGCCTTCAGAGAGAGAGCGCACTAAGAATCAAAGGCAATGCCTTGCTACAAGGTGCACCCCCAGTCCAATTCAGTCAAAGTGATGACGAAAAGGTTGAGCCAACTCTGGGGCTTGGATAGTAATGTAAGTATGGCCATATAGAGGTGCCGAAAGCAGCTGCAGCTGTTGATGCGACAGTTGTCAGTTCTTGGCTCTTTGGAGATGTGTGCTCCAGCATATGCCATAGACTCCAAAGACATCAATCTCCTTATGCACTGTGTAGCTGTGTGGGAGTGTTCACGTTTGTGTGTGTGTGCGTGTTGGTATCCAGACAGTCGACTAACATGCTCCAAATGTGCCAACATGCAATCTTTGCGATAATTGAGCTTGTTCCTGGCGTCTACAGGGTCCCAAGATGTCTCTATATGTAACTCACTTACACTCTCTCCCCTGATTGTATGCCAACAATATGACTTAGACACAAGAGATATAAATGTAAAGTTTTGTCGGTGACATGACTGTATTATTATTAGATGATTATGGTGTGATGCAAGTCTCCAAGTTCTATAAGAGAACTAAAGTTGCAAATGGTATGTGGCCAGAAGTTTTCCAGCTAAGTTTAAGAAAAGTCTCGTGTTAACGATTTGTAACTTATATAAGCAATCAATGGAGATGACGCCTGAATAAAAAGTTTTAAATTGGTCAATATATAGTTTGAGTAAATCCTTTTAGTCATAATATGCAATAAATTTGGCATTTATATTTTTGCGATTTTACTCAACGGAATCAGCTGAAATGTACAAACAGCTGATATAGGTGTTTTAAGAATTGTCCAACACTTTAAAAAATGTTCTTTGTTGAATAAAATTCCACCGTGGCGTACACTGATAGATAGATACATATATACATAGAAACACAGACATAGACTGTTAAGGCAGCCTACCGCAGAGGCGCCCAGAGAGTCCTGTGGCCTTTTCGTACAGTCTCGGAGGATGCAGCGCTGGTACTAGCTGGAATCGTACCGCTAGACCTATTGGCCCGAGAATCAAGACAGACCAACTCGGACCAGAGGGACTCAACAATGCGTTCGTGGCACGAGAGATGGGATAGTAGTCCCAACGGCAGCTGGACCAGGAGGCTCATACCTGTTATTCAGCCGTGGGTGAGTAGGAAACACGGACAGTCCGACTTCTACCTAACCCAACTCCTAACAGGCCGCGGGTGCTTTAAATCCTATTTATTTAGGCTTAAGCACGAAACTGATCCGTTTTGCACACACTGTGCACGGACGATAGAAGACACAGAACATGTGTTTTTTGATTGTCCGAGATTTTCTACAGAACGGGAAGAGCTAAGCTTAGGCATCGGGAAATCATTCGTTGCTCCTGACATGATAGAAATCCTTCTTAGTTCGCAAAACAATTGGTCGGCTGTAAGCCACATGTCAGAGGTAATCCCCAAATCTTCGCGCTGAACGCCAGCGCAGAAGTTTTCAATCCTAGATGAGAATCTAGCTGCGGCTTTCATGCCTTCTACCCCTCGCGAAGTAATACTCCATGGTGGTACCATGAGAGGGAAACGGAGAGTAGGTGGTAGGTTTAGTGGGTGAGGTAACACAAGTCCCACACTTTTCGGCTTTTCAAGCTTCCACCACCTATAAAAAAAAAAAAAAAAAAACAGAAACATTGATACATAGATACATAGATACATAGATATATAGATACATAGATACATAGATACATAGATACATAGATACATAGATACATAGATACATAGATACATAGATACATAGATACATAGATACATAGATACATAGATACATAGATACATAGATACATAGATACATAGATACATAGATACATAGATACATAGATACATAGATACATAGATACATAGATACATAGATACATAGATACATAGATACATAGATACATAGATACATAGATACATAGATACATAGATACATAGATACATAGATACATAGATACATAGATACATAGATACATAGATACATAGATACATAGATACATAGATACATAGATACATAGATACATAGATACATAGATACATAGATACATAGATACATAGATACATAGATACATAGATACATAGATACATAGATACATAGATACATAGATACATAGATACATAGATACATAGATACATAGATACATAGATACATAGATACATAGATACATAGATACATAGATACATAGATACATAGATACATAGATACATAGATACATAGATACATAGATACATTTATTTATATATCAATCTATCGATCTATCCATCTATCCATCTGTCCATCTATCCATCTATCCATCTATCCATCTATCCATCTATCCATCTATCCATCTATCCATCTATCCATCTATCCATCTATCCATCTATCCATCTATCCATCTATCCATCTATCCATCTATCCATCTATCCATCTATCCATCTATCCATCTATCCATCTATCCATCTATCCATCTATCCATCTATCTATCTATCCATCTATCCATCTATCCATCTATCCATCTATCCATCTATCCATCTATCCATCTATCCATCTATCCAACTATCCATCTATCCATCTATCCATCCATTCATCTATCCATTCATCTATCTATTCATCTATGCATTCATCTATCCATTCATCTATCCATTCGTCTATCCATTCATCTATCCATTTATCTTTCCATTCATCTATTCATCTATTCACCTATTCATGTATTCATGTATTCATCTATTCATCTACTCATCTATTCATCTATTCATCCATTCATCTATTCATCTATTCATCTATTCATTTATTCATCTATTCATCTATTCATCTATTCATCTATTCATCCATTCATCTATTCATCTATTCATCTATTCATCTATTCATCTATTCATCTATTCATCTATTCATCTATTCATCTATTCATCTATTCATCTATTCATCTATTCATCTATTCATCTATTCATCTATTCATCTATTCATCTATTCATCTATTCATCTATTCATCTATTCATCTATTCATCTATTCATCTATTCATCTATTCATCTATTCATCTATTCATCTATTCATCTATTCATCTATTCATCTATTCATCTATTCATCTATTCATCTATTCATCTATTCATCTATTCATCTATTCATCTATTCATCTATTCATCTATTCATCTATTCATCTATTCATCTATTCATCTATTCATCTATTCATCTATTCATCTATTCATCTATTCATCTATTCATCTATTCATCTATTCATCTATTCATCTATTCATCTATTCATCTATTCATCTATTCATCTATTCATCTATTCATCTATTCATCTATTCATCTATTCATCTATTCATCTATTCATCTATTCATCTATTCATCTATTCATCTATTCATCTATTCATCATCACCATTCATCTATCCAGGTATCCATCAATCTATCAATCTATCTATACATCAATTTATGCATCAATTCACTCAGTCGATACATCAATCTATACATTAATCACATTTATTTCAATTCTGGAAATCCTTTAGTTCAGTACTAGGGACTTCCTGATCTGTATAAGGAACTTTTACGCATGACGCTGATATGTTGCAAGCTTTCCACAGCTTCTTATTAAAAACCAACATAATGAAACTTCCTTAGCCACGTTTTCCGCCATTGTTCAACACCAAAGAAATTTTGTACACAAGTAAAAACAACAAAAACTAAACTAAAAGAATTTGCATGCATTAAAATTCATCTGCTCGAAATAACAAATGATAAAATATTTATGCTAAAGCACAAAACAAAATAAACAACTTTTAAAATTCACAGACAGAAAAAACAATGCGCTCCGAAACATAATCCAATTAGTTACACATTACTGTAATGCCGAGACCAACTGTCTGCAATAAAATTGCAAGCCCCCGAAACACGCTGCGAAAGTATCTTTCAGATACAATGCACAATGGAAATTGCATAGCATACTTAGAAGGGCGCTCGGGCGTAAGATGAAACTTTTTTATCAACATTTTGACACTTGCACGCGGCGCCATTTGCAAATTTTGCCATAATAAATATGAAAAGTTTTCTTTCCCATTGACAAATCAATTGTTGCATGAGCACTGAGAAATACTTTGCCAACTTTTGCATATAAACGACACATTTGAAATAATTTGAAAATTAAACAGACGGAAATAAAGGAGGAGCAAGCAAAATCATATTTTATTCATAATCGGTAGCCGGAAGAGCAATAACTACAAGAATAACTATGGCGGGCTCAAAATGTTGTTAATCCGACTGACATATATTTATACTCTGTAGCCCTAAGGTCAAGGGTGCTAAGGATTTATGAGCTATTTATAACAGCAGATTGTTTGAGTTCAGCTCAGCTTTCTATCTATAAAATACCCATATCAGTATCAGAGGCCCCAAAAATTCAACTATTTGAGTATTTGGGCAATCTCAACAACATATTTTAGTCAGAAGAGTGTCCTTAGGTTGGTGTCCGCCCATCCAGATAACACGGAGAGTCAGATATAAATAAAACAGTCAGAAAACAAACTAAAATTGTTTAAGAAAACTGAAGAAACGTGACAATTGAAATAAAAATTCTATAGATGTAACCAAGGACATACATTTATCCCTTGAAACGAAGATAATCTAATCTTACTAATCGGGCTTGAGCCCACCCAGCATGACCACAAGATTCAGTCTGGATCAGCATGGTGGACATACGATAGGATCTCAGGTAAAGTTAAAGTTCTTCTAAGGTGAAGCAAAAAGGTTGGTTATGTGTTTACCATGCAAATAAAAGTCCTTTTATGTTCGTCTGCTCCCTCGTAACATCTAAACTGCTCTTCATAATTTGGCAAATGAGGTATCGTTGAAAGCGTCTGGATTGTCCACTGGTTATAAAGCATAGGACAGCAAATTAAATTGGACAAAAATGGAACCAAGGGCATACATTTATGCCTTGAAACGAGTAATAGGGCTTGAGCCCACGCAAATAGCCACAACATGCAGCCTGGATCAGTATGGCGGACATTCGTTAGGAGCTCAAGTAAGCCGCGTCCTAAGTTAATGTTCTTCTAAGGTGAAGCAAAAAGTTTGGTTATGTGTTTACCATGCAAATAAAACTCCTTTTATGTTCGTCTGCTCCCTCGTAACTTCTAAACTGCTCTTCATAATTTTTCAAATGAGGTATCGTTGGAAGCGTCTGGATTGTCCACTGGTTATAGGCTATAAGACGGCAAATTTAATTGAATACAGCGCTCTCAAGAGTTCCATAAGTTACGATAAAAAATGTTTAATAAGTCCTATTACATGACACACTGGCTACGGCACTTCGTCTACGTTTTGGTGTAATAAATTGCAAAGGACCTAAATGTGGGACTTCTCATAAGAATTACCAATAATAACCTCTAGTACATCTATTTTGATAACGCCAACGAAATCTATTCTAACGACAATGATCAATCTCAGGTCCTCAAACAAATTGTTTTTTTTTGAATTTTTCGTCTGAACTTTGAACAGATGTATTCCATTCGTATTACATTTTGTTTGTTTGTTTTTTTTTTAATGCCTTACATAATTCAAGGCGTAGCAGCCAGACAATGACCAGTCGCAAGTTTTGGCGTCGGAATTGCTTTTAGCTAAACATTCTCACCATCCCATCTTCCAATAAACTTACTTGCAATTTATTTTGCAAAATATGCTCCAAATCTACCGCTCCTGCTTCTTACGCTCAGTTACACACTTTTCTGCCATTCCGCCACCCCTATTATACATCATGCCCCTCTGCACACATTTCAACACCCACTCCTACTTTGTTCCCCTCCCAATCTCATGTGCGCTGAGGCGTTGCGTGCTTCTAAGTGATTTACATAATAAAGCGTTTAACAAAGCTGCGAAAGCATTTGGAATTTATGACAATGTGAAAATGCGAAAAATCTACAAGAAAAGTACAAGTTATGGAAAAAAAACTGGACGCTCTTTTTGGCACGCAACTAAAAGAAATGGCCAGGCAACGTCAAGGAAATACAGAAGCAGGTGCTATCCGGAACTTAAGTTGGGGCGGGAAGAACCCCAGCAGCCTAGACAGTTGCACAATACATTGCTTCTATATTAATTACCCAAAACGGACCATCAACAAATTAGAAATATCAACAACAATCGTACACAAAAATAGAGACACCTGCACATACCGCAGTTCCAGCTGCGTAAACAGGAATTCGAATTTCTGCAGAAACCATACTGAATATCAGACACACTTTTTAACACTGGATGGGTTTGACTATTCTCTAAAGCAACTTTAAATCAATGTTGATATTTTATATATTTGATTATTTATGACGAGTGACGCTAAACTGCGTGAAAGGAAAGTACGAAAGTAGTCGAATCGACGAATGGTAATAGCTGTGTTATTTTTTTTGCATTTGCCTGATCCTTCGAATTCTCAAGTAAGAGTTTGGTTGTTTAATTTTTATTATAACTATTGAAATAATAATTAACAAGTAATACTGCCACCCAGGGCCTGAAAGAGAAATCCGTACACGGGGGGAACTGTACCGGCCCCTCTTTTAAACCTTTAGCTTGAATCCCGGCAATACAGTACATACTCACTATACTGGGGCCCTGAGAAAACTGCGGGCCAGGGGGAATCCCTTCTTCCTCTTCCTTTTCTCGACGGATCTGCTGCTAGTTAGTTAATAGAAAAATGGGTTATTCATTTAGAAGTGAAGAGCCCCCCAAGACCAAATCCGAGATCCGCACCAGTTTATATCTCTAGATATGTTTATTTTTCTATTTAATTTCGCTCTAAGAGATTTGGCAGAAGAGCTTAGAGTTAGAAGACATACTCTGTGAGGATTAATCTATGGCATTTGATCCGAGTTGACTTAAATAGATCAATAGCATCCTACTAAATTTAAGAAACCCAACGCAGAAGGGAGTAGCTGTGAGTTATATAAGTAAAAGCTTGGGTAACTATTGTTAGCTGCAGGTTTCAACTTAAAGATGGAAAGATTAGAATTCAAAAATTAAGAGTGAGAAAGTGCGCTGCGAGCATAAGAAGCACTAGAAGCTCCAAAGGGTCGTGTCTCGAAAATACGCCAAATTTCATATTTTAATTCCAATTTGATGAAACTTGTCCCTTTATTAAATTACTTTGTTTCATAATTTCTTTAGCAATCTACTTTATGTATAAGCTCCTTTAAGTTCTACACGGTCTAGAGCTCTGTAATCTACTTTAATAGGTCAATATGCTAATTTTATCCATTCCCACCTCAGATATATATTATTACATCACACCCTTGCCATTTTCGTAAAGTGTATATTTCCTTTACAATATAATTGTTAAGTAATTTATTGATTTACGATTAGATTGTAAACCAAAATAGCTAACAAAATGTCTTAGAAATGTCAGATGCGCTTGATGGCCCAAACACAGATGCTGCTTCTAGCTGCTAAAAAAGTTTTACCAACACTTGAGACGTCAAAAGCAGCACACGCTGCGCATACTTAATATATTTTAATTAATTATAGCCGATGCTTTGGTCATTGAGCTGCCATTGAACAGTGACTAGAAACTGTTAGAATTAACCTGGAATGGTTGAGAGGGAGTGCGAGGGTCTTGACAAGGTATAAGCAAAATAATTTCCATTTGATGAATTTGAATTTTTGGTAACAATAAAGGAATTTATAGCATTAGGGCAAATGGCATAACATTTTTTGGTTAACTTAATGTGTGCCTTTTAATTTAATGCCCAAGAGATTGAGGTTTCTCATAATATAACTTTTGAAATATATTCCGCTCTGTCATAGACAAATGGGTATGCATGAAGAGAGTGGTTTTAATGAAAAATTATTTATTTTTATTTTTACCCCTTTTTTTAATTTATCCCCCGTGCTGAGCATTTATATTATAATCAGAATCTTCAACACGAAGTTCTATTGCTAAGCAATTTTTAGACAAATAGTTAAAAATTACACTAAGTATATCGTTCGTCATTTCGACTACGTTTGTGACCTGATGAGTCTCAGCGTTAAGTAAATTGTAGAACTAATATAACTGGGCAAGCTGCTCACAGATAGCAGCCATTGACTGATTGACTTTTTACACAAAGTACAGTGTTCGACGTTTAGACTACGTTTTCGATATTATGAAAGAAGAAAAGAAAGAAAGCTAAGAAAATGTGGTGCCTGCTATAACTCCTAAGTGAAGCATTGAGCCTCTTGGTTACATTCATCGTCTTGTCATTATAATGTAAAATTAGCACTCCCAAATCCTTTCTGCTGGCTGCCGTAACAGGGGGATTAACCATTAATTGTTGGGTACCCCTTGGAGACAGAATTGCATGGAACAAGACAATAATGGAAACTATTGTCTTGTTCCATGTAATTGTAACATCTTTTATGAGAATCAATGTGTGATGGGTTCAAAGATTCTTTAGTTAGAAGCCGCCCCTCATATAGGGAAGCAGACCATGAAGGGGAAAAACAAATCATGCCACTCGATCAAAATCCACACCAACCAATTACTCATGGTGGATAAAATTGTTTCTCAAGGATCAAGTGTGGATTTTTAGAATACTACCAAGAATTAAAAGAATTAAGAGTTATCGGAGATAGAAAGCAAAACGTTGTAAAATTAAAATGCAAATATGGCGAACGTTACAGTCGGGCAAGTTACCTTATACCAAGCAGGGGCAGAGACCTTTAGTATTTCTGACCAGTACAAAAATTTACTGTAGCCGTCGTCATCATTTATTTATATATGTAGTATATATAAGTAATATAAGGTAGTATATCGAAACTTCACTCTATAACACAAATTTCGTTTTAATCAGCAGCACCCTAGGGGCAAGTCAGCAATTGGCAGAACCCCCAATTGAAAAAATTCACAACAAAAATAAAATTTTTTTGCATTTTAAATTGTGTTCACAGTTTAATTTTGATGTTAAAATGGTTTATTTATTTATTATGTTGCTTTTAAAAGTTTTTACTACCTAATTGACTTGTTGTTATTATTATTTTGTTATGCCAATGCATTTAAAATGGTTTTTAATTAACTTACATTTAAGTGATACATTTAAAAAAATAAATAATTGATTTTTAATGCGCCGACTGAAGTGTGTTTTTTTTGTAATTTATTTATTTTGGCCAGTACAAGAGTCAATGACACGGCTAAAAGCAACTTTATACAAAATTCAGCAACCAAGAGACCAAAATAGCGACTGACATTTAAACCAACAAACTGACTCACACATATGACGGCTAACATGAAAGTGCTTTTAAATTGTTTTAGCTGAACTCCGGCCAGGACATTTGTCGGCCTGTTAACAATTAGCAGCGTGTAGTTTTTCCTAGGCCCAAAGCAACTTGGCCAACCACATTGCCAACTAAATTCCAGCTATTAATTGGCCACAGGCCAAGTCGCGTACATCACAGTTTGCCAGCACTGGTCCCACTGTGCAGAACATGCATGAGATTTCCGCTGCCTAAATGGAAACTAATGGCGGGCAATGCATTTCGGAGGACACTCAGACTGTGATATAATTGTATGTGAATTAGTTGGATTTGCAAATTGTGAGTTCCAGCGAAAAGTCAAGTTGGTCTCCGAAAGACAAATAAGAAAGTCTGGAGTTCAAGCAAATAGAGACCCTGTGTATTGTTGGGTTCAGCTGCAGAGTCCAATGTAAATAGCAGCAAATTGTAAATATTACGCATACACAATGTTGTTTTAGTTGAAATAGCAGCATAAGTCAACATTATGGTTGTTATGTCTGCGGCAAAGTTCGTGGCAAAATATTAAAGGGTTTTATGCGACATGAATAACTAGATATTAAAGACTTTAAGAACTGGGAAAGTTAAGGCAAAATTTCTGTGCTGGCCATCTTCTTATGAGAAAGGTATTTCGACTGTAGCTCGCATTGGCGAGAATATATCTATCATATAGATAGTAAAAGCGATATATGACGATGCGGACGTGTCGGTACTACACAACGGGAAAATTAGCGCACCTTTCCAAACAATTGCCGGTGTCAGGCAAGGATGTCCCCTATTACCATTTCTATTCAATATAGTAGTTGACGAGGTTATGAGAGATGTATGCAGGTCTAGGCGTGGGATTACGTGAAGTCTCACCCGTTATTTGCAAGACCTCGATTACGAGGACAACATATGCCTCACCTCTCATAAACTTTTTAATATCGAAGCCAAAACGAATGATCTCGAGATCCTTGCCAGCAAAGTAGAACTCTGAAAAGCGATGCTCCTCAACCATACCAGCCAAGGGGACATAACCATCTGCGGGAACAATATCGACTTTGTCGATAGCTTCTCATATCTTTGTTCCACAATTTCCACCAGTGGTGGGGTAGATGAGGATTTAGAGAATCGTCTCAACCAAGCGCGATCAGAAGATCTTTTCGGATTTTATTTAACGTGGTATGCTCCTTTGCAGGATTAAAGCCATGGCGTTCAAATATGCAACTTGAGTGTACATATAACACAGTGAATCTGGATTAATGCGCCAACTAACGCCCCTCAGAGCAATCAGCCGAGACTGATATTTCTTTGGTACCAATTTGAAAGCATGTTGTCGGGCATGCAATTCCCCCTTGGTGGGGATCGATATGTATCTATCATCTCTTCTGCTTAATGGCTAGCAGCACCCGGTTGAGATCGCAACACCACGCCGAGCCAAGCTGACTCTACCCGCGATTTGGTTTTCAACCACAGCCACCACGATTCTCCCACAAGGGAGGCCGACCTCAAAGAGTAAGCTTGGAAGTATAATCAACCCGTGGTACCGAAATTAAGGGCTTGGTTTGCTCTCAGCGCGATCAGCATTTGGATGCTTGTTCCGCATAACAAAGCTCAGAATCTTCAATGCAAGCCTCAAATCCATATGCGATTGTACGGCAGCGAGACGTGGCTGGTCCTGTAGAGAATGATGTGAAAACTGCAGTCATTCGTCATGAAGTGCCTTAGATTGCATTATATGCGGAATATTCTGACCCAACAGGATATTAAACGCGGAACTATGGCACTATACTCGTGGAGTTCCTATCATTCATTGTGTGGCCATGACAACCCGTTCTCGGATTACAGCCGACCTCAACAGCTCTCGCCAGGCGCCTCTGCTTTGCGCGCGCCTTCTCCATTAAGAAATACCTACGGAGTAGGTTCTCCTCCACTTGATCTTTCCATCGGAGTCGTGGTCGTCCCCTAGGTCTTCCTTTGTCGGCTTTCGCTTCGAATACCTTTTTCGCTGGAGCATCGTTATCCATACGTACGACATGGCCGAGCCAGCGCTGACGTTGTATTGTGATGCGCTGGACAACATCTATGTCATCGTAGAGCTCGTACAGTTCGTGGTTCATCTGTATGCGATAGTCATCCTCAAAACGAACGGGATCGAAGATTTTACGAAGAATTTTTCTCTCAAACACCCCAAGAGCAGATGCATCTGTCCGTGACACGACCCATGCTTCTGCGCCGTATAAGAGCACGGGCAAGATGAGCGTCTTGTAGAGTGTTACTTTTGTTGATCGAGAGAGGTCTCTGCTACACATTTGCTTTCTGAGACCATAGTAACACCTATTGGCAAGTGTGATTCTTCGTTTTATTTCCAGGCTGATGTCATTCTCGGTGTTTACGGCGGTCCAAGATACGTGAATTCCTTGACCACTTCAAAATTATAGCGGTCAGCTGCTACGTGGGAGCCCAGACGCCGTGCGTCCCTGTTCATAGACAGCATACCCTTCGTCTTACCATCGTTTGAAGTTCCTATCTGCACTCAGATAAGTCCACGCAAGTATCGTTGGAGCGGCCATGCTCTTAGAAAAGACCGAAGCAGCATTGTCAGGATGTCTTTGGAATGGAACTCCCAAGGAAGCAGACGAGTGGGAAGGCCAAAGGCAACCTGGCGACGTACAATACTAAACGAATTGTCTCTACGCCAAATCAGCTGGGATACAGCTAAACTGCGCCAAATAGAGTCCGGTGGAAAGTTCTTGTAGAAGCTCTAAGCTCCCTGGAGAAGTACTAAAGAATAAAAATACCGGCCGTAAATTAGCAAAGTTGCAGACCCTAATTTTTGAGTCTGGCACAAATTATTTCAAGAGATGCGGCATGGTTGTCGATTTTGAAGACCCTTTTTTTATATGTTGTCACAAAGTTGACTTTTTGAACATATTCTACACAGAATTAAAATTTTGGAAAGAGACAGTATAAATGATTTTGTATTATTTTATAAATTTTATTAAAATTAATTAGCCTTGTTCAGCGTCTTGAGAACTATTTACAGCTTGCCAAAACTCAGTGATAAACCGACTAACTCGTTCCTCGTCTAAACGACGACGAACATTTTTTTACTTTGGCGCCTTTTTAGTACTTTTTGTGTGATTTTTTAAATATTGTCAAACATTTTTGTACAATTAACTTATTAAATTTTTGTGCGGCTTTAAATAATCATGATTATGAAATTGATTTAAATTGAAAAGTTTAGTAAAGCCAGAAAAATTATGAATTTAATCAAAGGGAAAAATAAATAAATCGTGATACCTTTTATTGATTTAAAAAAAGCCAGTACAACTACAATGCAAAAAAATGGAATTAAATTGCATACATATGAATTTTTTCATTCAATTTAACACAATTATCAATTATCAAAATATTAATTACACTTAAAGTTCTTAGAATTTAAAAATTTTGCAAATTAAAACATATTAAATAGTTAAAATGTGGAATGTTTAAATTAAATATGCCTTTAATTGGTTTTAATTGAAATTTTCATTATCATAAATATGATACTTTTTACTCTCTCCACTTAGGGTTGAGTGTATGAGAAACATGTTCAATCAAGCAGGTAGCATGAAGGACTTTGCTTATTCATAAAAAAATAATTTTTGCGTTTTTCTCTCTATTTCGAATTGACATTGAACAGACAGCGTCATATGCAGTTCAACAAGCTGTGTCAGTTTTCATTACTGCAGCTGCTTGGATTTTGCTTCTATCAGTCTTGTTTTGGAATTTGTTTAGTTTATATCCATTAAAGCTTAATTTTGTAAGGACATGACTTTGTAGGATTGCAATACAGTCATTTGCATGCTGTAATCCTGTAGAAATGGGAAAAAGTTGTCAATACAATTTAACAAATCAAAGTTTTAAAATTTCGTTGACATTTGCGTTCCTTCCGGGAACTGCAGGTAGGTATAAACTTTATTCAAAAACTTATAAAAGGTTTCAACAATGGAATTTATTTATTTATGTGACGGCACAAATCGATACCAAGGTTGACGCTGTTCATAATGGCAGCTGAAAATTATAGTCTGTCACAACTTTGAAAAGGTTAAACGAAATATTAAATCAAAAACACACTTTTACTTTATTTTCCTTCTATATGAACAACTTTTTGGAATTTATCGAAGGGTACTGCATACTTGCATTAAAATAAAAAAGTTAAAATATACAAATTTCCAAAAATCGATTATTTTATCTAAATTTTAAGTTATAGACTCGAACGAAATATTTCCCTATTGTCTAATTTTTAAATGAAACTTGGCATGTTAGAGAAAAGCCTGTATAAATATGGAGTAATAACAAAGGAACATACAAAAAAAATGTGGCGTAAAGTTTTCAACTGGCAGGAGCTATGTATTTTGAGCCGCTGAGTTCGAATCCAAGGTCCAAAAAAGCCCAATACCCAAAAGATCTGACTTAACCTCAACAAACATCATAAACGGAAGTACTTTAGTGGTAAATCCGGAATCCTGTGCTCTTCTTAACCAAGGATTCGATTTCAGTGAAACTTAAAAATATGTAGTACGATCTCTAAACAATTTTTTTTTTTGATATGAAGTCAAAAACATTGGGTGTTTGGTTTTTTATGCCTCAGATTCAAATTCAGAGACTCTAAATCCTTATATCGATTTTCGGGTTAGCATCAGATCTTCATTATTCAATTTTTCTATGCGTCGCTGAATCCCAATCAGAGGTTAAAAAAAGCCTTACACCCGAGAGTTCCGACTTAACCTCAACAAACCCCATAAACCGACGTACTTTAGAGGTAAAAATCAAGGAATCGATTTCAGTGAAACTTAACAAATATGCCGCACAATCTCAAAAAAATTTGTATTTTTGAGATGAAGTCAAAAACATTGGGTGTTGGATTTTTTTATGCCTCGAATCCAAATTCAGAGACTCCAAATGCCTAATTTCTGTTACATATAAAAAAAACGATTTTCGGGTTAGCATCAGATCTTTATTATTCAATTTTTCTTTGTGACGCTGAATCCCAATCCGAGGTTCAAAAAAACCTTACACCGGAGATTTCTGCAATCCTATAAAAGAACCTACTTTAGAACCTACTCCTAAGAAACCTTACGTAGTTCACCCCTTCTGATTGCGTATTCGGTTTCAGCGAAACTTAAAAATTATAAGCCGCACAACCATTCTCGAAAAATTTTGTTTTTTTACGCCTCGGATTTAAATTCAACGACTTCAAATCCTTAATCGCTGTCACAAGCATACTAAAAAAACGGATTTTCGGGTTAGCATCAGATCTTGATTATATACAAATTTTAGAGTCAAAAATCCAAATCAGAGGTTTAAAAAATGCCTCATATCTAAGTACAAAGATAAGCCCAAAGACAAGTAGTTTTGGAAGCCAACTCAAAAACTTGCAGTAAAAACTTTTGAAGTCGGATAAAAAATTCGAAAGTTATAGATAAATAAATAAACTTTTTAGATCCTTCCTTTACAAAATGCACTTAAGTCAATCTGTTGACAAATCTACAGTCATAAAAATTAGTATGCAGACTAATGTAAAATTAAATGTAAAAGAAGTTGTTCCTTGTTATCCCCCATACCAACTCTCAGTCCTCCGCAGCAGTTTTTATTATTTACCCCAAAACTTTCCTACATAGCAAGATGGATGTAAGTTTCTTTAAATCAAATGGAAACTTATGCATCTATAGCAAAAAGCATCATATCAAAGCAAAAGGTACTTTAAAAACTGCTTGAACTGCTTTGGAGCTACGCCTTTTAGTGTCAGTCAGGCACTTCTGTAGCATTCTCGAGCTCATAGAAATTAAGGGGAAATAGAAATATTGCGAAATTAATATACATTGAATGCCTAACAGGGACCTTTTTTTCCTTGACTTGAGTAATTAAAATATGAAAAAAAAGTTCGTAGAGGTACAGGGCCAAAGAAAGAAAATGGGGGCCTGAAAGTAAAAATGTACCGGCCTCTTTATTATACCTTTGGCTTGAATCAATGTGTTCCATAAGTGCGGCTGTATAATTACTTACCATACCCCTAAGAAAACTTTGGGACCAGGGAGAATCTTGCCTTTTTACCTCCCTCTCTCGAAAGTCCTGATAAGTTGCATGAAGGCAAGGAGGCATATGAAGCGTATGCTTTCCCAATGTATTAGTTAAGATAAAGGTTCAATGAAATCCTTTCATTTGAACACTCTTAGCTAATGCAGGCAGGATGCGAGACATAACTCATAAATTGCACTAAAAGATGGATTTTTGCATAGATAGTAGAAAAAACTACGCATTAAAAAAATATGGTTGCAAAAATTATTCCCTGGAGTTATTGTCCGTATAAAAATCTGAAGTCAAAACCATCAGACGCACCGATGTGCCGCACAAAATGCGTCAAGCTCTTCTTTGCTTCTAGAAACAGGCCCTGCTGAGAGCTGAATATACCCAAATCGATTTATCGTGTCATTACTCATTGTGGTGTAAGGGTTTGGGTTTTATTTGTGTTACTTCTAAAGGTAACACACAAAACAAGGCACCTTTGGATACAGGTTATAAAAAGCAACGATATCAATGGAACATGAAAAAATAGCTTGTGACACCCAATTCCCATACCCCAACACCACCCAGCCTTAACGCTCATGATAGCTCAGAACTGATGTACCCCAAAAACATAAAGACAAACCATAAAAGTAAAACTTGGAGTCCCACGCATCACAGCAATTCCATGGCAGACCGACCCAATGAAGCCAATCAGAGCAGCACTTTACCCAATTGCAGCACATTCAACTTATTAGCACAAATGAAATTATGTATGCAAAATGGAAAATGCAAGCTGCTTAGTAATATTCACTTTGCTCCAAAGATCTGCCACGACACTAAGGGTTAGCTATGTGTGATGTGGTGGGAAAGAGTTATGTACAGCGACCCATATTTGTGGCCGTTGTGCAAATAGCACTTCAGACGCATGTCAACCACTTCCTGAAACAGCAGCAGCAACAACCACATGAGAGGTTTCTGCTCCAAAGCAGCCCACGCTACTATTTGTCCCTTAAATAGGTGCACATTTTTCACAAACACACGCAAGCTTAGGAAGTATCCAAACTCTGGCGACCCGATTTGGTCGAGTCAGGAGCAGTAAGTGGGCGCTGATTTGTCCTGCTCCGTGCTTGCTTTTTGTACGTGATGAAGTGTTCTCCCTGTTGTTTAGCACACACACACACGCAAGCACACACCGCCATTGGAAGCCATATCCAATGCGTTTCCTCTTTTATGGTTTTTGCGGCTTTTTATAATTTCATTATATTTGGCGTATTGGATTTTTATCGCAAGTAATTTGTTTTGCCTGCCATTGACTGGAGTGCAGGTTAATGTGCTCTTGATTGGAAACGGATGTGTGTAACTGCGTGTGTGCATGTGTGTGTTGCCATATGTTTTTGTGCTTGAGTGTGTGTGTGTACCTGTATATGGTTGAGTTTGTAATGAAGTTGACTTAATGGCAAATGGTATTTTTTTTTTCGTCTTTATTGCAAGCAATTAATTTTGTATCTTGCTGCAAATGACTTGCAACGTAATTGTCAACCAGCTTTGTTAAATGACATATTTCGGGACACAAAACATTCCGACCAACTGCACTTGGCGGCGGCTGCTCATTGACTGACTACAAAGCCAGCGCACAAAAAAATATAACTCAACAATGTGTTGTTGGCAGCAAATATTGCTAAGGCGACGTTGGCAACATTACATGTTGCGCTAATGTAGCTAAAGTGACAGCAAAGCTGTGCAGCTACAATGTTGCTAAGCAGCAGTTAATATAAAAAGCAAGCAACATTTCGTTAGTAATTGTTGCCAAAGGCTGATAAAGTAATATATAAGATTTACTTTTACGTATTTTATAATAAGTTGGTGACTTTTACTTTTCTTTTTTTTATGCAAAATTTTAACATTAATAATATAGTATAGATTTTTGGGCCAATTAGCTTTATCGTATTAGAACATAAACATAGTCGGGGAAATATTTTATAATAGTCTTATAGAAGTGTTTAAATAAAAAGCTTCTAAGGGTTACACGATGAAAATTTATTTTGGTATGACGAGAAGACTGCTTATAAAAAAAAAACTTCATAGGCTTACATGAAATAAAAAAATAAATATTATGGAAACAGCATCAGTCAAGTCAGAAGTGGGAATCGTGTTCTATCAAAAAGGAGACCATATTGATGCTTAAAAAGCGTCGCTTTTCCAAATGTGCCTAAATTGTTTTTTTTTTCACCATTTAAAGATGGATCTGATGTTATATTGTAGAGTTTAAAATGATGCAATGATTGTAATTGCTTGCAACATGTTGCATTACAGCAGTAAAGGGAAGTTGTAACTGACCTTGACTGTAATAAAATGAGAAAATTTGGCACGTGTATATACTCTGCTCAGAAGTCCTTTAAAATAGCCAATTTTTGCTCAATAACTAAAAAATTATATTTAAAATATTTATAAAATTCAATTTTGAAGCTGAGATGAAAAATTAAATTTATCTCAAATATTTCCAAACCAGATTCCGATTAATATTGTTCAGAAATTTAAAATTTGTAAGCACATTATATTTGGTATTTATGTATAATTGATGCAATGCTTGCCCTCTCGTGGTTCAAGGCACTTTTGCCTTCATGCCTGACAGAGTGAGCAATATATGAAAAGAATGTTAAAGGCACTAGAATAGAAAAAGTCAATAATTTGGATCCTCAATATTATATAAAAGATATATATATTGTAATGCGATGATATAAGCAGTTATGAAGTCTTCCATACTCTATTCGAGTAGCTTTAAGTCAACTGAAAAAAGAAAGCACTAGGTATAAAAAAATCTAATATCTGCCATGAAAAATAAAAAATTTTAAAACATGTTATAAATAGTTTTTTAAGAAACCGCCTAATTTCAGCTGTGTCAAAGCCAGTCAAATCTTTCGATTCTTCTTTTGAGTATTGACTAATAAGTTGGCTCCACAATCCTTGTCCGTCCTGTTTTTAGATGCTTACAGGGTCCGGCACTCGAAGTGTAACCAAATTCAGACCGCTCGCGCAGCTGACGCACGGGCATCAGCTGTCTGTAAGTTAGCTAAATGACAGTTTAGAGTATTGTTTACAAGCGCACGAAAGCATTTTGCCGTGAGTAAACGCAAAAAAAAATCAGTAATGGATTTCAAACGTAATAGTGTAGTTGCATTATATTTAGCTGGAAAATCACAACCAGCGATTGTTCGTGAGCTCGAACACCTTACAGTAAATAAAGTTTTCGTTTATCGCACCATAACTCGTTACAATAATACTGGTAGCATCGCAAAACGTCATGGAGGTGGTCATCAAAAGACTGCAACGTCACGTGAGATGGTTCAAAAAGTGAAGAAGCGACTTGAGCGAATTCCCCGACGAAGTGCCAATCAAATGGCGAAAGAACTGAAAATATCTGACCGTAGCATCCGTCGCATACTGAAAAATGATCTCAAGGTCAAGCCTTACAAGATCCAAAAGGCACATGATCTCACACCGAAGCAGCAACAAGTCAGACTTGAGAGAGCGAAGGAGTTGCTTCGCTTGGCCGAAAGCGGTCAATTGCCGAACATTGTGTTTTCTGACGAGAAAATTTTTATTTTTTTTTATTTAATTTAGAATTGAGCAATTCGTAAACTCTCAAAACGATAGGGTTTACTTGAGGGACCGTTCATACGAGAACTTGAGTCATCGATTGGCCACCAGGAGGCAGCACCCGCCACAGATAATGGTTTGGGCCGCTGTAACCGCAGATGAGCGCTCTCCAATCGTTTTCATCGAGCCTGGCGTTAATGCGCAATATTATCGGGAAAGTATTCTGGAGGTTGCTTTGAAGCCGTGGTTAGACAAACATTTCGGTGGCAGACCATGGACGTTTCAACAGGACTCGGCACCGTCTCACAAAGCTCGAGTGAACCAAGAATGGCTGAAAAACAACGTTCCGAACTTCATAACGTCCACACAATGGCTCTCGAATTCACCAGACGCGAATCCGATGGATTATTCTCCTTGGGCCATTTTGGAGAGCAAGGTCCGAAATAAAAGATATAACAGTCTCGAGGCGCTGAAAAAAGGCATTGTCCACGAGTGGGCCAAAATACCTGCAAGTCACATTCGGGCAGCTTGCGATTCATTTTTGGACCGTCTCAAGGCCATAGTGAAGGCAAAAGGTGGCCATATTGAGCGAAAGTAAATTGTTTCCAAATTTCGTATTATTTTTACACATTTTGTACCTTGAATTGAGTAAAGGTAATTTTCCAAAATGAATTTATGGCCTTTTTAATTGGTTACACTTCGAGTGCCGGACCCTGTATATATAAATAATAATAAAAAATTTTGATGTAAAGAAAATGCGGAAACCCAAATAATTTCAATCGATATCCAATTCAAACGATAAATTTGAGCAAAATTTCTACTACACAAAAACATAGCAACCTTTGAAGTCATAAATTTGGCAGTTTCTAGAGCACATTCTATTCCGAAACCTCACTTCTACCAAAAAATTATATTTTAAAATATTTAAACATTTTACAACTAAAAAATTTATTTTTATTTTTCTGGCTGGGTCATAAGGTATACCCCCGTTGAAGTCGCGCTATACAAAACGCAGCAAGCAATTCCGTGAATTTTCAATCAGTGACTCGTGATTCCAATAGAAATCGTAAACGTGGAAAAATGGGTGCTTTAAGCAGCATAGTTCAAACTACACCTGAAGCGGTGGCTAGCCCAGCTGAACGCTCAAATATTCTTATGGAAGCTTTGTTTAGTCTTTATTCACTAATTCAGACTACTCCACGAAATGATTAAGAGGAACTTGTAGCGGTTACTCGGCGAGAGGTCCTATCAGAGCTCCTATGAACTTTTTCTATGATGCCAACTTTAAGCAACCCCAGAAAGATGTTGTTCCTCTAGAATACTACAGCGCGAATTACTGGACTTGATGAAAGAGCCTGTAGAAAACTGTACGGCAAAACCAAATGACGAAAATATTTACATCTGGACTGCTACTCTTACTGGATCTGCAGATACGCCTTATGAAGGCGGCGTCTTCCGTTTAAGAAGTTGTAATTGACCTTGAATATAATAAAATGAGAAAATTGGCACGTTTATGTACTCTTCTCAGATATCCTTTAAAATAAAAAATTTTTGCTATAATCTCAACCATAAAAGAACATATATAAACTCAATTTTGGAGCTGCGATGAATAATTAGATTTAGCTACGTCTATTTCTACATAAATCAGATCTGGATTAATATTGTTCAAAAATATAATTTGTTTTGGTATATGCCAGACAAGTGAGCAACAGCTTGAAAGTTCTCTGTACTGGGAAAATTTTTGACCCACTAGACTATGAAAAGCAAATTATACTAGTCAGCTAGTCATAGAGAGATAATTTTTCGAATCTGCTTAAAGGTAACAGCAGTTCAGTCAACACGGCAAGTGGTCAAGAATGAAAGAATCACTGACGATGGAATAGTCATCTCACCGCTCGACTATAATGACGTAAATCATACATCCAGCGGCTTGAACAACAAAGCTGCCGGTGCTGATGGCTTGCCAGTAGAGCTGGTTAAGGTTGGCGGGGAGGAGCTCATGAAGCGCATGTATTAGCTCCTCTGCAGTATATGCTCGGAAGTATACATGCGCAGTGATTGGAATCTAAGCGTTCTTTGTCCAATACTTAATATTCACAGTACGGCAAGTCCTGAACAAATCACTGGAAAAGCAAATCGACACACACCACCTGCTATTCGATTTCAAAGCAGCCTAAATCTGGCTGTGCAGAATGACGCTACGAACCTTTTCCAGCTCGGTACGAATTAGAAAAGAATCCTCCCAACCATTTTGATACCAAAATAGATTTCAAACAAGGTGACATTCTATAGCGCGACTTTTAATGAAGAAGCAAGGCGAGTGGGTCTTGCAGTGAACGAGGGCAAAACAAAATAACTCTTATCGGCGCACAGCCCTCTCAGCATCTTGTGCAACATGAAACTGTCGATAGCTGAACTTTCGAAGTAGTAGAGAAGTTTGTCAACCTAGGAGCCAGGATAAATACCAAAAACAACGTCCAGCCTTGAGATCAAGCGTAGAATTACTCTTGCCAACAGATGCTACTTTGGGCTAAGTAGGCAATTGAGAAGTCTCGCCCTCTCTGGCAGGACGAAGATAACTCTTTATAAAACGCTCATTATACCCGTCCTTTTGTATGGCGCAGAATCATGGATGATGACGAACAATGATGAGCGAGTCTTAGGAGTTCTCTACCGAGCTTTGCCGCGGTAATGACATAGTCAAGAGCGTTAAGTGCAGCGGCTGCGTTAACTAGGTTATGCAAGATAGATGTAATGCTCCAGCAAAAAAAGCCTTCAAAATGGTGCCCACACGTGGTAGGCGCGAAAGAGGAAGATCTCCTCTGAGATGGAAAGATCAGGTATCTATTGACCTGGCTAGACTTAATATTTCCAACTGGCGCAAAACCTAAATGACTGGCGAAGGCGTTTGGATGTGGCTAAGACCAATGGTTATAATGGCCAATTGATGATGCTTATGGTGTCCTGTTTCTAGATACACTTACACTTTACACTTTAAACCAAATAGTAATATACGTTTTTAATATAAAGAAAATTATCAAACCAAACTAATTTCTATCGATATCAAACAATCAATTTATAAAAAATTTCAAATACATAAAAACATAGCAACCTTTGAAGTCTAGTAAATTTGTTAGCTTGGCAACTGGCACTTCAGAGCTCATTCTATTCCAAAACCTCAAGTCACACAGTTCTACAAAAAATATATTTTTAAATTTAAACATTTTACAACTACAAAATTTATTTTTATTTCGTCGTGCTTTACAAAACGCTGCAATCAATTCCGTGAATTTTAAATCAGTGACTCGTGCTTACTATACAAACCGTGAACGTGGACAAATGGGAGAGAGGGCGATGAATAAACACCAGGACCCAGAACAGATCCTTTGAAGATTTTTTATGTCAATTTTAAGAAACTACAAAATGGAACGCTTCAGACACGACGTCGTTCATCTCGCAGACTTCAGCGCGAGTTGTTGGACTGCACAGCAAAACCAGATGATATGTACCACTGGACAGGTACTGTAACTGGACCGTGAGAGAAGATGTACGAAAGAGGCTTCTTCCGTTTAGTTTTCGAGTACCGTGTTTCACTCTTATATTAATGCAAATTATTTTGTAGGGACGTAAGATACGATGTACGAAGAAGGCGTCTCCGTTCAAGTTTCGAGTTCCGTGTCCAGCCTTTTTTTCGCTAACCCAACCCAGCTAGGGATACTCTACTCTCTACTCTCTCTACTCTACTCTACTCTCCGCACTACTCGACGGTAGGGTGAAGAAGAAACGCAAGGACCCAGAACAGATCCTTTGGAGATTTTTTTGATGCCAGACACGACGTCGATCATCTCACGAGTTGCTGAAAACTGCATAGTAAAACCAGATGATAATTTAAACCGTGGTATAAATTTTTTGGCTGCTATTTCCAATGCCGGCCAATAGCCGTAAGACATATATCAACTTCAAAACATCAAAGAAGCCATCCAGCAACAGCGAAGTAAAACTTTCAGCCAAAAACGCAAAGCTTCCATAGACGATAAAATAATTCTGCCAAACTTGTAGCTCATTCCGCGAACCATTTTCACTTACTTTATAGGCCAGGTAAGCTGGATAGAAGCTGCTTACTAGGAATCTTATAAAGCGCAGCTCAAACATTTCTTTCTTTATAAGTTAGTCTACGGTTGGACAAAATCAGAACTTTTTTTACGATGCGAACTTAAATTTGAACAATGTGATTGAAATCAAAAAAACCAATATATATTTTTATAAAGAATAAAAAAACTTTTTTGTGTCCCCGATACATTAGTCCGCTGCTCTTCTTCAGAAACTAGCTTATAAGTGCATTCTTTGTGGGCGTATGAACCTGCTGCTTTTTGGGCTCCGCTGGGTTGTTGCTAGCAGGCGATACGGCTGCCACAGGCTCCTGAAGCTTTGTGGTTTTTTGTTTTAGTTGTGCTGGCCAGCTTGGTGACTTTCTTATTGACATTGCTATTTGAATCCAAGTCCTTCTCATCACGCAACTGCATTTCGGTTTTGCTGGTCTTGGGCGTCAGCGTGTAGTTCCACTGATTTGCCAATGTCAATTCCTCAAGTTGGAATTTGGCGAGCACGGCAGCGCTCACCATCCAGCATAGACGCTTTTGGGCGACTTCTTGCTATTTTGTTGCACGTCAGCCGTAGTTCCCAGCTCAACAGGCTTCCAAACCGTATACTCGTCAATCTTTTCGCGTATCATCGTCTTGGATGGCAAACTCAAGTCCGTTTGGGCTTTCAAGTTTCGATATGCCATGTATTAAGTGAACAAGCTGCTGCAGCAGTGTATCATTTAGTGCCAACTGAGTAGGCTTTTCCTCCGACGAATCCTTCTTTTGTAACTCTACAAGCGGTTCTATCTTAAAAACACCGCGACTTGCAGCATTTGTACAGGCCAATGAATTGTTTAAATAGCGCAGGACAAGTTTCCGACTTATAGCCATTATCGCCCAGCCATACGGGACCCAGCCAACGTGGCTTAATTTTCTTTGATTGTTTTTTCTTTTCCTGTGCAAATTCCTGCTGTAGCACCTGCAGCTTGACCATTTGCCATCTTCCATTTCACCACAGTTTTGCATCTCTTCGTCACTTAGATGGCCATGCGGCACAAACCATTCATTATTCACCTCACACTCCTCCTTTTCCGATTCTTTCTCCTTTTCGTCTTCGCTGGCGATTAGTGACTCACCGGGCTCTTCCTCCTACCACTCGCAGTTAGAGTCTTCTTCGTAGTCGAACCAGTTCTGCAAAGAAATATTCATAGTTATATTGAATCTCAAATTATGACTATTCTGTCTTCCTTGTCTTGTGCCAGTGGATGCCTTGCAATGACCAGCTCACTCTGTTTGCGCCATGTGCCATGCTAGGGCAGTCTGCGATTGTCAGCAAAATATTTATACTTGGAGCGGGGTTGATGGCAGCCCTTGTGGAAACCTCCGGTGGCAACATTGGTTTGCGGATGGGTCCAAAACTGAGCAGGATGTAGGTGTTGGAATCGTTGGACCCAACACCAGACTCTCTACTGCAATGGGCATCTGGCCCAGCGTCTTTCAAGCGGAAATTCATGCCATAGAGATCTGCGCCCTTAATATCCTTCTCAAGGGAACTAGGGGGAGCAAACATCTGCATTTATTCAGATAGCCAAGATGCTATTAGGGCATTACCATCCTAAAGCATCTCCTCCAGTATGTTTACAAAGTGTCCGCCCGGAACAAAATCATGCTATGTTAGGTATCAGGACACTCGGGAGTGGATGGTAAAACGATAGCTGACGATCTAGCATAACAGGGTGTCTCCACCGTGAATACATTTCCTGCGCCGTTCTGTGGTATTGGTTGGTCCACAATCAAAACATTGATAAACAAATGGGCTGAATGAGAACATAGGAGACACTGGCTCTCCCTTCCAGGGCTTCGTCAAGCAAAAGTGCTTGTCAAACCTCTGGCTGCGCTGCGACCAAGACAAAAGGTCTTGGCAGAGCGGACTTAATGCTCCTGGTAGCATACCTATCTGGCCACCAGACTGTTAGATACCATCTACAGAAAATTGGCCTATCGGACTCTACAGAGAGCAGACTCTGTTTAGAAGACGATGACTGCCCAGCGCTGGTATGGGACAAAGCCTGTCACATGGGAAAGGACGGATTAGTCCCTTCCATCTAGGTCAATAAGAACAAAAGATTTACTGCTATTCTTGCGGAAAGCGGTAAATCTTTTGCTTTAATTTAGGGTATGGTACAAAAGACCTTTTGTTCGTAGTGCCCCACCTCTTTGCGAAAAACCCTTTTATTCGAAAAACAAAAAGTCCAATTTAAACGATAAATTTGTAAAATATGTGATCTAAACAAAAACATAGCAACCTTTCAAGTCTAGTAAATTTGTTAGCTACTAAGCATTTGGCACTTCATAGCTCATTCTATTCCAAAGCCTCAAGGCATTCAGTTTAACAATAAAAAAATATTATAATTTTAAAATTTTACAATTAAAAACTTTTCAAGTTTAACTTTTTTTTTGCTGGCTGGGTCATAAGATATGCCCCCAATACGAAACAAAAGTCGAAGTCTTGCTATACGAAACGGTGCAATCAGGGCTGTGAATTTTCAATCAATCCCTCGTGCTTCCTATACAAATCGTCTTCGTCATCAAATGGGTATCTCAAGCAGCATAAGTCAAACTACACCTGAAGCGGTGGCTAGCCCAGCTGCACGCCCAAATATTCTAAGGGAAGCTTTGTCTAGCCTTTATTCATTAATTCAGACTACACCACGTAATAATTACGAGGAACTTGTAGAAGCTACCCGGCGAGAGGCCGCTGAACAAGCGCAACGACCTATTACAGATCCCTTAAGCTTGTTCTATGATCCCAACTTTAAACCACCACAAAACGTAACACACCAGACAAGATGTCGTTCCTCTAGAAGACTACAGCGAGAATTACTGGACTTGATAAAAGATCCTGTAGAAAACTGTACGGCACAACCAGATGAAGATAATATTTACCTCTGGACGGCTACTGTTACTGGACCAGCAGATACGCCCTATGAGGGTGGAGTCTTCCGTTTAATTTTCGAATTTCCCGGAAACTATCCGTTGTATCCACCAGTAGTTAAATTTGCAACAAAGGTGCTCCATTGCAATATAAGCTCAAATGGTTATGTGTGCATGGATGTCATCAAGGAACGATGGAGTCCAGTCTTGACTGTGACAAAAGTTTTATTATCGGTGCAAATATTGTTGGGTGAGCCGAATCCGGATAACCCGTTTGATCCGAATATCGCTGCGCTCTACAAGAACAATCGGGAAAGTTACAATGGTATGGCACGCAAGTATACCATGAACTATGCCAAGCCGAAGGATCGAACTTAAAGGCAGTCAACAGCACACCCGAAAAAAAAAATTTTAGGATTTCTTAGTTTTACTTTTACGATTATTTTTACGATTTGGATTCGGCAGACGCAGAAAAACTTTTGGAAATATAAGTCAATAGATGAATCTTAAGAGATTGGCAAATTTTAAATACAGGGTTTAGCAGTACATCAATTTTATTTCCATATAATACCACAAAATTACGAAAAAGTCAAAATTAAAAACAAATGTAAGCATTTTGTTTATTTCTGCAAAAATTTTGTTTAGTTAAGTTATTGTAAATATATGCGTAACGAAATGTTTTTGTTTTTCTTTCGTCATATATTTTAGCAGCTTGAATTGGAGGCGTGGTAGATCCCATATGATATAGCCATGTCAGTGTCTATGAGTAAACCGATCTCTAAGACTCAACAGTCCAACGAACCAAACAACCAAATATAATCGAATTTAAGTTATAGCAATTTAAACATTCCTTTGAATCAGAGGTCGCTGTGCCTTACTGCTCCTCCTCTTTTTATTAGACGTCCCTATCTATCCCAGGATACAGATCCATACACACAGTTTTCTAATTAACTATGTGTCTTCTGCTACTGCAACTAAGGGAGCGGGTTCAGACGAAATAGGATCATTCCCTATTCTCAGGGCGAACTGTTATTTTCAATTCTTGACCGCTCCACTTAATAACGCTCGCTCTTCTCGCCTAAGCTGACTGCTCTGCGATCGACTGCAGTACTTAGCTCTTAGGATTCTCTGATCTTTTTACTATGCATAGTGTTCCTTGCCCTGGAATCCTAAGTCTTCCCTGTGCTGCATTCATAGCTGGCTCTTGTCACCGGTCTTATAAGTTGGCTGCTCCGTTTCTGCTCTCCGGATCCGCATTTCTAATCTCTAAATCATTTCTGAGATGCAATCTTTGCATCTTTTTGCCTTACTACTACATTTGGCGCTGAAGCCAATTGTCGCAAATCCGGAAACCTAAACACACGAATGATTTAATATTATTTATCCTTTAAAGTTCGAGCCGATTTTGAATATCTTCTATAGGGATGGTATAAGCCAGTGGTCGGCAAAATGTCTTATATATAAAATTCCCGTGTCACAATGTTAGTACCCATACTACTTCGAAATGGACCGATTCTCATGAAATTTTGTTTGCCTATTGGGTAGGTCTGAGAATAAGTAATCAGCTATTTTTGATAACGCTAAGTCATAAGGGTTTCCACGCCTAAAATTTTTTTTAAGATTTAGGTTGTCAGGTGTTCCATGGAAAGTGAAAGATATATTAACAATTTAATGAATATAAAAATGTTTTCATTTATTCATCGAGCACTATAAAAGTTGTATTATTTTTTACATATACAAAATCTTCGATGGTTGCATCCAGATCAATTCGATTGGTGACTTGAAAAGTATGCTGAACTCGTTCAATGATTCTGCACTCATTGTAGTACGTTGATGATCTTTGATTCTCTTCACTGAACTCATTGTTCGTTCGGCGCTGGCAGTGCTGACGGGAAGGGTCAAGAATAAACGCCATAAGCTGCAGCACTCCGGGAATCGGTTGATCAAATTTTTTCCAACGATGAAATTAAATATTGCAATGGAATATTTAAATATGCTTGGTAGAATCTTGTTCTTGTGAGAAATACATATCCGCAAAACTGATTAGCTCATACTTAATGCAGTTGTAAAAAAGTTTTTATTATATGTATTTTTCAAGTTCTTTCTCTTCCATATTTTTGAAGGATTCAGAAATCCGAAAAGTGAGTTTATCTCATCAAAACCTTTGGCGCTTTCTTGTAATTCACTGCATATTCTGTCCAGAACTTCAAAGTACCCAATGCGATGTTTCGTTGCCCTCTGTCCTCTGCTTTCTCGCCTGGCATTTTTTTCCTTCGTCGTTGTCTAATGATCGGAAAATCCAGATTATTCCATCTTCTCATCTTCTACCATTGAGATTTAGCTTTCGAAACGAAAGAATTATACTTGCTCTCCTCACGCAAGTTTTGCAAGTTCTTCATTACATTTTCGAGACAATTTTGGACAATCAAGAGATTTACTTCTTTTTTCTGTAATTGCACTTTAGCAATGTCAATGAATGATAGGACTGAATGCCACCATGTCAGGTTTAGTAAAAATAGCCAATTGATCACCGAAAGTAGAGAATTTGCGTCCATTATATCTTCTCCAGTAGCCTTTTCTCTCGATGTTTCTCGTTTTAAACAGTCAAAATTTTGGATAATTGTTTCTACTGCTTTCAGCCGTGCAGACCAACGAGTATCACTCAAGCCTTTGATGTGGAGTCTTCGTTTCTGTGACAGCGCTTCGCTTTCGATATCTTTCATTTTATCTTTATCACACTGTTCATCTTTTGTCTCTCTTTGAGAGTCGGAGTTTCAATTTTTCCAGAAGTTGGATGCCGAAAGATTTTGTATTTTGAGACAGATTTTTGCTTTCTTCCAAAAGGTTTTCCTATCGCCGATGAGACTGTGAGAAGTAGTTGAAAATTCGCTGTAATGTTGCGAAAAAGAGTTTTGGCGAATTTTTCAGCTGCAAGAGATAGAACCAGGTTGAGTTGATGCGCTGTACAATGGATGTAAGGAACGAAGGCCTTCTCACCAACATATCTTCTGATCCATTCAGCTCTCCTGACATAACGGATGCGCCATCGAAAGCTTTACCACATAGATGCATTTTTCGAATAGATATTTTTCAAGACCCCAATAATATCATGAGGTATCGAGACAGCATACCTTTTTGATTCGAATGAAACATAAAAAAGTTCTTTAATGCATAGTATCTTGGCTCCTGTCTCTTTTTTTGGATTGTGTGAAAAATTTTGCTTCTTTTCATTCATTAATAACATAATAAAATTTCGCGTTTGATCAGCCAAGAATTTCAATAAATCGAATCTAATCGTTTAGCTCAAGTACTTTATCCGATTCGAGGATTCGATGTGATCATGTAGAGTCGAATTATGTCGGGATATGAGTTTGATGATAGACAAATATATACCAGTATTTTCTTAATCCATTTTTTCACGACGACCTCGAAACGCGACACCCAAGTCAGACAAAGTTCTTATGGTATCAAAAAAAAATGTTCAGGACCTAACGCTATTTTTTCGCTTCTTCGCTAATTTGTTGACGTAGTTGATGACTGATATCAGCTTTCATGAGAAACCTTGCTGAAATTGTGAAACGATATTTTTACCCCCTAGCCTAAAGATATTTAAACATCAAAAAATCAGTTTCGATACAAGTTGATTTTTTCAGAAGAATCGTTTTGGACATTCATTTTTTAGTACAGTAACTATAGTATTTTCGAAAGTGATGGTCAGTTGACTGTCAACTGAATTTAGATGCGCGGGGGCACCCGGGAGCCCCTTTAGAACATTTCCAGTGGGCAAGCGCGCTTTTGCCCACCTGTTAAATCCGCCACTGAATATAAATGCTTCAATTGTTGAGGCATTTATATATTAAAATGGAGATTCGCATGCAAAATTCGACGCATTGTTTTCGCCTCAATTTACAGTATAAAATTTTATTTTATATTTTAAAATTAAATCAATAAAGTCTTAAGTTTTCGACATGGTTGGATCATCGCAACGTCGCCTCTTGGCGATTATAAAAACAGCTGGCACTTGTACCACCCGAAGGCATATTTGCTAGTCCCATCCACCAATCAAATTTCTTCACATGGGAGGCATTCATCATAGGATACATGTTTTGAATTTGGCGTCTATTCAGCCAAGCTCAATTTTTCGACGGACTATCCTATGAAAATTAAGCTTGGCTGAATAGACGCCATCTACAAAACATGTATCCTTCGGTCCTGTGATGAAATTTACTTGCGAAATGTTTCATCCCAATATCTATCCGGATGGCAATGTTTGCATCTAGCAAGGTGTTTCCGAAGACTCGTCAACACTGGCCTCAACTTTGTTTTTTTTTACAGAACGACCATTTTCATAGTACGACTTATCACATTTGAGTGCCAATTGATCGAAGACTAAAACTTATTAGCTTTGAACTTGATGTTGAAGAGCAAGACAACAGATGGCTCACCCTATACAAGCCACCCGCGGCTTTTAATAAATCTTTCGCCTCTAAGAACACCAAAGCCAAGAAAATGTGGGGTAATTCTTAATTAGACAGTCTCCGAGGGGATGTTAGCTGGAAGCAGTCTTTAGTGTAATTACCAGCGCCATCTCTATAAATCTCCATACCAAGCTGTTGTGGTTGGCAACCTGTTTATCATTGTATCCACTGCGGAAAAATTATATCTTATAGCGGTTTCTTAGTTTCGGAGCTTTGAAGCTGAAATTTTATCAAAAGATACGCATAATAGTCAGGCAGATCAAGTTTTTCGATTTATTTCGATTTATCTTACTGTTTCCTCGTTGGTGAATTCCGCTGCTTACACATATATTATAAAATATATTTCCCCGTTTACTCCTAAAAGAATTTGTTTGGGTTTGTGCCCATTTTGTGAACCGAGTGAAACCTATAAATGATTTCAAGTAAACTAGATATTTTGACATTAAATTGCAAACACTATTGATAGGAACATAATGCTATTTAGGTAAGCATTGTTAAATTAGTCCTACTGATAATTTCATATTCAATATTTAGTCTGGAGTGCTTCCAAAAAGGTTAAGCGTTAATGGGTTCAGGCACAATGCCTGTTTAAAGCTAAAAGTTGAAAATCATGTTTGATGTTTTTCGAATAATTTCAAATATCTCAACACAGGTAGATGTAACTCAAGTAATGTGTTGAAGAAATTGAAATTATCTACAAAATGAGTCCTCCATTCACTCTATACGATTAATAATTTTCCAGCAATCGAACAAATATGTCGCTGACAAACGCCCATTTTCGTAATTTTTACATAGAAAATCAGCTAAGCGCAAAGCAGGGGACAAAGCAGTGCACTGCTTTCTTTGAAAACTGCTTGCTTTGGTGTCACGCACTTTGGCAACGTAGTACAAAAGTGCCGACAGACCTATAACATTGATTTAAGTCTTCACATAAATCGGCAACAATATCAACCTTTAAATATATCATCAAGTCACGTTTAAACTTGAATTACATCCCTAACGACCCCTGAAAGATTCATCTAGTAAGTATTTTTTTCTGAAAGTCGTCGTTGAGCCTTCTTTTACTGTACTACTAACATTTATTTGTGATTTAAGATTAGTGTCGTTACAAAAAAAAAGCGTTTTAAAGAGAACAAAGGTCTGATAGAATGCAGGGAATAGATGAACAAAGAGCGAATAATCGGCACAATTTAGATCGTAGAAAAAGTATGCGGCTTATGAATGAAGCACATAAGAGGCAGGTTGACAAAGTTATTCGAAAAGAACCAGAAAAGATTTGCTATATAGTATAAAAGTGCAGTGCAGGAAGGGGATACATGGCGTAGATCACAGAGCAGAGTGTTTTGGCCTTGTTCTTAAAAGCGATCGGGTGATATTTTATAAATGCCTTAACTTCCCTCTACTACAAGTAAGCTGAACCAGCGAAATCAAAGGCTCCGGGTAATAACCAGTACATAACTAGCTTTTTATTCCTTCCTTACTAACTCATTATTATATCTCATGCACATAAGTAAAATATCCAAAAATTCACCTTTACTTTACATTCCAGAACAAAGCGACAAGATGCATCGTATAAAACTCAAAAGCGAATAAAGAATATCGAAGTTGCATGCAGCATCCTGTCGTTACCTAATAATTACACACCTATGGTCCAGTGCATCAAAAACTATCTACGAGAGCGTAAAAAGCCGCACACAAAAAGTCGCCACCTCTTATTATCTACTTCATGACTTTAAGAGAGTGCTGGGCGGTCTCTCAATTCACGTAACTCGCCCAAAAATCTGCAACAGCGCTGTCGGCTTAGGCACGCTCCAATCTCTCTCTCCCGTTTTACTTTACAACGGTTCTTGCTCTCTCGTGTGCTTTTGCTAACTGCATAAAAATTGTATATTTCCAAATTACAGCTATGCCATACTCAACTGCTTGAACAACTGCGCAGGTACTAAATTTTAAGGTTTGCGACTTAACTAAGAAACTTGTTGAATATTTTGGAGATGGGATACAGTTGCAGAGCAACTGTTAGCAGTTTGTAGCGAGTAAGGTTTTGGAGTCATTGCGGAATGTATTTCATGTAACGTGTAAAAACTGATTTGAATGCAGTAGTCAACTGCCATCAATAAGAAAAATTTATTAAAAGAAAAAAATTAATTATGATAGTTTTGTTTATGTGAAATATACAGTTTGTGGCCTACAATTAGCATTCATTCATCTTGGTCAGACCCATGAGCTTGGATGAGGGTTAATTTCAATATAGTTTTCGTTTTTAGAATAGTAAATTAGAAAAATATACCAAAAACTGCAAAAATTTGAATACAAGTTTAAAAAAACACCCTTTATAAAAAAATATAGATATATTCAATTATAAGCCCGAAGACCAATATTGCTCTTATATGTTGCAACAAATCATTTATAATTTAGACGTATTGTATATATAAAAAAATAATAAAAAAAAACATGCTCACTTACCTTCATAATAACAATTAATATTTGCTCAAAAGCAAATTAATAACGAAATCGGCAAAATAACAAAATAAAAACACAAAAACAGCGCAGCCTTATCTAGCTGTGGCGTTTACTCCTATTACCTTTAAGGCACCATAGAAATATTATAAAAAAAAACAAAGAGAGCAATCTTGGCTCATTACACAATTTTCTTTAATTTATTACACTCACTGCACAATAAAAAATAAAAAAATAAATTTTAAAGAGAGCACACTCTTTACTCTTTGAACGCTCATACGCGCTTTTACTTCTTTGCTTCTTATAAACACACACACACACACACACACACACCTTCACTTAGCCGCACCGTTAGCTCTTATTGTCATCAATAGAAAATATGATCGAAGCGAAACCGAGGAGAGCATTCCTTGCCCTTTGCTTTAACTCACCGTAAAAAAAAAATCACGCGCATAAAAAAACTTGCATGCGTCAACGCGCGCACCTTTTCGCACACACGCACAACATATTTTCAATTGCGATTTCCGTCCTTTTCACACACTTTTCGTAATCAACTTGCATATTTCGCGCGCATTTTATTTTTCTTTAATTACGTTTTATATTTAAACAATTGCACGTACATATTTGCTTACACATGCAAATTGTTGCTAATTATTTCACTTACTAGTTGTCACATTTGAGCAGCGCAAAAATTGATTAATTTTTTATATATGTAACATAACTGCAGCGCGTGACCGTCTGCGTCCATTAGTGATGAGCAATATTTACGTACCTGTGATTTGTCACAAGTATTTTAAAGTAACGAGTCGTATCAGTGACAAGTATTTTGTCACGGTGACAAAATACTCAAGTATTTTCGTATCAATAGCGACAAAATACTGCGAGAGTATTTTGTCACCGTGGATTGTGACTGTGACAAAATACTCGTGGGTGCATGACAGTGACAAGTATTTTGTCACGGCGACAAAATACTCAAGTATTTTGTCACGGCGACAAAATACTCAAGTATTTTGTCACGGCGACAAAATACTCAAGTATTTTCGTAGCAATAGCGACAAAATACTGCGAGAGTATTTTGTCACCGTGGATTGTGACTGTGACAAAATACTCGTATGTACATGAACTGTTACGCTACAAGTATTTTGTCGCAGGCACAACCCACGGTAACAAAATACTCGTGGATATATAAGTAAGTATGAACTGCGACAAAATATTCGTAAGTACAAGATCCTATTTACTGTTACATTTTGTATTTACGCGTCAAGTATTTCTGTACCAATAGTAATAAAATACTGAAGAGTAAATACTGCAGTTAAATTCTTGGCGCGTATTTTGCATAATGTTTTTATTTATTTATTTATCTTTATTGGAATATTATTATTGAACAATAAAGTAATTTATAAAATTTAGTGATTAGGAGTTTTATCCCTGTTCAACTATAACATAACAATAGTTATACAATTAAATCTAAATAAGATATAAAAATCATTGTGGAGCAAAAATGCCAAAAAACCCATACATATGTACTAATAACTTAAACTTAAAAACTAACTTATCATAGAAGCGGGAAGCAAGTTCCTCGATATGATCAAATTCTGATTGTTAAATTTTGCATATTGAATTTTTTTATGAACGGTTACAAAATATGTGGCTAGTATTAATGAATACAATAGTTTTGAGGTATTTATTGCAATATGAAGATGGGTCACATGTTAAGTAAGTGTCTAGTCGTTGAAGAGACAAGTGCGTTTTAAAATTTTTGTAAGTTTATAATAGTAATAAACTATTCGTAAATAAAATAAAACATGGACCGAAAGACAAGTGAAATATGGAAATTGTTTAGTGCTTCAGATGATAATTTTGCATCTTGCAATATATGCAAGACAAAACTGTCATATAAAACTTCAACCAGCAACCTTGCAAAACATATTCAGAGAAAACATCCAACATGTGAATTACCAAAAGCTGTAAGATATTAATTGCTTATAATTTTATATACATTTTATAATTTTATTGTTTTTTGAAGACCAAGAAACAAACACCAGCTAACGTAGTTGAGTCTCAGCAAATAGCTTCTACATCACGCATGCATTGCCAGCCATCTATTGAAACTATGTTTCGTGGGCAAACAATGTCAACTGAAAAAAAAAATAGTGTCGATAATGCTATTTGTAAGTTATTTGTATGTGACTTACAACCGTTTAGCATATTGGAGGATGAGGGCTTTCGCGAAGTTGTAAAAGAATTAAATCCGGCATATAAGCTACCAAGTCGGCACACCGTTTCGCGAACGATGATTCCGGCTATGTACGAAGAGTGCGTTCTAAGCGTTAAAGAAATAATTACAAACGGCGAGCACTTTTGTGTAACAACCGACTGCTGGACGTCACGTAATAACGTCAGTTTTATGGGCGTTACTGTTCATTTCCTTTCAAAGGAATTTAAAATGATTTCGCTTTTGCTGGAATGTGCCCCGTTACATGACGCCCACACATCTGCCAATCTAGCAACAACATTAGAAGCTGTAACCAAAGATTGGGGCATATACAACAAAATTATATTTGCGGTATCGGACAATGCCAGCAATATAAAGTCTGCAATTAAGGACCATTTAAAATGGAAGCATTTTGGTTGCTTTGCGCATTCACTCAACCTAATTGTAAAGGACGCTTTAAAAGAATGCACTATAAGCCAAATTATTGAACACATAAAAACTATTGTTGGGCACTTTAAAAAAAGCCCAAAGTCCAACGAAAAGTTTTTATGTTACCAGCGTAATCAAGGAGTAAGTGAGCCATTGCGCTTACTTCAAAGTGTGGACACAAGATGGAATTCAGTACTTTACATGTTGGAGCGATTTGCATCGGTAAAACCATTTAATTAAATATTAATAAAAACAACGATACATGTATTTAACACTATTATTACAGGTAGAAGACGCCGTTAAAAGTACTGTGGCTTTATGCAGCACGAGCTTGCCGACCCTACAAAATTGTGAATGGGAATATATTCGCAATTTAGTAGTTATTTTAAAACCATTCGAGAAGGCTACGGTTTTAATAAGCGGAGACGAATATTGTTCCGGATCGATGGTTATTGCTTTGGTTAATGGGCTTAAAGATATTTTATTAAATCTTAAAAAGCGAAACTATCCAAAGTGCATATCGAAGGTAAATACATATTTTCATTAATGTAATTATTATAATAAAATGAAAACATTACTTTATGTAAGGAGATTTAACTTTTTTATATTGCAGGTCGTAGAATCACTTGAAGAAGGAATTAACAGGAGATTCGAGGGACTCGAACAGAGTAAAACTTTATCAGCCGCAACATTTTTGGACCCTCGATACAAAAATGAAATTTTTAGAGACAAAAGTCGAGCAGAGGCAACTAAGAGTGAGCTCATAAACCTTTTAAGTAATATTCTTAAAAAAGCTGAGGAGCCTTCAAATAATGATATTGGGCTGGAATCAAGCGAAAGGGCAGAAGAGGACGATCTGTGCCTTTTCAAGTCCATTAAAGAAAGTAGGAACAAGGCAAGGCCCAAGGGAACTCCGATGTCAAAAGCCATCATCGAAGTAAGTCGCTTTTTGGAGGAGGAGCTGGTTGACGTGTCTGCGGACCCCTTGGCTTGGTGGCGCGAAAACCAATACAAATTTCCAAATTTGAGCAAAATTGCGTTGGAAAAGTTGTGTTGCTTGGGATCCTCTGTGCCGTGTGAGCGAGTTTTCTCCACGGCGGGATTAATAGCAACCGATAGGAGGAATCGTTTAGACGACAAAAAAGTCCAAATGATTTTGTTTTTAAAACAAAACAAAAAATATTTAAAAAATAATAGTTAAATACATAAAAAAATTTATTAAAATAAATAAGCAAATATGCAAATAAACTGTTTATTATTAAAACACAGAAGTATACAATCGAGTCCCATTTCTTTGCCATTCAAAAATACTTACTAGTACTTTTATTATGTACTCGAAGTCACTGTCACTACCTTTTGTCACTGATATTTTTTGTCACAGTCACAGTTGTCACTGTGACTGCAAATTCACAGGTTCGCTCATCACTAGCGTCCATTGCGTAGTTTGCCGACTTTAAGACTGCCTCTCTCAATAACTCGCAAATCTATTTCATCAAAATCTGCCGCCGCGCAGTCAACTTAAGCACAGTGCCATCTCTCTCTCTCTCTCTCGTTTTAGACGAAGCTGCGAGCTCGGCTGGAGAGCCTGTCGAATATATACAAGCCTTGCTCCGTTGACAACGGTCCGTTTAAAGCTTCTAAACATTGTTGCTAACTGTAAGTAAAAATATTTGCTGCTTTTTCATTATGTTGAGACATGCAGCTAGAAATGTTTAGAGCAGTTAAAATGTTGCTGTTAGTAATGTAAAGAGCATTGCTCAAATGTTGCTATTGCATTGCTTGAATGTTGATAGTGATGAATATTATTGTTATTGACACAGATATTAACTTTAATTGTATCGACTAGTACCGATTAATGATTATTGAAAAACGATTAGAATAAGAACCCTGTTAAAATAAGAACCATGCAATAAATTAAAAAAAAAATTTTTAAAATTGCACCCACATAGGAGTTTTTAAAGTAAAAAGGTTACCATTTGGTAGAAAGAAAGCAGCGGCAATTTTTCAAAAAACCATAGAAAACCTGCTTCGATGACATCACAATTATGGGTATAGATATGCTGTCTTATTTAAAAACGTTGAGATCTGTGTTAAGCAAAATAGCATCTGCCTGGTGCAGCAGATTCATACGCCCACAAAGAATGCACTTATTAGCCAGTTTCTGAAGAGTAGCGGACTTATGCATCGGGGATACAGCAAAAATTAGTTTATTCTTTATAATACGCATATAATATTAGTTTTTATGATTTCAGTCACATTTTATTTGTTATTAATTAGAAAACTGTATGTGTGTATGGATCTGCATCCTGGGATAGAAAGGGAGGTCTAATAAAAAGAGGAGGAGCAGTCATTGCTTTATGTAAGGCACAGCGACCTCTGATTCAAAGGAATGTTTAAATTGCTATAACTTAAATTCGATTATATTTGGTTGTTTGGTTCCAACAGTCTTAGAGATCGGTTTACTCAGAGACTGGCATGGCTACATCATATGGGATCTACCACGCCTCCAATTCAAGTTGCTAAAATATATGTAGAAAGAAAAACAAAAACATTTCGTTACGCATATATTTACAATAACTTAACTAAACAAAATTTTTGCAGAAATAAACAAAATGGTTACATTTCTTTTTAATTTTGACTTTTACGTGATTTTGAGCTTTTATATGGAAATAAAATTGATGTACTGCTAAACCCGGTATCTAAAATTTGCCAATCTTTTAAGATTCATCTATTGATTTATATTTCCAAAAGTTTTTCTGCGTCTGCCAAATCCAAATTGTAAAAATAATCGTAAAACTAAGAAAACCTAAAATTTTTTTTTTCGGGTGTGCTGTGGACTGCCTTTAAGTTCGTTCCCTCGGCTTGGCATAGTTCATGGTATACTTGCGTGCCATATCATCGTAACTTTCCCGATTGTTCTTGTAGAGCGCAGCGATATTCGGATCAAACGGGTAATCCGGATTTGGCTCAGCCAACAATATTTGCACCGATAGTAAAACTTTTGTTACAGTCAAGACTGGACTCCATCGTTCCTTGATCACATCCATGCACACATAACCATTTGAGCTTATATTGCAATGGAGCACCTTTGTTGCAAATTTAACTACTGGTGGATACCACGGATAGTTTCCGGGAAATTCGAAAATTAAACGGAAGACTCCGCCCTCGTAGGGCGTATCTGCAGGTCCAGTAACAGTAGCCGTCCAGAGGTAAATATTATCTTCATCTGGTTGTGCCGTGCAGTTTTCTACAGGATTTTTTATCAAGTCCAGTAATTCTCGCTGTAGTCTTCTAGAGGAACGACATCTTGTCTGGATTGTTACGGTTTGTGGTGGTTTAAAGTTGGCATCATAGAACAAGCTTAAGGGATCTGTTATAGGTCGTTGCGCTTGTTCAGCGGCCTCTCGCCGGGTAGCTTCTACAAGTTCCTCGTAATCATTTCGTGGTGTAGTCTGAATTAATGAATAAAGACTAGACAAAGCTTCCATTAGAATATTTGGTCGTTCAGCTGGGCTAGCCACCGCTTCAGGTGTAGTTTGAACTGTGCTGCTTGAGATACCCATTTGATGACGTAGACGATTTGTATAGGAAGCACGAGGGATTGATTGAAAATTCACAGACCTGATTGCACCGTTTCGTATAGCAAGACTTCGACTTTTGTTTCGTATTGGGGGCATATCTTATGACCCAGCCAGCAAAAAAAAAGTTAAGCTTAAAAAGTTTTTAAGTTGTAAAATTTTTAAAATACAATATTTTTATTTGTGGAACTGAATGCTCTAAGGCTTTGGAATAGAATGAGCTCTGAAGTGCCAAATGCTTAGTAGCTAACAAATTTACTAGACTTGAAAGGTTGCTATGTTTTTGTTTAGATCACATATTTTACAAATTTATCGTTTAAATTGGACTTTTTTTTCGAATAAAAGGGTTTTTCGCGAAGAGGTGGGGCACTGCGAACAAAAGGTCTTTTGTACCATACCCTAAATTAAAGCAAAAGACTTACCGCTTTCCGCAAGAATAGCAGTAGGTCTTTTGTTCGTATTGACCTAGATGGAAGGGACTAATCCGTCCTTTCCCATGTGACAGGCTCTGTCTCATACCAGCGCTTGGTAGTCACAGAGAACATGTCTGGTGGCTTCATCGTCTTCTAGACAGGTCCTGCACTCTGAAGAGTCCTGTAGACAAATTTTCTGTAGATGGTATCTAACAGTGTGGTAGCCAGATAGGTATGCTACCAGGAGCTTTAAGTCCGCTCTGCCAAGACCATTTGTCTTGATCGTATCCAGAGGTTTGACAAGCACTTTTTCTTGATTTGATTGTGGACCAACCAATACCACAGAACGGCGCAGGAGTTGTAGTCAGGGTAGAGGCACCCTGTCGTGCTAGATCGTCAGCGATCGTTTTACCATCCACTCCCGAGTGTCCAGGTACCCAACGTAGCGCAACTTTATTCCGGGCGGACAGGGTTTGGTTGTAGTTATGACATTCTGTGACCATCCTGGAGGAGATGCTTTAGGATGGTAATGCCCTAATAGCATCTTGGCTATCTAAATAAATGCTATTTCCCTGGAGAAGGATATTAAGAGCGCAGATCTCTATGGCATGAATTTCCGCAGTAGAGATTCTGGTGTTGGGTCCAACGATTCCAACACCTACATCCTGCTCAGTTTTGGACCCATCCGCAAACCATTGTTGCCACCGGAGGTTTCCACAAGGGCTGCCATCAGCCCCGCTCCAAGTATAAATATTTTGCTGACAATCGCAGACTGCCCTAGCATGGCACATGGCATCCACTGGCACAAGACAAGGAAGACAGAATAGTCATAATTTGAGATTCAATATAACTATGAATATTTCTTTGCAGAACTGGTTCGACTACGAAGAAGACTCTAACTGCGAGTGGTAGGAGGAAGAGCCCGGTGGGTCACTAATCGCCAGCGAAGACGAAAAGGAGAAAGAATCGGACAAGGAGGAGTATGAGGTGGATAATGAATGGTTTGTGCCGCATGGCCATCTAAGTGACGAAGAGATGCAAAACTGTGGTGAAATGGAAGATGGCAAATGGTCAAGCTGCAGGTGCTACAGCAGGAATTTGCACAGGAAAAGAAAAACAATCCAAGAAAATTAAGCCACGTTTGCTGGGTCCCGTATGGCTGGGCGATAATGGCAATAAGTCGGAAACTTGTCCTGCGCTATTTAAACAATTCATTGGCCTGTACAAATGCTGTAAGTCGCGGTGCCATCCAAGACGATGATACGCGAAAAGATTGACGAGTATACGGTATGGAAGCCCGTTGAGCTGGGCACTACCGCTGCCGAGCAACAAAATAGCAAAAAGTCCAAAAAACGTCAATGCCGGATGGTGAGCGCTGCCGTGCTCGCCAAATTCCAACTTGAGGAATTGACATTGGCAAATCAGTGGAACTACACGCTGACGCCCAAGACCAGCAAAACCGAAATGCATTTGCGTGATGAGAAAGACTTGGATACATATGGCATGGCAACAACAAAGTAACAATCTTTCTTCTAATCTTCTTCTAATCTTTTTATTTTATAGAAGAGTTAAACTGATTTCGGTCACATTGTTCAAATAATTAACAAAAATATAAGTTCGCATCGTAAAAAAAAGTTCTGATTTTGTCCAACCGTCGACTTATAAAGAAAAAAATGTTTGAGCTGCGCTTTATAGGATTCCTAGTAAGCTGCTTCTATCCAGCTTACCTGGCCTATAAAGTTGATGAAAATGGTTCGCGGAATGAGGTACAAGTTTGGCTGAATTACTTTATCGTTTATGGGAGCTTTGCGTTTTTGGCTGAATGTTTTGCTTCACTGTTGCTGCATTGCTTCTATGATGATTTGAAGTTGATATTTGTCTTATGGCTATTGCCCGGCATTGGAAATGGCAGCCAAAAAATGTATACCACGGTCCAAATTATCGGCATCTGGTTTTACTCTGCAGTTTTCCTATTTATTTATCAAGTCCAGCAACTCGCGCTGAAGTCTACGAGACGAACGACGTCGTGTTTGTGGCGTTCCATTTTGTGGTTTCTTAAAATTGGCATCAAAAAATCTCCAAAGGATCTGTTATGGGTCCTTGCGTTTCTTCTTCGCCCTACCGCCGAGTAGCGGCTAATATCCATCCCTAGCTGGTTTAACGAAAAAAAGGCTGGACACGGAACTCGAATCTTGAAAGGACTCCTCCTTCGTACATCGTATCTCACGGTCCTCAAAATCATTTCCATTAGTAGTGAAACATCGGATAAGACGCCACGGAACTCGAAACCTAAACGGAAGACGCCTCCTTCGTACATCTATCTCACGGTTCAGCTACAGTTCCTGTCCAGTGGTACATTTATTATCTGGTTTTGCTGTGCAGAACGACATCTTTTCTGGGGCGTTCCATTTTGTGGTTACTTAACATTGGTTCTTGCGTTTCTTCTTCGTCCTCTCTCCCATTTGTCCACCTTGACGATTTGTATTGGAAGCACGAGTCACTGATTCAAAATTCACGGAATTCATTGCAGCGTTTTGTAAAGCACGACTTCGACGAGTAGCCAAAAAAAAATAAAAATAAATTTTTGTTGTAAAATAAATATTTAAATATAATATTTTTTGTAGAACTGATTGCCTTGATGTTTTGGAATAGAATGAGCTCTGAAGTGCCAAATGCTAAGTACCTAACAAATTTACTAGAATTCAAAGGTTGCTATGTTTTTGTGTATTTCAAAATTCGTGATACTTTTTGAACATACCTCGTATGCCTGCTCACACTCCATGTATATTTAGTGTTTTCTCCGCAAATTTATCAATGAACTTTGAATAATAGTTCACCATGCTCGTAAATGCTCCGACTTCAGATAGATTGGTTGGTGTTGGTGCATTAATAATGCACAAAGTTCTGTCACTATTCTTCCTTATTCCGTGTTCATCAATCGTAAATCCTACATATAATACACGGTTTTGGAAAAACTGACATTTGTCCTCATTTAATCTTAACCCGGCAGATTCTATTTTGCTTAGCACAGATCTCAACGTTTTTAAATGGGACATCATATATAATATATTCCCGTAATTGTGATGTCATCGAAGCAGGTTTTCTATGGTTTATTGAAAAATTGCCGCTGCTGTCTTTCTACCAAATGGTAACCGTTTTACTTTAAAAACTCCTATGTGGGTGCAATTAATAAATTTTTTTTTTTAATTTATTGCATGGTTCTTATTCTAACAGGGTTCTTATTCTAATCGTTTTTCAATAATCATTAATTACTAGTCGATACAATTAAAGTTAATATCTGTGTCAATAACAATAATATTCATCACTATCAACATTCAAGTAATGCAATAGCAACATTTGAGCAACGCTCTTTACATTACTAACAGCAACATTTTAACTGATCTAAACATTTCTAGCTGCATGTCTCAACATAATGAAAAAGCAGCCAATATTTTTACTTACAGTTAGCAACAATGTTTAGAGGCTCTAAACGGACCGTTGTCAACAGCTTGTATATTCGACAGGCTCTCAAGCCCAGCTCGTATATTCGCCCAAAACAAGAGAGAGAGAGAGATGGCACTGTGCTTAAGTTGACTGCGCGGCGGCAGATTTTGATGAAATAGATTTGCGAGTTATTGAGAGAGGCAGTCTTAAAGTCGGCAAACTACGCAATGGACGCAGACGGTCACGCGCTGCAGTTACATATATCAAAAAATTAATCAATTTTTGCGCTGCTCAAATGTGACAACTTGTAAGTGCAATAAGCAACAATTTGCATGTGTAAGCAAATATGTACGTGCAATTGTTTAAATATAAAACGTAATTAAAGAAAAATAAAATGCGCGCGAAATATGTAAGTTGGTTACGAAGAGTGTGTGAAAAGGACGGCAAATCGCAATTGCAAATATGTTGTGCGTGGGTGCGAAAAAGTGCGCGCGTTGACGTATGCAAGTTTTTTTTATGCGCGTTATTTTTTTTTTACGGTGAGTTAAAGCAAAGGGCAAGAAATGCTCTCCTCGGTTTCGCTTCGATCATATTTTCTATTGATGACAATAAGAGCTAACGGTGCGGCTAAGTGAAGGTGTGTGTGTGTGAGTGTGTTTATAAGAAGCAAAGAAGTAAAAGTGCGTGTGAGTGTTCAGAGAGTAAAGAAGTGTGCTCTCTTTAAAATTTATTAGTTTTTTTTTTTTTTGTGCAGTGAGTGTAATAAATTAAAGAAAATTGTGTAATGAGCCAAGATTGCTCTCTTTGTTTTTTTTTTTGTAATATTTCTATGGTGCCTTAAAGGTAATAAGAGTAAACGGCACAGCTAGATAAGGCTGCGCTGTTTTTGTGTTTTTATTTTGTTGTTTTGCCCATTTCGGTATTAATTTGCTTTTGAGCTCGGATATAATAAATGAAACAAATATTAATTAATATTATGAAGGTAAGTGAACATATTTTTTTATTATTTTTTTATATATATAATACGTCTAAATTATAAATGATTTGTTGCAACATATAAGAGCAATATTGGTCTTCGGGCTTATAATTGAATATATCTATATTTTTTATAAAGGGTGTTTTTTTAAACTTGTATTCAAATTTTTGCAGTTTTTGGTATATTTTTCTAATTTACTATGCTAAAAACGAAAACTATATTGAAATTAACCCTCGTCCAAGCACATGGGTCTGACCAAGATGAATGAATGCCAATTGTAGGCCAATCGGTCAAACTGTATTTTTCAAATAAACAAAATTATCATAATAAAATTTTTTTTTTTTAAATGTTTCTTATTGATGGCAGGTTGACTACTGCAATCAAATCATTTTTTTACACGTTACATGAAATACATTCCGCAATGACTCCAAAACCTTACTCGTACAAACTGCGAACAATTGCTCTGCAACTGTATCCCATCTCCAAAATATTCAACAAGTTTCGTAGTTTAGTCGCAAACCTTAAAATTTAGTACATGCGCAGTTGTTCAAGCAGTTGTGTATGGCAAAGTTATTATTTCAAAATATAAAATTTTTATTAAAATTTCGATGTATTTGAATTAGCAATAGACTCTTAAAAATTTATTACATTAATTTATAAAAACTAAACTTTTTTACCCACCCAATCAGCGTGCCATACAAATAAATAGAAATATTATCCTACGGAACGTATAAAATTATTTGCTAATGTTTACCATAAGTATTATAATATTATTTTTTATTTGTTGATCCCTCTATTTTGAGCAATTATTTTAATGCAAAGCTGACTTAAGAAAACATTTAATTAAATTAATTAATGAGAAGATTAAAATCATATAGGCAAAATGTTCGCTTATGTTTTTATAATTAGAGAAACAGAAAACAGAGAATTAATATGTTAGCTGAGGTTTTAAATAAAAATTCGGTCATATTAAAGGCTTACCGTATTATAATGAATATTGTGAGCACTGTAAAGCAGTTGAAGCAGCGCCCATATAACACATTAAGCAGTGTTACATCTGCAGAGTGCAGCTTAAGCTGCTTACGAAGCAGTCAAAGCAGTTTGTTGTACAAAATAAGCAGTGTCACTGCTTGTGACTACGTGATTTTTATACCGTTTAGCTCAAGTTTGTATTAGTCGAAAATGTAAGAAAGAAAACATCGGAGACCGTTCAAAATACCTTAGGTAGGATATGCAGGGGCGGACTTAAATTTTTGTCGCTCCTATGCAATCCATAACTTGCCGCCCTTTTTCACAGAAAAAAAACAGAAAAATATATTAAAATCGGTTGTGTTTGTACTTCAGTGCTTTATTACAATATACTAGTTGCAATAGGTAGTAGTAGGTGAGTCAAATTTTGCCGCCCCTTAATTCTTCCGCCCTAGTCTTCAGCCTATGTTGCCTGTACGATAAGTTTTGATATTGAGGATATTGATATGGATTTTTTCTGTCTCGTGTTCGGTTTTTTTTTGCAGAATTGTTAACCTTTTCACTGGATTAGATCGATCAACGTCTTTTACGCACAGTATTTCCACCTATTTATCAAGTATTTAAATATGGGTCAGAGTACCTATAGCAAACCTGCAGTTAAGCGCATTTTCAAATTTTTTAAGGTTTAAATTTATATTTTCTGTCTCAAGATAACCTCCCTAAAATCATGAATAAAATCTTCTTGAGCGATTTGTCGGAATGTTTTCTATTTTTCGTCCTCTCTTATATGTAAATTTTCAATGAAAATTGCTAGCGCTAGATAAATAATCTAACAGCATGTCGGTTGTAGAATGTCAGTTTTTTCTCTCGGACCTTCTGATGTTATATTCTATCGACTAAAAGTGGAATTCGTAAAATTCTATTTACAAACAGGAATAATTTCGGTAAAATGATTGTATGGGGAGTATTACTCGTGTTCAAGTCGTCTTATACTGAATATATTTTGTACTGTTTGGGATAATTACCAAAGGGAGTGAATTTCATGTCCTTATAAGCAATATCACATTTTTCATGCTATTGCTTTACCCAAAGGGTAATAACTAGAAGCTACGATAACTAAATGAACGTTTGTTTCCTAATGCCGATAAGCACTAAAAAGGTTTTAAATTATGAAATGACGGCTTAAAGTTTAAAACTAGGATAGATTTCCGACTAGGACGGCGGAACAGTCACCTTAAAAAGATCAGATTTTATAATTTGAGAAACATTGAGGATTTCATCAAGCAGCTCAAGCAGTGCTTCATTATTCCTTGTACCGTATGGTACAAAGGGTATATTAAGTTCGGCAAGCCGAAAGTGTATGTAACATATAGATGGAGCCTTCGGAGATACCCCAAAGTTACCTAAAATATGATCAGAGTGACTAAAAAGGTCGGTAAACCCATGTCCGTCTGTCCGTTTGAACGCCTAGATCTCAGAGATGGTAAGAGCTAGAGAACCAAACTTTCACATTTGATCCCATATTATTCCATAGATGACAAGTTTATTTTCTTGTTTTGATATCGGGGTTAAATTATATAGCTCCTATAGGGGTGTTTCAGACGACCTGACAAAAAAAGTGTTTTCATAAAAATAACTCGTTTTTTTATGAAGATATCGTAACCAGATTTGGCATTCAGTTTTTGTAGAATCGTACCCAATGCTCATTGATACCAATACTTTAATAAAATTCGTTATATTCGTTGTCAGATCGTTCCAAAAAATCGATTTTTGAACAAAATTAGTTTTGTTTCGTTTGTTTGCGAAGTTATTGAAGAGACCAAATTTGGTATTTATAAGTTTTTTGTAGTTCCTAAGCACTGTACTAAATCTATTCAAAATCGGGTGACTATATCATATATAGCTCCAATGGGACGAATCGGTCCAAAAACACGTTTTTTATACAAAATTCGATAATGTTTCGTTTGTTTGTAAAGATATTTGAACTAAACTCGGCATTCAGATCTTTTTTAAGGTATTAAAGCACAGTGTCAAATTTTATCAAAATCGGTTGACAATAAAATATAGCTCCCGATCGGCCAAAAAAATGTTGCTAAAAAATTCTTTTGTTTTTGGCTCTTTTGATAAAACCGGATTTTATTGAAGCTAGTGGTACAGGGTATCCCAAAGTCGTCCGCGCCCGACTTTACGTATGCCATTTTTATATGTATAATAGTTCTAGCACTCCGCAAATTGTATTTGGAGGGACATATTACAATTTAATTACTTATAATAATCTAATATCAAATTACGAAACAATGAATATAAGGCTAAAAGCTTAATTCAACCAGAAAACTAATGAGTTAGGTGAATTATGTTACAATAAATTGTTAAACGATAAAATGTTGGATACAATTTGAAACAAACCGTTTAACTTACCGAGAAGCGTAGCATAATTCAAGGGATTTTGTGGACTATATCAAGCAGTTGCAGCAGTGTTTTGCATTCGGAAAAGCAGTAGTACTGCTTAACGCTGCAGTGTAATGTTGTAAATCTTGCGCTGCAGTTTTAGTAAATATAAATAGACAGCAGTTAAAACATAAATAGTTAATAGGAAATTGAAAACCAAAAATTTCGCTTTTTAAACAAATTATATAATAAATCGTTAAAGAATTTTAATTTATGTTTTTGCAATCTCAGAAATAATTAAATTAAAACAAACAGGATCAATGCCATATAGTATATTTTTATCGGAAAAGATTAGTTTTTTGTGGAATAGCTATAGTAAACACTTAGAAGGTTGCAGGCGTATACTCACCAAATTATTTTACGGCGAATATGATGGGCCGAAAAGGTAGGTAGGGTGGCTGCAGTTGGGACTTGGCTTCCAAACTCACTTAAGCCGTTGTGATTCCGATAATGGGAGTAAGTGATAAGATTACAGAATTGAGAGGATAAAGTTAGGGGAATAGGAAAAAAGGTGAAAGGAGCAGGGCCAGAACCAGGCTTTACGTAGAGTTCGAACCCTCTGAAATAGTGAACTGCCGCTTGGCTATCGAAGGCCGCCGTGGATAGAGTTTCATTGTTTTCGTTGAAATTTCATTGTTGATTCGGTTCTTATGAATCCTAATACAATATTACATTTATATGCAGCATCTTTATCTGTTGAGATCAGTCTACCAGGAAATGTGACTATCAAACATCATTTCCAAGAGACCAGCGACAGTCTACGGCTCCTAGTTCAACAGACCCATTTATTTCCTTCGGATAATACTTCGCTCACTGCTTGCTTTTTACAGCGAATCTACCCATTTGTAAGTTGCCGCTTCCTAGCATACCTTACTCAAGAACAACCTAGAAACTTTAACAGCTTTATGAGCTAGTTACCTCACCTGTTAAACCTGCAGCTCGATCCACATTTAGCCAAACCATTAAATCAAACTGTTCCAAGTTTTATATTACACTCAAGACGGTCTAGTATTTAGCCATATTATGCATGTAGCTTATTTGATACTCTAACACAGCTCCGAATTACGCACAACGGAACTTTGCGTTTCCTAAATGATCGAGCAAGGCCAACATTTCCCATGCTGTGCAATTGGAACCAGAGATCCCCATAAAATGGATGAATGCTTCTCTCTCCCGAAGTGTCGCATGCATGCAACTGGAAGGCATGGAAGATGCGTCTGCGTTCAAACAGCGATAGAGCAGTGCCAGGTCTTATCATTGGAAGAGGATCTGATTACTATGTTGCGCCAGAGAGTGGCCAAGCGACAAAAATGGGTTAGCACGCAACAGGCGCAGCTTTAAGGCCCCGGTGGCTGACCCAAGTCTTGTAGCTAATGTCGCTGATGTAACCACACAGCCAAGATGCAGCAGGTCCACACACAAGCCGATCTGCTGCCGCTGCCGAAGCTGCTGCTGGAGTTGCACATTAATATTCAAAAATTGCGTTTTTATGCTAATTTTCACACAGTGGTCGGAGCTGCTCGAATGGGTTGAAGCTGTCGATAGATTACTCAATGACAAGCGTTCCAAAGAGGACGACACTACAGCGTGAGTGTGGACAACAAAGCGGTGGGCCAATTGACTCACAACAGGTCTTTACACTGAGAGAAAAGGGGCGCACGGGAGGTTATGGAAGGTTAAGTTAAAGTTGATTATGAGCTGGAATGTTAGTTTTAAATATCTGAGACGTTGTGAACATGAAGGGGTGCAAACTAGCATATGACATGATTTTCAAGAGAGTTAACACGTTAAATTTTTTTTTACTTTAGACCGTACTCAAAATCCGTATCCGAAAATTCATGTTTTTAGCTAGGTATTTATATGTTTTGGAATTTATGTAATCCATGGCAGGAGCTTCCATGGTGTTTGAAAAGCATCTTCTAAGTCTTGATCAGCTAAGGTTTTATTACGAGAAAATTAGGATTAAGGAGTCATAACGACTCTACTTGGATTTCAGTGTTCTTCGTTTAATGCATAATTAGGATTCATTCGTTTGAACACTTGACACTCTCTTAAGAGAATTTGTTCCATCGATCTCTGAGTAAAGACAATAAGAGTTACTGTTTGACTCCGACAACCCTCACATCTAGCCCCATGTCAGCGACATACCCTAGACGACCTTGAGGAACGATGACGTGGGCCCGACGTCATCTCAAGCGTTGGCGACGGAATTCCGTTAGCAGTTGCAGCACAATTTAGCCGACGTCGCCTTGATATAAGACGGCGCATCTGCAGATGGCGGACAGCCCCTTCAACTTCAGCACCGTGCTAGCTTACCTGGTAGACATCCACTTACATCAAGTCCCTTTCTGGCTAGGATGTTCGCCTAAGAACCCCTAGGTCTAGGGCTAGTATAGTTGACAAGGTGCAATAAGCGTATAGGCTTCTTTGGGAACGCTTTCGGAAAGACGTACTTCAAAATTCGGTCAATCAAGTTAGATTACTAAAAAACGTGAATAAAAAAAAATCGGTTTTAGGCTTGGGAAATAAGACCAACTTTTTAAAATATTCTTGGAATGAATAGGTTTTCCTGGAAGCGCTCTCGTAAAGGCATTCCACAAAAATCGGTAAATCAAGTCAGATGAATATAAAAGGAGGGTGGACCGTCTTTTCTAAATATTCCTGGGATGACTGTATCCAAAGCCGAGGCAAGAAAAAAAACCTCCCACGTCAGTGTTTTGATATTATCTGAATTTCGAGATGCTTTGCAGGTTATGTCAAGGAATTTTTCGATCCAGGAAACAGGATGACTGTATGCAAAACCGAGGCAAGAAAAAAAAAATACCACGTCAGTGTTCTGATATTATCTGAATTTCGAGGTACTTTGAAGGTTATTTCAGGGGGTTTTTCGATCCAGGAAACAGATTAACATTAAGTTTTTTCTTATCTGATCTCACCTCTATGGACTAATTATGTTCAATACTCTCTTTGGATCTTTTTTTTTCATACAACTTAGAAACAATTCGTAAAATTTTCGTTGATTTTTTTTGTAGCATTGTTCGGTGCTAAAGTTGATGTGGATTGCTACTGTCTTACAAGACATCATAACTCCAGAACGTAAAATGACAACGTCTTGTATAAAGGTGACTTAATGCAGTGTTCCTAGACAGTTGAGAGAATCGGTTGAGACGTTTATTGTGGGGAGTGAAAAGAAAATGAGAACAATCGGCTTGCCTTAATATGTAATCTATACCTTCAAGAATCTAAAAACAATAGGTTCTAAAAGTACTACAGCTAGCTTAGTCTATTACTAAATAAAACGAAAACCACATTTTTTTAACAGTAAAGTCGCACATGCGTTAAGTGGTTAACAAATTGAAATTTTGTGAGAAAAGAAAACATTGGTTTCCTCATGTCTCGATACTTGGTATCATTAGTCTTCAAAAATCGACTAGGGAGAGTTTCCAGTAACTCATCCAGCTAGATCCTTTGATCGCTAAAGCTTTCTATCGTTATCATTTCCCTTATCTCGCACCGGAGCATAGGGCCTCTATAAGGCAGCTGTCTATGATATAATAAAATTTGTTATAAGATTTTTTATCTGTTGACCCCTTTATCACCCGGTATAAGACAGCTTATAAAAATGTTGGGTAAGTCGAAAATTGAAATGGTACAAAAGGCAGAGGTGACGCCGTGAAAACTACGTGAAAAATAAAATCGAAAGGAAAGGGGAAAGTATACAAATAACACAATGTCACAAAATTTCAAAATTTTCTGTATCCGGGACATTTACCAATTGATTCTTATGTAAAATTTCACGCTGAATTCAAATCTGCTTTGAAATATGTGGAAAGTAGAACGGTTTTTGAGATATCGTCAGATTTTCATTTTTGGTGTTTTGAAAAAAGGTAGGTCTACTAAAATGGCATTTTCTCTGGTTTTAGTCCACTGAAGTTAATAAACTGGGACAAAAATTAAAGATAATAAAATTATCTTTACAAAAAATGCCGTTTGATAAGAATCCAATCAGAAATGACGAATGAGCTGAAGGCCTTTTGCTGTTAGTGCTTCTAATTAGTTAAGTTAGTTTTGTATTCTTTATCTAAATAGCTCAATAAATATAAATAATGGGAAAAGAGAATATGTTAATTTCAAGCGAGCAGGTAGCTAACCCTTGTCCTATTATATGATGATTTAAAAACTGAATGGTAGCCAGCTTTTTGCACAGTGTATTTGTTGTGTTTGTTGTCGCTGTGGCTACTGCGTCTGTTGATGATGATCATCAGGGTATCGGACATTGCAATCTTTTTGGCAGCTCAGACCGGCACATATTATTTTTCTGACAATTTCGTCGTCGTGGATACTACAACTAGTAATAAGTATCCTACTACTTGGATGCAATATTACTCATACGCAGAGTTGTTTATTTATTGCAACCGCCTGTTGCAGTTGTTGTTGTTGCAGTTGCTGCTGTTGTTGTTGGCGTAGTTTAGCAATAATTAAGTTGTTAAATTGTTGCACGTAAGTCAAGTCTCCTAGCCAGCCATATAGCTACTTGCCCCGCAACATGCTTCGCTTAATAACAATGTTCAGCTTGACTTACGATGCACGTCCTTGGGTTACTGATATATGTGATACTTAAGGTATTTATTACAAGCGATTGTAATCTCATACTTGAATTTCTTAATTTTTTTTTTTTTTTTTTTGCTCTTTTTCGCTTCCTTTTTTTGTATACTCTTTAAGACAATGGGTCAAGGGTAAAGTAGGTTTGGACAATGTTGGCAAGAGGCTGTAGAAGGCGTGGTGGATTATGGTTTGCGTAGAAATAAGTTTGTGGTTGATTGTCGACCAGGACTTCCTTGATTGGAGTCCCAGCAGCAAGAGGGGCCACCCTAAGAAGAACTTTACAAAAGAAATCGACGAATGTGGTAGATTGTGGTATAAAATTAAAATTCATATCAGATGGAAATGTTTCTTAGGGCACTATATAAAGAAAATAATGATGACAAGCTTCTGGACACCTAATAATAACTCCTTTAAATTAAAAAAATTGATTATAAACGTTTGAAACTATTGATAGGACGTGAAAAAACGTTATTCTAAAGATTGTTCTTTTTAAAACTATTCAATTTATTACTTCAACTGTAATAGATAATACCTATAGAACGATTATACTTTTTCTCAAAAAAAAACTTCAAAATATCCACCTTTAGCGACTATTCCAGCCATTCTGTTGATAAGTTTTTTATGAACATCTTTCCTGCCTTGACGATCAAGTTCATCCCACAAAAGCTCGACTGGATTGAAAATCATGGAGTTTCCAGCTCAATCCCCTGATCTAAGTCCACTCGAACTTTTTTGGGATGAACTTGATCGTCAAAGAAGTTTGATTGGATTGAAAGTCATGGAGTTGCCGGAGCAATCCCCTGATCTAAATCCAATCGAACTTTTTAGGGATGGAATTGATCGTCAAGTCAGGAAAGAGGAATGAAGGCTCAAAAATACCTCTTTGACGATCAAGGTCATCCCACAGAAGTTCGATTGGATCGAAAATCATGGAGTGGCCAGCCTCTATTGGAAAAAATACTTAATGGATTTAACTTTAGGGATCGTTCTTAGGGACCGTGTTCTAAGCTGAGATCTCGTATAAAATCCATAAATTAAGTGAGGTTGATTTTTATCAAAATAGACACCCACCTCTCCTCCTCCTTGTGACCCAGTAACGGAATATTTTTGAAGATTTTCTGAATGATTTTTGTGTCTTGTGGCGGTTTGCAAGACCCCCCTCACCCTTGGAGGAACAGGTTGTTTATGAATGATCCCTTAAGAAACCAATCCCTACATTAAGGGTTTTAAACTCATGTCAGCCTATTTAACAAAAGAAAGTAGACATTTGCACAAAATCTTGAGCTCTTCTTCTAAGTTTACTATCCTTAAGGAAAATTGGATTATTTTTCCTGGCCTGAACCTAAGTGGCTAAAGAGTATCTCACTGTCGGTCAACGCCTCTACGATACACATTTTTTTTTTTCAGCTGCACGATTAACAAGAAGAGCAAAATGTATATTATGTATACATATATATATATAAATATATATAGACAAGCGGCGTCAGCGAGGTTTTCCAACTTGGTTTCGTTTTGGTATTTTGGTATGTGCCTGTCAGGCATAGATTTAAGCTCTAGAAAAAAAGCAACAACAACTGCCCAAGCACAATCTAAACACTCCTCCTCTAGCATTAGCTCATTAGAGAGCACAACGTGCAGGCGGCAGCTTCACCTGGTGGCAACTCCTAGTGCAGCAGCGTCTACAAAATTATATAATACATAAAATATATTTCCCAGAGCAGACCGAGACTAGAGTTACCAGTTGCCGCTACGGTCTGTCCAGTTCTTGGTTACAGCCAAGAGACGCTGCACTTGTTACCATTTTTTGTTGTTTTTTTTTATTTCTTGTTGCAAGTTGTTGTTGCAAGCCAAATATGCAAAAAGCTTTGGCGCATGTAATTTTCTCTGTCAGTGTGTGTGTGTGCTTGTGTGTGTGTGACTATGTTTTGGATAATGATTATTGTAGGTACAAGTGCGAGAAATCGTGTTAGATCGCGGGTAATAAATTTAGACACCAACTATGCAAAAGGGGTCCTGCAGCTCCTATCTTCCAGTGTCTAACACTTTTTTTATTTAAGCCAAGTCAAAAGACACTTGGTTATGGTCCCCAACGTCTGGGCCAACTTTGTAGCCCTCAACTTGGCTAAAGACATCGTTGCAGTTAGTGCTGTTGTTGTTGTTGTGGTTGTTGTGGTTGTTGCAAGTTTTAAGCACTTCCTTTTATTATATTTTATGGGCAGCACTTTTTTTTGTTGCTTTTTGTAAACTTTGAATGTCGGCAGTTTGCTTTATGTCGTCATTTTCAAAGTCAAATGAAGGGCATATTTACCTTAGCTTAGCTATAGAAACAGCAGTTAGGAAAAAGCTACATAATATATAAATAAATTTATGGTTATATAAGCGCCTGTATCTAGAACACTTAAAGAGCTGGGCTAAAGAATCTTGACATTCGCACTATTCCTAACTTTTCCTAATAATCTAAATATATTTTTAATAAGATACAGTTTTAGTGGGTATGACGAAAATATGGACTATAAGAAAATCTTTCGATCGATACCAATCATCATTATACTCGCATTAAAAATATCTGAGATAATCGTATTATAATATTGTAAGGCAGAGAGCTTAAATTCCAAAATCTTATATAGAGTGATTTTTTAAGAGGTATAGTATTTAATTTTCAAAAAAAAAACAAAAAATTTAATGAAATCTTTATTAGAATCCATAGAACGATCAATATATTTTAATGTTTGAAGATGATTTCATGCAAATGTTGGCCACGGCTTCGCTTTAGATGGTCCATGCGTGAGGTCCAATTTTGGCACACTCTCTCCAACATATCGACCGGTATTTCACGAATAAATGCTTCAATATTGGCTTCCAGTGCGTCAATCGTTGCTGGTTTATCCCTGTAGACATGAGCCTTAACTTGGCCCCTAAAGAAATAATCCAAAGGTGTTAAATCACCCGATATAGGCTTCCAATTGTAGGGCCCCAAATGTAAGATAAACTGTTCACCGATGGCAGCTCTAAACTGGGCCATTGGTTCGCGTGCCGTGTGGCATGTGGCACCATATTGTTGAAACTACATGTCAGGCATGTCCAGTTCTTCCATTCCATCATCAGACGGTAGCGGTCGCCATTCACAGTAACGTTCCGGCCTTTGTCGTCTTTGAAGAAGTATGGCCCGATCATGCCACCGGCCCATAATTCACTCCAAATAGTGACTTTTTCAGGATACATTGGTAGCTCTTGCAATGCTTCTGGCAGGTCTTCACTCCAGATATGATTCGAAATTTAGTCACAAGCTTCCGAATAGCTCCTACAGTAGGCCGCTCAAACAGCCCATAAATTGGAAGAAGTCCGCGATGCACTTTCGTAACCGAGCATGAATATTGATAGTAAAATTTAATAATTTGCAAGCGTTGTTCGCTTCATGTCGATTCATGGTTAAATTATAGACCAAACTGAACAAGTTTGACAATGACACAAGACACGACTCACGCGTGATCCATCAAAAACAGGGTTGCCAAAAAGATACCAGCAAAGAAATCACCCGTTATATGAGTAGCCAAGTTGGTAAAGTGTGGGCCTCAAAAATGTACGTCGTTGTAGAGACCAAAGTTCGATTTCCAGTCGATTCGATTATTATTACTTATTTTATGTTTTAGGCAGAACTAACAAACAGCCGACCAAAACAACAAAGATAAAGCGACAGAGAAAATATCGGAGACCGTCCAAAGTGACTTCCACTATGTCCGTCCGTCTATCTTATATTTTAAATATTGTTTGATTTGGTTGGATAATTTAGGGTGATGATTTAAAAATCGGTATTGTTTTCAATAAAATTATGTATCAAACGAGACTTCAAGTACAATATAGTACATTTTTAAAGCTGAATGTTGGAGTAGATTTTTTCGGAAATTTTACTTCTATATTTTATTTAAGTAATTAAAATTATCTACAAAATAAGTCATCCAGCATTCCTCTAAAAATAATAGTTTTCCATATAAAATGATGGCGTACGTTAAAGTCGGGCGCGGACGACTTTGGGATACCCTGTACCACTAGTTTGCAATAAAATCCGGTATATTTGGTTGCCAAATTTGATTCCTTCACAAAAAACCAAAAACAGACGAATTTTTAACCAAAAATGTTTTTTTGAGCGATCGTTCCTATGGTAGCTATATGATATAGTCAACAGATTTTGATCAAATTTGGCAGTGCTTTGTTACTTTAAAAATGATCTAAATGCCGAATTTGGTTAAAATTTCTTTACAAACAAACGAAACACATCGAATTTTGTACAAAAACCTTTTTTTTTACCGAATTTGATAAAATTTGGTACAGTGCTTGAGACCTATAAAAAACTTCAAAGTGCTAACTTTGGTTATGATATCTTCATAATCTAATAAAAATCGATTTTTTTGCTGGTCCGACCTATGGGAGCTATATCGCTCACTTGCAAGAAGAACGTCATAACTCAAAAAATATCATATTGCAGAAAACGCATTTAAAGTTTTCATCGACCCCACAAATTCATACAAAAAACGTTTAAAAAACGTTGAAATAAATTCTCGATTCTCTTCTCACAGGGAAAGTATTTTTGATATCAATATAAAATTTTTACACAATGCACAGTTTTTCCTAACGAATATATAAAAAAAATGCGTTTTTTGAGCTATGAGATATCTTCTTCAAGTCCTTCAACCCCGGTGGACCGCACTATGCTCCCACCGGGGTTGAAGGAATGAATTCATTTCTGCCTCTCCACTTGGTTTCACTTATACCCAAAATATTGATTTTATGGCGAATCATTTCGCGTTCGACCTGAGCATACCGTCCTGAGCTATGCAATGATCGGAAATTCCAAGCTCCTATTAGCGAACGTTTACGGAAGCCAAAATTTCCATCCGTAGAACCGGAAAGGTTTCTTAAATTTGTTGTCGATTCGATTAATGAAGCGTCACGGTTGCCGCTAGCACATGAAAGATGCCGCACCCCCCAATACTACTGTTATTACGGCAGTAGGGGGATTAGCCAATATATGGTTACCCCTTAAGGAATCTATTCCGTTTGTTGTTATATTTCATGTAGTTAACATTTTTGTTTCGCTAGGTTGGTGTTTTCAAAGATATGGGTAATAACCCCATAAGCTCGAGCTCTACAGGCACACCTGCCTGTTGGATGGTCGAACACATACTTATTTGAGACCGCCCGCTGTGGAAAAACAGACGTCTTTTGTAGCCGCCCCATCATGGGGAACAGACGCTACGATTCGCCTTCTCACAATTAGCTAGCCCCCAGAACGGTTGTTCAGGGGATTACCCAGAGGATACTTGACTCGAGAGTCGGAAGTTTGTAAACTGCTTGAACCGTTCAGCAAAATAATCATTTCTGGCCACTCCCAAGTGAATGGCGATCAGAAAAATTTCGCATTTACATGCAGCTCTGCGAACGACTCCATCCTCTCCTACGAGATATAGTTAAACGAATTTGGTAGAAAATTCATAGCAGCTCAGTTTCAGCATAAAAGTTGTGCATATTTTTTCAACAAAATAGTATGGCAACACTGTTTTGCTTGCCCATCTGTGTATGGCTCCCGTACGTTTTACCCGCTGCGTACTCGGATTAAAAATACAAACTCTGACGTTCCAAGATGAATATTAATATATTTCAAAACAAGTTTTGTGATACTATTTGTGTGCTTTTAAGCAATCTTGTTAGGTGCATTTCGTTTCGTTAAATAGTTAGTATAGTTGCTTAATAGTTGTTGCAATTTTCAATCCATGGATTGAATAAGTGTTATAAATGACATAGCAGCTTTGCAGACCTACAAACGATATCCACAATTAGTGGCACTTATTAAAAATCTCTATAATACAAACCTGCATAAAATTGGCCAATGATGCCTCATAGATGCCTGCCTTCATGGGTATCTCACGTTGGGAGCGCATCATTACCAGCACCAAACTACGGCGTTGTTTTGCATTAGCCTTATACCAATCCGATAGCTGTACGGCCTTAGCCACATTGAGACTCTAAAAGCAAATATTTATATATTATAACTAACATAAAGTTTCGAATCCCACCTCGCTTTTGATCATATCTCCACCATAGCAATATAGAAACAATTGCAGCGAAACCGAACCCAAAAAAGAAACGTATGCAATCTTGGCCATGAAGGAATCAGAGCTCTGTAAAAGTAAAGTTTTTAGTCTCAAAAAAGCTTTTATCAGGTTTTTTCGCCAGACAGTAGATATTTGATATAGTATAAGTCCCAAATAAATAGATGTCACCGAAAATTGCGCAAATATTATGGGTCGATAAATTAAACGCAATTTGTGACACAAATCTAGGATCAATACATGATTATTGATTACTGCTTTCAGTTGCTGTTGAGCATAATCGAAGGTCCTAATGTCCTGCTGCAGTTCCTGAAAGTGTGCACGTAAATTATACGCTATAGAAATAAAGAGTCCATCGATGGCAGTGGCAAAGGCCACCACTGTGAACATGGACACTATGGTAAAAACATAGATGAACTCGTATCCCGGCGTTGCAAAATTGTCGAAAAAAGGAAATCTGCAGAAAAAAATTAAAATAAATATTGGTTGGTTTTAAAAATTCAAGAACCACTTAAATCATAGGCTCGGGTAATCTCAGCGTAAAGTCCGTTTTTCTTATCTTGGATGTTATGTAATCAATTAGAGGACTCGAGAAAATGTAGACTGCCGTGCTTGAGCAGGAATAATAGTAAGACTGACCCAGTCGGTTGGCCCACTTATTGGAACTATCCAAGTATTTTGCCGCATTCAGCTGCTGCCCTGTAAAAATATCGTTTTTAATTCTGGTACTAGCATTTTTTTTTATAACCCACTTTTTTGGTACATTTTTCTTAAGATTTTTATCAAATGTTCGAAATCTTTTCGATAGAGCAGATATGTTAAGGTCTTATGCAGTGTCAAAATGATAGTAAAAAATATGCTCAGACAGGCGGTTACTTCCTTCAAATTGACGTTTTCGCCAAAAGCAAAGGCGAACACTGGCCACGGTGTCACTATAAGTATAAATAGAGATATCTTTCTCCATTGGAAACTTAGTTTATCATCTTCAGGGTTGGGTACAAGTGCAAGACCCAAGAAACGTAGCACTTTTTCTTGAAAATAAAAAGGTATTGTTGACATGATTCGATTGCAATAACTGACCGAAAACTGTTCGATGGGCGGAAATGCTCACTTTTATATAAGCTTTCATAAAGTGGATTATAAATAAATTATAATTATAATTGAAAATAACACTTAAAAAAAAATTTGGTAACTTTATGCATTCGCAATAAAAAAAAAAGAAATAATTTGCTTGAAGTGCTTACATCTTTTTGGTCATTTCACTTGAGGCCAATTTACAGTACTCAAGGTCCTTGAAAATAATTAGCCAATCTTAAGGCTATTTAATTTTATGCTTCTTGTCTCAAAAAGCTAAGTCAGTTTATATTATTACTTATCTGTGAAGAAGATTGTTATTTGTTAATAATTTAGCTATAGCGACTTTCGAAAAATTTTGAGGAAATTTAACTGCATTTCGAAAGAATTTTATATTTTTTTAAAGTCAATTTTCACCCATCCGTTACACAGACCCATCAAAAAGTTGCATAAGCTTATTTTTTTCGATTTAAAGAATCGGAATACGACGTTACAAAATATCAACACTCATCAGCTCCGATATAAACTCAAGAAAACATATGTATAAAACGAGCTGTTTTGAAGACCATTTCAGATACTTGACGTGCTGACTGTTTTTGAAGCTCGGATACGTATTTTGCGACCATAAAAACATATGAAACCTTGTCGCATAATCTATTTTCAAGTTCGAAGGTTAAATCGTGTTGGTTATATATATTAGGTTGTCAAAAAAGTCTTGCGGTATTTTTATTGAATTTTCAATTGTTCATAAAATTGGTTATAATAATGCGATTTAAGTCAAATATGCGCCGTTTTGTTCGATGACGAGTTCCCAACGAGATGCCAACTTCATAATGTCCCTCTTATAGAAGCTCGCTTCCCTATTGTCAAAAAACTCGGAGAGCCAATTTTCACAGGACTCTCTTGTGGACAACTTCCGATTACCAAGCGCGTTCGTCATGGACAGAAATAGGTGGTAATCACTTGGTGCGAGATCCGGACTATACGGTGGATGCAAAAGAACCTCCCATCCGAGCTCCCGGAGCTTCTGGCGCGTCACCAAAGATGTGTGTGCCTGGCGTTGTCCTGATGGAAGACAATTCGGCCTCTGTTGATCAAAGATGGCCTCTTCTGCATGAGTGCTGCATTCAAGCGGTCCAGTTGTTGGCAGTACAGGTCCGAATTGAGCGTTTGGCCATAGGGGAGCAGCTCATAGTGGATGATTCCCTGCCAATTCCACCAAACACACAGAAGAACCTTCCTGGCCGTCAATCCAGGCTTGGCCACCGTCTGGGCAGCTTCCCCGCTTTTCGACCACGACCGTTTACGCTTCAGGTTGTCGTAAGTGACCCACTTTTCATCGCCAGTCACCATCCGCTTCAAAAACGGGTCGATTTTGTTGCGATTCAGAAGCGATTCGCATGCATCCATACGGTCAAAAATGTTTTTTTGCGTCAAGTCGTGTGGCACCCATACATCGAGCTTCTTTTTCAATCCAAGTTTCTTCAAATGGTTTATAACGGTTTGATGACTCATGCCCAGCTCTTGGCCGATGCTACGGCTGCTACTATGCCGGTCTCTTTCGATCAATTCTGCGATTTTATCGCAATTTTCGACAACAGGCCTTCCGGACCGTGGCGCATCTTCGATCACCTCTGCACCAGAACGAAAACGTTGAAACCATCGTTGTGCGGTGGAAATGGAAACTGTATCGGGTCCATAAACTGCACAAATTTTATTGGCAGCATGAGATGCATTTTTGCCTTTATCGTAGTAGTACTGTAAAATATGCCGTATTTTCTCTTTATTTTGCTCCATGTTTGCGACGCTATAACTCACGAACGACTAAAAGCAAACAACAATTAATCAAACACGTGTTAGCACGTGAAAAGAGCTTTCCAAAAAGCTCTAGCGTGAACCGATGAGACGAATACAACTAGAACTACGCGCTTGCAAAGACAAGCTTGCGGAAATACCGCAAGACTTTTTTGACAACCTAATATTTGTTGAAACCGAATCCGAGAAGAAATACGATGTGTGTTCAAAAAGTATCGCGAATTTTGTGTTTTTTCAAAAATTATATATTTATTCATGAATATCTTATTTGTCCCATTGAAAGTAATCCCCATGAGATATTATACACTTGTGCTAACGGTTTTTCCAATCTTCGAAGCACTTAAAAAAAATCATTTTTTTTAATCTTGTTCAGCTCCTCCTTCGATGCCGTCTTTATCTCGTCAATCGTAGCATAGCGTCGTTCTTTCCGGGGCCTCTTCAGTTTAGGGAACAAGAAAAAGTCACAGGGGGTCAGACTTGATGTGGTGCGGCATCATAAGTGTGTTGTTTTTGGCCAAAAAAATCGAAATTCGAATATACGTAACTTATGAACATTCAAAATTCGCGATACTTTTTGAACACACGGCGTATGTATATTTTAAGTTATTTCAGAAATCTGATGTTCTAAGGGTTTTTGGGCCTCTGACTCTTGTACTACTTATATTTCTGACTCCTAAGTGGAGCGTAGAGCCATTTGGTTACTTTTATCATGTTGTCAAAATAACGTAAAATTAGCACCTCGAAATGCTCTGTGCCGCAGCAGGAGTATTGAACAGTATTTGTTAGTTACCTCTTGGAGACATGCTTCCAGTTATTTATTATTATTATTTTTCATGTTATTCTAACATTTTTTATGAGAATCAATAAGCGATGGGTTTAAAGATTTTTAGTGAAAAATCCTCCCTGGCTTGGAGAAAAATAAAAAGACATCAGGTGGCAATGCGGCTACCAAGAATTTGTTGTAGACTTCTCTTAGCTTCAGGATGCTTTTTGCAATACATTGCTCCTAACCTCACGACGACAAGGTCGCAATCCCACCAATCTAGGAAAATAAATATTATGCTATTTTATGAATAGCGGTCTTAAAAATAATCGTTTTTCAAATTCGCAGCACAAAATTATATATATATTTTTTTTTGTGTCAACGATCCAATCTAAAGTTGAAAAACCCCATTAATTCAGGGAACTGAAGTAGCTCAAAAAATATATCTTGGAGATTATCTTAGAATTCTAACATGTTAGTGATTTTTGGTCCTCAGAGAGGATTCAGCGAGTTCAAAAACCGTAGGAAACATCGTTAAAAACAATAAATCAAATGAGTTCAAATAAGAAGTTTTAGGATATTTTAAAACGCTTGGGCTTTATAACTTTAAAAGAAAAAAACTAGATATCGTTTTTAGTACCATATTATAATATCAATCAAAAAATAAGTTCAATACGAACTTCTTGAACCAATAAGAACATATTGATAAGTAAAGCGCTTTATAATATTCCTTTAATATCCATCTTCCGGGTCTAGCCAGTTAGCCTATTAAGATAATTTTCATAATTTTTTACTTTCATATTTTAATTTGAGCTCGAAATTCTTGATTATTTTTAAGTTAAAATATTATTAAATTTCTCAGAGTGCAGCCATATGTTTAAAAGCATTTTGAACCAAATACCTCCAGTCACTAGCCTTGAGCCTTACCCAAAAAATTCAAATCATCGTAAATAATTTCGCATGTATATTTAAGAAGCTCACAATTTAAAATTGCGCCATAAGACGTCACAGCCCTTTGAATGGATTACGTGGACAACAAATATTATTAGTTGATTTAATTTTTATACAGAAACCTTCAACTAATGTAAAGGGGAAAAAATAATTCGTTCAAATTTCCACTGCAGTCCGATTCCATTATCGACCTAACTTAGGCGTGTTTTGACATTCTTAAGATATTTAAGCACAAGGTCCTTAACGATCCCTAAAAGTTTCGTCCATTCAGTTTTTTTTTCAATAGACGTATATTTTGAGCTTTGGCTTACTGTACTACAGCCGGAGGCGTAGCGAAGGGGGTGTGGGATGTTGACACCCCCCCCAAACATCCAGCAGTCGGTAGGTCTCGGATATTTACTAATCACTTCTACTTAGTTACTATTCATGCAGTTGGTAATTTGTTGAATCGAGTCGGCATTTTGAGGCTCATCACCCCCCACATTCAACGCTCTCGCTTCGCCACTGACTATAACATGTTTTTTATAGAGGTTCACAACTACTATTTTCTGTGTGTAGGTACAGTAGCTGTCAGAAAGTGATCCCACCTATCTCTGGGCTTTTAAATTTATCCTGTCCGTTTCGATTCCGCAACAAAGTTTACTTTTCCGATTCACTCATGCTCCATAATTTGCGGATACCATTCCGATCCCATCCCCAATTTACAGTATTCCGATCTTCATCATAATGACAATCGTGATAGAATTTATTTAATTGTTTACTTAAGCAAGTTTCTCATAAAATAAAAAACTGCCGAATTAAATTGTCCCTTCACCAAATGCTGCGGGATCAGACAAACAAAAAAAAAACAACAAATGAACTGCCTGTAACCAGCAGAGTCTATCCATGTGACATTTTCCATACCATTGGCGACAATTCTGTTTGGATCACCTTAAACCCACTGCTTATGACTTCTAACTTTGTCAAGTCGGTTGGTCCACAGTTTGGCAATAGTTCCACAAGTGAATGGCACTGCCGGCTGTCGCAGCTCCAAGTGCGCTCCACTGCCACTCCGTCCATTGTCTGCTCCATTGGGTCTCTGTAGTTGGCTGTGCCCTTATGGCATGGCAAACAGGCATCATTATAAGCCGATGTCATATTAAAGTTGCCCCGGCAACAACCACAACAAAGTGAAACCAACTTGGCTATTAGCCGCGACATTCAATTTGTGCGCCGCATGGGGCAGAACAGAAAAAAAATGGCAACCAAATTATAAACCATTTTCAGATACAATTTGGAAATTTGCGGCTTAATAGTCGTCACAATTTAAGGCCAGTTTTTGTGCAAAAGTGAGAGCAGTTGGGCATTTGGAATTTAATTGAATTGCTGTGGCTTCTTTGAGGTCTGCAGCAGGTGCCGGAAAGTGACAGCTCCTAGGTGTGCTTGTTATCAATTGTTCATGTCCAAATGAACTTTCTCGAAATAAAAACTCAGCTTGGGAGTTAGGTGCGGTTAATGTCAAGAAATTTATTTGGAGTGGCAAGTGGCAACTTGCTGATCTTGTCCAAACTCATTTTAATTAGATCATGCCAAGTGATATTCAAGGACGCTGAACAGCACGCTCAACGTCTTCGATTGCAACAGGTGTACGTACACTGTGAGAAATAATTGGTAATCAAATAAATAAAAGGAGTGCTTGCGATTTAAATTTCTTTTAACTTGAGATTGGCTTCCTTGTAAATACAGTGAAAATATGCAATATACGCAAGATGGCGCCAGCTGTAATAACAACTAGATGAACGAAGAAAATAGTGTTCATAAGGGGCAGCATTCGGTGTTTTACATAATGTAATTATATTCGTTTATTATCGTAGTTGGAATTAATTCGTAGATGGCGCTACTCAAATATCCTTAGGTCCATATATAGAAGCAAATATTCTCCATGGAAATTTAAGCTTGGAAGAGAAAGGAACATTCCGGATAGCCAAAAATGTTTGAATATGAAGAATTGCGAATAATGCTCGAAAAAGGTCCGTGTCAAACGCTTGCTTAATTGTCAGTAATACTTCAAGTTGACTTGTCGACTGTTAGGAAAACGCCTCAAAGCCCTTGGAATAAGAACAGCTGCTTCAACGGCAGGCAGGGAATGTATTATTGCATCGAATCTTTACTGGTGATGAAAAGTGGCGGAGATACGTCAATCGTTAGCGAAAGAAATCGAAGGGCTTGCCCGGTCAAGTATCGACCTTATCATCAAAGCAGAAATAAAGACAATGGAAAGATGATCATGATCTGCTTCAACCGAGTGAAGCCAACACTAAGGACCTCCACAGACGTCAACCGATTCGTTTCAGGAAAGCATTAAAATAAAAGCACCCCCAATTTAAGGATCAACATGAGAAGGTGACTTTGCTCCAAGACAATGCCAGATCCCTTGTTGCAAAAGTCGTGAAAAGTTTTTTGGAAACGCTGAAATGGGAAGTTCTATCCCACTCTTATATTCATCAGACATATTTCCTTGAGACTTACACTTGTTTCGGTTCATGGCGAATGGTTTGTCACGGTGACATTTGTCAGAGTGGCACTTCGTCAAAGTACCATGTTGGATCGCTATTCACCGAATCAAAGAGAAAGAATTCCTTTGACGTGATATTTGTGCTTTGCCAGAAGGATTGGAAAAATTAGTAAAAAGCGATGGACAATATTTTGAATATTACCACTGTAATAATACTTTCAAAAAAACCATCAAACTGCAAAAAGACGCAACGAATTATTCAAACCCCTAAATGCTTTAAAATAAGTACGTCACTTAAAAATTCTCTCCATCAGCTGTATATAGAGAAAAGGGTGAAAGGGATTCTCCCAGGCCCAGAGTTTTTTCAGGGGCCCGGTGCAACTACTGTCGTCATGATTAAAGCTAAAATTGTAATGCCAACATTGCCCAAGTCTATGTCCAACTGCAAAACCGCGTGTAATTGATGAAAGATGAAAGTCTCCAAACGCTATAAATATCAGCGATGGTCCATTCTGGATCACTGATCACTGGGCTGAAGTTCGTTTGGACTACAAGCTCGCAAAAGTCGGCGACACATATCAAAAAATATGTTACAAACAGTTGTTACGCCTAAAAAATTCCTAGAAACCAACAAGACGAGTGCTTTTTAATTATTGCCGTCAACTTTTACGGTTTAATTTATGAACATAACAAATAATTAAAAAAAAGAATTAACGAAACTTAAATTTTGACACATTCAAAGTGTTTCGATTGAAACCAGCCTTCGCACTGCAACATCTTTATATACCTTACAAAACTCTCAGGGCTTATAAATTCATTTTTTTGTAAGTCATACCAATAGGGGCACCTCATATCTTCGATCCAGGAACGTTTAACCAAGATTAATTTTTCATCAAATAACAAGAAATGCAAACGGTGACGCACCACTTCCATGGAAATATAATTGTACGTCTTCCTTAATTCTCTAAGCAAGGTCGTCGGAATCAGCTCAAAACGCACCACACGCACCAAAAGTTGAGGCAAAAATGTCAAGCGATTGCAACGATCGTAGTATATCCACAACATGGCAGCATACATCACCTGTAAGACATAACCTATATTACTATAGTCCCCACATAGACTCGGCTGACATACCTCTATTTCCGACTGCACTCCTATAAGGTTCGAGGCCAACAACAATAACACATCTTTATAGGATACTTCAGCAAACTCACGGGTACCCACTAACGTTAGAAAACATTTCTGAATGCGCGGAAACATCAACATCGCAACCGTGTCAAGATTACGCCGCCATGCTTCTACGAAGCATTCAAAAGCATCCATTTCGTTGTAGTGATGCTAGCGCTTAGCTTATCGATGCCAAAAAAGCGAGCACATTCAAAAAGGTCCAGCAATTTGGCACGCTGGTAATGCACTTTATCCTGGAAGAGCCAACCATAGCTCCATTGAAAGAGCTCAGGTGGTACATCGCTACGTAGTGCCAGACTATTTTGACCCCTCTTCAAATGCTTGGCAAAATATTGGAAATGCTCTATAAGCAAGGAGTAGCAACATTTGAACATTCTGCCTCCAATGTAAATTGTTATGGGTTCTTCGAAACAAGCTTCCCTACGTATACCTAGGCCCTTAATGGGCACAAATTCCAAATGCTGCGCCTTGCTGAAAATGTTTAGCGGTACGCGATAAAGGGTCTTGAATAGGTTAGCCGCTAGAAAAGCTCAATGATGAAAGTATACCTGGAAGTCTATTATGTCGAATATTGCTTACCATCTTTATTGCGCTTACGCGTAGTCTGAGTTCCAACTGCTGCGACAGCTTTCATTTTGCGAGGGTTTAACTGGCGACTATTTCGAATCTGTCAAAAAACGCGAACTATCTGTCTTTTACAGTTTATTTTTAAAAATATTTAATATTTTGCCCTATCTTAAAAAAATATTGATTTTCTTTACTCTTGTAAAGTTTGAGTGAACTCAAGTTCAACGCTGCCTACTAGATTTATTGTTATCGAATATCGAATGCTCAATTTTAGTAAAATGGAAGCGATTCTTTTACAAATAAAAAGCAAGCATTTTTCAACAACTCTGTTGGGTTGTTGAGATTGGGTTCGATGTGTTTCAAGATTTCGTAATTGTAGCAATTGTAGAGGTAAATTTTCGCCAGGGCCCTGGCTCTACGCATTACTTACCGAACACTCCATGTATTCCTGTGGATTGCCTTCACTAAATTATCATCTATGACGCAACTGCTGACCATATTTCAAGCTTTTGCGAGTTTTCACAGAGAGGCGTCTTTATTGTCCAAAAGACAGATGTATTTGTCGTTGGTTAATATTTTGTGGGATGAGACACATTGAGGTTATGGTTTGGCTATCAAAATAAAGAAAATCCAGTCGAACTTTACTGTACCGAACTCGTCGACAGCAAGTTTTTTTTATTAGGAAATCTTAGTCCTGTGTCTTGGAACATTATGGACTTCACTGCATTCATCTTTTCCTGTCATTCGATATAACTTCTTTCACTTATAAGTAGGCTCAAAATTTGCATCTTCAATTTAAATGATGCCAGCTGCACCTCTCTTAAAATAACAGAAGTAAATCCAAACTTCCTCCGAAAAAGACTTTTTCAACACAAAACTTAACATACTCCCCTGAAAAAATTATGCTGTCTGGAGTCACTTGTTCTTCAATGCTATATTGTTATTAGATGACCACTCTTACGATATTATGTTTCAAATCTGACGATATCACATATAAGGCAACCCCGAAGAACCTATGCCGTTGGGCTACAAAGCGATAACTCAAACATTATCGATATAAAGCTAAATTGAAGCGTCTCCCATCGGTAACTTCTATTTCTGTGAAGGAATAAACTTCGAAAGTATCATATTTGATTATACCCTGTACCGTATGGTACATAGGAAATATTAAGTTTGTGCAAGCCGAAAATGTATGTAACATATAGAAGGAGACGTTGGAGACACCCTAAAGTTACCTAAAATATGATCAGGCTGACTAGAGAAGTCGAGATACCCATGTCCGTCCGTCTGTCTGTCCGTTTGAACGCCTAGATATTTTATTTTTTTGATATCGGGGATGAATTATATAGCTCCCTTATGGGTGTTTGAGACGACCTCGACAAAAAAAAACTTAGATGGATAATTCGTTTGTTCATCAAGATATCGTAACCAAATTTGGTATCCAAACGTTTTTTATGGTTCCCAGCCACTGTACCCCATAGGACCGATCGGCCAAAATAACTTTTTTAAAGCAAAATTCGCTATATTTCGTTTTTTAATGAAGATATCGTAACCAGATTTGGCGTTTGGAAATTTTTTAGAGTACTTAAGCAATGTGCCAAATTTTAACAAAATCGGTTGACTATATTTAGCTCCCACAGGGCCGATCTACCAAAAAATCTATTTTTGAACAAAATTTGTTGTGTTTCGTTTCAAATTTGGTATTCGTAAGTTTTTTATAGTTCCTTAGCACTGTAATAAATTTAATCAAAATCGGCTGAGTATATCATATAGCTCCCATAGGACCACCAATCGGTAAAAAAAAAACGTTTTTTATACAAAATTCGTTGTGTTTCGTCATTTTGTAAAGATATTTGAAGTAAATTCGGGAATCATATCTCTTTTAAGGTATTGAAGCACTGTGTCAAATTTGATCGAAATCGGTTGACTGTATCATATAGCTTCCATAGGAACGATTGGTCAAAAAAATTGTTGCTTAAAAATTCTTCTGTTTTTGGTTTTTTTTGTTAAGGAACCGGACTTTATTGCAAGCTAGTGGTACAGGGTGTCCCAAAGTCGTCCGCGCCGGCTTTACGTACGCCATTTTTTTTTATTATGTTTACGTTTAATGATAGCAAGCACTACGATTGTGTGAATAGTGATTTTGAATGATTGCGCCATCTAGCGGCCTTAGAGAGTAATAAATGATGACGGTGACTAATATGACGTCTGATATAATAGATTTTTGCAGTGTATGTAGAACAGAAGCCCAAGTATTTTAAATCAAAATGCTTCACAACCTCTAGCAGCGATTTTGACATGTCCGCCTAGAATTCGGGACTATTAGAGCTAGAGAGATGAAACTTTGCCAGACTGTTGCTCATATTTCTTGAGTAGATCAAATTTGTTAAATCCATATCGATATCATTAAAAAATTCGCAAATATTTGCCGAACGTGAACTGAATAATCAACATACCTAATAATAATATTTAATTTGATAGAAATTTCTCTCAGTGTATGTGCGTGTGTTAAGGTGACAATATTTACAGCAATTTAAGTTGAATGCCAAACAAATTTTTTATTGCATAGCCAAGTGAGTGACAGAGAGAGAGCTAGAGGTAGAGCGGGACAACTACATCTGGCGGTCACACGCACAGATCAAAACTCACTTTGGCAGGCTTTTAGCTCTGCCATAATTCAGTCCGATAAGCATCTAAACTATCTACACGATCTCGAGATCCGTCGTTGCCAAGTTGCCAATTGCCAATTGGATTTTGGCTTGTCGCATTTCGTGTTCAAGTTTTGGGTCTTGGTCGAGTGGTTTTGGTCTTTGGTTGTTGCTTGTTGGTTGTTGGTTTCTTGACGGTGACAATATTTGCATGGCAGTCCGGGGAACAGGCGTTATCGCAGCTTGGGCGCTGTTATCGGAGCAGCATCTCATCATCAGTTGCATTGTGGATGCGCCATCAACGACAATGGTCGCAAATTATCTGCAAACCAAGTCAAAGGAGTGGCTGAGGGTGTTTACAGCTGGCGTTCTTGTAAAGTAGCCGCATTTGGCGGTCCGGGGTTTGGTCTTAATGGTTTTCTGACATTTTTAGGTTCGATTTTTATAACTTATGGCGTAGCAGATAAGGCAATGGCCTTTTTGCAACATTGTTGCATTGGATTTTTATGCGAAGTTTTTAAGCAGGATATCCACAATGTAATAAGAAGGAGTGCAATCTAAATAAATCAAGCCAAATATTATCTGTTAAGCGTTCTGATAAATGAGGCAAATAATTCAGCAGGTTACGAGCTGAGCAGAAGCACACTGGTCAACATGGGTTTTGTTGACGCAAGACAAGACATTCGTCACAGAATATTAGTTATTTAGTGAAAGTTACTCTTAAAATATTTGGAGGAATTATTCATAAGTAAGTTTTGATCTGGTCACCCTAAAAATTCAAAGTGGTTTCCTGTTCAATTAAGAAATCGATTTTTTTTCTCTAATTATTCGATATGCCTTTGGCTGATGACTATTTCCATTCCCTCAGTCCACTGCTTTAATGCAGTCTTCCAATCGTCATGCCTAAATATCGCTACTGCTTGGTCGCCTTGGTCATATCGCTCTTAATCTTAACTTTGCAGTTGCTACTCGTGTTGCCCAAAATTACTTTGGCAACGCTTGGCCCAGCGTTTGATCCCATCAAAGAAAGCCATTCAGCTCACGGCTGTTTTTTTGTTTTTTGTGGATTTGGTAGCAAGTCGCAACAAATGCCAACATCGAGTGGAGCAACTCTTTCTGCGAAGGACATCAAACAGAAGCGGCGATCAGTTCTAATTTGCATAAACATTCGTTTAACATTTATCCCAAAAACGTTTTCGTTGTCGTTTTTTTTTCACTTTGTTTTTTGTTGCTTTACTCTTTTGGTTTACCGCGTCCCTTACTCCGCGGATTTGCAGCTTCTGTCCTGCGCCCTCAAAAGTTGTCATAATTGTCGACATTTTTGGCTGGGCAAACAATTTTTGCCCACCGATTTCATTTCATTTCATGAATTCGTACCATTTTGGCAAAAATAACCGCTTCTGACAACAAACAACAACAACTTTACTGAAAACAACAACAACAACCAAAAACCAGAGGCACTGCAACAACAGTAGCCAGATATTGATGCTAATCTGAGCTTGGCAAGACGTTTACCAGTTGGCTTATTTTTACGGAATTTTAGGCTTTTTTCTTGTCTTTAGTTTAAGCAGTACATAAACCAAGTGCGATCAACCTTGGCCAGCAAATGGAGTTGTCGCGGTTTGTATGTCCTTTGTAAAAGATTGTCCAACAATGAGAGCTGCTTGAAATATCTTCAAGCAGTCATAAAAACTCAATTTGCGGAGATAATGCGAGTACTTAATTGAGTGAGTCTTGCATCTGCTTAACAGAACACTTACAAATTATATGTTCCTGAACTTAAGGAGCTGTTTCTGGAACTCGTAAGAAATCGCAGTCGAAAATAATAAATGTGTAGCTTTAACGAGTAAATGAGTCGGGTTTGAGGTTCAAAGACTGGATTTGAGTGCTTAGATGAGGTCTGCTATACTTAGTGATTCAAATTTAGTCTTTTCTCCAGAGAATTATTTTTTTACTGAAAGAGGTTTATTGGTCTTTTTAAACAGGAAAGGCATCAAACATCCCCTATCCGTAAAACTAATAGCTTGATAATTTAATTAATTACGGGTATTCACGCTTGCTATTGAGTTGATGAGTTAAATCGCACGAAAGCATCTGTGCGTAGTTTATGAGTTAAGTTCTTAAATTTGTGTTTCTGCTTTTTGCCACGAGATTTATATTTTAGCAGAAAAAATATCCAATATCCCCTATCCGCAAAACTATTTTTGTATTGTATAAGTCTTAATAATTGAATTAAGGGGAGGTTCTACAAAATTACGGCCTCTGCACACAGAATATTAATGCTGAAAGTAAACCAAAATGATTCTTAGATAATATCCAAACTTTCTTGTGTTATGGGATTTTTTGATGGTTATCCATAACCCATGTATGAAGGTTTTTTGGACTTGGGATTCGGCTGCTCAAATTCCATAAGGGAAGCCTCTGTCACCTGTTACGTTTTTTGTTGTATAAATTTTTGGAATTATTGTTTTTTTTCTTATTTTTCTATGAAATGTTATTAATTCTGAAATGTATATTGTAAAAGTATAGTTATCTCTTGGTTTGCTTGATAATTCCATTTTATTATTTGGAAATAATTATATAACTAACCAGCAGATGGCCCACTCTGAGTTTTAACGAAAAATCAACTGAAATGGGGACAATATAAGAAAATAATATCCTTTCAGACATGCTTTAAATGAAGAAAATCGGAACAATAGATCAAGAGCTGTGTTTGAAATTAGGTAGAAAAATTGAGTTGCATTCAAGACGCTCGATTTCTATAAATATCGATCGCATCGAAAAATCCTTTCGTACTAAGTTGAGTTTTTGATTTAGCTTTTTTCCTAAATTTATAAATTTGACTCATTCGTACTCTACGTCATATTAGTTTTTACTGTCACTTCAAAAATTTTAATCTATTAAACTATTCCTCCTTAAGTTAAATGGAGTTTGGTTTACCTTTATGCCACTTTCCGTATCATAAAATGCCTATCTCTTCTTCTTAAATCTTGTGGGTTCCATGGCAAAAGCTGAAAGAACTAGACTAGTGCCTGGGCTCAAAAAATGAGTTGGGAGCTGAAATTCCTAGCAGTATATTTTGTTGTTGCAAAAGGCATCCATTTTTTCAACAAGCGTGAATACCCTCATTTTTTAGTTAGTTTGCTTATCTTGACAATTATATGATTTTTGGATAAGTTTACTTTCAGTACTCTCTAAAAAGGAACTAGCACTTAAACTTTATGGTATGGTATTAAAGTTCAAATTGGCTTTTAATTATTATTACGAACCAATACACACAAACACATCGCAATAGGCTTAAAACCTTAGTATTGACAACCTCTAAAACACGCAAAAATATGATTTAAAATTCACCGACGCTTTCATGAGAACATCCGTAACATGTAAAACAAACAAAATAATTATTATCTAAAAAGAATATATAGAATAGAATTCATACTGATATCGGTTATTAGAGTGTTATCGTTAACAATTAGATATAGTAAAAATAGTCACGGAAACGTCAATGGTCTGCATCTATGGGCCTTATAATTCCCTAAATTGTACATAGAAGATAATATTGTACAAATTTTAATGAACATAAAACATTTTATTTTTTGAAACAGATGATGATTTATGATTGCATCGGTGGTTTAGTGGCCACCATAGTAACCAATAGAATTGCTCGAAAAGCTAATATAATAGGCGTAAAAAAGCTTTGAATGTGCGTTTCGGAATTATTATACAAAATCTAAAACGATGAATGAATATCAGCAGTACGTCACAAGAAGTTTAAATACACACCCCTCCTCAAAGAGCTTGACCTTAGGAAAACTCTTGGTAGTGTTGTTCCATAGCCCCCCGATTCAAAATTATCAAATCCTAAAATAGTACTTGCTTCGCTTCTGTTGAAAATTATATACATGTATATGTATTACTTACCACTTTTAGCGGAAACCAGGGCCAACAACGTTTTTTTTTTAATCTTATTCCAAAATTGATTACCTCAAGATTTTCTGTAACATCCTCTAAGTATAGATTGCCTGCAATGATGCATAATAATAAAAGCAGACAGAGGCCTTTAACCGATAAATTTCTAATATTTGTGGAACCAAGCCAACCCCTAGTTATTTGTTTACCTTCAAAGCTATTAGCCCAACAAAATAATTGCTTCAGTGCTCCAAAAATTATTACTATCCATTGCAGTTTGTTCCGCAGCTGACAGTTTTTAAAAGCTTATGTAATTCATGTGTCACTCACATAGCTGGGTTAGTACATAGTACATACAAGTGGTTAAACTCGAGCGGCACAATAAAACGTTTACGCCTTAAATTACGCCCATATCAAGATATAGACACATACAGCTGTCCCACTAACTGACAGGCGGCAACTGGACCAACCCAGCGCAATGCCCCATCAAGAAGCTGTGTCCCGACCGACCGACCGTCTTGGAAGCCAAATTGGAAATGAAAAGAAATAACTGCTCAGTGCAATCAAACTACATTTCCAATTTTATTTGTTTCCACTATCAAGTCAAAGAACTAGACGCCAGGAATAGAAAGTGCACAAGGAACAACGAACTTGGCAAAAAAAAATAAACATTAACGAGTGTACATATGTGCATGGTACTATAGTATGTATGAACATAAGTACATACATACATATGTACAAGCTCAAGAAACGCTAAACAACTCAATTAAAATGGTGAGCAAGGCATAAAAATGTACATACATATGTACGAGTATGTACGAGTGAGTATGTATAAATGAGTGCAGCGAATGGACTCCGTTTACATAACATATGGGTAATGCATGCAAAAAGGTTAATCGGTGGATGGGTGTGGTGCGGAGAGTGGGAGGGATAGGTCTGCAGCTGTTGACTGTTGTTGTTGCCGCTTTAAACGTTACAAGCAAGCAACGAAACGAGGGGTGTTTAAAAACATTTTAACATTTAAATTATATGAAAAATATTTTTCATTTGTCAAATATGGTAAAAAATTAGTTTATTTTAGGCCTGTACGCAGCAGCTGAAAACGCTCCCGTACAAAACAAAACTTCATTGGCTGGCAAACTTTCTTAAAAGCGGTACGCTGAGGTTATAAGAAAAGAGTACTGCCTCCTTTTTTTTTAGAAAAATGTAAACAGCTGTTCTTTTTTGCCGTCACAATCAAAAGTAATGTACAAAAACTTAGGTTGAAAAAATAAATTTTATTTAATTTCGCTCTAGCAAAATTCATAAAATTAAGAGGGCAGAAAAGTTTTCTTATACAGCCATTTTTTATTTTCAAATATTTTAGATCGCTCCAACCAGGGGCGCACAGAGTCTGAAGGGGCCCCGGGTAGAATATTGTGGGGCCATTTCTTTCAAATTCGCATATAAATGGATTATAAATGAAATAGGAATAAAACGAACATATCAATTTATTTTTGTTTATAATAATATATTTTTTAATGTCACTGTAGAATTATCGTGACATAAATTTTACATTTCCGAAGATTGAATAAACAATATACACGCTGATAAATGATAGGCATTTCCTTGTCTTTAGTGCACTGAACTCTTCAATAATCTTCTCAAAACTGATACAACTCGCCTTTCGTGCTCAATGCTGATAATCATTAGGTGATTTAACCTCTCCTCGCCCATGGTGGATCTCAATTTGATTTTGATTAGAGCAAGCTTGCTGAAGGCTCTTTCTCCGGAAGCAACAGATGATGGCAAAACAAGTAAAAGTCTCAATGCGATACATACATGTGGCAAAACATTCTCATACCCACACACAGATATAAGGCTCAGCAGCTCCAAGGCAGAATTGGTATCCCATTTCATTACTTTGCGAATCCTATGTAACAAATCGATTTCTTCTCGCAGATCACTCTCAACAAAATCATTCGGATATGCGTTTTTCAGTGCACTTGCAGCTGTGAAAGATGGCTCTTAAAAATCAGCTCCGGCGTTTTCATATTCACGTGCGGCGAATTCGAGATCACTCACACTTCGCTATGGCTCAATAATAGATGTGAGGAGCTTCGACAATTCTGATATCCTAGAATGCAGCTCGCCGAGCTCATTCAACAAGAGATCCACTGGTGGGAAGAAGACTAGAACTTTAAAACGTTCCTCAGGGCTCTCAAATACATGCTCAGTGCCTGATTCTTCATCATGAAATGGTTTTTTCTTTCGAATGCGCTTTTGGCTTTCTCTGAGCTCAGGTGTTATCTTTAAATTTGTTGCAACAAGATGAGCTTCTGTCAGAATTGCTGTCCAAGAATCTCTCAAGCGAAAAGTTGATCAACCCTGCGAGCTGCTTGTTCCATCGTTAATTTTGAATTCTGTAGAATTTTGTTTGTGATGTCGAGGCATTGCAAAAATTTGTACCAAATGGTTGTCAAAAGAATGAAGTCGAAAGACTGAAGCCACTTGAGCGAAGTAGCAAAGTCTACATGAATTTCTGGTAACAAATCCATTTCAAGAACTTTTCTAGAGAAGCGACAATACCTTTATAGTTGTTAATCAATGGGCGAACAGCGTCAATCCTAGCACTCCATCTAGTCATAGATATTGCATGAAGAGACAGTTTCGCAGCTTCAATTAGAACTTTCCACCTGGTTGGTCTGAGAGCGAATATCTTTTAGAGTTTTTAACATTCCCAAAATACGTTTTCGCCTCTATGTTTGCTTCCATCGCATTTACGCCGCAAAGGTTCATAGTATGAGCACCGCACGGCGAATAATACGGTTGATAGCATTTATTTAAGATAATAGCTCTGACCTGTTTATATTCCGAATTGTTAAGGTCCTGATGGTGTTGCGGATACGATGGCGGCTTTCGGCGCCGGTGGTCGGAAGTTCGATATTCCGCTTCGGCAAATTTTATTTATCATGTTTTTCAGACTCCTTCGATTTCACAGACGCAGCCTTTGTTTATCCCTCAATGATACGACTCCAATTTGAGTTATACACAAGCAATTGTCAAATTCCCCAAACATTCAAGTATGCGGAAGAGAGAGAATTAAGGGCCAGACCGAAACATCAAATAAATTCTTCATTTAAATTCTCATCTGAAAAAAATTACTACGACTTAAAACAAAAATTGCCATAAATTCTGACGGAATTTTTCAAAGCACCTCCGAAATATTACTATAAACTCTTGGCATCTTGGCCAACGTGAAGCTAAACATATCCGTCCCCACAGAAAAAAATAGCGTCACTATCGCAGTAATTGGGTCTCGAAAGTTTGCTATAAACTATAGGAAAAAATTAATGTTTCATGTCGTCTGAAGATGCTTTGCCATGAATTAGAGTATAATTTCAGTGAAAAAACGATACTAATTTTCAAGAATTTTTCTGCGTGTACCAATTTTGTCAAATTCTGAAGCTTGGCCTTAAACTCAAAATTCTCAAAGAAATTTAAGTTATGACGAAAATCCAATTTAATTTAGCACTGATCACGTTTTCCGTTTAATATTGAATTATTTTAAATTTAATTTAATTTAAGAACTCAGACTTTTTGTTTTTACAATGGGATGTAAGATAAAGAAAATTTTACAATTAGAACATATTGCGTTCAAAGAAGCCAAGCAACAGATTTTATTATGATCGTTTTAATTTGAATGACTACCAAATAATACCACACTTCTTTGGTAGAGACATAGTGTTCGTTCTTGTAGAAAATAAAGTTTTTTGTGTTGTAACGATTTTGGCTGCTGCGTAAAAGGGAAACAAAAAAAAAAGACTACCGACTTAACTCTCCTCCTTACACTTAAATTTTTTTAAAAAATCAACATTTTTGGGCTTCAAATAATTTTTTTGTTCAAAATTCCTGTTAGCTAAGGAAATATTAGCTTTCCGAGTCGCTAATCTTGAATTTGGGGTTGAAATTTCACAAATATAAAATTTCGGACGAAAGAATTTACTCTCCAGCGGCCAACTTTTGTGTTGAAAAGCGAGTTAATCAATAACTAGAAAATAATATTTACCAAAAAATATATAAGATCTTTGTATGTTCTATCTAAAAAAAAATTAAAGGAAAATAACTTCTTTTTAAATCAACGGGTTCCTTAGAGCATTATGATTAAAATTGGGGTTACTCTTCGTTCTTCCCACTGTTCACAGCGCTTTTAGACAACCATCAACAAAAGGACTTACAGTAGTTAAGAAATGCTCGAGGCCCTAAGCTGTACTGGGAGTTAAGGATAGCAGGAGAAAAAGCATCTAATGACGTCATAAGTTCAGCTCAGCCATGAGAAGGCATCCTGGCAGAAATCATCAATATAATGTGATATTGGAATTGAGAAAAATGCAATCACTGGAGGTGCCTGATGCTGATTACTCGGAGATACCGATAAGTAAGATCCTTAGAGGTTGCCGTAAAGGCTTACAAAGGACCATGAGATCGGACCTGCGACAATCTTAAAGAAGTAAATCCATTACCACAAGCCAGAGACCAACAAAAATTTGTGTGATGATCATCTAGAATTAAGTTAGCCGTATATCTTCTCTTAAGGAAGCATTTGAAACATTGGAAACATTATTTGAAGGAAACAAAAAAAAACACTTACCAAAATGTATCCCGCTTAAAAGGATCCTTACATGTCCAGTGAACTTATCAATCCGCCCTCTTACTAAATGCCCGTTCACATACATGGCTATTTTGGAATATGTCGCCTTAGTTGCGCTTTCGTGTTGGCTGCTGCAGCAGCTCCCTTCCATGCCTTTCCCACTCCGTCTGTCTCGCCGTCTGTCTGTCTGTCACTCTCTGTCTGCCTTGATTGGCGTTTGAGTTGCGCGTGCGCCTCTCTTTCGAGCGAAACAATTAATTTGAATAATTAGCAGCTAACGATGCTGTAGACGATGACGACAAAGACGAGTACGTACTGTACATGGTAGATGACGATGAAGGAATGGGTAAGACTGCGAAGGTGATGACGACGACGACGTTGACGATGACGCTGACGCCGATGTCAACTGCGCTGCCAGATGTCGGCAGCATGCAAGACGATTGTCACGCCATTGCCAGAAGTTAAAGGCGCGTCAATGGGAACCTTTTGCGATTTATGCCGCCCATATAAAAAAACCATTTGGCACTTGAGAATTTATGTGCGCTTGGCCAAGGAGCAGCAGCGCCAAGAGCAGAATTGGAGACAACAACCACAACGACAACAACAACAACTCCAATGAGTACGTCACACGAAATGATGAATTACTCGCCGGGGACGCGCGTCAAACTTTGATGAGCGCTGCGCTGTGCCTGACTCTACCTGGAGACTCTGTGCCGTTGACTATGGCGTGAAATTAGACAAAAGGATATGCTGGCGGCAAGCATACGTCATGTGTGTCATATATGTTTTGTACACTGAAAGAAAAGCTGTGAACTAAAACGATTGATATGATTTGAAAGTATTCCAAAATATTTTGAATTAGAACATGTTAATGGGCTTAGCACCTTAAGTCAGAAAGATGGAAATGTAGGAAATAAAATTAAATTAAAAATTTTAAAAACCCCCGACACAAGAACTTAAGTAATTTTCATTTAAAAAGTAAAAAAAATAAAAGAAACTTAATGTTAAAGTACCTAAGAATCTATAAATAATTCTAAAAAATACGTCCCGTCTAGGACCACTCGCACATAAGTCACCTTTAATACAAAAAAACTAAATTGAAATCACTGCATGCGTTCGGGAGTTACGATGCCATAGACGGACAGACAGACAGACAGACACGTCAAACTTATAACACCCCTCTTTTTTGCATCGGATGTTAAAAAGACTTTCGCAAACTGATTTATGGTCATATTTATATAATCGTTTTGGGATAGCTAAATTAGAAATTGAGGTCAGCAGGTCCGAGTGTTGATATAACCTCAAAAAATCATAGAAGTAGAGGCTTTTAGGAAATTAACTCAGAAAGGAATAATTATTTAACAAAGAACAAGAATTGGTTCGACTATTACAAAATGTTAAGAAGTTTTAAAATTAATTGATTTTGACGTTTAATTTCGAAAAAAGGTCAACCTATAGAAGTTTTCTCAAATATCCTAAATGGGCTTTTGTTGTAGTGATGGCCTCTTCACTAGAGTCCAATAGTTTTCCGCCAACCCACCCCACCAGAACACAAAATAGTTGTAGGTTGCACGTTGACTCGGCTACTTGGAACAAAGCCGAGATCATCCGGAGAGCTTACGGTCCATTGTGATATGTTTATAATAGTCACGAGAATGGAATGGTTCGGGTTGGAGAATATAAATACCCTGAATTCCGCATGATCTTTCTACTTGTTGAAACATTTTAAGGTTTCGTTAAAAATAGTCTGGTCAGTTTTTAGCTGATTAGGAAGACTGCTTAAGTCTTCAACAAAGGGTTTCTCGAGATTTCCTAAGAAGTGCTTGATGTTTTTTCTCTCCTTCTCATTCTCGCAGCTGCCGCAAAAGTCCTGGTGGCGAACATGCATACTCTCTGCCTCTCTTCGCAATTGGTATCATTTAAGGTTTACTATATGAATAATATTTACAGATAATCATGGAAAGGGTTCAATGGAAATCATGGAGGATTGAAGCACATTGGACTTCGCTTCCAAGATTTTCTGTGTGAATAAAATTAGCTGGTAATCGCGTTATCTCATTGAAGCCAATAGATTTAATTCTCTCTTTTTCTGATCGTTCGACACACCTTCGTCTTCTTTGGTGCACGTTCAGCACTGCTTTCACTGTTCCTTGATCTATGGTTGGAATGGTTACGAAACGATGCAAAAGCTTGTTGGGATTGCTGGAATTTAAATTGCAAGAGCTTGACAGAGTTGCGTTTATGGCCAAGTCTCTCGATTGCTTCAGCCATCGCTAGTATAGTTTTTCAATGATTGATCGACATCTCCTCAATTCTGATTCCAACAGAGGAGATCATGGAGTACAAGTTCAAAAATAACTTTATCACTAGTATGAGTAGGAAAAGCAAGTGGTCCACCTTAGAGGCGAAGCACCCTATGAAAAGACACACCATTGTGTGGTATACGGTCTTTAACAAAAGAAGGCAACGGCTTGGGACTCGTGGGATCAAGAACGCTACTATCAAAACCACTGGGAAAGTACACCAGCGTATATCAGGCAGAAGTATGTGCTATAGGTAGGTGTGTGGACATAAACCTATCCAGGAGATGTAAGGGCAGAGAAATCGCTAATCTATCAGACAGTCAGTCGCTGTAAACGCGGTGACTGGCTCAACAATAAAATCAAAATTTGTTTGGGAAACCTTTTAGGACGCTGGAACAACATTTCCCACTGATAGGACGTAATAACATTTCTGGGAAAGAAATTGCTGACCAGCTGGCAAGAAACGATGCTGCGATACAACTAATACGGCCTGGACCCATTTGTGGTTTTGGCAGACGACTAGTCTACGACAGTCCAAGCCGCTTCTCGGCTGCTATATTTTGAATTGGTTCAAGAAAATCCCACCTGGCCAAAATTCCTTTAGGATACTGACCTGGTTACTTACGGTCACTGCAGGCTAAGGAAATCGAACACTTGTAGTTTCTGTGAAATATAAGAGGAATCCTCCCAACACATACTTACGGAGTGTGATGTAAATTTATCTCCATAATTGGAATGGCCCCGTAGCTTTAGAACTAGTACGGAGCATAATAGATCCTAGGACTCGCAGTGCAGCAATTCACGATATTCCAAAAAGGAACAGAGGGCCTCGATTTTTACGATATTGCGCCAACGACTTCGCTTCGCTCGAATTAAGATTTACCGACGCCAGCTTAATGTCGATTTAACGCCGCCATTTGAGGGCAGGTCTTCCCCTCCTTCTGCTACCATTCGGAATCCAGCCAATGGCAGATATCGTCGAGCTCCTTGTGCACAGTGTGTCCGATCCAGTTTTATTTGCTTCTCAGCTTTTCTTGACGGGTGGGTTTTTAACGTGTCTGGACCCATAATTCATAGAAATTAATTTTAAGGCTACTTTACCACTTTCGCATACTGCTCCCAATAATAAAATATAAATATCTTTATGAAAAGTACCAAACGCAAATCCGTAACTTTTTAATGGAAAACGATGTTAGAGCTATGGAAGTACTATCCTTTGACAAATAATACCTATTATTAGTAATACCCAATTTCTCTGGGTGTACTCTCTGTGTGTCCGTGCGTGTGTCAGGTTGACTTTGCACTTGAGCGTGTGCGAGCAACAACGCGCCTTGACTTAATGAAAATGACGATGCGCAGTTGCTTTGTGCTTGGCGTGCTTTAATCCTTGCCAGCTCCTGCCTAATGGAACTAGCCTGGGACTTTGTCGGTTATTGCTTTAGGTGTGTTCGTGTTGTTTGCCATGTTGTTGCTGTTGTCGGCAGGCGTTAATTTATTACAAATTATTATGATTCTGTTTATATATATATATATTTTTTTTGTTGCAACGTTTTCCTGGTTTTTTCCTGGCCTCATATTTTTTTCTACAACAACAAAAACAACAAATCTCGTTGAAGACGTCTAGACAAATGCACTTCAAAGGTTAACATGATAAATGTCGTTTGTTGCATCTGACGCTACAACTTTCTGCTGCTGCTGTTGTTGTTGTTGTTGTTGGTGGTGTTGCAGTGGCAGCAAGTTGTTGCAAATGGCAAAATGTCGCTAGGGCAAATAAATAATAATATAAAATGCAAGCTGACAATTACAGAGGTATATGTTATAATTATCGAGTTGTGTAAAGCCAACAAATTAATCAAATGAAATGGCTAATTAAGCATTGAGCAAAGAACAAGTGATGATAATGACATAATCAACTGTTGAATGCAACCCTGAAACACAACGAGGTGATGCCAATCTGCTGAAATAAAGTGTTTTTTTTTAAGACGTTGACAGTGTGGTTTATTAATAGCAAATAAAAGCAGTTCCGGCATTAAAGCATCATTAGAGTTCAGGAAAAGATAGTCAAATTGGAATATAAAAAGAAAACGACCTTATATCGTATAGATATATTATAAAGGTGTTTTTAAGAAGGTCCCCAATAACATTATCCGTGTTAAAAGATCAATAAAAATTCATTAAACTTTTGCCAATAATAACAAAACTTTATCTTTGATGACATAAATTAAAAAGTGATTGAGATTGGCTGTGCAGAAAACTGGTTAAATTTTGTATGGTAGCTATATGTAATAGTGTACCAATTTTGAACTAAGTTCATACAAATTTTAAATTTAATATAAAATACAAAAGACACAAATTTTGGTCAAGATATTAAGAAAAATACAAGTATTTTTCGTAATTTTACACACTTGTGTTTAGTTTGATCAAAATTGGTTGAGTATTTTAAATAGCTGTCATACAAAAATGGAGCCAGTGCTCTCTTTTTCAGGATGACTTTAATAACGCACTTGCGCATTTCGTAATATTTGAATTCTTGGAGCATGCCCCTAGCCGATAACATAGAACAACCTGCTCCATAGCTTTGTACATTACCTTTGGATTCTCTTTGACAAATTGCAAGTTCTGGAAAAATAGAAAATCGAGAAATCGTAATAATTATTTTGTATGCTAAGTATATAATTTGACCAAAACTTTACCTAGCTTTTGCAGCGTTACCTGGACTACGGAGTGTCAACGCGTGTTCTCAATTGAAAAATATTAGTAGACTTCATGTAGCTAATGTTGCTTGTTCAGTCTTCGTTCATATTTCGTCCTGTATAATTTACTTCAGCCAATAGTCTCTGGCTTAAATTTTAAATTTGAAAAATGGTTAGGCGTAGTCGAACCCCTATTTTGGTTGAATCAAAACTTTGATATCAAACTCAGTACGAAAGAGGCCTGGATCTCTCTTTCGACAGCTCATCCAATAAAACCACATACAATAAAGTAGTACACAGACACATCCCTCTCTGATCAAGGAAGTGACCTGGGGCTAGTAGGACCCAGATCCAATTATTGCGAACCACTAGGCAGACACAACAAGCTGAAGTCTGTGCTATTGGAAGATGTGCAGAATTCAATCTGCGCCAAAACTACAATGACAAGGATCACAAGATCACATCAAGGCTTGTGAAAGAAGTGAGAACTTTACTGGAAAAATTAGGAATAAGCTTAATCGTGATGGGTTCCAGGTCATAACATTTCTGAAAATCAGCTGGCAGATAAACTTGCAGGGACCGGTGCTGCAACACTGCTAATCTTACCTGATCCACACTGTGGGATTGGTAACCATGTGGTACGGGACATACTGTGAATAGAAAAGGATAACAAACCACTGCTTCACTGGGCACAGATACCAGAGCTTATAGAGTCCTTTCTAACTACAACCGTAAGAGGTTTAGGGAAGGGAGGGAAGAACACCGTGAGAGTCCTGACGGGACATTGTACGCTCCGTAGCCAATTAAATAAAATTGGCATAGCGGATAGCGGACTATGTCGCTTCTGTAGCATGGAGGTAGAAACTTTATTGCAGTTATTATTATGGCACTCAGCGGTAAAATAAACAAGCTCCTGAGCATGTAGGTTCTCCCACTGGAGATCGTTGTTACCCTAAGTGCAAATAAGATTCTGGAATATATGCAGGATATAATGCTTTTGGGAAAGCTCTGAGCCATGAAGGGGTACAAGAGAGTGGCGGTACATTTTGCACCCAGTAAGATTAGGTTAGGTTAGGTTACACTGGCCGGCCACACAAGAGAGTGCAGCCTAGCATAGACCTTTTGGTCCTTAGCTGTGCCAGATTTGAGGTTATTACGCAAAGTGATGGTCGGTTAAAAATTGGACTTTTTTGGCGAAATTAAGTAGACGGTCAACTTGCAGCCCAGGTTCTCCTAGGGTAGTCAAACAATGTCTAGAGATGGCTGGGCAGTCGCAGAGTACGTGTGCTAGGGTCTCAGGGACTTCCGGATCCCTGCAGATCCTGCATAATTCCCTTGCCGTTAGTCCCATCCTATGCGCATGCTTCGCTAAGAGGCAGTGTCCTGTTAGCACACCCGTGATGGTCCTGCATTTAGTGCGTGAGAGTTTCATTATAAAGTTATTTTGTTTTCTGCCGTAATGAGCCAGCATGATTTTCGCTGTGTGACAGCTGTCTAGATTTTTCCATCTAGCTTCAGCTCTGCGCTTCATGTTGCACTCCAGCATAGCGTAGAGATGTTTGATCGGTCGGCGTACGTCGTGTATTTGTCCCTCCGGAAGCTCAACACCGCTTTTGGCAATTGCATCCACCATTTCATTCCCCATTATGCCTTTATGTCCAGGCACCATTTCATTCCCCATTATGCCTTTATGTCCAGGCACCCAGTACCAAGGACGTGGAAGGAGGGTGTACAGTACGATACAATTGCCTTGATAGCGGCTTGACTATCTATAAAGATAGTTGAAGTGTTCTAGTTGAAGTGTTGGCGCATGCCAGCTCAGCCGCCTTCATTGCGGCGAATACTTCAGCCTGGAAGATGCTGCAGTGGTCCGGAAGCCTATAACTTTGACTTACATTAAGCTCCGAGCAGTATACTCCAGCACCAACGCCCTTTTCCATCTTTGAGCCGTCAGTAAATAGGTTATAGGTATTGTGACTGGGTATAAGGCCTTTACGCCAGCCGTCTTCCTCCATCGTCACCTTTGCCTTTCTCCCAAATTGTAGGCGCGGTATGACATAGTCAATTTCGTCAGAGAGCCCCCGTCCTATTGAACTATGTCCGAAGCGAATGTTCTTAAAAAGACCCGCCGATTTTAGGCGCCCAGCTGTACGAGCAGCTGAGTACTCCGCGTAGAGGTCAATCGGAAGTAAATCTAAAATGATGTTTAGCGCCGCTGTGGGTGTTGAACGGAGAGCCCCTGTAGTGCACAGCGATGGAAGTCGCTGAACGCGTTCCAGTGGCACCCAGTAACTACATATAATAATAATAGCCCCAATTCTGTATAATCAAACTTTCCCTTAAAGCTCAAGTAGCAAGTTCATTGTTCTGCAAGCAGCCCCGGAATCATTCATTCTTGAAGAAATATAACTATGTAGTTCATAACTAATTCTGCAGGGTTACTCTTAGATCTTCATAGCTCCACAATTGATAAATTTATAAATCGATGATGCATTATATTATACGCTTTCAAGAATTTAAATATAGTCTGCAAAATTTAAATAATAATTACATTTAAAAATTAATTTTTTCGCTTTCAACAAATAGCTCCCAATTTTAAATATTCCATACACAACTGAACCAGTTTGCTACTAGTTGAAACTTATGCACAAAAATGCTCAGCCCATTAAAAATCTGTGTTAAACATACTAGTTGCAGTCATGCTAGCTTTGGGACATACCAGTTATACACTTGGAGTGGTTGCGAACCAGTTCATAGCTGAATATTTTTTTCTGCAGGCCATGTGTAATTTTAATTTCTTGTTTTATTTAAACCGTTTTCACATTATGTAAGCTACATAAAAGTATATGTTTAGCTAATTGGTGTCAGAAAATTTGCATACTATTGAAGAACAAAAAAATTGGCTTGAAGCCAGAAGCGCTGATTTTTCCTTTGGTCTGACAATAATGTGGTGAATGGATTGCAAGCTGCAACAACAACCACAACAGATGCAACAAACAGGCAACAAATAACAGCCAACACTAAGCTGCGACTTTAGCCAAATTAAGTTGTCCAGTTGGCGTCGTACGCACAGCGGGTTCCAAATAACAATCTCCTGTTTATGGAAAATCCTATAAAAAACCAACTAAAACAAAACAAAAAAAACTGCTTCAACAACTTTAAAACGGAAAAATTAACAACGAACCAAAAAATGAATTTAACTCATATTTCTTAGCAGTCAAAAATAAAGTGTTGTTTTTTTCTTATGTGCGTTACATGTACCAGACTCTGCTTCATTTAGGCCACCATTTGCAGCTCTTTGGCCATTTTATTTCATAAATATATAAATTGTCAATATTTGACACATATACTACGTGGCGCTGTGGCAATCACTAGGCACCAAAAAGGCAACCGCCAACTACACAAATAATGCATACATGGGTAGGAAATAAAAATAAGAGAATCGAGCCGACTTTAAAATACACTGCACTTTAGGGAATATCTACGGGGCTTAAATTAATACGCAGCTATAGGCAAAGGCAGTTAAGTTTTACGAATTCTTTTTTATAAATTTGCGGCTTAAGATAGGAAAAGGGTCTTTCCAAAACACTACAAGGGTACCCGAAATATGTTGCGATCAAAAAAAAAAAACTATTGGTTATACGAGGTTGATTGAGCTGCCTATACGTTTAATGCATTTTTACTTTAATGAGGTGTGAATTCTAAGCTGCAATAGGTAAAAAGTTCTATTTTGCGCTTTAGCCATTAACCTTCTTAAACCAGTTGTGAATTATATGCATCAGCAAAAAAAGTGTTTTTCATTTATGTTTAAAGTGTCTGTAATGGTATACAGTGATGGCTTTCATAATCAGGATTAAGATTGAAAATTTTTCCAAAAAAAGTAGACCACGATACCGATAATATGTAAGATATGAGTTAATGGCATGCATATGGCTTTAACCGTAAAAGATGACAGTTTCGATCATTTACAAAAAAAACCTGCAATTTTTTGATTAGGAAAATTGGATCCCTCTAAATCGGGCTTATTATGCTGTAAGCAGCTGTCTTATGTTAAAAATTCCGAAAGTCGTAGGATATTTTATTAAAGCCATTTTCTCATCCTTTAAAAACGAACATCAAGATAGGTTTGATATTAATTTTTTAAAATAAATTTTTACTTATCTGTGTTTAGGTTAGTCTCAATGGCAAAAGTCGTTTTGTTGGGATCTTAATTTTTTGTTTCCAATATAAGTTGCCGCACATTTGTTTTGGCTGCGGCGGCAAAGCAGCACAGCTGCTATGATTACTGGCGCCATCTAGAGTAACTTGGTGGCGCACTCGTGCGTATTTTTTATATTTTTTCTTCAGAATAAATAGGACAGCACTATTTCAGACAAGTTGCGACATGATCGGCTGTTCGTAAAAAAACTACGTTGTTCTCTCTCGATGTACTCCTTTGTAAGGGTATAAAAAATATATTAACTATCCACCACAATGCAAAAAAACAAGTAATAACAAAATGGTATTATTTTTTAATTTTACAAGTCCAAAATATTTCTGCAAATTACGAAAGTTTCATCGATGTATCTCCTCATCCATCCGTCGTCCCCGTTGGTAGTTGCTTTTGTTGCTGTCGATAAGTCTGGGCCTCGGGTTATTTTGCGCACGCGCATCGGCGGCATTAGTCTTGTTGTTGTCATTCGACAGCAAAAATTATTATCTAAAAAAAGAAATATCGAAAAAAAAAGATTGCAAAAAAACAACTGACATTTGCTCGTTAATAAGTTCGTTTGGATTTTTAGCTGGTTGAGGTAACCAGCTGACCGAAACGACTCTTGGCTTGGTCCACAGTGTTGGTTGCATGAGACTGCCAATAATTTAGAGCTTTTTATAAAAATGTTGTTGTTGGCAACATGGCGGCAACCGTATTGAGTACTGCGGACTGTCTAAGATTTATATCATAATTTATTTATTAATTTCATTAAGTAAATTTGGATTTGATAAATGGCGTTTGGGATTTCTGTTTTATATTTTTGAGCTCAATTTTTGGTAATTTTTTAAGTCGACGGCTGCTGCCGAAAAGTTTACTGTAGTTGCCGACAACGTCGAAATTGAAACTATAAATAATATTTTAATAACATGTTTGGGATTACAACATTTTTAAAAAATACTATAATAATAATAGTTACTGGTCAACAATACTGACAAAGAAGAAAACCATCTTAAGCTCTATGCGAAAATTTTTTCCAATATTTTCTCCATCTCTATAGTATAAGCCCTAGTGTTTAAACCTGTTGCGAATTACCATTCTTATATGCTCTTATGCTTAGAGCATATAAGAATGGTAGTGCAATTTTTTTTAATTTACAAGCAGTGCAGCCTGATTAAATAAAAATATGCTCTCAAAATGAAATTAAACTAAATACGCATACAAATTAAAGCGATTGACGATTTAAAATGTCATGAAAACAAAACTATTATTTTTTTACCCTGTACCGTATGTTACAAAGGGTATATTAAGTTTGTGCAAGCTGAAAATGTATGTGACATATAGAAGGAGTCGTCGGAGACACCCCAAAGTTTCCTCAAATATGATCAAGATGACTAGAGAAGTAGATATTCCCATGTCGGTCTATCCGACTTGTCCGTTTGAACGCCTAGATCTTAGAGATGGTAAGAGCTAGAGTAACCGAACTTTCACATTAGATCCCACAATATTCTATAGGAGAGAAGTTTACTTTATTTTTTTGATATCGGGGTTAAATTATATTGGGTGATTCATTAAGACCTTTTTTTTTAATGATTTGGCAAATGCAAATTTCAAAGGAATGATGGGATCTTTATTTATGATTTCGAAAGGATATTTTATGGCATTTATTTTTTAAAAATAATCTTGTTCAAATGTTGGCCGCAACTGCGTTTTAAATGGTCCATCCTGAAGGTTCAATTTTCCATGACTCGTTCAAGCATTTCCACTGGTATTTGGCTAATAACACGAGTAATTTGGCTTCCAATGCCTCAATCGTTGCTGGTTTGTCCACGTAAACTATTGACTTTACGTAACCCCAAAGAAAAAAGTCGAGCGGTGTGATTTCGCACGATCTTGGCGGCCAAGGTACGGGTCCCGTACGTGAAATTAATAGCTTACTAAATTGACCTCGCAATAGAGCTATTGTTTCATTGGGAATGAGGACCCGAGCGCCATCCTGTTGGAACTAAATGTCGTCGAGATCACGGGCAACAATTTCAGGCCGCAAAAAGTCCGTTAATATGGTCCGATAGCGTGCGCCATTGATGGTAACGTTCGCACCTTGCTCATTTTTAAAAAATACGGACCAATGATTCCACCAGCCCACAGACCGCACCAAACCGTCGTTTTTCTTGGATGTAATGGCAGCTGGTGAACCTCTTCGGGTTGATCTTCTCCCCAGATACGGCAATTTTGCTTATTGACGAAGCCGTGGAGCCATAGTTGAGTTTAGCGCCTTTGTTTGTTGGTATAAGCCATAACGCGTTAAATTTAACCAGTTGGGCTTACAATGATTGTACACCTATACCTCGCTATACGGCCGCTCTTTATACGGCATTTCGCCGTAACGGCCTTCTACAATTAAGGCATGGTTTCGATTTACGGCCAAAAATGTTTCGCTATAACGGCCACAAAAACTTTTTTAATTTATTTTTTTTCAAATGTCTCGAGATTAACACTCCAAAAAAATCGATTATTAAAAAAAGGAAGAACTATTAATTATATTGATTGAGGACAATTACAAACACAGAATGTCAATGAGTCAAATGTCTATCCAGGAAAAAGCTTTAAGTAATATCGAAAATTTAAAGAATGAGAATATCGATGAATCTGCTGAAGACATCACATTCCAAGCAAGCCAATGATGGTTTAAAAAATTAAATTATGGAATTTGGCAATAAAAATGTACGTGATTACTGTTGGCTAGTAGGTTAGGTTAGGTTAACCCGGCCGCCGGCTTTAAAAAGGCCCGCGCGGATCTCTAACACCCGTTTTCCTTGATGACAAAACTCAGATGGAGTCTCAGCCTGTTGCTACGATATAACCTACAATCTTCCTCGGGCATATAGTTTCTAGCTCTGCAAGATTATGGAGGAAATAGTTTCTAAATAGTTTTTCCTGCGTCAACTTAGAGCTTCGCTGCATGACCGGTGATCGCTCTGACAACCGTCGAGCACTGCGATCGATTTAGTCTGCAAAGCTTAGAGAAGCGTTTTGCGTCAATTTTTGGCCATATTTAGCGATTGAGTCTACAATGGGGTGTATTGTTCCACATCCTCTGGGCATGAGAGAGTTATAGCTTCAAAGTGGCCAACGGCATACGGATATCCTTCATATGTGGTAGAAGGGTAGTGGAAGTGCCGTGTCTGGCCAATTCATCTGCTATTTCGTTGCCTGTGTCCTGGTACCCAAATGAGGCTAATAACAAACTGCTTTGCCATCTCTTGAATAGATTGCGGCAGTGGTTGACTGACGTCGAATTTAAGGATTGCGGATATTTATTGCACCGGTTTCTAAACCAGTAAGCAGCGTTGGACCTCATTTATGGCAATAATCTCCGCCTGAATAACTCTGCAGTGGTCCGGAAGTCGGAAGGACTGCCTAATATATAGATGCTCAGATAAGACCACGCCTCCAACCTGTTGAGTTTGGATCCGTCTGTAAAAAAGCTCATGCAGTCTGTTTGACCTGGTTGATTTTCCATCCACGAAGGGATAGTGGTGGTAAAAAACGTAGAGGTATACTCTGTAGGTATATAATACTCAGTAGCAGACACACTTGTGTCTTCTTTTAGAATCAATGAGTTTCCATATCCCGAGACTGCCCAGCTGGTCACCAGATAGATGGGTCTTACTATGGCGGTATACAGTCATCGGACCACCAGAGGGGGCGTACCCCATTCGAGTTCTATTGTTTTCTTACAAGCAAATAGTGCTGTGTAAGCTTTCTAAACTCTATCTGCAATGTTTGGATTCCAGCTCAGTTTCTTGTCTAGTTCAATTCCCAAGTATCTTCTACTATCGCTGAAAGACAGGATGGAGTCATTTATTCTAGGTGGAGATATTTTTGAGATCATATACCTTCTCGTAAGGAGGATAAGCCCCGTTTTTAAAAGGCTAACGAGTGCCCAAAGTGACAGTTCTTTTAATTTTCCCGTCATGAGATCACAAAAGGACATACCCCATATGAGTTTGGGAAATTGTTTTCTCTCAGGCAAAGAGCGCTTTATAAACTTTCTAAACTCTGTCTGTAATGTTTGGATTCCAGCTCAGTTTCTTGTCTAGTTCAATTCCCCAAGTAATTGCACTATCGCTGAAAGGCAGGATGGAATCATTTATTCTGTGGAGATAGGTTTGGGATCTTATACCTTCTCGTTAGGAGGTTCCGTTTATAAAAGGTTAACGTTTAACACGCTTTCGAATGCCCAGAGTGACAGTTCTTTTTATTTTCCCGTCATGAGGTCACAAAGGGTCTGTGAAACTTTTCCACATATGATTATTATATATCTTATTATAGAAGGATTTTTCTATGTTGGAAACTACAGATTGGAGTGAAGTCTCTGTTGATCTTTCCTTACAATAAGCGTGTTTTGATTTTGACAATAGCCTTATATCGGTCGACCATCTGAGCCGACCGACGCTAGCCTATTGGTTAGTGCCTATCAGCACTAAAATAATCTTATAATAATAAATTGTAAAAATCTTGCACAATTTCATAATAAATGCTTTTTAAAAAAGAATTTATTATCATACGCTTGAGCAATGAAATAAAATTGACAGCTTAAAATTAATTTTTTACTACCATTTAAAAATAATTACCGCAAATAAATTTTACAAAATTTGCCAATATCATAATAAATATATTTGTAATTGTTATTTTTATGTCTATTGTAATTTAATTAGCATTGATTGCTTGCAACATCAAATAAATAATAATTGGTCTTCAAAAACAATAAAAAAAATCATTAAAAAATGCACGCGAATTTTTAATACAATATAAACTTGCGACAAGAATAAACTTACAAATAAATAGTTAAAATAAATAGCCGAATATTTAATGTTAACAAAAAAAAACTTGCGCCATCAAAAGCTTAAAATCAAAATACCATAAAATTGACGACTAAAATCAATTGCAATGGTAAACTTTAAGGCTAAGATTGCAAGATCGTGGTAGTACCCAGTACCAGTACCAGCGGGAGAGGGCGGGTTCCCGACTTGTCGCGGCTGTCTGCAACAACAAATACAAAATACCACCAAATTGAAGGTTTCAGCTTCGCTGGCTAACAAAATCGCAGCAGCCGTTGAAATCGTTGCCAAATTCAATTCAATGGATTTTACTTTTCGCTTTTCAAACTCCAAGCTACTACTCCGCGCACTACTCCACCGCTCCACTCTGCTCCCAGTCAAGTCAACTCAAGTCGCTCGCGTTGTTTGGCTGCTGTCGTGACCAATTAGTGTGCAGGGGGGTCTGCCAGTGCGAGGGAGTTGCGGGCTGAACGGTTGGTTAGCTGGTCCAATGGTTAGATCTGGCTGGCTGTGCGCAGGCGCACGTCAAGCTGCCTAGGCACTGAGCCACTAAGGCACTTGCCCAGCAACCAACTCCAAGAGCCAGGAATAAAGACAGCAACGGAGTCGGGCACAGTTTACATTCAAATATTTTGTGACATAAAACGTTTGTTGTTTTTTTTTCAAATTTTTTTTTTGTGCATATTTGTTTTTCCTTTGTCTGTGGCAAATCTTGGCTAGCATTGCTCCATTGCGACTTGGGCGTGGCGTGTCATTTGGAGCAAGAAAAAAAAATAATAATAATAAAAAGTTTGGATGCAGTGTATCAAACCGAAACCAGTGTGAAAACCATTTTTAAGCACTGACTTTGGCACGGCAGTTCCAAGAACAGAAGTCTGCAAGGAGCTGAAAAGTTTTTGTAGAGTCCTCAGATCATCCCGTATTTAGCCAAGTTTGTTGTTAGACTTCAGTTAGATACTTCAGAAAACAAATTTGAACAATTTTTACGGACTCGTTTTGAAACCGAATGTTTAGTGATCTCAAATTCACCAAAAAGGGCTTTATTAGGAGTTATAACATATTGCTGCAAGAGCAAATAAGACGCATCGAGTAATTTTTTAAATATTTCACAATATTTTCAGATTCTATAAATGACAATTTGATACGTTAAAAAATATTTTTTTTCAAGGCCAAATAGCAAGCAAATATGGTTCAGGTCCTACAAAAGAAAAAATTCCCTTGTAGTAAGGCTAACATAGTCGTGTAATTTCCCTCGAATGGTGTAGAACTGTGCTGACAAAGAGTAAAGGAAATTTGTGTAAATAGCGACCTCAAAAGATGCGAAATTGGGAGCACGCAAAAACGAATCCGAATAAAATTTTTCATTGTTTTTGTGAGCACGGCCCATTAAAGTTAATTTGTTGCTGTATTCTCGTTTGAACGGTTCAATTTGTTTGGTGCCTAAAAGACGTTCTATGGCTCTTAGCGATTTTGATTCTTTAGGTCGTTTTAAGCTTTGCTCAAGAAACTTAGGGTCTAAAATAAGTTCCAAGAAGTCCTCTTTTTCAAAATAGGCTTTTATCAAAATGTTCCAAAATCTTCTTAGACCTTCCCCTGGCTCAAATATATTAGAGTTTTTTGGGGTCGAGGAATCTATTTTTGTCCTCATATCGGGCTTTTGTGTGTGCTTTTTTTTCTGGTTTTTACATTCTTCGTGCATGGCTTTTCAAAATTAATCTTACGATTCACAGCCATACAAAAAAAATGTCTGAGGATGAGGCTTCGGTGCGCTGAGTCCAAATCCGCTAATAGAATCCTTTCAAAAAATTTTTTCGAGGTCGATTTTCCGGCGATAGGATCATTGAATCTAAGGGTACTTATCCCATCGTATCGGGTTTCCGTTATAGTCTTCAAAATACCTCGTTTTTTTTATAAGATCCGGCTTCTGCTATAATCTTCAAAGTACTTCGTTAAGTGGTTTTTTTTTATGAGATTGGGATTCTCCTATAATCTTTAAAATTCTACGTTGAGAAGGTTTTTTATAACTAACCTCAGAATTCTGGAGAACAACTTTTCATGTCTTGAAACAACAACAACAATTCGATATTAAATTAAAAATTTCAATAAGAATCATGCATCCATCAAATTTCCAAGATAAATAAAAGCTATATATGTTAGATTTTCAATATACTTTAAATAGGTCCTTTGCTACAGTGGGAGATACAGAAAATGATGATGATTTACATTATATTCTTTGCTAAAGGCTCTCATCCCTGCAAGAGTTCCAATTTTTGGCTGGAAGTCATCTTTGTATAAAAAAGTGATACTCTCTGGTTAGGTAGTTCTCTCAGATCCACGTCGTCTAACTGAGACCGAAAAAACTCAATAAATATGGCTCGATATCGTCCTTTTTGAGACTAAGAGACCGTCCAGTCTTAAGCGGCAAGATAAATTGCTTAGTAGCGGCTTAAAATCCACACCAAATATAAAGTGTCCTCAAATGCTATGGAGGCTTTTCATAGAGCTATGAATCCCCTTCCAAATTTTTTTGCGATATACAAATGGAAACCTTCCAGTTTAGCGCCTATTAGTCATTGCCAGGCACGGCTCAGCTTCCATGAGTCATGTGACTGATGCGCGAGACATTAAGAGACAACTCCATGTGCCCATGCGCCTGTCTGCTGCAACCCAAAGTCACACTCAGCTTGGACATAAAAAAGTGCAAGCAAGTTGGAAAATCTTGCCAAGAAATAACTGACAGTGTACACAAGCAACACTAATTGCTGTAAAATTGCAAACAGACTCACTCCATGGAGCCAGCAGCAAGCAGACTGCAGATTTGGACTCAGCTTGGCATAGAACAACAGAAAAAGACTTTAAATTTTTAACGGAATGAATGCAACAAACTAACAACAAAAGCAACAACAACAGCAACTAAGAACAACAACAAAGCAGCAACTGCAGCAAAAAAACGCTGCAAACAACTCAATTAACACAAGAAACGCAGCAGCGAAGGAGCAACAACAAGCAAACTTTTTGTTCTACGTCTGTCCACTTGTCCGCCATCCAACTGACCAACCAAAAAAACAAAAACGCCTCCTGAAACGCCCCCCCCTTGCATCAGCGAGCCTCTGGTTTTGGGCTGCTCCTCACAGCGCTTGATGATGCAAATATATGCAAGTTGGCAGCTTCGAGAAGCAAAAACATGAAATGGCCAAGACGTACAAGAAGAAGGAGAGTAAGATGAAGGAGTAGAAGAGAGAGGCAGGGAAAATAAAAGGAGCTGTAAGATGTGCAGAAGGCTGTTGGGCAAGTTCCCGGCACGAATCTTGGATCAGCTGAACAATCTGTTGCCAAATCAAATGGTTATTATTACCAGTGTAGCTACGAATAGTTTTTTCGGTATTTACATAGACAATGAATACTTTTGAGATCCTCGAGTTATAAAAGGCTATGCTCTAATTTAAGCGAGAAATAAGAAAAGAAATAATAAGTGGTAAATGGGCGGAGGATGTGCAGGCTGATAAATGTTGTAGATTCTGGGCGCGATTTGCGCAAAGCCAGCGGGGGCTTTGACAGATTTAAAAAGTTGCTGAGAAAAAGTTGACCATAATAAACTTTGAAAACCAGATAAAAACTTTTAATATGCTTGCAACTAGTCACTATTACGTATTAGAAGGAAATTTTTCAAAATACAAAAATATATAAAAAATGAAGAAAAAATTAAATCACAAGCATGATATGGCGGCCTTGAGGCGAGCTATATTAAAGAAGAATCAGAAACAAAGCAATTCAATTCTTATGCTAAAAAATAGTGCGTTCACGCTTTAAACTTGGGCAAATTTGCAACACTTTAGCTTTTTACACTGGTGCACATCGTGCGCCAAGACCTTATTTTGTGGAGTGTGGTTTTCTTGATGAGATAGTCTTCCAGCGGAAGTTGGCAGAAGATGGTTGACAATTGGCCAAGCTAACGGGAACTATGCCGGATTTAAAAAATTCCTGAGAAAAAATCAACAGAATACACTTTGAAAACCATTACGCATTATTACGTAGCAGAAGTAGGTTTCCATTTCAAAGCGTAATTATTCAATATAGAAAAAAAATATAAAAATAGTAAAAAATTAAATACCAAATCATAAGCCTTAAGGCGATCTTGTGGCCCAGAGTGTTAAAATGTTCAAATGTAAACAAGTATAGTAAAGATGAAGCACAAACTAATCAACTCAACTCACACACTAATAAAAAGTGCCTTCATGGTTTAGACTTGCGCAAATTTACAACACAGCAGCATTTTGCACTGATGCGCATCATGCGCCAATGTCATTCTTTTGTGGAGGATGTTTGATGAAGCAGAAACTAAACAACTGAACTCTTACACAAAAAGTGCGTTCACTCTTTAAACTTGTGCAACTTTGCAATACATAAGCTTTATTCACTGGTTCACTTCATGCGCCAAGGCCATCTTTTGTGAAGTATGTTTGATTAACCACAAACTAAACAACGCAACTCATACACAAAAAGTGAGTTCACGCTTTAGACTTTTGCAAATTTGCAACACCACAACTTTTTGTCTTGGTGCACATAATTAGCAAAGGCCATCTTTTGTGGAGAATGTTTAATGAACCACAAACTAAACAACTAGACTCTTACACCAACGAAAAGTGCGTTCACGCCTTAGACTTGTGCAACTTTGCAACACCCCAGCTTTTTGCACTGGCTTTCATAATTCGCCAAGGCCATCTTTTGTTGAGAATGTTTCTTGTTTCGATAGTTATGCAGCGGAAATTATCAGGAGATGGTTGAAGCAACGACTCCTGCCATCAATTCCTTGGTGCAGTGGTTACAATGTAGCATCTAGCAGTTGCTCACTTTCCTTGTGTGCATTCTAAATCAAACTTTTAGTTTAATTTTTGCTTTAGAAATCAAAGTAATGACAGCCTCATTGATCTGGCATAAAGGTGCATCAGTCAGCAGTTCCTTTTTTATGCCAACTAGAGAGAGGAGGTATACTTAATGCCCGCCAATCTATGCCATGTCAAATGTGCTGTGGGTGAAAGAGTCAAGTTAAATTGCTAATACCTGACATTGGAATGTTTTTAACACTTTGCTTGTGTTTGGACAACGACAACAATGGCAACACCAAACACCACCAGCACCAACAACAACAACAACAAGGACACAAGCCGCAATGACTTGGCCATTAGCCGTGGCACAAATGCAGATGCAGCGCAGGCTTAAGCAGAGGAGTCTGGGGCATGAATGCAACGCGTTGCTCGTGTCAGTGTCCACCACTTCATGCATTTATGCAGCAGCATTGGTAGAGACGGGTGTTGGTCGGGGCTTACTGTAGCAAGGTGTTTGTCGATTTCAAGTGTGGATTTGTGCTTTACGTTTGACACACTCGCCGCTTCAAAAGCTGCTGCACATGCGTCCCGCCGTCGGCTAAGCAATGCGCATATATTTGCAAAGTGTTGCAATGTTGCAAGACTTTTTTTTGTTGTTTTTTTGATCGACAGCCCCGACAGCAGCGAAATAAATGCCGGCTAAAGCTGCAACGGCCAGAGGCATTACCGCAAATCCCGAAACCAGCGAGTTCCAAAGAACAACGCGTTGACAACGACCAGCAGGTGTTGCACTTTCTTTCGGCGCTGCAGCGACTTTTATACGTTGTTCACATGGCCAAATTGATTTGTCACATTTCGCTTGCAGCAGGCATTTGAAAGAGATTTGAATATTGGCCGCCGCTGCAGCAGGGTTGGTTGCAAGCAGTTTTGGCAAGCTCGTGAATTTTTTTGGTTTTTTTTGGGAAAGTATTATACAAGTTGGTTGCAGCGCAGGCTGCTGGTTGCCAGTTGGCAACTGACTTTCGTCCCTACGCCAATTTGTTGCTGACACTGCTGACGACTTTGCTGAGTGGCACATAAAGCAGCAACAACAACCAGCGAGTGTCTTGGCCTGGCCCAGACCAACAACAACAACAACAGCAACAGCGCTTGGCAATGAAGCGCATAAAAACTAATTGATTGGATGCCAAGATGTTAAGCGCATAACGGCAGCAACTTCCAAGTGGCAAGTTCCAAGTTGCAGCTGCTGCAACGTTGCACAACTTGGCGGTGGCAAGCAGTTTACAGTTGAGTTGCAAGTCTGAGGCGTTGTCAGCGTCTCTTAAGGTTGGCTTTAATGCTTCTTCTTTTTTTCTTTATATTCAATTTAAATGTGCTTGCAGCAATGAAACGACACATGCGTCAATTGACAATTGTCTGTGTGGATCAGGAGCGTGCGAAATGGGAGGTGGATTCTAGCTATTTTGCAACTAACATAAAGAAGTTTTACGAACTAATCATTATCTGTTTATTACTTATTTAGGATGGCAAGTCATAATGTTACGTATGTCCGGCGGACGCTGCAATCGTTAAGTTTTGAAGTCTCTAGCTAAGGTCAGTACGTAGCAATCAGAACTGCAATTTAGTTTTCTTCAAGAAAGCCAAGAGGAATTATATTTCCGGCTGTTGTTAACAGGTATGACACACATCTAGAAGTTTTGGGATGTCCATATCAAGTCTTTATGCAGCAACGCAAAAAGCACTGAAAGAAAAAAATACTATAAAAATTCTGGTAGCAAAGAATTTCGCTCTCTGGTATGCAGTTTTTTTTATCACCAGTGCTGCCCATTTTTTCATGTAGATGGCGCCAGCAGTAGCCATAACTTTCTGTTTAAGTACTAGAAAGAAACTGTGGAGGCGTCACAAGTTATTTTGTAAGCAAAATGTATGATGGGTAGCATAGTTTTTAAAAAGAGAAAAAAAGTATAATGAAGAAAATGAGAGTATTCAAATATTTGGGAGCCTACCCACAACCAGCACAATAATGCCCGTTTTGTTTTTGAATTTTTGAAATTTGAAAGAACATCCCCTTCAGTTAAAATAAACATTTAAAATATTATTTTTTTTCTCGAATATTTATTATTGGCAATCTACCCATGATTCTATGGGCTGTAATCCAACATTTATAAATAAAAAGTAAGTCACTATACCCTTAATATTTTAAGAAAATCAAGTAATCGTTATGATAAGACACGCCTTCTGAGGTCATTTGGGTAAAGTCTTTTAAGGCGTCTTCTTGGTCAGGGCACATACCAGCGAATTTGGATGGTTCAGCGATCAGCGTAACTGTCGCTAAGTTTATTCAACATATCACCCACATAGGGAATGCCTAGATCCTTGTGAAGGTTTCGATTTCGAATATACCACGGGACATCGGCAATATTGCTCAAAGTTTTTTTTTGTAAAATTTGAATGCCATAATACCAAGCGTGCATTATGAAACTCTTATAAAGAATACTTTTTTTTTTCCAAAGAGAGCTTGCTATTTCTACCAAATAGTCACTCCATTTTGCCAAGTTTTAATGTGTTCCCTCCAACACAATTTTTTGTCGAGTTGAATTCCGAGATACGGGTGCGATGTTTTAATTGGAATTAACTCTCCATTTAAAGTAAGCGCAGGACTTGGGTCTTTCCTTAACGAAAATAAAACGCTGGAAGATTTGTCACCATTAAGCTGGATGTTCCAGAGTTTTGCCCAAGTTGCTATAATGTCCGGTTGGTTCTGCAAGGTACAGCAGCAATTTGAACGCTGGAGGAAGACGAAAGAATGGCAGTGTCGTCAGCATACGTTGTCGTTATAAGCGCAGAACTGCCCGTCGAGCTCGGCATGCCCCTAATAAAAATGGTGAATAAAAATGGAGATAGAACGCTACCTTGCGGCATTTCAGTTTTAATGGTCCGTCGTTCCGAGAGTTCACCTTTCACCATAACTTTGAAAGATCGATTGTCAAGAAATGATTTTAAGATTTCTAATGAGAGGCAGGAAGGGCAGTTTTAAGCTTTTGTAGTAACCCTTATATACTTCTGGCGCTATCTAGCAAAAATTGCTGGCGCCATCTAGCTGTCAGCTGGGCTGCACTGCTTGCTCACAAACGCTACGTAAGCAGTTCTTTTTTCACACAAAATAAGTTGGGCTTCTTAAGTTTAACGCTATTAAGCCAACTGACTTAATCTTAAAGTTAAAGCACTCCTCTTACTACGCCCATGTTGCACATTTCCCTTTTTGAAGTGTTGCACAAATGTAGCTTCGTCTTTTTTTTTCAAAACCTGCCGCCCCACCCGGTAAGTCTTTGCAGCCAACCAAAGCAAATCATTTGCCACTTCGTGTGTGTGTCTCTGTTGAACGCTTAAATTAATTATTTTTTATTAACTTTTCGCTCATTGATAACATTTTTCAAATTTTTGAGATTCCCATAATATCTGAACAACTGTGAATTTGTCGCTTGAATTTTTTGCAAGATCGTTAGTAATTTTTTTTTTCGTTTTTGGTTTGCTCGTGCTATTAAAGTTTATAGCAAGTTAATAAAATGAGATTGCTTTTGGGATTTTTAAGATATCTGGGCGCTTGCAATAATTTTTTGTTGTATTTTTCAAAATTTTATGCCTTGGGGCCTAACGGTAGTTGCAAGCAAACAACAACAACAAAAATAAGAAATATGGCAACCTTGTATCTCTGACAGTTAATCGCGTCAACTCGTTATCGAGTGACGTTAATTCCACTTTCCTACACGGACCCTCTAACACATTTATCAAAAGTTATTGCAAATTAATTGCAATCTGCCCTGCTGAATCTGCGTCGTCATCTCAAGAGTTGATCGCAGTAAAGTCGCGTCTGGGAGCGCATTGCTCATGGCTCTGTTCTTTGAACGCTGCTTACAAAAATTTATTGATGGCTTATTAGCTGATAATCACAATCACATAAGCAACGCCGCAAAAACGGTAAAAAGTCTCTTGCCAGCCTGGATATTAAAGTGCATTAAGATAATTGAAATGGCCAATAAAATATTGCGTTCCCTTTTTGACGAACTGACTCTGTCTGTCTGAGGCTTGGCCAAATGCGGCTAAATAGTTTTTGTTTCTTCTTCTGGTTTTGGCTTTTTTTTTGGGGTTTTTTGTGGCGCTGGGCCAAGTAAATCGGTGTCAAGAACTTGTCCAAAGTGTTGAGTATCGCGCTCTTGGCATTTACCAAGTTGGCCACTCAGTTAGGGCTGGCTGGTACGTCATTCATTCCGTTGTAATTTGTATACCCTGTAAACAATGGGGTCAAGGGTATGCTAGGGTTGAGTAATGTTTATAACAAACTGGTTCTTTTAACCAAAAAAATATTTCCTTTGCTCGAGAATGTCCTTAGAATACAGACTGGAGTTTCAAGGGACTCTTAAAACAGGTGGGTAATATGGGAATCGTGAGCACAGGTTGTGTCTGTGAAATTGGGAAGTAAGGCTTTCAACAGAGAGAGTATCAGTGGAGTATTCACGGTGGGTTTCGAGTCCGGTCCCCTAAGGACAGTTTGTTGTAAGCTCTGATATATATGTCCTTCGAAGTCAAAAACCCCCCCTGACAAATCCTGCATTCGCACCTGGTGTCTATACATCCAGGATGCACAATGTTACCTTTTTAAAACTATCGCCATCAAATTAAGTTTCTCTCGGGAATTCGACTGGCTAAGGAGCCCTATTAGAAACAGAAGCATGGCTTCGGTCGCCTACTTTCTCTTTAAGGACTATCCCAAACAAATTTTGTTTCACTCGAGAATTCGATTGAAGAGCTCTATTAGAAACAGAAGCAAAGCCCGTCCGTTTAGGGAGCAACTATCGCATTAGAATGACACCGTTCGTTTGTGCTGAAGAGAAGCTCCAACGATAAGATGTTCGAAACGAGAGTCAACTACGAACGACGTAGAGGGAGATCGCTACTCCGATGAAAGGACCAAGTTGAGGAGAACCCGTCTACACTTGATGTATGTTAACAAATTGGAGGAGACGCCCAAGAAGCAAAGGCTCCTGGCAAGAGCTCTTAAGCTCAGCTTTACGGCGGACGACGAAGAGGGAGATCGCGACTTCGATGAAAGGCCCAAGTTGAGGAGAACCCGTCTACACTTGATGTAGGTCAATAAATTGGAGAAGACGCATAAAAAGCAAAGTCTCCTGGCAAGAACTCTTAAGGTCAGCTGTTACGACGGACGACGAAGAAGATGATCGTGACTCCAATGGAAGGACCAAGTGGAGGAGAACCCGTCTACACTTGATGTATGTTAACAAATTGAAGAAGATGCGCAAGAAGCAAAGACTCCTGGCAAGAGCTCTTAAGGTCAGCTGTTACTCGGCTATGGATTGTGAAGGCAGCCTAAGTAAGTAAGAGAGGAGTCGGGAACAGAATAAACCTTTTCTCAACAGGTCTATTATGTCGCCTCGACTAAAGATTGGAATACCTAGATCTAGCCTTTAAGAGCAAACATCTTTCTTAGCAAATCCAAACTCATCCTATTCTTCTTCTGTCTCGATTACCAGTGGAGCATTGGGCCCCGGCAATCTTCTTGTAGCGAACTCTATCACAGGATTCTTGGCAGATATCATTCAATGAGTAGCTGGCAGCTTGTAATTGATGATCAATCAAACTATAAAATATTCTTAATATCTGTCTATATCTTTATCCCTTCTACCAGAATACCTCAAATAAGCTCTGTTGAAGCTTTGGAATGATAGATTGAAATATATTCCATATTAAGACGTCCACTATATTTATTATGTAGACTCGTACGAACTTAATCAATAAAGTAAAAGTTTACTCTTTCAAGAACTATTCGCCAAGCCCCTCATACAATCGGTGTCTACAATTCTCTACTAGCCAAATTTTCTTTGTGAAAAATATTTACAGCGTATTTTACAGTCGGTCATCACTGCCACTGCTGCACACTTTTTGGCAACACAACGTTGCATTCAACTTTCTTGGCTCACTTTTGTGGGCTTCCTTCCAAATGCTGATGTGTTTTGTTAATTTTTTTTTCTCCTCTTATGGTTTAGTTCCAGGAATCTGTTGTAAGTTTATGGTCTGTTTGCCAGAGACTCTCCGAAAGCTTGTTCTCATCGTAAAAACGTTTTTCAATTTTCACATTTCTTATGTCAGATAATTTGATTTAGCGATTATGTTGAGCCGCACCTCTTTTCATATCCATACTCACACTCAATCTTCTACACAAGCTCTTGCACTTTCAAACTGCCATGTTTTCCATGGTACGTGCCTTATGTATATGCGTTATTAATATACCTTTTAGTGAAAAAAAATATATATAGATAGGTATATATGTATATAATGATGAAAACGAAACGTTAATTCGAGACAATGAAAAACAATTTGGAGCCCTTTTTTTTATGTTAAAGTTCAATAGGGAAACTGTGGCAGTAAACGATTATTTTTATGCGATGTTTTTTACTAAATATCGGTGTTTAACTGAGTAATAAGAACAACTTGGTGTAAAGAAATGAAAAGTAGGTCGTGTCGAGAGTTAATATTTTTCATTATAGCTTCAATTTAATAATGAGTATTGAAAACCTGTTATTGGTAATAATAAATCGAAAAATAACGGAAACATTTTAAAAACATTTCTCGAGCACTTGATTACGGAATGCCAAATTCCTTTGGTTTTTACATGGAGCTTGTTAGATTTGTGCAAAGAAGAAGCGAAGCTGACGATGAAAAAGTCCAAAATGACCAACAAGAAGGTAAGGAGAGGAAAACAAAAAATGGACTCCTGAGCATGGATTTCTTTCTTATAAGACTTACTAAATATAAGAGATAGGATAACCAAATTACATTTGAACTGCTTATGTGTTGCGTCAAATCCAGTTTTTTTCTTTAGACTCTTAACCACCTGACAATTGAACTAATTTTAAACTAACAGCTCAAACAACAATTTTTTGTGTTATCAAACTTCATGATAATCAGCCCAAACATCGACTGAATTAGCATGATTTTGCCTAAAAGGGTTCCTCACAGAGAGGCGGGGCACTGCGAACAAAAAGTCTTTTGTACCATACCCTTAAGTTAAATCAAAAGACTTTCCGCTTTCCGCATGAATTGCAGTAGGTCTTTTGTTGGTATTGACCTGAGATGGAAGACCAATCCGCTCCTTTCCTATGTGTCACGATTTGTCTATATCAGCGATGGGCAGTCACAGAGAATATGTCTGAGTGGTATCATCGTCTTCTAGACAGAGCCTGAAGAGTCCGATAGGCCAATTTTCTGTAGATGGTATCTAACAGTGTGGTGGCCAGATAGAAAGCTTTAGGTCCGCTCTGCCAAGACCTTTTGTCTTGATCGAATGCAGAGGTTTTACAAGTACTTTTGCTTGACGAAGCCCAGGAAGGGTGAACCAGTATCTCCACTATGCCTCTCCGGCGGCCTATTTGTTTATCATGGTTTTGATTGTGGACCAACCATTACCACAAAACGGCGCAGGAGATGTTGTCAGGGTGGAGGCACCTGTCGTGCTAGATCGTCAGCGATCGTGTTACCATCCACTCCTGAGTGTCCAGGCACCCAACATAGCACGACTTTGTTCAGGGCGGACAAGGTTTGGAGGTAGTTATGACATTCTTTAACCATCCCGAAGGAGATGCTCCAGGATGACAATGCCCTAATAGCAGCTTGGCTATCTGAAAAAATTCATATGTTTCCTCCCTTTGTTCCCTTGAGAAGGATATTAAGGACGCAGATCTCTATGGCATGAATCTCCGCTTGAAAGACGCTGGGTCAGATGCCCATTGCGGTAGAGATTCTGGTATTGGGTCCAACGATTGCAACACCTACACCCTGCTCAATTTTGGACCCATAATAGGCACAGGAGTTTCAAAGGGGCTGCCATCAGCCCAAGTCATCTGACTTGGGAGAAGAGATCTAAATTTTTTGTTATGAAATAGTTCCGTGATCATAATATCTGATCTAGAGCAGATCGATACGTCATGAAGCGAATATATAAGCACGGCATGACCGTGTCACTTGCTAAGAGTTCAAAAGTGATCTGGATACGTAGTAGACTCTGCATGGCTGACTTTTTAATGAAAATATGCAGTCATGTGAGTCAAGAACTGACTCCATGACAGCTGTCGGACGGGTACGCAGGCTCGAGTAGCTATAGGAGCACTTGCAGCTATCTATATTCAATAACAATAAATCTAGTAGACAGTGCCGAACTGATTAGGCGTTTGAAAGTTTTTATTGTATCAGTAGCTTTAGACTTGTCTAAACAACAACAAAGTTGTGTACAGAAAAATATTTTATATTTCTGAAAACCAATATAGAAAATATTTTTAAATAAAAGAAAAGACAGTGATTTGTAATTTTGATTCGAAATAGTCTCCAGCCAAACCCTTCGCAAGATGCAATCTATCGCAACTCAGACTACGCGTAGGCCCAATAAAGATGGTAAGCAATATTCAACATAATAGACTTCCAGGAATACTTTATTGAGCTTTTTTAGTGGTTTACCTCTTCAAGAACCTTTATCGCGTACCGCTAAGCATTTTGAGCAAGCCGCAGCACTTAGAATTTGTACACATTAAGGGCCCAGATATATGTAGAAAAGCTCGTTTTGAAGAACCCATAAATATATGCATTGGAGGCAGCATATTCAATTGTTGCTACAAATTGCTTATAGAGCATTACCAATATTTTGCCAAGCATCTGAAGAGGGGTCACAATAGTCTGGCACTACGAACAGAAGTACCACCTGAGCTATTTGAATGGAGCTATGATTGGCTCTTCAAGGATGAAGTGCATTACAAGCGTGCCAATTTGTTGGGCCTATTAGAATGTGCTCGCTTTTTTGGCATCGATAAGCTAAGCGCTAGTATCTGGGATTGTCTGGCTAATCAAGAGTTCTACAACGAAATGGATGCTTTTGAATGTTTCGTAGAAGCACGGCGTCGTAATCTTGATACGGTTGCGATGTTGATGTTCCCGCGCATTCAGAAATGTTTCCTAACGTTAGTGGGTACCCGTGAGTTTGCTGAACTATCCTATAAAGATGTGGAATCGTTGTTGTCCTCGAACTATATAGGGGTGCAGTCGGAAATGGAGGTAAGTCAGCTGAGTCTATGTGCGGGCTATAGCTATATAGGTTATGTCTTATAGGTGATATTTGCGGCCATGTTGTGGGTCTATTACGATCAATGCAATCGCATGAAATTTATGACTCAACTCTTGTGCGTGGTGCGTTTTGAGCTGCTTCCACAGAGCATGTTCTTAGAGTTAAAAAGACTAACAACTATATTCCCATCAAAGATGTGCGTCTTCGTGTAGTGCTTACTTTGCTTTTTAATAAAGATTAAGCTGGGATGAACGCTCCTGGATCGAAGATATGTGGTGTCCTTATTGGCGTGACTTACAAATAAGAAAATTTTTAAGCGCTAATAAATTTGTAAGTTATATTAAGATGTTGCAGTGCGAAGGCTGGTTTCAATGTAATCAGATTGTTCGTGTGAAAATTGCAATTGGCCGGGATGCTGACAATGAGAAGGATTCAACCCAAGCGCGAGCCATGCAGGGCGCTGAGGACTAAGTTTTTAAATTTTTTTTGTTTAAATTTTTTGTTTTGTTAAACCATAAATCAAACCGTACAAGTTGACGGAAGTAAAAAGCGCTCCTCTTGTTGGTTTCTAGGAATTTTTGAGGCGTAGCAACTGTTTGTGACATATTTTGATTTGTGTCGCCGACTTTTACGAGCCTTGTAGTCCAAACGAACTTCAGCCCAGTGATCAGTGATCCACAATGGACTATCGCTGACATTTATAGCGTTTGGAGACTTTCATCTTTCATCAATTACACGCGGTTTTGCAGTTGGACATGGACTTGGGCAATGTTGGCAACGTCCTACGCACTCTCTGAGCGCATAGCGAAAGGTAAAATATTACAATGCAAATGATTTCCAAAGGCCTTTCTTCTCCTTGCATATTGTAAATATGATGTAAATGTGCTGATAAAGAGCAAAGATAGGCGCCTGCATGGGAGCAAGCGAGCGAGCGAGTGGGTACGTCTGTCTGCCAGACCCCACGTACTAGGCCTGGTCTATTAGCTGGATTGGAACTCTGGCAAATTTATGCAAACAAAAGTTCAACGCATTGAAAGTCATTGCAGGCAACAACAATAACAACTACAAGAGCAACAGCCGTTTAAGTAATTTTTGTGAATACCGTTTGCAGTTTATAGCCCGGATAAGACTCGCAAACCCAAAGCCCAAAACCCAGGCCTTTACCTTGACCACCACCGTGGCAGACACCAACGACGTTGACGAGGTCGTCGTTGGCAATCAAGTCAAGTCGCGTTCAAGCACTCAGCAGCACTGTATTAACTCTTGTGCATTGGCGGCGGCGGCCAAATGTCCCTCGGACGTCGTACCAACTGTTGCATCCAGTGCAATCTTCCTGTTTGCACAAACGTCACGTTCGAGTCACGTTTCAACTGGGGCCCTCTGCTCAATGCCTGCCTGCCCATTGTAGTACAGCACTTGGTATTTGGATCTGTAGTTGATGTTTCCCACAAATTTAAGCAATGGACGCGCTGGCGTAACGCAACAATTTCGCAATCACCTGACAATGTGACAGGTAATAGTCGTGTCTACAATACTATAGGCATTTGCATAGTTCGTCCAAGAAGTAATTTGCAACTCAGGCGTCACGGCGTATAGCCCGGCCAGTCGTCCAGTCGCCCAGTTCTATCTACTCTCTGTTAGCTAGTTACTAGTCCGGCCAACTCTGGCAGCATACTGTGATAAGTAATTGCCTTATATTCCTTACATAAAACATATGGTGTGTGTAAAGCTATATATCTGCTCGTATATTGTAGCATTCAGGGCATGCTGAGGCGAAACCAGCTATTGGGGAGTTATTCAGCCAGGTCAGCTTCATTCATGAATTGGAAGGTGAAAAGCTAGTATTTCGTTTGGCTTTGATTGCAAACTCCTTATTAAAAGTTCATCCCACATGCATGCTGCAATTTGCAAACTGTTACGATGAATAAATGAACATTTCTGGGCACTGGCTACACGTAGGAATTTGTTCGTTAGTAAGTTTTGGGATTAACATAATGTTGTGTGTAGAAATTTTCTGAGCTTTCGCATTTATAAGTTCTTGCTTGGTTAAGTTGTCAAAAGTTTTGAAAAATGTTAAATTAGCAATGGAAAGTTTGGTTGTTTAATCGATTAAATAATTTGTGGACAGTATCGATAGGCTTAGGAATATTATGGACCGGGCCGTAGAAAGGATATCTGAGCCCGGGGGAAAATTTTACGCCTTTAGCTTTAATCGCGTTAGTAGGACGGTAATTATACCGGGACTCTGAGGAAGCTCCGGGCTCTGGGGATTTCCTCCACCCTATCATCAGGCCTGCATATAGATATGTGCAAGAGAAGAGGGGCACGACTTTTCGTTCCATTGGGCAGCTGTTCATCGATAGGCTTAGGAATATTATCGACCGGGCCGTAGAAAGGATATCCGAGCACGCTGGAAAAATGTAACGGCCCCTTTTTAAACCTGTAGCTTTAATAGCGTAATTACGACAGTAATTGTACCTTGCCTCTGAGGAAGCTACGGGCTCTGGGCCATTCCGCCACCCTATCATCAAGCCTGCGACTGTTCATTGCATTGGACAGCTGTCGATTCCTTTTGAATTAATAAAACAATAGACCTTATCTATAATCACTTGGCAGTTTGTCATAACCACGTACTTTTTAAATTAGAGGAATCTGAAAAATTTGTTAAATAGCCACTACCTAGATTAAGAGGCTCTCCTTTTCCAAGTGCCAAAAGTATCCCAGTTGTGTAATAAGCAGTTAAACAAAGACCTTCCAATTTTGATATTGAGAATTTCCTCTATTTTCTCCTGTTTTTTTTAAATTCTAGAAAGAGTTTTTGTGCAAATTTATTTTTATAAAAGACTAGTGGGATTCTCTAGTTAGCTTATCTGGAAAAAAAAAAAAGATTTTTACTAGCTCGATCCAAACTTGCACCATTATTAATCGAATGTCGCGCTTCACGGGTCTGTCTTAAGCTAATTCTTTCACGTTCATTGCGATCTTCAAGTTTCTAGGCAGTACGATTAGATTGATAATTAATTTGATTCGTTGCATTTCTTTCAATTGACATACATCATTCCATGAATGATTAGGAGACGGCATTCCCAATTGTCCTAGTGCTTTAGTAACCATCGCCAAGCCTAGATCTTCAATATAAATTAAAGCTTCATTGTAAACTTCCAACACTGTCTTACGTTTTGCTTGACGTTCTCGAAACAAAATATCTTCTGTTCTCAATGTTTGAAACGAAGGTGGACCTGGAACTTTGATAAACAACAATGCCAGTTTTTATATATTTGGCAATATACACACAAAAACCGATATTCAAAAAAATGCGTATATCTCACGAACCAATATACACAAACCCATCGAAATAGTCTTAAAACCTCCGTATTGACAGCCTGTAACACACGCAAAAATCAGATTTGAAATTCATCGACGCGTTCATGAGAACCTTCGTAACTCGTAAAACATAAGTTTATTTTATATATATACATGAAACCCCAAGAGGGATACCCTTGCTTTCCCTTTTAGCGTATCCCATATTCTAGGCGTTGCAAAAAATAAGTTTTAACGCAGTCCAGTCTTTGTTCTCTTTCCAATCTCTCTTCCATTCTCTCACTTTATTTTTCATAACATTTTTGTTTTTTTGCTTGATGGTAAAACGGGCTTTAAAAAGGCTTATTACTTCCCCGCTGAGATGGACTTGCTCCTTTGACGTCTTTTAACATCAACCGCATTATACAACGTTCTCCCCAGAGATTCCGCAAATTCTTCTGCTGCAGGGGCTGTGATAGTTCGCTACGGTTTGATATAGAATGTAATTTAAAAAAGTTCTGATCATGCCCTCCTCTCTGCACAGTCTATCTGCTTCTTAAATTAGAGATGGGCCTGCCCCTATTCCATTATAAATTGTTCTTTGTAGAGATTCTTTAATACATTGTTTATTTTGAATTCTTCTATTGCAGAGGCTATGGCAGTTCGGCTTTATAAAGACCGCTCTTTACAAGGTTCTTATGCCTTCCCTTTCTCTTCATTTTACTCGGAATCTGCATCTTTTCATAGATATGGCCAGTCTCTTCCATCAACTGAGGCGAGAGACAACTTTATCAGTAGAGATTCATTAATCTCTTTCTTCCGCTCCAATCTTCTGGCTATAGCAGTTCGATAGAAATCGATATAGATCAATCTTTAAAGAGGCTCTGCTCACGCCTCTCCTCTCCACACTCTACCTGCGAATTTTTATAGATATTAATCTGTCTTTTTATCGTCTTCCATTAACAGCCGTGTTATACAACCTTCTCCCTAGAGATTGCTTAAAACCATATTCTCATTGATTCCTTTTGGTGGAAAGGCTATAACAGTTCACTTGATAAGAACCGTGCTTTAAAATGGTTCTGCTCATAGCTTCCTCACTCTACACAATACCGGCTCCTTTTGATAAAGATGAGCCTGCTTCTTTACCGTCTTCTAACATCAGCCGATCACAGATTCCTCAAAACCCTGTGTACTTGGAATTCTTCTGAAGGTTCTGCTCATGACTTTCCCAATCTACTGTCAACTTACTCTGCTTCTTTCCACAGAGATTATCTTACCTCATCCCCGTCTTCCATTAACAGCCGCATTTTACAACGGACTTTCCACAGATCCTTCACCCGAACAATCAATATGAAATAGCTGAAATTGATCAGTGCGATATATCTAAGAGATTTAAGAGTTCGTTATCGGAGAAATATATTACTACTTATTCAATCTTCATGCATCTGCAGTAGACTACGTACACCGCTCATGCTGCAGTGTCTTTCATAAAAAGGGAGTGTGCAAGTACTTGGTAGACATTTGGCGTCATCTGGTAAAAGCGGGCTCTACCACTACTATACGAGTCTGGATCTGAATGGATTTTATAATCTAATCCTCGGCCCAATAGCTTCATAGATAAACGTTTTATAAACCCAATGAGTCTTCATACCAAAATAAACCCCATAAAACAGTTTAGAGCATCATCCTCTGCCTTTATTTTTTAGTACAGCCTTAATCCCTTTAATCGGTTGGAGACTCTCACACCATGTGTGGCCATAAGACACTTTGCATGACAAACGTTCTCTTAACGTGTAGTACAGCCCTAAAGATGCAACAAGTTTTACGGCTTTCTTTTTTCTTTACCAAGATCTGCTCTTTCTTGTGCCAATGTCAGGGTCTCTGCCGGTGCCAGAGTGCATGACCAGCTGCAGAGCCAAGCCTACTTGAAACTACGTCTCGTCTTTCGAACTTGTTTGACAAAAAAAAAAAGTTTTGTTTGCTCTCTGCTGATTATTTTACTGATTAAGTTTATGGTTCATAAACTTCGCTCTTTGCAGTTTTGTTGAAATTTCAATTCAAACTCAACGAAATCAAATAAAACCAAAGTAGGAAAACATGTTACCTGGGGCTGGGAGAACGAGGGATTTAAATAAATTACCCGGCACTCATATTGTTGTTCAAATGTTGTAGGCTAATTGTATGCAGTCAAGTTGAACTGCCTTCTGGCCAGCCCAACGCCATGCATGAGGATGATGCTGCCAGTTCCCGAGTGTGATTTGGGTTGGGTCTGGGTGGTTTCTTGGTTCGGATACGTCTACGTAGACGACGATTGCTGCTTGTAAGCCTGTGCTAGCTGTGCTTTCGCCAATCTTTTAATAAGAATCAAACACTAGACAAAAATTCAAAACCATTTCTTATATGAGCAGGATTCATTTATCGCTGATCGTACCGGTAGGTAGGTGGCTGGCAGGTAGGTTTGTGGGCAGATACACAGATACATTCGAACTCATTACAGCGCCTGGTCAACGGTTGCTGCATTGTCAGCTATAGATACGGTCATGACCATCATGGTTACACTGAGAAAAATTGCAAGCGTTTATTTGTTAAGTTAAGGGAATTCGGTGTTACTCTTTAGTTCAAGAGAGAGAGAATAATTTATAGCCCAAGATTCCTTTAATGAGTCCTTTATGTAGACCTTTTTTTGTCGTCCTCTTCGTCATCATTTATTTTTATTTCCGATATAAAGTTCAAATTTTATTTTCGTTGTCATCGTCATCATTTATTTTTATTTTCAGTAAAAAATAAACATTTTTCGTAGCCGTCATCATCCTCATTTTTTTTTTACTTGGGTTCGCTCTTCTGACAGCTGCGGAACAAGCGTAAAAATATAAATGAAAAGAAGAGATCTTAAAATTAAAAAAGAACACGTAGAAAATTTAGTCTTTAAGAAATTATGAAAACGAAAATTGGGAAAACCGTCTTAGATCTTTCTGCTAAGTACTTAATACTGGCTAAAAAATGAGAGGGGATATTTTTATAGATATTAGGACTTCGCGTTTTTTTAAGTGCAAGTCTAGGCGCATGCCAATCATGTGTTACCCAGCACTTACTTACTTTGGAGTAAACTGCTTTGGAGCAGGCAGGCACTCTATTCATGCGATACCTGGACGCTGCAGCTAAACCGTTCCTGTCCAGCTGTCCGCCCAGCTGTCCGGTAAAACAGAAGTTCTTGTCGTTTGTGCCTGTTGCTTGTTCACCTTGGCCGTAGAATATTTCAAATTGCAATCAGTTGGCAGGCATCTTTGGCCAGTGCTTTCCTTGACTGGGCGGCTACTGCGTACTTGGGAATCTTTTTAGTATTGAGAATTTCGTTGGCGGGGGCGCTGTTACTCAGCTCAGTACCCAAAGTGTGCGGCATTAGTTTTATGTCGTTAATTTATTGAAATATCATATTTAAGTTTACAATCTGGCAGTTGAGCAGTTAAGGTAGCCAATTGCTTTGGCAGCTTAGATTGCAGCCTGATATGCCAGCTGGAAGTTCTGGTTAGTAATTCTGCCCTAATGCAAATTAAGTATACTTAAATAATTAAAATTAATTTCATAAGTGCTTGTTTGATTGGTAAGAAAAAAGAGGCAGAAAACTCCAGCAGTTAGAGCCTGCTGCTAATTTATGCGGCAATCCAAAGCGGCGTCCAGCTGACGACAGTAGTCAACGATTGGCCCAATGGCCATTGGCCACTTATAAAAATTGGATTTTTACACTCCATTCTTGATGGAATGTTTATTGAGCTGTCATGTTGCCTGCTTTACTTGGCAACAAGCTCAATAATTTAAATATCAAAATTGTTAGCAATTTGCACGCCCAAACAGCGCATCCACGTAGCCAGACGACGACGACGCACTGCAGCAGCAGCAGCTCACTCCAAACAACCATAACCACAACCAACAAAGAAGCAACAATTGCTAATCAAATTAAGCAATTATCTTGTTACGAGTAGAGAACAAAAAAAAAGATGAATAAAAATCCAAGTGGCCCAAGTGAGCTGGTCAGCCAGATCAAGCCAGGGCCATGGAACGCACTATGGGCAGCTAAAATTTCAGACCCAACCCAGGCTGTTCAGGCCAGTACATTTCATCATTGCCAATCAAAATATATAAAAATAGCTCACACCTTGAGCAGCCAGTGCAGCTGGCAAAGGGGGCGGATTAGCGGAGTGGAGTGTTGGGTCAGCTGGCATGAGGCGTAAGTTTTACGGGGCGCTGAGAAAGCAACATCAACTGCAAAGTGCACATTGTAAAGAACATAAAGCCCGCAGAGTTTATAAAGTCATAATAATGCCAGGAATACGCTTAAAATGCAATTTATCGCCTGGAACAGCCCTGCGAAAAATTGATGACGGCGACAGCAGCAACATCAAACAGAAAGTTTTGCATATTATCTAGGAGACAACGAAGAGTAGACACACTTATCTAACTTGATATGAATTCAAAAACCAAGATGTAGCAAATATTTTTGGGTCTCGAGTTTGAACTATGTTTAGTGTATGCAGGCCCGTCGAGAGGGAGGGAGAAGGGGAGGACTTCCCAAGGCCCGGAGTTTTCTTTAGGGCAGGTAAAATCAGAGCCCCAGTTTAAGGTCCAAAAGACTGCAGCACGTCAGCGGTAGAGAAATTTTTTAATATTGCAAAAATTGGGGGAAATAAATTACCATAAGATCAAAAAGCTTCCGGAAATTGTAAAAAAAAAACACATTTTTCTTAAATTTTAAATTATATCTTTATTATCGTCTCCGAAATATTTACCATTAGAGCCTACACACATATTCCAACAACTGATCCAATTATCCATACACTTCTGGTAGGCCTGGGCAGGGATGGCTTTGAGTTCCTTCTTTGAATTTTATTTGATGATCTCAATGGTGTCAAAACGCTTCTCTCTTAATGGAAATTCGAGTTTGGGGAACAGGAAAAAGTCACCCTGTGCCATATTTGGGGAATACGGAACCTGAGCGACCACATTCGTTGAGTGTTTGGCCAAAAATTCCAAAATAATGAGTGCAAAAAATTCAACGTTTTTGGCACGAGTCGGGCCGCGACGCCAAATGTGTTCGGCTGATCCATATGAGATGCCAAGGTCTGAAGCAATCTCACGAATACCGACACTACGATTTTCGAGCATTATTTTCTTTACTGCACCGACGTTTCTCTTCGGTATTTGATGTTGAAGGACGACCGGAACGAGGCGAATCAGCGACGTCTTCACGACCCTCTCTGAACAATTTGTACCACTGTGTTTTGTATGCCTGTGTTTTGGATATACAGTCCTCAGTGAGGGACTTCTACTACTTCTTAAGCGAATCGGCACACGAAAACTCATTCGCAACACAAAATTTGAAACAAACTCGCTGAAAAACTTTTTTTTCCATTGCAAAAATCGAAGGTGACGATATTTTAATAGCTTCACTCTACCTACGGAGCTTCCTTTAATGAATGCTGCTCCAAAAAAAAGTTATGCTGACAAAGCGTAAAACCAGCGGATTATAGAGACGTTTTCAACAACACCTCATTTGTTAAATTAAAATAAGTGGCTTTGAAGTTACCGGCAAACAGACGAACATACAGCCTCCACTTCCTATTTCATTACATGATCATTATGCAATTGATTTACTTCTGTAGCTGGAAGGAACATTGCTCCAAAAAAGTTGTAAATAGATATAGCTGCTAGTGGCGAGTTAAGTACGAGCTGGACTGAATCACCTTCCGCCTGCCAAAAACGCATATACCCTTCACACAGAGTATAATAACATTCGCATTAAGCTAAGCAACAAGTTGGATGGATGACTGTCAGTCTGTTTGTCTGGCTGATGGACTGACAGGCAAGCGTCAGTCATTTTAGCCAACTGCCATTGTAACCGCCAAGTAGGAGGAGCAGGAACAGAAGATGGCGGTGTATCAGCAGGATAAGGCAGAGGTCTACGGTCGTCCTTCCTGCGGCGTTTTTAAGACTTGACGACGCCCGCTCTTGCCGTCATATAGTCGAATGTAACAAAAATTAAGACATTTTATAAATTGCACAGCGGCCGCGGCCGTTGCGTTGCGTCGTCGTTGCAACTCCGCCTTTTGCCTTGCCCAGTGTTGGACAAGGCAACATGCCACAATGGCCAAAAGCAACAGGTAACAACCCTTAACGTGTTGCGCATTGCATTGCGATTCGTTATGGCAACCAACCGAAACATTGCCGCATCAGCGGCAACAACCAAATCAAGTTGGTCGCCGATATTGCCATTGTCGACTACATCGCCATCGTCATTCCCTTCATCATCCACAACATCATGATCAAGAGAGAGACCTGCGCATCAGTGCGGGCTGTTTTATTTGATTGGCAATCTTAAGGTGTTGTTGGCATTTAGGCCTAATCCCAAAAGCTGCGCTGCTCCTTTCACTAACCATAATGCATAGTTGCTCGTAGTTGTTGTTTCCACACCTCGAAAACGAACCCAGCCCATGGCATGTGCAACATTCAAATGCATCTTACTGATGCGTCAAATTTTTCGGTGTATTGCATTTTGGCTGGCGTTTAAGGCGGTCACGCCCACATTTTCCTAGTTCTGCACGCTTTGTTAACGATATGGTTTTTCTTGGATTTTTTTTTTGGTTTCTTGCCACTCTGACCGCGAACATGAAATTGTGTTTACGATCATCTATTGAGATTTTCACCTAGTCAGACAGACACTCAGTCAATGAGTCAGCCCGGCAGTTGCTGACTCCTCCTGACTCATGGGCGTAGACGCCCCTTGCAGCACCTGGCCACACGCCCGCGTCTAATAAGCGTTCTTCTTGTCGTTGTTTTTGTGCAAATTTTCATTCCTCATCTTGTGGCTTGGGTGTGTTCCGCACTTATCTCTTACTCATATTTATGTTAATGCGTCTGTGTTGCAGAAACATCAAAGCTATGAAGCGAAGTTCAAGATATTTGTATGTGTAGTACTATAACGGTACGACAAGGATGAAAATTTATGTTTCCGTTATTATTTATATTACTTCATTAAACAAGTAACTGATTTTTTTTATTTCTTTCTTTGGAAAGTGGGTTATGCGTTACTTCCGAGCTGGAACAGGGTACTAAAATAGAGTCATATGGTGTTAAGTTCTCAGCTTCGAGTTTAAGGTTAACGTCACCCCTTCTCAGCTTCGAGTTTAAGGTTAACGGGCACATGAGATAGGAAGTATGGGCTTGGAAGGTATTGCACGAAGGATGCCTAAAAAAAATTGACTTTTTTAGAAAAAAGAAAAACCAGTTCGCATTTCCATATAACCTTCTAAATAAAAGTAAAAAGTATGATGTAACAATCATTTTGAAGCGCTTTTTATTTCAATTTTCCCCTGGGCTTTCCTTGTTAAAAAATAATCTTTATCGAAAACTTGCCCTAAATCTCTGGATCAAATCGTAGCGGATTCCACAGGAGAAGTCCTCTATTAGTCGACGGTTGTTATCGCCAAGCGCCATAAATATATTTTTGGTATATTTTTTAAAGGGAGTTGAACAGAGTAAACCAGGTGCAAAGAACTTGACTGAAAATAGATAGAAAATTGTAACGACTGTAAACATTTCTTTTTAAGGTAGACCTTATACAAAACTTGTGACTGCCTTTTCATCATTCTGTATGATTTGCCGTCATCCTGTCTTCATAAATGCTTGAATATAGGAGTCTGATCATCATCATCGTCAATTCCTTTATCTCCGGTTGGAGCATAGTGCCTCAATAAAGCACTTCCACCTGGTTTGGTTTTTGGCTAGCAATTTTAGCTCGTTCCATGATTTTCCGCATTCATCGACCTCTTTTTGTAGCGACCTCCTCTATGTTGTCTTAGGCCGGCCCCTTTTTCGGCTTCCTTGGGAGTCCAATCAAGAGCTTGACGGCAAACTTCATTCGCATCCTTCCGCAGTGTGTGGCCTATCCATCTCCATTTCCTTAGCTTGATAGTGTTGGCCATGGGTTCCAGGTTGCACTTTTTATATAGGTCGGCATTGCTATATATTAACTTCACAGGATCATTTCTGTTGTCAGTCTTCATTTTCTTTCACATAGGAGTCTGATGGTCTTGACTAATTAAACTTCATATTCGGAGTTCTTGCATAACAGGCCTGGCTATTTTTTTCCTTCCTTCCGTCACCCCTTGACGACGCCCGCTCTTATTCCTATCTTATTCTTATCTAGTACAATAAATTATATTCGAGATCAAAGCTCGCTTCACCGCTATGATAAAAGCCGACATTGGGGTAGCTGAATTGGTAAAGTGGCCCTCAAAACGTAATGCCATGGCTTCTGTAGACTGATTATCGATTCCCAATCGAGGCAGTTTTGTTCTATCCGATATAAGGTATTAGGTATATACATTTATACGGGTCGCTCTCTGTCAAATCAGCCACTCACCTTCATACTGAAATTTTAATAAGCTTTCGTCTTCTACATTTCAAAGCCGTATGGTAATTTTCAGCAGTTACGTCACCTTAAATGGTTTCCCAAAGTCGTTCGCTCCCAACTTTAAGATTCGCCATAAAGTGTCCTATAGAAGGTTCCTAGTTGGAGCAAAGGGCCTCTATAAAATTTCTCCAGCTTTCTCTGTTTTTCGAAATAATATATATTTAAAGTATTTTCTTTAATGCAGATATAAAGTTGGTTTATAAGAGATCATGAATCGCAATAAGAACATACGGAGTTTTCCTTCCACCAAACGCGTTCTGTTATATAGTCTGGTGGGGTCCAGATTAGAACCAAGCCAACCTTAAGTTTTAATTTGTAATGTTGCCGGTATAAAAGATCAGGTTTTCTTCTCATTTTCACAATCTCTACATGTCTTTTAGAAGCCGATGCGAAGCATAATCAGTTGTTTCCTAACCATTTGAAGGAATTTCTTGCCAAATTGGGATACTTTCCTAAACCGAGAAATTGCTTAGCTATTTCAAGTCCAGCGATGCCTCAGCTTGTTGTTCCTACGGGAACTTATCGCTTCTCTTAGCAGCTGGTTAGTCGCGTATCTGTCAATTCCACTAGAGGATTAAGGACTCTATAAGTAGTTTCATAGCAGCATAACAGTTCAGACTGACAGACTTTGTTGCAATGGTCCAGCCAGACAGATCCAGATATCCAGAGAAAGAACTTAAAAATTTAGTTGATGACTGGGTCTCCGTTTGTTAATAGATTAAAACTTCGAATCGCAATGCTTAAATGATTCACATCTAGACAAGAATTTCCTGTTCTCTAGAGAAAAATTATTCCAAATTCAAATTCCACTAGAGAATTAAGGACTCTATGAGAAGTTTCATAGCAGCACAACATTTCAGACTGAGAGACTTTGTTGCAATGTCCCAGCCAGACAGCTCCAGATATCCTGAGAGAGAACTTAAAAATTTAGTTGCTGACTGGGTCTCCGTTTGTTACACTTACACTTAGAATCGCAACGCTTCAATGATCATCATCTAGGCAAGAATTTCCAGTTCTCTAGTGAAAAATGAAATAACTTTTTTTAAAGTAGGATTGTATCACACTCTTTTGGCAGAACTTTCCGACATTCGTTGCGAAGACTAGTCCAACTAATCAAAGATCATTGAAATAGGTTTAACCCTTAGTAACTTAAAAGTGTTTTCGAAAACAAGATTATATCTTTTACTTTTTAAAAGAAATTATTGTCCACTGAGCACTTAAACATTAAATATTGTACAGCAACATGTTGCAGCAACATGGCCCTAGCAACATTCCACAGCGTGCAAGCAGACAAAAGCTAACAGTGGCGATAATTAAAAGCATTAAATATCTGACGCTGAGCGATGTGCTCCAAGGATTGCCAAAGACCAAAAAAAGAGCTGCTGTTTTTGTTGCTGTGGATGTTTGGGATGTTGCCCCAACCACTTTCGGTCTCAATGCCTACGCCGGGCACTAACAAGAGATTGCCGCAGTTGCGGCTGCCGCTATTTCTGATGCAGCTTCTGCTGGTACCTTTTCCATTTGTCTGCGCATCGGCAACTCTTTCTTTCTACTTGTTGTTTTTGTTTTGTTGTTGTTGCAGTGGCCGCAGCAGCTTTTTTTTGTTGTTTTTTTCTTCCTACTGATTAATCACTTTAGCGCGTATAATAAATTAAAAATTTCAGCAATTTTGAAAGTCAATTAATCATCGGGAGGCTCTGTTCGGTTTTTTGTTTCGTGGCCAATGTTGACTCTGTTGCTACCTTTTTGAAGTTGTTTGTTGTTTATGTTGTAGCACCGCATAGACAACGACGACGACTCAAAAATGTCAGGCCAAGAGTACGAGCTGCACATTTTAGATGATGATGAAGTAGCCGCGGCTGCCAACTGCAATGTGGACGGCGGTAGATCAAGCCAAGCGCTAGCCGCCACTCACAGAGAATGGACCACGATCAACGGTTGGCCGCCTGGAACGGCAGCTCTAACAGTAGTTAGAGGTGCGGTCCTGCCGTTGCCAAGTCATGTCTGCCCACTTTCTTCCTGGCATTGGCTAGACCACAACCACTACCACACCCTGCTGCAGTGCAGCGACATATTCTTTGGATGAAGTCCGCGGCAGCTACAGATACAGCCACCACATTTGATAAATGAATGTGAGGGTCAGTTGTTGTGGTAGCTGCTGTTTGTTGTTGCACATTTCGGCAGCAACAACTTTCGAGATACTCGCATTTGTCAGATAAACTGGCAACGCCTTTTCCATTGTCAGCTGACTGCAACTGTGTTTGCTTTGTTTGTAAATTATGGCCCCATATCGCAGACGCTGAGTGTTGAAATTTAAGTTTTAATTTAGGCGATACGACCGACGACTGGAAGCCATGCCCGAACCCAAACCCATACCCATAGCTTCATACAAAATTAAGCCATTTTCATATTTATGAATTTGGCCCTTATCGATACGCTTCAATTCGCCATCGAGAGCGTTCAGCAATTAAATATGGGCAACCCATAAACGATACTGACAGCACACCAAAGCCAGGTTTGCCAAGCAGCCAACCAGCCATCCAGTCATCCAGCTAAGGAGATGTGAAATCAGAACAGCGCACACGCAAACATCTTACACAGCCAGCCCGAGATGAAGAGGAGCCAACTGTGTGTTGCCCGTGTTGGAGCTACTTTTGGGCCTGAAGAGCGGCTTAGCTGAGTTATTAAGGCATCTTTATGGACAATCTCAATGAGGTGTGAAGTGCAATCGTTGGCGGTTTTATTAATACGCAGGAATAAAATTTATTTTATTTGTATTTATTGCTTGTTGGGTTTGGCCGGGGATTGCTTTAAGGATTAAAAGTTGGCGATTTATTTGCCTATAATTGCCGCAGCTAAAGGATTGACAAAATTCTACGGAAATATATCAAACAGCGTTATGAGTATGAAATAAAGCTGTCTTTTTTGTGGCGGGGATTAGAACTTTTGTTTTGGGAGATTCTTTTAGAAATTGTACGTATGTGTAGTAAAAGCATAGGGTGCGCCAGCTGTTGGTTTGGTTGTTAAATACTCATAATGTCTTTTTAGGTGAGGGATTAGAATTTTTTAATTTGAGTAATTTCATTAAGAAGCTGAACCTATTTGTAGCAAAAGTATAGGGTGAGTCATCTGTTGGTTTACCTGCTAAACACTCATAATTTGGTACATAGCCGTAAAATGGGGTTACGGCAACGTACCATATGGACATATGTTAAATTCAAAACTTCTTAATTTTGGTAATGGACAGTTCTATGAAAAAAAACCTATTTGAGGCCACTTCTCCGACAACATCGACGCTCGCAAGCATAACATCTTAATAGGACCACTTTGTGTCTTAGAAGTCAAAAGCTTGAGCACCCGAAATTCCAGATAAGATCCCTTACTATCCTACCGGATCAGGGTTATATTATAAAGCCCCTAGAGGGGTTTTTCGGAGGACTTAAAAAGAAAACCAAAAGTATTTATTTGATAGCTCGTTTTTTTATTCAAATTTGCCATTCGAAAGTTTTTATAGTATTCAAGTTTTTTTTGCCTTGGGCTAGTTCAAAACTAAGCGTATTTGCAGGAAACGTATATGGTGGACCATCTGTTGGTTGCTTATAATTGGGAACATTTTGACATTTACCGAAGAGCATCCACTTTGGAAGGGCATGTTTCGAATTATGATTGTTTAGTAAGCAAGCCAGCAGATGGCCCACCCTGTACTTTTATATCAAATTTTAGCAAAATCGGTTTAGTATATAGACTCCATTGGTCCAATCGGTCAAAAAATACATATTTTGAGAAAATTTCGTTGTGATTTCCTAGTTTTTTAAGATATCGTAACCAAATTTGGTATTTAATATTTTTGGACTATAAGTCCAATCGGTTAAAATGCATTTTGTGCTGCACAATTCGGCTGTTTTTTGTTTGTTTATGAAACTATTGTAACTAAATGCGGAAAACATATTTTTATAGAGTTCTTAAGCATATAAATACATATATCTGATATGATTGCAAATTTGCGATACATGGTATCTCAAAGTCGTCCGCACCCGACTTAGTCCTTCCTAATTATTTCCAACTTGCACTTGGTATATACATTTGCCCAATTTCGTTGGAGAATATACGAATACAATGCAATTAACAAGCAAATCAACTGAAGGTACACCCTATATAAGCGACCATAAATTAAGTAGATCGGAATGCTGCCAGAAAATTGCGAAAAAGTCATGGTTAATATTGGCAAAACCAAACATTCGGTTTCAAAACAATTCAGAATAAAATGTTCAGAACCGTTTTCCAGAGCAGGACCGATTTGCTGCTTATATACTTAAAAAATTGGGTAGAATCATTTTTCAAGTGTATTACTTTAAGTTTTTATTTAAAAAGCCAATTATACAAAAACTTGTGTTTTTTTTAGATTTTCGATTTCTTTAAACAGTATTATTAAAATTTTATTTCTGAAAGTGATTGATCACTAATTATATAGCTTAAAATAGCTTATCAGTAATGAATAAACGAGTTCAATTAAATTTAAATAAAACACAAAATTATTTTTTTGTTATTTTAATTATAAAGTAGAATTAATTTTAAGTTTTAAAGGTTTTGTTGCCAGAGTAACGTAGGCCTTCAGGGTGTTTTGACCAGGCCTAAGCGGGAATCGAACCCACGAATTGTTTACTCTGCTCAAACTATTTATTTTTTGCAACTTCACATTTGTACCCAAAACAATAAATAGTTGGCCCACCCTATATATCTGTTTGCATATTTTTAAAAAGGGTATTTCACAGAAATAGTTTTTCCTTCGAAGTCTCGCTGCTCATATATTTTATACTGTACATAAATTCCATTTTAGCATTAAACATTTTAGGCTCGCCATTTGGCTGGGCAGAAATGCAGAAGTGCCCGACTAATGACGCAACTTAAGGGTTTGCTCTTTATCGCCCATCACAGCCTAGAAAATGGTTTATTTTTATTGAACATTTTGCAGAATCACTTCAGACATACACAGAATTAAAGAAAGATCAACTAAATATCTTCATTAAGAAGAATGTAAAAAAATCCATGTAAGCTACCTTGTAAAAAGTTATTATAAATGCATAATTATTTTTTTTAGGAGCGCAAACTTATCAAATTGCCTTAAAAAAACTAGTTATCAAACTTTTGTAAAATAAAGTTATCAACTATTTTCATTACTTTACGATAGCTTTAAATATTTTGCTGCGTGTTTGTGCCACGATAAGCAGCACGACATGCATCATCTGCTATACCAATATTCTGTTCATCTGAACCACTGTTCCTGTTTGACGTCTGAGGTCGTTCACTTGTCATCTTAATTAAGTGCAAGTTGGAGCCTTCCTTTGACTGGCTCTTTGTGCATCAGGTTGGCCTCTTTGAGTGGCAGAAAAAGCCATTTCATTTAAAGATCTTTTGACTTTGGCGTCGCGAAACTGTCAATGAAATCCTTTAAGCCGACATCTGTCGGTCCACAATTGCTTTAATGGCGCTTTGTCTGCCTGCAACTGCAACAAAAAGGCATGCAACAGCGTTTCCATGGCCAATTATTTATGAACATTATTGGCCCACAATTTTTTATTTGTAATTTGAAATTCACAATTAACGTTGAAAGTTGTGCATGTTGTTTAAACAGTAAACGGTGTCATATTTACATTATATTATATATTGAATGCCAGGTACCGTTGGTAAGACTTGCAACTAACGGTTTAATCGCAACAAACAAATAGTTCGTGGCGTGATTTTTTACGTATATCAATAAAAACGCACTATGGGTAAAAATGTGGATTTTGAGCTTAAAATCATTTTACTAAAAAAATAGTTAACCATGCTACGGAAAACTAGAAAATCAAAACGAACAAATTTATTCGTCGACGTTTTTGCGTGCTTCGATACTTTGCATATTTCCCTTTTTCTTTTCGATAATTTCGTATATATTACCCTTATATTTTCTTTTTTCCATTTCTGTTAGAGGACTTATGCCTCGTTTCCAGATCCGGATTTTTTTTCTTTTATTATCTTAAGAAGGATAAATGTGTTCCCGAACAATCTATAAAAATTTATATTCGAAATGCTCCATTCAGCATATTCGCCACACAGTTTAGTATCTCGAACCTGCAGCAATGCGTCAGCGTTGAGATTTCGAAACGAAAATACTATCACTTTAAACTATTTTGAGCAGCTTAAGCAAACCTATTATTAGATAGTTCTAAAAACACTGAAAATGTTGACAAATTAATAGCTTAAAACGTACTAAGTCAATGGTCGGGATTTCCCGACTATATGTTAGTATACGACGCACTTTGATTATTTTCGCAGTCAATTTATTTATTGACTTGTTTATTTTCAGATAAAATTTTGTACGAGAAAAGTTTTGGTGCAAAAATGCTCCGAAAAGAAAGACATATTTTGAAACTTCGATTTTTGGTAAGTTCTTTAGCTTTTTGAAGAAAAATTAAATAGCCGCAGTTACTGAAGTTCCCAACCGATGATTGGGTAATATTATAAACAAAAAAAAAAATATTTAAAAAAAGTGGGACCAATATCTGAAAACTGTGTGTAGATGAAGGAGCTAGACCACAGAACGAAGCTTAAGACTCTTGATCGTAAAAATGTTGGTGTAAAGACAGTGAGATCATTCCTGTGACCTTTAAGGATTGTTTTGGACCCTTGCACCAAAAGCTGAGGTATAAGTAACCGTTTGACGCATTCAAATTGGTTAGGGATACTATTAATTTTTTTTTTGTGAAATCTTCTATGACCATGATGAAAGATAAGATCCACTGCTGTGATGGACTGTACTGTACGTAACTCTTATAGTCTCCAAAATCAAAATGCTCCCAAACCCCCGAGCTTTTAAGAGCTCCTGATTTTTAACACATGTTATGACAACTTCGCCCATTGTGCAACATATTCAGCTTTCTTTAAGAAAATAAACTACATCTCGATCGTTCCTTCGTTTGCTGATTTTTTTGGGTTTGTTGTCGCCTTTTGTTGTTGTTGTTGTTGTTGCTGTTGCATTTAAATTTGAATTTGGGAATTTGAATTGAATTTGTGCGCAAAGTGCAAACGAGGCAGCAAGGAAATTCACGCCATAAGTAGAATTCTCTGCACTCTGTTGCAGATGTTGCAAGTGTTGTCGCGTGTTGCTGGGCTTGTTAGGATGCCCAAATATGAGCAGCATCACGAGAATCGTGCGATTTGTGTTGCACTTGCATATAAATAGTACATACATATCCAACATTTCAGTTTCCTGCTTTCCAAAGCAGAACTTGAACTTCGTTACCAACTTCTGCTGGATGAGACCAAAAGTAATAAAGTTATTTGTCCTGCGGCTATACGAAATCAACGCATATATCCTTTTTGGCAATTGCAACATGCTGTCGCATAAATCATTTGCCATTCGCATGAAATTGAGCATAAATTTGCACCACTTTGCCAAACCAAGTTGTTACTCTTCGTCACAGTGGCATCCATGGACTTTAAAGGGGGTCTGTTTTAAATGTCCGACTCTACTTACCCCCGCCAGCCCACACGCCACTGTGCTGCTCAGCTTTGGCCAAATGAACCCAAAAGAATTCGGTTATTAAAAAGCGCTAGCTGCCGCTTGACCAGCGCCAGGACCCAGTTCTTGCAGCACCCAACTTGCCTGCGAGCCATCCCATCTGGGTACCTGCTGTGATAAATCAACGTGAGGCTAATGCGCGCTTAACACGCGAATTATGATTTTGCAAATGATGTGGCAGGGGCTGCAGGGGGGGAGCTGCATCGCCCGACGGGATCTGTGCCACAAGTTGATTGCTTTATAATCGCCATTCAGCTGGTCGCCATTTTGCTGCATATCTTTGAAACAGTTCCCAAAAGCTGCAACAGGCATTTAATTGCAATTTAAAGAAGTTCGTTCAATCGAAAAGTGACCTGCTGAACTATTGGTAATTAGCTTTACGCTACAAGACAAGGAAAATCAGCTCCAGAGAGAGCTTCCAACTGACCCACAAACCCACTAAGGCAATAAGGTGTCTGCACTGAGAAAAATTTCTTTCAATAGATAGACTCATTGATGCCCCGGGGCAAAGGGTATTCAGGATATAGGCCAGTAGAGCACTACTCCCACATATGATTCATAAAACTTCCGCCTTGTGAAAGCTTTGCGGAGTTAAAAACTTTTCAATTGAGAATAAAAACTGTTCTCAATTATAGGCTTGCGTCAGCTTTCATAGGTTGCACAATAGTCACCAAGGAAAAACTAGATTTTTTACTTGATGAATTTTTTTTAAAGAATAAAAGAATGATCCATTTATAGGTCAACAAAAATTTAGATTTCAAACTTAACGCGTTTTGTCTTATTTAAAAAAAAAAAACGTGATTTTCACTTTTCAGCACTGAATCATAACCCAAATTTTAGTTTTTTTAAACGTATTTTTTAAATTCTTTTATTTGGTATAAATAAGAACACCAAAGCGGCAAAAAATAAAAATAAAACGAAAACAAAAATTAGTTTTAAATAAATTTTTTGTTTTATTTAATCTACGGAATATTTTTTATTTGACATACGAATACCACGTGTTAAAAAAAAAATTATGTTTACTATTATTTTTTTTTAAATATTCAAGCTACTGAATATTTTTGAACAAATTATTTTTAATTTTAAGTTGGCAACAGAGCTCTTAAAAAAAATTAAAATTAAAAAATTAAAAATGAAATAATTTAATTTTTTTTTAAGTACGTGCTTCAAATGTCGTCAATCATCTTTTTTTTTAAAACGTATTTTTTTAATTCTTTTTTTTAGTGTGAATAAAAATACCAAATCGGTAAAAAAATAAAACGACAAAAAAATATAGTTATTAATAAATATTGTTGCTTGATATTTAAACTACGGAATATTTTTTAAGATTTTCTTTTATTTTTTCTAAAAAGCAACCAAAGAAATTTTAAACAAACCAAAAAATTAGTTTTAAAAATAATAATGAAATTATATCGGCGAAATAAGTGAAGCGCGCCACTTTTTGGCGACCTTCTCCGATTTTGATGATTTTTACACAGTTGGTAGAGCTGCTAGCCATGAGTACCCACGTCAAATTTCATTTGAGGATCTTGTCTGGATCCTCTGGCTTGGCTGAGACCCATACTCTGGCTCTTGGTCTAATGGGGACCTCCGACCAGTTCACCGCCACTAGCTTAGCTCCTGGATAGACTTCTCCAAGAGCTGCTATTGCCTTCTTGTAGGCCACTGCCGAGCGGATGTCTTTATTGTGCCGAGATGCCATCCGGCGTCATTGCAGACGCTTCTCTCCAATTCGTCTAAGAAGCGATCCTGCAGCTCATTTTCCACCCCTTTCCACAAGTTCCGAGGTACAAAGCCCTCCTTGTTGCCCTTGTCTAGGACACCAAGGATGATCTTATTACTCGTAACCTCGGCAAAGGAGCGGTTGAGGTGCTGCGGTCGCATTCTTTTTGGCGGAGGCGCAGCTTCTTCTGCGGATCTCTGCCTTTTGACCTGGGCTTTAGGTTTCCCTGGGGCTGCTGGCTGGAAACCCGGCAGGATACCTTTGGCCCAATCTACTAACTTCTTACCCTCCGGTGTGACCTCCGGATTGGTAAGATGCTTTTGGAGAATTTCTCCTGCCCGTCGCCTGTCTTGGTAAGACGGTTTTGTTGGTGGTGGCATCTTAGGAGTAGCCGGCTCTGAAGAGTTGGCAGCCAGCCCTACCTTGGACGAAGAAGCGAAACATGCTTGTTCCATTTTTTTGTCCGAGGATGGGTTGGACTGCCTTCCCTCAGAATCTAGGGAAGACGGTGGGTTTGCCGTCTTGCCCTTGCCGGTACAATCCGGGATGGGAAGGACACCTTCTGGTTCCTTCCTCACCGCGCTTTGATCTACATTTTTCGGGTTTTTATACCCTATCGTATTTTGGCGAGTTACGTTCTCTTTTTGGTTTTTGTTATTTTTAACCCCCGACGCAAAAGAGGGGTGTTATAAGTTTGACGTGTCTGTTTGTCTGTTTGTCTGTCTGTCTATGGCATCGTAGCTCCCGAACGCATGCAGTGATTTCAATTTAGTTTTTTGTATTAAAGGTGACTTATGTGCAAGTGTTGTTAGACATGTTTGATGAAAATCGGTTGAGCCGTTTAAAAGTTGTGGGGAGTGAAAGTGGGGAGAAAAACATAAACTTTGTCCGATTGGCTTAAAATTTGGTCCTATTGTAACTGACGACGTCACTGATTCGTATCTGAGGTTATTTTTGCTCTATCTCTTCTCGTTCAGAAGTTATGGCCATTTGAAGCTAAAAACATAAACTTTGTCCGATTGGCTTAAAATTTGGTCCTATTGTAGCTGACGACGCCACTGATTCGAATCTGAGGTTATTTTTAACCCCCGACGCAAAAAGAGGGGTGTTATAAGTTTGACGTGTCTGTCTGTTTGTCTGTTTGTTTGTCTGTCTGTCTGTCTATGGCATCGTAGCTCCCGAACGCATGCAGTGATTCCAATTTAGTTTTTTTTGTATTAAAGGTGACTTATGTGCGAGTGTTGTTAGACATGTTTGATGAAAATCGGTTGAGCCGTTTAAAAGTTGTGGGGAGTGAAAGTGGGGAGAAAAACATAAACTTTGTCCGATTGGCTTAAAATTTGGTCCTATTGTAACTGACGACGTCACTGATTCGAATCTGAGGTTATTTTTGCTCTATCTCTTCTCGTTTAGAAGTTATGGCCATTTGAAGTTAAAAACATCAACTTTGTCCGATTGGCTTAAAATTTGTCTGTCTGTCTGTCTGTCTGTGGCATCATAACTCCCGAACGCATGCAGTGATTTCAATTTAGTTTGACGTGTCTGTCTGTTTGTTTGTCTGTCTGTCTGTCTATGGCATCGTAGCTCCCGAACGCATGCAGTGATTTCAATTTAGTTTTTTTTTGTATTAAAGGTGACTTATGTGCAAGGTTTCCTAGACATGTTTGATAAAAATCGGTTGAGCCGTTTAAAAGTTGTGGGGAGTGAAAGTGGGGAGAATGCGTAAAAAAAAGCAAACGAGCTTGACCTCAAATGTTATCTATACCTTAACAAGAATCTAAATTATAGTAAGTATATTATAATATACTAAAGTCTAACTTAACCTGACCTACCTATAAAAAGGATGAAATAAAAAATTAAATTAAAAATTTAAAAAACCCCCGAACTTAAGTAATTTTCATTTAAAAAGTAAAAAATAATAAAAGAAACTTAATGTTAAAGTACCTAAGAATCTATTAATAATTCTAAAAAAAATACGTCGCGTTGGGGGACCGCTCCTAAACTAACAATTTAAATACAAATAGTCTAATTAAGCAACAAATATTAACTTAAAAACAAAATTAAGAAAATACTTCAAAAACTTTCATAGAATTACTTCAAAAAATTTGCATGTAAGATACGACCGTCAACGACGTCTGCCCTCGCGTGTCCCCCAACGCGACGTATTTTTTTTAGAATTATTAATAGATTCTTAGGTACTTTAACATTAAGTTTCTTTTATTATTTTTTACTTTTTAAGTGAAAATTACTTAAGTTCGGGGTTTTTTAAATTTTTAATTTAATTTTTTTGTTATTGTTATTGTTGTATTGTTCATAATTTTGGTCCCACGAGTAGTCGGGAAGGGGTGAGTCACCCGTGGCATAGCACGGTTACCGCGGAAATCCATTTTTTAAAACTAGAGGTCGGCAGGTATCCAGAGTTTGCAAAGTGATGGCTGAAATCCCCTCAGCCATTCATCCCTCGGCCTTTGCTGTTTCACCTTGGATTTGGGGTAATTTTATAGAGTTTTCTTCTCTTACCTTACCATGGGCCTGCTTCGAGCCGCCCTCACGTGGAGAGTATAGTCGCACTTTCAGAAGTGTGTCACAATTACGGCGCGTACCCAAGTCTAGGGTTACACGTGATTCCCCTTGTGACACCAACTGGCTGACGGCCTTTACCCTATATACTTTATATTGATTTTTGACATAACTCTCGGTTCTCATCACAGTCGGTACAAATTTGCAGAACTTGTAGGTTTGAATATAGTTCGTCCCCAAAAAAACAATGTTCCAATTGGAAAATTCTTAGAAGGAATATGCAGGCAAAAAATTTGTTCGAAAACAAATTTACAGGGTATTACACTGTCGGGTACCGCCTCGCCTTTTTTCTCAGCCCGATGTGTGAACTTTTTAAAGATGTGCATACACTTATAAAGTATTATACTTTATGGGGTCTGTCTGCAATTTTTCCGAACATATTGATGAAAATGTAAGTTGCCGAATAATAATTAATTTAATTCTTTATTTCGATCTTGAACACGTGTTCACTTAAAATTCTTAAATTTTTACGATATATTTATATGGCAACACTGTTTTGCTGAAACTTTTGCGCACGTTCGCTTTGGTTGCAATTCGGAACTAAAAAAATGTTAACAAAACAATTATTGGTTAATAATTGGTTTGGCTAATTTTCCAAATCGTGGTAATGGTCTAAATCACATTTTAAGTGCAAAAATAATGAGATCCCATTTTGCAGTTTTTCATTTTTAATCATTCTTCGAGCTGCTTCAAAATGAAAACGATTCTTCACTATAGACCGATAATCACAACATCGTTGGTAATGTTAATATTTTTAACAATAGTTAATACCAAAATTGAGTTTACTAACCTCAAATGTAATGCAATCGATAAAGAATATTGTAGTATTGGATATTGTTATTTAAAGTCAGTGAACCGCAGCTACAAGTATTTTTCAATGAGAGTTAATTTAAAAGTCAAGACACCAGTTGATAATATCACGGTATAAGAATATTTATTTTACGCCCTTAAAATGTTTAATTAAAAACATTTTTATTTTCAGATTAAATACAGTCTGCTACAACGTTTAAACGGTTATAAGCCGTTTCTTTACAATATTTCCGTAGATGCTTGCAAATTTTTAAGAACTCGCTCCCATCCAGTGACCGCGTTTGTTTACAGTCTATTTCAAAATTATTCCAATATCAATCATGGGTGTCCCTATGACGTAAGTTTTATATTGGGTAACTAATTCCACTGCAGTATTTTTTAAAAATTACAGCATGATGTCTGGTTGGAAAAAGTTCCGATTGACTTTGTAAACAATAAACTAACGAATGTCTTACCAATGCCCAAAGGTGATTATTTATTAAATACGACTTGGTATAGCTACAATGTGCTACGCACTCATGTTGCTCTCTATGCTACCATTTATTAGATCTTATATAATATCCAATTTTAAAATATGAATCATTTGTAGAAATTTAAAATTGATGTCTTATATAAAGTCTAATTAAAATTATTAAAGCTGGCCAAGCTTTTATGTATGTTCTGTAAATGAGTGTCTGTGGATAGTTAAATATTTTTTTGCAGACCATATTTTCAAATTTTTGGTTAATTACCGTAAAATTCTGTGTCGATTAACAACTAATTGAATAAATTTGTAATTGTCAATTTTTTTCAGCTTGACTTAGTGATCATACGGCTCTATGCACATGGCTATAAAAATATAGGGGTATCCGCCTCTCTAAGCAGATTACATTTTATATGTCCAGCGCTTCTAGAGTTTTGCAAATTTTTTTAAACAGTTTTTCTAACCCAACATTTAATGGACCCTTGAAATAAGTCACAGCTGCAAAGCTGTTCATATTTTTCCAAAAACAAATAGGACAACACTGTTTGCGCTCAAAGACTGCTTACTAAGTCTGCTAACAGTTTTTTATATGACTTTTGTTTTGTATCTATGAGATTTTCAATGCTGCGTACTGCCCTTAATGCTGCAAAACTGCTACTAGGGACTGTACTGTAATTTTTTTTAATTAATTAGGTGGGTTTCGCTGTCTTACTAAAAAAACTGCTTTTGAACTATAGAAATTCTAAGAGATTTTCAAAATAACAACCCAACAAAATTCTTGCCTACAGCTATTTTTAACCCCCGACGCAAAAAAAAGGGTGGTAATATGTTTGACGTGTCTGTCTGTTTGTCTGTCTGTTTGTTTGTCTGTCTGTCTATGGCATCGTAGCTCCCGAACGCATGCAGTGATTTTAATTTAGTTTTTTGTATTAAAGGTGAATTATGTGCGAGTGTTGTTAGACATGTTTGATGAAAATCGGTTAAGCCGTTTAAAAGTTGTGGGGAGTAAAAGTGGGGAGAAAAACATAAACTTTGTCCGATTGGCTTAAAATTTGGTCCTATTGAAGCTGACGACGTCACTGATTCGAATCTGAGGTTATTTTTGCTCCATCTCTTCGCGTTTAGAAGTTATGGCCATTTGAAGTTAAAAACATAAACTTTGTCCGATTGGCTTAAAATTTGATCCTATTGAAGCTGACGACGTCACTGATTCGAAAATGTGGTTATTTTTACGAGAAGAGTCTCGTTTAGAAGTTATGGCCATTTGAAGTTAAAAACATCAACTTTGTCCGATTGTCTTAAAATTTTTCTGTCTGTCTGTCTGTGGCATCATAACTCCCGAACGCATGCAGTGATTTCAATTTAGTTTTTCTTTTGTATTTAAGGTGACTTATGTGCGAGTGTTCCTAGAAATGTTTGATGAAAATCGGTTGAGCCGTTTAAAAGTTGTGGGGAATGAAAGTGGGAGAATAACCGAATGTCTGCAAATATACTCGGATGGGGTCTCAAATAAGTATATTATAATATACTAAAGTCCAACTTAACCTAACCTACCTATAAAAAGTATGAAATAAAAAATTAAATTAAAAATTTAAAAAACCCCCGAACTTAAGTAATTTTCATTTAAAAAGTGAAAAATAATAAAAGAAACTTAATGTTAAAGTACCTAAGAATCTATTAATAATTCTAAAAAAATACGTCGCGTTGGGGGACCGCTCCTAAACTAACAATTTAAATACAAATAGTCTAATTAAGCAACAAAGATGAACTTAAAAACAAAATTAAGAAAGTACTTTAAAAACTTTCATAGAATTACTTAAAAAATTTGCATGTAAGATACGACCGTCAACGACGTCTGCCCTCGCGTGTCCCCCAACGCGACGTATTTTTTTAGAATTGTTAATAGATTCTTAGGTACTTTAACATTAAGTTTCTTTTATTATTTTTTACTTTTTAAATGAAAATTACTTAAGTTCGGGGGTTTTTTAAATTTTTAATTTAATTTTTTATTAAGCATTTTATAATTAGGTTTTGACGTTTTATCGTTCTGGTGCTTTTTTTGCTACTTACTCTTTAGAATCTTCTACCTTAGAACGCATCGAGAGTATGTCCGGCCTTGGTGTTTTATTCGATCATAACCTTAAATTCAATAACAATATTTGCAACATCGTCAATAAAGCTAGACGCTTAATAAAAGCAAGAACACCAGAGTTTAAAGACCCTTACACTACCAAACTTCTTTATATCTCTCTCGTCCGTCCAATTTTAGAATGTTGTTCCTGCATTTGGAGTCCTTAATACTATTTTTATCAAGATATGATTGAGTCCGTACAAAAGCAATTTCTCCTTTTTGCACTTCGTGGCTTAAACTGGGACTCAAACATCCGACTGCCGCCATATTCTGATAGACTTCGAATTATAAAATTGCCATCCTTAAAACTTCGCAGAGCATGCCATGGCGTATTATTCTTGCATAATCTGTTACTTGGTCTTATATATTCCAATGTTTTTCTTAGCAAAGTTACTTTTGCCGTACCTTCTAGAGTAACTCGTAATTTTCGACCTTTAGCTTTACAATTTTGTAGATCTAATTATGCGTATGCTCTAAATATAATAACTTTTATAATTTCCTTTCTTTCGAACGGTCTATTTAATCTATCACTTTTTCTATCCTAAGTTATCTTGACCTGCCGCCACGAGCATCCTTGACCAATCATATATTATAAGTTACTCTTTTGGTCAATGGTGGTCCCATCGGGCCAGATACGCATATTAGTTATACCCTCTATTTTTATTTGCTTAATAAAATTACTGTTTTTCTACAATATAATGTCAACTATCTAGTTATACTCTTTCAATAAATAGGTACTAAAGTCCATTAGTATTATAGAAACTAATATAAAGTTAATTAAATTCCAAAATGGTTAATTATTCGTCATTTATCATAGTCATTGATCATTAGTGGTTTTTCAAATACTTAACTTAAAAAAATACTTTAAGATGCTTCTTGTACTTTAAAATGCTAAAGGCGCCTAATAGCAATAAAAATAAATGGACTCCAAATGGGATCCAAAAAAAGGTTAGGCAAATAAATGGTGCATCATAATTTAGACATTAAAAATTAATTTTTCTATTCTAAAGTTGAAATCTATAATTACTGATCACATTTAATTTATCCTGATCTATGGTTATATAATTCACTTAACTTTTTTATACAGTTTTTTATAAAAACCAGTTTAGTCAGTATTGCCAATTTTTGTAACCAAAATCACTAAAAACCAATGCTTATATTTTGCATAAAAAGATCATCTTTTTAAAACAAAAATTTTTTTTACTGTAGTTACTTATGAATTGTGTTATTAAATTAGTAAACAAATTGGCGTGGAGGCTACAAGTGTTGTTCAAAGAAAAAAAAAAATATATTTACATGTCTTACCTAATTATGCTTTAACAGTCATACACTTAAGCCATTGTTTCTACAAAACTGTGGTATTTTTTTCTATTTGGTATTTTGTCTGCAGTATTTTAGGTTGCAGTAAAAACGGTCATAAACAATCATTTGCTTTATATATTTAATATTTATTTCGTGTCACCCAATTTTCGTAATTCTTAAGAATTTGAGAAAATTGTTAACTGTTGTGCCTTCTGGACATTAAAATACCCTATACCAATGCAGTTTTCATAGTAATTAACTTTAATGCCCTATAATATCTATAATAAATAAAAAATCAAAGCTATGCTAAAAAGAGCAGAGGGTCTAATAAAATATCTATAACTTTTGAAGTTTTTAATCGATTTTAAATTTAAGGCACGATATTAAGATCCCAAGATCTATAGATCTTATAGTAAGATATCTTTGTTCGTACTTGATAATGTTGGTAATATCGGCAAAAATAGCGAAGCGGGTCACATTTTTCAATGTTGATAATTTTAACATATGTGGTAGAGCTAGCCAATAGTTTACACGTCAAACTTTATTGAAAAATTTCGATTGTCTATCGAGTTATCGTCAAACTTTATTGCAAAATTTCGATTGTCTATCGAGTTATCGATAATTGAATATTGACAATTTTTTATTTTTCGATTTTTCTTTGATATGCCATAAGCGTCGCACAGTGGCACAGCAGCATTGCAAAAATCGATTTTGCGATGAAATCATTTTGTAAAGGTAATATATGTATCGGATTTAGAATTTTCCAGGGATCCAAGAAGTACACACTTCACAAAATTTGGCACATGGCCAATCTTTAATTGAATATCATTGACTACCCATTGGGGAGATGTCTGAATAATTCCATAAATCAAAAAACAAGAATTATAAAAAACTCAAAGCCACTATTACTAGTAAAATATCACGATCAAGGGAGAGCCAGGTTAGCAGACTCTTCAGGTCCACTACAGCGAGATTCAAATCAGAATTAACAAGTAGTTATTCAAAAGTAATATTCAGTTTTTTAAAATATATCCACTCAAATATAAATGTGGATGATTGATTTTATTTATATATTTAAAAATTAGAATTTAATTTTAAAATATAAAGTATTGGAAAACAGAGCAACAAGGCCTTCAGGCTGTTTTAAAAATTTTCTATTTACATTGTATTCTTATTATATTATTTTATACTATGTGCATTAGTTGATTATTTTAAGTTTAGAGGTTAGTTTAATGAAGTTCTTTATATTTTCGGTGATGGTCTCTGCGAGTAATTATAATGGTTTGGTTTTGTAAGGAGGTGCTCCATTGTAAGGGTACTTGCGTTGCAACCCAAGGCTTATCCATATACAAAATATAAAGCTGGAGACATCGGAGAACTCTAAAGATGGGAAAATTTGTCTTAATTGATACTGAGAGAAACAATAATGTTATTATATGTACGTATTTGTGTTTATCAAATATTTTGAAGATTTCGAAAATTAAGTGTTCACTGGTTTGGGTATAAATGCAAAAGGCAAGTATGCACGACCAAACAAAAAGCACTGATCAAAGCTTATTTAAACTCGCATATAAGTCGATTTAAGATTGCCTTACTTTTCATAGCCCAGCGTCTGGGTCGAGCATAAGTGCCCATTTTGCTTTAAGCATTTATGCCAAAGTGCACATCCCAAATATAATTACATTTCAAATCCTTAAAATACTAAAAAAAAGTATCTTAAGGATAAATAAATTTTTCCAAGTGTACTTTTCGCACATTTATGTGTGTTTTTGTGTGTGTCTGGCAGAGCGTTTAACCCAGTTATTATGACTGCCATTAATTCTGACAATTGCTAGGCGTATAACCAAAAACAACAAAAACACAACGAGAACAACAGCAACATCCTCTATAACAAGCAGTTCAGGCTCAGGCTCACGCTGACTGACTGCCGCTCCATCCTGCGCATCATACCAGCCACCCATGACTTTAATGTGGCTTCATTGCTTTGTTGTGGGTGTCCATTTGACCCGTATGTCGTTTATAGCCTTGGCTGTTGCTGTCTGCCGGCTGCTGCTGATGCTGTTGTGGTGTCCATTCTGTGGCCAGCCACCCTTTGTTTGACTGTGTGTCCATGTGTGTTAGCTTCTTGTGTTGAGGGTCGTCACAGTCATAGACACGGCCAGAGCCAGAGCCAAAGCCAGAGGACCCACATGTGGGTCACAAACAGCAGCCGCGTTGATGGTACTGACAATGGAACAGTTTTGCATGCAATTGACTTTCACAGCTCGTTGCTTCTTTACTGCCAATGTGTTAAGAAGCCGAGAGAGAGAGATCGTCCTTTTTGCATGACTGACTATTTCCATTGGCATTAGCTGCTTATCCTTTGTTTCTAGATACAAGATTTTTTTGTTTTGTTTTCAAACTATCTATCGCTGTAGCTTATTAGTTACAAAATATTAATCTTGACGTTTAAGCTGAGGCTTTAAAGGAGTGATGTTAGTTTTTGGATACTATGCCACTGTCCTGGTGCTTTTTCTTTAGAATATGAGCGTAGTTCGATAAGTCCTTAGTCTCACCGCTCGTTGGCGTTGTTTTGTGGCTCCTTCTCGTCTTCGCTGCAGCGGCAGAAGTGGAGATGGCGAATGTGCAGTCATTTAGCCCTTTGAGCAGTGCCCCCTTACAAATTCCTGACCCTGTTCGCAGGGCTTCAGATGAATTCGCTTTGGATTATACCGTGGTCGGAGTGCTCGAGCGATCCCACAACTGGACAAAGAACATTCTCTTTCCGCCTGAGTTCTAGCCGTCCCCCTAATTTCCTGTAAGGGTCTTCCTATATCCGTAACCGCAAGATTGCATGGCTAAACCGTTCCTGGCACACTCAGTGACCCGGTACCCAAGAGAGGGAGATTAAGTGGTAGTGGATATGGTGGATATGACCGTCATCTAGGGTATCAATAAATCTAGCCGCTTGCATAAATCTCGTCCTGAAAAACGCTGCACCTGTCGGTAAGGCATAAAAAAGTAAGGAAATAAAGCTTCGGAGAAGACTCCTTCTCTTGCGCTTTTTTCTGTCTTCGAACCATCAGTACAGATCGTCAGCTTATTTCCTTTAGAAGTATAAAGTCTGCATGCGAGAATCCGAATCCCAGGTCCAAAAGAACTCAACACTCTAGGTCCTTGTGATTATCTCCATAAACTTCATTAAATTTGATTTTATCTATGCGATTTTTTTATATTTCGCTTTTTCTGAATTCTAGGTCCAAAATGCAGCACATTCAAATTCTGCGATAATCTCCAAAATACCTCGTCTTAAGATTATGTCAGAATTCAGACTCGGATTCAACGATTTCAAATACATTTAGGAGTAACGTTAGACCTTCAAGCTTAAAAAGTATGAATTTTGCTTACTTTAGCAAATATAACAAAATTATTATACCCTGTACCGTCTGGTTCAAAGGATATATTAAGTTTGTGCAATCCGAAAATGTATGTAATATATAGAAGGAGTCGTCGGAGACACCCCAAAGTTACCTTAAATATGATCAGGGGGACTAGAGAGGTCGATAAACCCATGTCCGTCTGTCCGTTTGGATGCCTAGATCTCAGGGATGGTAAGAACTAGTGTAACCAAACTTAAGTAACATTAGATCCAATATTATTCCATAGGAGACAAGTTTATTTTATTTTTTGATAGCGGGATTAAACTATATAGTTCCCATAGGGCGGTTTGAGACGACCTCGCAAAAAAAAAAAGTTTTATATGAATAATTCGTTTGTTTATAAAGAATTGGTAACCATTCGAAAGTTTTTTATAGTACCCAAGCACTGAACCAAGTTTGATCAAAATCTGTTGACTATATCATATAGCTCCCATAGGACCGGTCGGCCAAAATAACTTATTTTATACAAAACTCGCAATAATTAATTTTTTAATAAAGATATCGTAACCAGATTTAGCATTCAGAAGTTTTTTAGAGTACCCAAGCATTGTAGCAAATTTGATAATAAATCGGTCGACTATATCATACAGCTCCCATAGGGACGATCTTTCCAAAAATCGATTTTTTGTTGTGTTTCGTTTGTTTGTGAAGACATTGAAATTAAATGTTGGTTTTCCAAAATTGTCAGCGCCCGACTTTACGTACGCTATTTTTTGGAAAAGGATTGTCCGACCATGTTATTTTTAGGATCGTTGAACCCGTGTCGAATGGGGAAAAAGAAGCACATCCGATCTTCCAAACAAATTTATTTTATACAATTTTTTGAGATTATTTCAGAATGCTTTGGTGTTGGGGTTTCTTCTGTATCATCGGTTCAAAGTCTTTATGGGACTTTCTTATATAAAGCTCACATCACTTTTTGCTGCTAAAGAAAAATTTTGAATGACGCCAATTTAAATATTATTTTTGTATTTTAAATGAGTGTTGTAAATGCCTTACATCTCACATACTATATAATAAAAATCTTTAAAATAAATTTTTATATTTACAAAAAAAGTATTCCCGTAGCTTTATTGCATAAATCATTTTACATTATGTGTTGACTTTAAAGCACCTTATAAACCAGTAAAAAAAAAACGATACTCTCCATAATATTTTATGCACATTGCATTGTTGCTCTCTTAACTTTTTGCATATATTTTGTCAATTTTGGTAAGCTGTCAATCCATGGTTCCTCCGTTTTGGACGATGTGCCTATTAGGCTGAATATTAAAAAATATATGCAGGCATGTGCTTATATACATATACTATAGGTATATTCTATATACATCCAAGACGAAAGACAAACTCAGCAGATGACACAAAAAAAAAGAAGTTAACCCTTTTTACGATTATAAATGCACGTCCGCATATTTATGCAAAAATTATGCAATTTGCTTCCGTCCATCGAAATGTTCTATGTCAACCGTATGCCAATGCCAAGATGCAGTGCGTTCGTTGGGTGGGGGACTCTTCCTTTGGCTCCGACCAAGCGTAGTTGCCCAGTCAATCATGAGTTGAAGAACTCGTCACAGTTGTCGTTTCTGTCAAACGACAAAAGCACCAAGTGCAGACATCAAAAATGCTTCGTAGACAGCGCGGGGTGCAAGACAACAAAGGAAGGTTTTCAAACAATTTGCAAACCAAAATTTGTATTAAAATTTATGACGTTTCGGTGGCAGCATCAAAGGAGGGGCGCCACAAATGCATTAAATGCAACTATGTGTACACAATGTGGAAAAGCGACAAAAAACTCGTAACTCCGCTGCAGTTATTTCATTTAGTAACTTTTTTGGAGGGAAGTTCTATAAGGGAGCTTTGAGTTTGGTTATCTGCAAGGAACAATAAGCTGATGCTAACAAATTTTACTAAAAAGAGTTATGTGAGCCTAACAAACTATGAAACGCTGGCATTTGTTCAGAAAAAACAGTTCTATATGCTGCTCTCTGACACAAGAGAGTCCGCAGTACCCCTTCCATTACGAAAGTGTTTGAGAGAGTCAGCATGATAGAGGGTCGCCTCGTCTGAAACCTCGACCAGTCATTGAAGGGTTTGGAGAGGTCCATTCGCTACCTTGAATAGAGCTGATGGTATTGAAGGGTTCGGAGAGGTCCGTTCCTACCTTGACAGAGCTGATGGTACCGCTCTATGTCTTTCTGCAAAGACGAATCAGCTTTGCAGGAATACCGAACTCAGACATGGTGGTATATAGGCGATCCCTTATCGGGCTATCGAATGCAGATCTTTGTGTTCGATGAAGAGATGATGGGTATCGATCTGGTGTTCGTGGGTCTTTTTCAGGATTTGGCAAAGAGTGAAGATCTAGACTTACCAGGTTTGAAGCCCCACTGATAGGGTCCGATCAGTGCGTTGGCATATGGCTTCAGTTTTTCATCATAATACGCTCGGCAGGATCTTGTATGAGATGGCAATAAGACTGATTTCCCGGTAGTTGACGCATATTGCCGGTTCACCCTTTTTCAATATAGGACAAAGGACACTGAGCTTCCAATCGCCGGGTATTCTTTCCGCTAGCCATATTTTGCATAGGAGCTGATGCATGACCGCGTGTAAGACTGCTCATGCAAAAATTGAAGCTGCGTTCTCTTTTTTAGTGAAATAGGGGTCTGACCATTGCGCCACATTACAATTGATAGATCATGTCTGCAAAATATCACAATGACCTTATCGTTTCGAGGCTTGTTAAGAAGAGTCTGGACTGTGAAGAATTGATATGCTATCACTGATTCGAGATTCGCTCTGATGACTGACCCGCAGCATGTACTACCGGATGGATAAGCCTAAATCTGCCGTTTTTTCATAGAAAGCCAATTTTTCCCATCTTTCTGGGAATTTGTCGGATTTGACGCCCAAAAATTGCTTCTCTTTCCAGGCAAACTACTTGACAAGTGGTTAAGGGCTTGATTGCCATTATCTGACGTCTTTATAAGAATCGTAGCGCAGTTCAGCAAGGTTGATGGAAAAAGGGTTAGTCGAAACGGGTTAGGTCTGGTCAATAAACGGGAGGGTTTCCACCTCCCAGTTGAGTGTCTCCAAGTCATGTCGAACCATTTTTGACGTGTGCAATGGTGCATTGTCGTGAAGGAAAATGAGCTTGTTATGTCTTTGTCGAATATCCAGATCCGAATTAGATCAGTTGTTGGCATTGACAATATCACCAAGCTGCCACATCTCATAGTAAACGATACTCTGCCGATCCCACAAAACGCACAGCAGGTCTTCTTACCGAAGCAATATGGTCTTGCGAATGATATTGATGGTTGACGGATCCTCGTCAACCCATGATATTTTTCCTTTACGATTCTCGAATATTTTCACTTTTCAATTCCTATGACAATTCGAAGTAGGAACAGCTTTCTTGTTTTTATTGTTGACAGATGTTAAAAAAATAAGCGTGTCCATGGGGCCACTCAGTGGCGAAGCGAGAGCGTTGAATGTGGGGGTGATGATCCTCAAAATGCCGATTCGATGCAACAAATTACCGACTGCATGAATAGTAATTGGGTAAAAGTGATTAGTTAATATCCGAGATTTCCCGACTGCTGGATGTTTGGGGGGTATCACACCCCCGTCACACCCCCGTCACACCCCCACCTCGCTAAGTCCCTGGGTCCACTAAATCCATCTATGAGTAAACTCCGATTTTAAGTTAGTAAAGCTGCTATACTCTCAAAGTATTAGAGGAGAATAAATGATGAATTGGAGCTTTTCAGGACATGCTACAAGCATTTAATAGAGTCCCCTACTACTTGGACTTACTCAACATTTACAGTCTTCAAGTATTCTTATAGCTACCATACTAAGGACAAGAGTTGGAATTATCAGTCGCCTAGCTAAATAGCCTCAACTAGAGTGCCTAATAGAGCTAAGTGTAGATATATGGTGGAGGCGCTAGGCTCCACGAGGAGAAGAGAACAATAGTATTAGTAGTAGTAGAGTACTCGAGGGACGTCTCCTCGCAAGTCATCTGTATCGAATATTTGCTCTACATTTCTATGCCTCCTGTCATATACACGAATGCTTGAATTTTTCTGAGTACAAGGTCACGAAGAAAATCCGAAGTTGAAGTTTGCGAGTCGTAAGAATCCCATTAGGACCCAAAATTTGAATCTTCCCTTCTACTCAACGATAAGTTTATAGCCCAGACGACATCAACTAAACATATCGGCATAACACCCGGCGAGACCCTATGTTCCACTGGGAGTCAAGGACAGCAAAAGAGAGAAGTACACCGGACCAGCGGTTTTTATCCAACGAAAGATCGACTTCATTGGCTTCTGAAGTGCGTGAACTGACTGGGGAGAGTATAAACAAGAGTCTAATTTTGTTATACTATTACTATTGTTCTTTCCCCAATGGGTCATGAGGCCTCAATGATTGCATTATATCTTTTGTTATCCTATCTTTTAAAATCTTTAAGATATTCAAACATCTAGTTTGATCTTGACGATCCATGCGTTTATATAGTCATTGCTTTTGTGCTCATAAGCATATTGAAGATTACTTAAAGGAGTCTCCAGCCACGCCTTTCCTTGGTTACATAAACTGGCACAAACTTAACATACCACTTACCTTAAGATATAGGGCATTAAAGATCTGACTGGAGAAAGTACAAGCGTCTAATTTTGTTATCTTTCTACTATTGTCCTCTTACCCCAGTGGATCATGGGGCCTCGATGATTGTCTTGTATATTTTGTAATCCTTGCTTTTATTATATCTTGTATCTATATACGACATATAGGAGTTCAAATGTCTAGGTTGATCTTGAAGATCCATGAATTTATATAGTCATAGCTTTTGTGCTCATGACCATATTGAAGTTTACTTTAAAGAGTCCCAGGAAACGCCTTCGCTAGGTTACATAAATTGGCACAAGCTTAATATACCACTTACCTTAAGATAAAGGGCATAAAAATCCCAGCTCCAGTCGGCAGTTACTGCATCCAAAGTTGACAAGCGTGCCCTGACTTATAAACTTAATCATCACGGCCTTAAACTGCTACCTACTGTAGATATACTCGCACAAGTGCCTGGGAACACAGGGTCGCTCTGGGAAGTGCAGTCTGGGACAAGTCTGCGCATCCATGTGCAACAGCTGCGTTCCATAATTGTTTTAATGAATTTGCTGCGGTTTTGTGCAATTTGCATGTAATTTTTTCATTACTGGCCAGAATGTCGCGACTGGGCAAAACTTCAAACCATTTAAAGCATGTCCGAGCTGTCCGTAACGAACGACGGACGAATGGGCAGTCAGTCCGTGACCACAAACTCAGTCTACTCTGTGGCGACATTAGTTTGTCACTGCATCAAAATGTCGCCGCCATTATTTCAAAACCAGCCCAAAACATTTTCGGAATTATTTTTATTTCTCGTTGTTGTTGTTGTTGTTGTTATTTTTGTGAGTTGGTTCGTGATGTTGTGACATGTGTGCCTGCCGAGAAACAAGATGCACGCAAATTGCTAATTGAAAATAAATTGCAGTTTAATTTGTTATGATGATGAATGTAAGATGACGTGCCGGTTAGCCCACAGTCAAAAAATGGCTCCTGCTGACGATTGTGATAAATTGTGCAAAAGCTTGTCAAGTATTTGACCACAGGATGGTTCACAGTAGGTATTTAAGATTGTGGACTCGACTCCAAAGCACTTTCACTAGCTTGTCATGTACATACAATACCTCTGCACTGCAGGCGGGGACGGGCCAACTTTTGTGACTGGGAGGAGACTGGCTTTGGACTTTTCTGACTAGGCCGCACCCACGCCACAAACACAGTCAGTCGGTCGGTCGGAAAGGCTGCAACTCATAAATTTTAACCTATTTAACGGCAGTACCACTGTGTATGTGTGTGGGAGTGTGACTGTGTGTGTGGGGGTTCTCTACTCCCCCAGAGCTAAAGAGTTTTGCCTGGCATTGCATGTTGAAATAATTTCCAGCTCTAATTGCGCCACTGTATGGTAGTAGAAGGTAGTAGGTTGTCCAGTTGGACATCCAACTGGCGGCAACGAATAGGAAACGTCAGCCACAAAACTTGATGCAGTTTAGCTTTGAGTTACTCAGTTAATACCCTTCGTTTGAGAGGGTATATTTGGTTTGGCTGGAAGGCAAAGTAAGAAGATCTAGTTAAATTTAAATATAATTATAAGTGCTTCCCGTAAATTAATACAAAATTTGCACAGAAAGGTACAAGAATAAAAATTTATTTTAAAATTTGTTCGAAAATTTCCTCACAACTAAGGCTACGGCAAAAAATCAGGCTGCAATGATAAAAGTTCATATTTAAGGCCGATTTTCTAACTTCGTTTTATAATTATTATATATTAACATTATATTATATATTATTATTATATATGAAACATGTATTGTATATTCATTAATAATATAAATATTGATTGCATTGCCGAATCCTGAACGCTTTTGGAAGCATTTAGCTTCGTGCGGTACTTAAAAAAACTGAATCCTGTCGTTACCGCATCCGACTGGGAGAGCATTTTCGGTAAATGTAATTAAGCTGACTGTACCGGTTGCAGGTCTCTGGAATGCAAATTTTAATGAATATTTAATTAAGTATATTTAACGTCACGTCACATACTAAGTCTAATAAAAAATAGGAAAATAATTTAAAAATTTTTAAATCATAAAAATTTTTTAGTCATAAGTTGCCCATTTCTCAGAAATTTAGATTTTTATAATTCAATAAAAAAATTACTTTGGTAACGTAACGTAACTCCAAACGTGTTTTCGCCTATATCTTTTGGTCGTTTAGTACCAAAATATGCCCAATTCTCAGAAATTTAGATTTTTTTGTTAAATTAAGACAACATTCACTTTGGTAACGTAACGCCAGCCGTATTTTCGCCTATATTTATTGATCGTTAAGTACCAAAATATGCCCAATTCTCAGAAATTTAGAATTTTTTTTAAATATTTTCTTTGGTATACGTAACGCCAAATGTATTTTCGCTGTATGATTTCTCAAACGTTAAGATATCTACCAAAAGTTGCCCAATTCTCAGAAATTTAGATTTATATAATTCAAGACAAAATTTACTTATGCCGTATTTTCGCATGTATCCTTTGATCGTTAAGCATAAAAATGATGCCCAATAACGTAACGCCAAATGATGTTTTCGCTCCCAAATGTCAAGACGTTAAGATATGTGCCCAATTCTCAGAAATTTACGTATTTTGTAATATCAGAACAAATGTTGACTGTGGTAACGCAACGCCAAAAGTTTTATCGCTTCAATTTTTAATTCTAAAAAATTTAGTATTTTGCGATATAAAATTGTATTTGTATTTGGTAACGTAATGCTAATTGTACTTTCAACTAAATCTTTAAATCGTTAAGTAATATACCGAAAGATGCCTAGTTCTCAGGAATCTAGATTTTTATAATTCAAGACCAGAATTTACTTTGGTAAGCGTAACGCCAAACATATATTCGCTTCTATCTATTAATCGTTAAGTTATATGCCAAAATATGTCATATTCTTTGAAATTTATGACTTTATAGTTGAAGGCAAAAGTTTTTTTGGTAACGTAACGCTAAACCTACTATCGCCTATATTGTATAGAAAAAATGTCAGATTTTCAGAAATTTTTGGATATTGTTGGATAAGAATAAAGTATGTTTTGGTAACGTTACGCCGTAACGTATTTTTATTCGTTCTTTTTTCGCATTCTTTTAATCTTTAGTAGTAGATTACAAAATATAGTGCTGCCTTATAGCTAAAAACATACGAGGTGTGTTCAAAAAGTCATCACGAACTTTAGAATTTTCGTGGGTTACGTATATCTCGCATATTTTGTTGTATTTTTGTAGGCGTTATATTGGTACTGCATTGTCTCTCACATTAAGCTCGACAAGCTCGGCCATTTTGAATAGTTCAATATAAAAATATGTCTGACAGCATGCTTTGTTTGCACGTGTTAAATTGGCTTCGTCTTCGATTTTTACCTATTCAACAAATATGGCTCCAAACGAACCTCGTATACACAGAATTTGATATCAATAACGAAATTAAGTGCGTGGATGCTCTGAATGTTGACTATAGCATATGGAGCAAGCTACCTTGGACCAATATCCCAAATGTTTATCGGTGGTACAAAATAGATTCTTAGAAGGCTCGCAGAAGCACGTGAACGACGAAGAGCGTGCCGGACGCCCGAACACTTCAACAACAGACGAAAAAATTGATGAAATGAAGAAAATGGTATTGGCCAATCGTCGAATCACTGTTAGAGAAGTTGCTGAGGACTGTACACTATATCGTATTGGCATGCAAGTGCCACTCGATTTTTATCAATGAGTTTGGGCATGTAGACGGGTCGCCAGTAAATTCGTACCAAAACCTTGCTCAATTTCAGTACCAAAAACAGCATCGCATGAACATTGCTAATGAGATGTTGGACTCTGTCCCCGACGACCCAAATTTGCACCGTTAGCACAAGTATATAATATGCTCATAGGGATTACTTTGAAGGGGACAAAATAGATATATCACGAACAAATAAATAATTATTTGAATAAACACAAAATTCGGGATACTTTGTTGAACACACACTTGCGTTATTCGAGTATTTTTGCCTTTATACATTTATGCTTAAAATACTCCACATTTGCACTAATCAACGAGGGACTAAATTTTCATTTTCAAATTCGACTTTTCGTTTCTCCCACCAAGAGTATATGTAATTTTATATACTCTGTAACATTTTATCCACATTTTTCATATATTTTCGTTTAATGAAATAACAAAAAAGTCTGCTGCATTCAAAGTCAAAAAGAAGCCGTCGTATGGACGATACAGTTCTTTGGCTCCGGAGATTGGAACTTCAATGACTTCAACAGGCTGCATAATGCTTGCGGGCGCGCCTCTGTGGCAACAACCGTGGAAAACGTCTGACCCCGCGCCATTGGCAAATAGGCTTTGTATGGCGTTGGGTGGGCACGGGGGGCACTCAATCGAGGGTATACGGACTAGGATCTAGCGCGGTTTTCCTGCAGTCGTTAGCAGTGTGCCACAATGCGCCTATTAGTGCGTTGGCGTCTCTTTCCAAGCATGTGTCCAGGCAAGTGTACGATCTCGAGTGCGGCACTTTGGCTCTTAAGTTGGGCCCGGTTTAGTATGGTATACTTTTGGTTTGGTTTGGTTTAGTTTTGTTGCTTCAGGTAATCCCCATTATTAGCGCAATTAGTGAGCCATGCCTTGGCATGTGGTAGAACGGGCTGTGGCACTCAAGCATAACCAAGTGGGGCGCCTATTGTTAGGCTTTGAATTATGTAGTGTCATTTGGTGGCTGCAAATTTAGCACTGATTGGGAGCATAAAGCCGTCTCGAAACTTGGGCACACTGTTCTATATTGAATAGCTGCATATTATGGGCAAAGACGAGATTGATTGAAATTTTGATTGAGTATTTGCGTGGGTCGAGGGAAAAATGGGCTGGCATCTTATTAGCAAGTATCTGTTAGACACAAAAGACATATGGATGTTTTAGTAAAATCTTGTTAAGGAGTTTTTCCATTGATTTCTAAATTCTTATTAAAAGGTGACTGCATGGGATCGGTTGCAATACTTTTGTACTGGTATTTGTATTGATAAATTTTTTACTTCATCTGGGACGGTACTTGGAGGCAAAATATTCGGCCGTGCTCAGCAAAACAAATCAAAATTAAAGAATTTCCCTTGTAATAAGAAAAGCATAGTCGTGGATAATTTTCCGCGAAAGTAAGGGAAGTACGACTAGATAGCGTCAGCTTAAAATGTGAAACTGAGAGCAATCAAAAATGAGTTCGAATAATAGGAATATAGGAATGCTTAAATTGTTCTTAACTAGACCACTCTTATCTAAGAAAAAGAAAAAGGCTTCAGGAGGTACGAATCCACGTTTGTAATGCAACATTTTATTTAATCGTCATTTACATAATAAGGAGCTTTTATTAAATTATTAATGGAGCAATCGAAACTTTTCTGAATATGGTTCCGGGTCTCTCAGGTGCCTCTGGTAACGAGGCGGCGGACGAGTGCGCCAGGAACGGCTCAGCGCTAGCAGCTAACCTTGCGGCTACGATCATTAAACGACCATTACAGGACGTTGTATCGCAAATCAGGGAGACGAGCTAGAGCTCCTGACGGAAAGAGAATAGGACATGGTCTCGTGAAGTCGAATCTCCCGAGCACTCTGGCCGAGATATGATTCAAAGAGAACATCTGAACCCCTGCGCTTCCATAAAAGCAAAGGACTAGGATATATAGAAGACGTTGTAACTGAGGCGCTGCAGCATAGGCAATATGGCTTAGAGATGAGGAAGAGAAGAAGAAGAAGACGACTCCAGTTTCGGGTGTAAACCATTCTTTGGTAACCTGGGTAATGTGGCTTATGTGGCCGTATCGAATTTGACTGCTTTCGTCGAATCCACAAAATGGTTTTGCAACATGAGAAACTTGGGCAATTAGGGATGTCCTTCAGTTTTTGATCCTTCTCCATAATCCATCCCTTTCTTTTTATTAGGCAACACAATGGACCTCATGGTCTTTGGGCTGATCCAAGTCACTATCTGAGCTGCCTACATAACCTAACCTATTGTATTTGCAGACTTTTAGACCTTTTTGTTGGAGTAAAATTTTGTATACTCGTTCTGATGAGGTCTTAAGAAGGAGGCGCATACCTTAAGACATTATCTTTTAAAAATTCCGAAATGTTGACCCATGGGACATGCCCTCATGCCCTTATCAGCTTTTCAAAATTGGGGTTCCTAGCAAATTGAACCCCATTGGATGGTCTTAAGCTTTTTTATCGATGAAAAATATATATATATGTGTTCGTTTAACTTCTATTTGGAGCATAACGATTCAGTAGCAAGAAATGTTTCAGGTAGGTCCTACCCTAGCTTCGTGATAGAATCCATATCTACACCTCCAAGCAGGTGTTTTGTCTGCTTTGGTCTGCGAAATGGTATTTTATTTCTAAGTTACCCTTCATAGTTCCCCTATCCACCACCGGGGGATTGCGTCCGATGTGAGATAGACCCTTCCAAACGAAGAAACGTCGACAAACGGAACGTAATAAAACACTCTCAATCTCGCTTGCATATATCCTGGAGTAAGTGTCAATGGATTTGTCTGGTTCGGAGTATTAATAAAAAAATTTGGACACAGTTCCTTAATAAGGAACTTCAAAAAAGATTTTTGACTGTAGAACTTGTCATTACTTTTATTTTTGTCCTTTTCCAAAATTTTCTTTCCATTTTTTATCAAGAGTGTATGCTCCTGAAATCTATTAGGACTATTGATCAATTGTCGCTTTTAATGGTCATATAGTATTTGGCAACGATGTCTGTTTCAGGGAGATTCACATACATATTCCTATGGAATCAGACTGCGACAACAAAAGGCTTATGAAAACAACGAAGCTATAGTGGAAGAATAGACTTGAAATTTTATGACAGTTTTCTTTATTTGACATATCTTCGATGCAATATTTCGTTTGTCTTTCTCTCTTTGAGGCCTAGGAAGCCAATCAAGACACTAACCAAACCATTTGAGAAGATTGTTTAAATTTAATTTAAAGATTTCCGATAACAAGAAAATTTTGGGCACTTAAATTGTTTTATTTTGATTGGGCTCTCCTCTGAGAACTCTTTATTACGATGACTCAAGACGAACTTCAAATAATGCAGCAGGTTTGGATACTGCTTCTGGTTTCTCCAGATTTATATCAGCCAAAGATTCAATCAAAATACATAGTGGGTAAAGCTCCAAGCAACAGCATTTTCTACGTCTTCTCAAATTATTAAAGGATCAGCGTGTATATTTTTATTATTAATTTTTGGCGTTTGGCAACCCTACTGGGTCATATCCTCATGCACGGTTTGCTTCCACATGCCCCTGTCTTGCGCGCGTCTTCTCCAGTTGGTAACACAAGGCGTGACAAGACTTCAGTCACTTGGTCCTTTTCTTCTTCGTTGTCCACCTACTACCACATCAGACACTTTACGAGCTGAAATTTGCTCTTCTTTGTTTTGTTCATATGTGGCAGTCCTATTTTAGTTGATTCCTTTTCGATAGCTCCAAAATCAATATCATCAGCGTATCCAAGGAGCTGCACGCAACTGTTTGTTAATATTGTGCCCTTCCAATGTACACCCGCCTTTCTTATAATACTGTCCATCAGGAGCTGCATATTGATGGAATACCATTTATGCGCATAGTTCTAACAATATCTTACTAAAGCCGACAGATGTCTGACAGCCATGCCTCTTAAAAGAATTCCATTGATAACAAAAACTGTTGACCACATAATGTATATAATTGCGTCCAAATGAAATTTATGTCAAAAGTGCCCGATTTTGAACAAATCGGAACAACTTAGGATAGCTTCCAAAGCCAGCATTAAAAAGCTAAAATTATTTTCACTATAAATTAGCCAAAAGCGACGTCTTGACAAACTTGCCGCATAAGATTCACCTAACCACGCCCCAGCACTTGAAGCTGTGTCAATAATAAAATCCCAGGAAATCTTTAAAGCCACCAAACATGAAAACAACATTCATTGAATGTTCGTTCCTGGACCTCATCAGGCTCTTAATGTCCACGCTGACAACTAAGTTAAACAACGATATGCAAGTTTTACGACTGGATTGGGCAGATCTATGAATCTGCAGATAAAGATGCGTATCGCCAGGGTTTGTTTGCACAGATTAGGTGTAGACGCCGCCATTGCTGCTGCGCCTGGACGCACTTAAAGGTACACCGCATACATTCAATAAATGTCCATTTGGTTATTTTATGTTTGGCATTAAAATCAGAAAATCAGAAAAATCTGCAATTTCTTTTGAATGCCAGCCCGTTGGCGTGTTGATTGGGAGTACTCATTGGGATTGGGGGCTGGCGCGCATGACTTAATGACTGACCATGAGATGATGGCAACGCGGGATAAGCGCGCATGCGCCATCAAATGCCACAAGACGACAACAAAGTTGTGCGTCGGCGATTCTGGCCAAGAGACAGACAGCTCGCTCGTCGGTCGTCGGTGTCTGTCAATGGTTGCTGCAGCCCGGGGGGTCCGGTGGTCGGTGCACTGCCATAAAATTCTGCAATTAAAAGCGAAATACGGCAGCAAAGCGCCAGAGAGACAACGCAACGTTGTGGCAAGGAACGTGAAACTGCCCCACAAAAAAGGTAACCACAGCTGTCAATTATTTCGAGTACTTTTCACCAACGCCTCATGCAGCACTGCAGCTCTGGAAGATGTCTGACAGCTATTGACCACAAAAAAGTGCTCCCAGTAGCCACACGAACTCACATAAATATCGGCAACGAATAAATGCATGTTGCTTGCCCCGAACTGTCAAATTATTTCGATTCATGAATATTAACGCCCGGCAACATGCCGCAGCGAATCCTGGACAACTGGACGGATTGACTGCTTGTTGACAAAACCAGCAAAGAGCCTGCAGCTTGGGAATACACTGCTGTTGATGCACAGGGCTGAGAACGTTGCTGCACCATGTTGCATTGGTTGCAATGTTCGGGTAATTGACAGCAGCACTTCTGTTTAAGTCCAACTCTTGGCAAGACGGTTTGTTTAAATTACTTCTTTTCATTTTTTTGTTGTTGTGCTCCTTACGAAATTTATCAATTAATTAAAATTCGTGCATTTTATAAAAATGAATATATTTTGCAGGGACGGCAGTGTGTCGTCCTGGCCAGCACACAAGTGACATTTTATTGGCGGCTCCTTCAGTCAATGTCACTTAAATTATGCAATTTTTTCGCTGTAAATTTTGCTCTTTTTGGTAATAAACTGCGTAAGTCTTTTATTCTTGATAACTTGTTGCCTGACAAAATGTCATTGAACTCGTTCAGAAAAATTATTAAACGGGGTCTTAAGTGATTGTTGCCCGGGGAGTTATTAAGGAATGTGAACTCAACGTTCATAGTAACTTTAAGTAAGCAAGGCTATTTTGAAGCCGAAATAAAAAATATAGTATAGCGGTGTTCCAACTTTGTTTGGTAGTAGTTTTTTTAACATTTCAGAAATGTACTACTAATTTCTGAAAAAAAATAATAATACCTAAATGGCCACTGCGGCTAGCACAAAAGGATGCAAACTTGGTAATTTTCGAGCACTTTTTTTGACGAAAACTCATCTGGTTGTTCTCCCATCCATTGAACGTGGGCTTCCGTGATTACTTAATGTAGATCCGCATTCATCCAAAAACAATGGAACGTCAATGCTCCTGGCGTTGTACCACTAAGCAATCCATGACTTTAATTGATTAGTTTCAAAATTGACAAAGAGCATCCACTTTGGACGGGCCCACCTTATATATTAAAGTCAAACCTAGTCAGAAGCTAAGATTGAGTTATAAAAGTAGTGCAATTGCACTGAGAACAAATATCAAATATTTCGTACTTAAAACTAAGAAATCCGCATTGATTTTGGTGGAAGAACGAAAATCCTGTACTATAAATCTTTGATCTCACATCAAGTATTTCGACTTCAGTCCGAAATTCTTGAACTTAGAATATGATTTCTTTAAAAATTGGGGCCAAATGCTCGTTGGTCACACCGATCGAAGACAGGGCCCCTTCCACTTGGTCTTTCCAACGCAAACACGGTCGTCCTCTCCGCCTACGGCCGCTGACTACCGCAGCGAACACACGTCTAGCTGGAGCATCCTCGTCCATCCTAACGACATGCCAGAGCCAGCGAAGCCGCGGATGTTGATACGCTGAGCAACGTCCATGTCGTTGAAGCTAGTACAGCTCGTGGTTGGTGCGGATGCGGTGCTAATGTCATCGCCAACTCGAATAGGACCAAAGATCATGCGCAGTACTTTCCTCTCGAAAACTCCCAGGGCAGCTGCATCAGTTAGCGACACGGTCCAGGCTTCCGCGCCGTAAAGAAGCACTGGAAGGATGAGTGCCTTGTAGGTTAAAAAATACTATTTTGTAATATTTCTGGTGCCGGAAAATTTCAGTTTTATGTTGGATTTGAGCAAAAATAACTTCATGGGTTCTTCAAAATCCTCTTGTCAAAGTCAATTTTCGACATCTGCCATTATCATCAGGGCCGTCGAGAGCAATGTATGGGCTTAGTACTAACTATCGTCGAGACCGAAGATTTTTCCTGAAGAACTTAAATGGCCTCATTCTTTTTTAAATTAACGGGGAGATTAAATTTTTGGGGAGAAACACTACAAACCCGCTCCTGTCGATAGACATGATTGTGAAAATTAGTCGTCGGCTATTCGTTTTCTTTAAATCTCTGAATTAAATCTTTATCTGTCATCATTCAACGGCCTAAGTTACTCTAATATTGGGAAACAAAATAAATCATAAGAAGCAAATTCAGGGTTCGATGTTTGAAAGCTGCTAATGTCCGGATAAAGAAATATTTATCTCCTCGAAAAAGTTTTTCCCAGTTCTAAAAAAACATCACAAACAACGTGTGGCATAGCGATTATATAAAAAAAATAGAAAAACATTAGATGGATTACTAAGTTGCTTTTTTGATTGAAATGGTTAGATACATGGTTGTTCTTTTCTAATATCAAAATTTTCCTAATCCTCACATACCTTTCGGCAAAAATATTAAAATATATGATATTCAGTGGGATCAAATCCAATTGAGCTTCTTCCACTAATCCCAAGAAAGCGCTAATCACAGTTCTTGAACAGCATTCGTTTTCAAGACACATCACAGTGTTAGAACGACTTTTAAGAAAATCGCCTTGTTGACGATAGGTAGTACTTATTAAGTACTGAAATAGTTGCAACCCAAGAATAAAAAATAAAGTACATAATGTAGTCTTTATATGTAACAGGGCTGAATCCAAATAAAAGTTCCACAAATCCATAGCATATCAGAGTTTTAAAATAAGCTACAAAAAATTTTTTGTGGGGTTTTTATAGTTAGGTCAATAACCCAAGGGTCCAAAACTGAGCAGGGTGTAGGTGTTGGAGTGGCTGGACCTAACAACAGAATCTCTACCGCAATGGGCATTTGGCCCAGCGTCTTTCAAGCGGAGATTCATGCCATAGAGATCTGCGTCCTTAATATCCTTCTCAAGGGAACTAGGGGCGCAAACATATGCATTTTATCAGATAACCAAGCTGCCATTAGGGCATTGTCTTCCTGGAGCATCTCCTCCCGGATGGTTAAAGAATGCTAAAACTACCTCCAAACCCTGTTCGCACCAAACAAAGTCGTGCTATGTTGGCGACCTAGCACGACTGGGTGCCTCCACCCTGACCACATCTCCTGCGCCGTTTTGCGGTATTGGTTGGTCCCCGATCAAAACCATGATAAACAAATGGGCCGCAGGAGAACATAGGAGATACTGGTTCTCCCTTCCGGGGCTTCGTCAAACAAAAGTGCTTGTCAAACCTGTGGATGCGATCAAGGCAAAAGGTCTTGGCAGAGCAGCCCTAAAGCTCCTGGTAGCTTACCAATCTGGCCACCACACTGGTAGATATCATCTACAGAAAATTGGCCTATCGGACTCTTCAGAGTGCAGACTCTGTCTAGAAGACGATGAAACCACCAGGCATATTCTCTGTGACTGCCCAGCATTGGCATGGGACAGAGCCTGTCACATGGGAAAGGAACGGATTAGTCCCTTCCAACTCAGATCAACACCAACAAAAGACCTACTGCTATTCATGAGGAAAGCGGAAAGTCTTTTGTTTTAACCTAAGGGTATGGTACAAAAGACCTTTTGATCGCAGTGCCCCACCTCTCTGTGAGGTACCCTTTTCGGAAAAAAAAACCCCATGTGTTGGTTTTGTCGATCCCGGATTCGGATTCAACGCCACAAAATCCAGAAGGCGATGTCATATGTACAGTTCACTCTACCTCTTAGGAATCTTGTTGTCCACATCGAATATCATAATTGGAAAATAAATTATATAGTTAATAAGGATAAATTGTGTTACCGATATACTGCAGGGAAAGAGCTAAGGAACTTGGCTGTCTTAATGTCTCAATGCTCAACCATAATCTGAACTATCAGCGCACACTGGCTGGTGGGAACCCATGCATCCAGGCTTAACGATCCCCACCATAACTTCTTTAGAAGCTAAGGCGGTGAAGAGAAGCTTAAGATAGTGGAGTAACCTTTCTGTCACTGCCCTGCGTTTTCTGAAAGACTTATATCAGCTCTCAGAAGAGAATCCAAAATGCCTCTAAGAATAATATAACATAGCCTTGTTATAGCATAAACAAAGCTTACACCTCGCTTATCCAACTTTAGAAAGCGATATATTTATGTACAAGATTTTTGCAGTTTGAGTTCCATCGTTAACTACATATAATATACTCGTATAGTAGGTATATATTCGTTTATGTGCTACAGGAATGCTTAAAATACAGTGCAGACCCATGACCAAACATGGTGTTACCTAATTTTGCTTGAGTTCATAAATCAATGTCACTCGCAATGATTGTCTTCCAATTTTTGTGGTGCCAAAATAAAGGCTTTCAAGTAAATCTTCCAGCTTCCTTTTTTTGTATTTATTTTTAAAAGTATTTCAAAGACTGTGTCAGTTCATTACCGTCCCAACAGGCCTTGGCAGTGCAACAGGCAGACGACAACAGAAAACTGCTGTAAATGCAATTATAGAAGTTGCCTCATGTTGCAACAATATATTGTAGCAAAATCCCTTTTGGCACCAAACAACACCAAATAAACAAGCAGACCAAACAATAACATGCCAACACTTGCAATAGATTCATTAGCATATTTGGAAATTTGCATTAACACCTTCTGGCCTATGTAATTTCCTAAAAAAAAAGGAGGAAAAAATATTGCACCAAAGCGTGACTGGCTATGACCATGGCCTAAGCCTTCAGTGCTTCAATGCTCCAAACATTTATTGTCCTTTTCGCATTGTATTTGCGGCCAATGCGACAATGTTGTGGCAGCCACAGCAACTTGCCTCCTCACCCGGTAGGGGCTATGCAGGGCTGGCTATGTGTGCTCTAGCTTGCCAGCTGAATTATTACATCGCACCAAGATGTTGCGCGCGATTTCGTGAGTGCATCTTATAAAGCTATTAATTATTTGCATGTTGCACCTTAGAATGTCAACCTCGTCTGGATGCGGGTCTGGTTGGTTGGATTGCCTAAGATGATGTTGCCGCTGCAGCTACAACAGCAGCGGCAGCAGCAGCAGATTTTGCTACCATTTGGCTGCCAACGGCGAAGCCATGAAAAATGCGTGGAGCTTTTGGATTTGCACATGCGAAATGTTGGCCAACTAAAAAAGTGTTAAAACCTGGAAGTGGTAACCGAACGTGGGTTACACTGCAGCCAGGAAGTCAGAAAAAGAAGCTAGCATAGAAATTCTGAGCCTGTGACGTCACACGGCTTCAAAAAATCTGCATTCACTTGCTTCATAACCTAGTAAACATAAGTAAGAGAAGGGGGGACGTGGTTACACCACAGCCAGGTAGTCATAAAAAGAAGCTAGCTTTGAATTTTGAACTTGTGACGTCACACGGCTTCTGCTTTCAGTTGCTTTACTACTTAGTAATCAAAATTAAGCGAAGAGGTATTCTAAAAATGAGGCACATGCCCTCTGCAGCTCTAACGATTTCTGACATGTAGGAACTTACGCTCTGCCACACCTACGAACTGCTTGACCCTAGGCGTATAGTGTATTAAAAACTACAACAAAACTCATCCGTTTAGGTTTAAATTTATGCTGGCAACACGAAGAAATTGTAACAACATGGCAATATATTGCAAGCCAAGTTGCAGCAAGCGGCAAAGAAAGCAGTGGCATTCAACAAAGTTGCCGTTCTCTATGAGAGTAAACTGCTTTGCCTGGATGCAGGAGCTGCAGCGGCGGCAGCAGCAGGGTGTCAACCTGGTCTGGATGCGCTTGATTATTTTTTATTGTCAAGATCTGCGACAGCTGCAGTGGCGGCACAGCCTGGGAGTAAAAGTGTTTGGGCCACATTGGTTAGACACGTTCGTTTCACGCTCTTGCCGATAAGAGTTACTCCTTGCCTGGTACCCAGAGCCCCCTGCCCGTGGGCCATAACATGTCCCAAGGCGCTCTCGTCTTTGCCTGGTAGCTGCATAATATTTGCAAGACTATTTGGCTGCTTGGCATAAACTTGATGCCGCCTGTGAGTAAGTGGCTCAGCCAAAGGCATTGCATATTATATACTCGCACACATGGCCATTTCAAAATTTCTTTGCATATATTTATTTACCTGCCATATATGTATAGTACACGTGCAGTCAAAATAAAAAACACGCATTATAAATATTTTAAAATTTTCTCAAAGTACTTGGAAGTATCATTTCTGAAAACTTTTTAATAAAAACTTTAACGATGGCAATAGATTAAATTATATAAAAAAATAGTTATTTTGAAGTGAAGCGTTATTATATACTCGGGACATTGTGCCATTCCTTATTTACACTGTTTTTCTAATCTTTAAAAATAATTTTGTATCCCTAGATTTCAACGCTATAATTCCGATTGAATTAGTCCGTACAGAACAAATTTTTAATTAAATTTTTAATTACACAACTTTTAAAGATGTGAATGTTTTTGTGAAGAAACTCCATTCATTTTTTTTGTATCGTGAAAAAATGATTGTACCTGGTATGGCCGTGACAAAAAACTGGAATTTGTTCGCAACGTTTGTGAGCAAATAGTGCTGTCCATTTTTTGATATAATTGACAACTAAATGACGCCAGCAATATATGCCAGATGGCGCCAGCAGTAATAGCAGCTATTGTGTTTAAGCGCTAAAACGAAAAATTTGCACAACCATTACATGATGGATAGACAAAATGATTGTGAAAAATTTAAAAGTAGGTAGTTAAAATCAGCTGGATCGTACTTTTTTTAAGAGATTCCAAAACATTTCAATTTTACATATTTTTCGGATCGATTGAGATGCTTTTTTGAGTGTGATCTTGCAAATATGTCTTTTACTTTTTTGAGCTTGAAAAATGTAAAAGTTATGAGTATATCAATCTTAATCCATTTTTTGAAAGCATGAAGTATGATATTCAATTGAAATGATTTGGGATTAGAGCTATGAAGCAATTCAAAACGGTATATGTCGATTCGACTGAACAAGTGCATAAACGTACTAAAAACAATTAGTGTAGTCACAGGGATAAAGTAAACTAATATTAGATTTGACGTCATATAAATGTCCTGCAATCTTTTCTAAAAGTCCACGATGTTGTTGGATTTTTATTATACTTTGCGATTTAAAGTAAATCCAGGTTGGACGCCACTGCTTTAGCGTACATTAAAAAAACACAATGTAATTAAAAAGAAGTTCTATTTTTTTTTAAGTTTGTTCATCTACGATGCTTATGTTGCTATAAAAAATATGGGTACAAAAGAACATGTGATATTTATACAGTCGCCATCTAGCTATTAATTGATAAAAAAATGGGCCAAACTGTTTACTTACAAAGTTTAGTACAAGAGTTCCAAGTACTTGGGTCTAAAAATTTTACTTGTGCTGCTTTTCTGAAGTTCTTTTTTTCCGATGTATTTTTTAAGCTGCGTACTGGCCTTAAAGAATGAAATTACTACACAACTTGTATTTATTTATTTAAATGTTAATTATAAAATAATAACATGTTATAACTTATAAAATCGTTGGGCAACGAGTAACTGCACCTTAGACCCTATCTTATATAACTTTTAGATTTCCATGGCTACCTTACAGATCTTAAGATAGTTAACATAGGCTCGATATTAGTTTTGCTAACTAGTTCCAGTTGTGAAGATGGTATTTTACTTGGGAAAAATTTTTAACTTATGTATATTGTCATATATCGAACAGATGTTAAAAAGGTAGGTAGGCATGGGTTATTTGAGAGTGATCTATAAATAGTCGCGAAAATGTTCTAATATTTTTACGGGAACAATCCGTTGGGAAGTAGGTTTTCACCGGTGTGGTAATAAGGAGTTCCACTCTGTAGCTTGTTGTTTCTTCAGATGAGATTTTATTGCCTTAAAAAGATAATTGGCGAAACAGGATATGATGATAAGGGTGCCTGCGATGCAAGTTTAGCGGCTTTATCTATAATCGTTGAAATCTAAGAAGGCATATATGGATAATGCATGTGACCCTAGTATCGATGGCGGCTTTAAATCTCTACCTGCTTTCATACGAATGTGAACATATCACCGAACACTGATGAACTTCATGCCATTTAAAGACCCTGTTTTAGGAGGTACAAAGTATATACTAAGTCAGCGAAACTCAAAAATGTCGGCTCTTAAACTGGGATCTACCCAGAGACCGTCAGAGATCTACCCAAAGATGACTGAAGTATGGTCAGCAAAGATCAATATAGACACATTAGTCTGTCTGTCTCTGTAAAAATCTAAATCTCAGAGATTATTAGAGCAAGAGAACCCAACTTTTGGATTGGAACTTGTATGTCAAGGGAAATACCTTCATTTTATATAGCTTACTAAGGAAAAGTATATGGACTTGAAACAGGTGATCCATTTAAGAATTGGAATTTCATTTTGCTATACAAAAAACGGCCAAATATTTTCCAATAGTTGAACTTTTATTATAGAGGTTTTTTTATGACATTTATTTATGAAAAAAAATTTCGGTCAAATGACCACAACGGCAGACTTGGCAGTAGCCAATTCGATCCACCTCATTTTTGAGTACATATTCGACTTTTCGGGCTTTATGTCAGCAATAGCAACTTGAATCTTGTGCTTGAGGTTTTGAATTGTTTCTGGATGGCTGGCGTAACATTTATCTTTAACCGCTTCCCAAAGAAAATAGTCCAACGATGTCAAATCGAAGCTTCTCGGAGTTTAATTCACATCACCGTTTTTGCTGAATATGCGATTTTCGGAGATAGGGCGGAAAACATTAATTCTAGCGTTGACTATATGGCATGTAGCGCCATTTTGTTTTAACGAAATATCGTTCAAGTCTTCCTCTACAATTTGTTCACAGAAAAAATTAAATAACATTGCGCGATAGCGATCACCATTGACAGTTACGGCAGGTCCTTCTTCATTTTCGGAAAAAAATGGGCCGATGATGCAACCAGACCAAAATCCTTACCAAACAGTCACTCGTTTATATTGCATTGGCTTCTCTACAAGGACTTGTGGGCTTTCTGTGCCCCAGATGCGACAGTTTTGCTTATTAACATAACCATCAGGTGGAAATGAGCCTTGTCCGAAAAGATATTTTTTTTTAAATTTTTTCACAGTTTGAGTAGAAGACTCACCACTTTGGAAATAAGTTTTTAATATTTCCCAGCTTTCTTCAAGCGAACAGCGTCCCATTTCGTAAATGTCAAGGTTTTTACTAAATATCTGTCACTTGCCGAATGACATTTGACTTTCTAAAAGTCAAATAATTGATAGTTCAAATTCCAAACGCAAGATAGACCAACCTTTATTTGAAGAAGGATGTAGATTTCGTTATACCCATGAGATATATAATCTTTACAATGATTATGATGTAGTTAACCACATTAAACTTTCACGTCTTAGATAGGTCGGTCAAGTTTTGCGAAAAGAAGGAAAATAGCACTCAACGGAAAATCTTGACAACTGAACAATGCTGGAAGTCGAATGAAAGCGACATCACTTTAGCGATGGGTAGATTCAGTGAATTGAAGACTCAAGAAAAATGGGTGCGTAGAATTGCAGAATTTCGTGCTAAATGATAGAGAGGTCTCGGTGGCGGAAGCTTGATGATAGTCAAGACTCGAACTGGTGATGTAACGAAACAATTACGAAAGTTCCTCATAGGTGTTTTAAAGAGCATCCCAATCTTACGATCTGCATATTCTATCACTTATTTTCTACACTTCTTCTAACTTGAGACATCTTGTCTTGCCTCTTCAATCCAATCCATCTTTGGATCTGTCTGTCTGATCAACCAATTCAATCTGTGTTTTTCAAGCTTTGTTATTATAAATCATTATTCTCTCAAATCTTCAACTGCTGATTTAAAGAGGCGTATCAGTTTATAGCTATCTTTTCAACCCTTAGTGTATTTAAAAAAAAAAGCATTTTCAATTTGTTGTCAATTAAGCTTTTGTTGAACATTTTATTAATCAAGACGTTCAAACCTTCAAATCTGTTTTGTTAACTCATGTGAGCCCAACCAACAAGAAAACGTGAAATCTTTCAAGGGTTTCTCAAAAAAAAAGTTGTCTAACCAAACCGTCTCAGCCAATTTCCATAGCAACATAGACGCCGATTTACTTATAGCCAACTATTTAGGCACACTTTGCTAATTAGTCGACTACCTTTTGCGGGATTTTTCATTATATTTGGGTTAAAAGCACCAAAGTGCAGCCACACGAACAATGTCGGGCCAAAAAGTTCCAGGCAGCCAGACGCTGCACTTTGACATCAAATTAATTAAGACAAGAATGCGAACGTGCCAAAAACCAAAGTGAATAAACAGTACATGCCTCCCTCCCACTGCTGCCAAGAAAAACAAACAAAGAGTCATTAGAAAATGCAGTGCAGCAAATAAGGGCTTTGGTAAAGTTCCAAAAAAGGCAAATCCGTTTAAGGAGCTGCGCTTTTCAACACGCGCCTGCTAATTAGCAGTTATGATGGGGGGAGCAACCAGAACCAAGAACCAGACTACTCCTACAAAAACATTGAAAACACTCTGAACACTCCAAAAAATTATAGCTGAGCCGCGTTGAAACCTAATTCTAGACAGACCACACACATTGCTGACGTCACAAGCGAGATATTTCGGGTTTCGGCTTTTGGAGGACAACAGCAAATTGACCTGCAACATGTTGAACAACAACAGCCATAAAGACAACAACAACAACAACGAAATTGAAGATGAAAAAAATCTCGAAAATCTTGTTGATTGCTCTATCCAAAAATTAATTGGACCACACACGAAGATTGTGGAAAGGAGACAGAACCAGTTGCTGTAGTTAGAGCGCGGGAAAGAGACACAGCAAGTGTATCTAATAAGCAGAGCGAAGCAGTGCAGTCTGGGCCTGCTTCGGTATCTGTGGGTGTCATATATTTTAATGACTGCTACATTGGTGGCATGCAAGGAAGGAGGCCTAGTCGGCGGGCACCAGGCACAGGCAGCGGCTCAGGCACAGAGATGGCCGCATATTGCATTTTTTTGATAACCGCAGCCCGCAAATGAAATGGAAGTGCGGCGCGAATGGATGCATAAATCCATGTGAAATGCAACTGGCTTAGGCACTGACTAACTGACTGACTGACTTGCCACTATTTGAGTCCATCAGCTTCGCCCTGCGGCGCGAACCTTTAACGCTGTATCTGTTTTTGTTGTATTTTTTGTGGTTTCTTGGTTTTTTGTTGGTTTTTGGAGCGCGACCAAGTCGCGAAGTGAATGGCAGCAATGGCATGCATTCGGGTCGTTAGGCGCAAATGCGAATGCAAATGAGATTTTTGCATATGTAGGTCTCCTGGGTGTCACTCTTAACCTTATTTTGTCGCTCTTGGCTCATAAATAGGGCACAAGAACGCGCCACAGTGCAGCCCGACTGTTTGGGTGGCATTCAACCGTCGTAGACCTGGGTCCTACTATTGTCTGCCCAAGCTTATAGCAGCTGTCTGTGCTGATTGATTGCCTGGATATGTCATGGTTGAGTGAAGCTCAAGCTCAGCTCAGCACGCCCAGCTAACCTAGCTGCAGCTATATTTAATGGCTTTACTTTTACTTGACTTAGTTGGCGGCTTGGCTTGATCTTGGTCAAAAGATTTAAAAGTCAATGTCACTTGGACTTGGTACTAGTCCGTTGGTGACTGCAAAAATTAATGCCAATAAATATAAAATATGCTTTTTTGAAATGTAGACCACGACGCACTCAGAGACTGTGGTAGGTTTGAACATTTTACTGCAGTTTATGGGCCTAAAACAAAAATGAACAGCGATAAAAAAAAAACAACTTAGACCAGAACTTGCGATAGACCTCAAGGATTGCAAGTTATTATTTTTCAATCAGTTTCTGATTTTAGCATTTACATTTGGAGAAAGGTAATTCAACAGAAGTGCATTGGATTACGAAAAGCAAAGCGAATAAATTTTTATAATTTTTCGATATTTCACCAATTTGAGCTATTAAAGCTCCTACAACAAAGTTCTTAGTTTCAACCCACATGTGATATGGTGAAATTGGAAAACAATATTTGGATTCGATTTCCGTAACATGACTGAATGACAAACTGCAATAACAATTTCCCGATTTCACGTTCCCCCATTTATATTTGAAATGTATTAAATCAATATGAATGTATAGCCGAAGTGCGGATGTAATTTGGTCTTGAGAGGGTTCTTCTCTTCGAATAGTATACAGTATAACACAGCTCGCAAAAATCTTTCAACCCATTTTTTAACTTTTGGGGTGTCGTCCGATCCCGAACCCCTCCTCCGTGGATTCACTAATTACAACTTCCAGAGAACAATTTCAAAACCCATTATCGAGCGACAACCGGATGTATAACATTTTTATAGACGTCTCTACTTTGCTCATGCCTACTGGTACGACCTAGTGAGCCCACCTGATCGTTCCAAAGGAATCACGATCCAACCCTTCATCGTGTACCTACTATCCTATTGGAAACCTTACTCATTGGAGATACATCGGCCTTATGAACAACATGACTCAAATAAAATTCAAAATTTGAATGATCTTATTAGCGGTAACATTGTCTTTTCCTAAAAGGGTTCCTAACAGAGAGGTGGGGCACTGCGACCAAAAGGTCTTTTGTACCATACCCTTAAGCTAAAGTAAAAGACATTCCGCTTTCCGCATGAATTGCAGTAGGTCTTTTGTTGGTATTGACCTGAGATGGAAGGGACTAATCCGTTCCATTCCTATGTGGCAGGATCTGTCCCATACCAGCGCTGGGCCGTCACAGAGAATATGTCTGGTGGTTTCATCGTCTTCTAGACAGAGCCTGCACTCTGAAGAGTCCGATAGGCCCATTTTCTGAAGATGGTATCTAACAGTGTGGTGGCCAGATAGGTAAGCTACCAGGAGCTTTAGGTCCGCTCTGCCAAGACCTTTCGTCTTGATCGCATCCAGAGGTTTGACAAGCACTTTTGCTTGACGAAGCCCCGGAAGGGAGAACCAGTATCTCCTATGTTCTCCTGCGGCCCATTTATTTATGATGGTTTTGATTGTGGACCAACCAGATACTCAACACAGCACGACTTTGTTCCGGTCGGACAGGGTTTAGAGGAAGTTATTCTTTAACCATCCTGGAGAAGATGGTCTAGGGTGACAATTAGCGGTAACATAATAAAACTGAAAAATTACAACTCTACTGAAGAAGTCGCTGCTTCGTTCACGCTTACAATTACGAACTAGTGACCTTACCTGATCGTTCCAAAAGAGGCATGGTTCAACCCTTCATTTTGTACCTACAAAAACCCTGTTGGAGACTTTACCAATCCATCCATACAACCAACATGACATGAATTTCAGTTAAGCTAGACTATATTCGACCGTTTGTCCGAGTAGAGTTGTTTGTCTTGCATTGGACGGATCTCCAGGTGGCGGATAGGGGAATGCTCGGCACTATGCAGGGTTAGTGGTAAATAGTTATCGCTCGTGTAACAAAACTGACAAAACACCTGCTCGGAGGTGCAGATAGCGACTCTATCACCAAGCTAGGGTAGAAGGGCCGTATCGGATCGTCAAGACGCCCTATGCTCTAATTAGGAGTTAAAGGAACATATATGTGATATACATAGACTTTATCCCATGGATCGTAACTCATGGTAATCCGAAGAAGCAATATCTGGACAGTACGGTGGAGTGGGGTAAGACGTGCCATTTAAGCGTGTGCAGGTATGTCTGGACTGGTCTGCTCGACGATTTTAAGATCCCTATTCACCCTCCCATGATTCCTAAGATACGTAGACTAAGATATTCTTCCTTACCTCCACACTGCTTGATATACAGCAAAAACTAAATCGTAATTTGAAACTATTTTTTTTGGAAACAATTGGCTTTTATTGAGCGAGACCACCTTAAATTCTTTCTTTCAATAATTAAAAACTCACTCTGGCGCATTCTATGCGCAAACTTAACTGCAAAAGACCTGCAGCTAATCATCGATATTCCCAGAGACAATGATTGAAATCTCTACGGCATCCCATAAGTGTTGAGCTGCAACTAAAACCCAACTTGACTCATAGGCCAAATACTAAGATGGCCCGTAGCTCTTATGACCAGAATGCCGTACAAACAAATTTGAAATATGTGCAAACAGCAAAAAATTAATTCTACAGCATGGCAAACTTGGCCCAAGGCATCATGTACGCATGTGCATGAACACGTGTAAGCCGGGTCGCAGAGAGGCCGTGTTGGCTTGGTCAAATGTAAATAGAATGCCCTTTTGTCAGCCAAGTGCGCCAAATGCATCAGAACAGACATTGCGAGCACTGCGGGCAATGGGAGCTAGTTCTATTGTTGCAACGCGTTGCATCGCCTCGTCGCGTTGCGTCCCATGTAAAAACGCCCCATTGTGGTGGTGGTGGTCAGCGGTGACGCCCTCGAAGCGGGCGCAATGTGTGCTGTGTGTGTTGGTTGCCACACGCCCACCCAGCCAACGTTGATGCAGTGGCTCCGTTGTTGCAGTTGCAGACGTCGCATCGTGCACTCAGCACGTAAATTATGATCAGCCAACGGCGTTGAATATTAATTGCGCTGGACAAAATGAACAAAGCCAGAAGCAGCAGCAGCAAATTCCAGCTAGAAGCAGGCATATGCGAGGGTGGGATAAAAAGTTAACGATTAAGGAGAGGACTAATAACGTTCAAGAAATTCAATTTAATTAATCATGAACCGAATACGAATCACGCCCCGTGATTCTAGTTTATATCACCTCATTGTCTAACAGACCCACCTTCGGCTTCATTCGTATCGATTCCTAAGCAGAAGTACGCTGTTATAAAAGTTCAAGTTTGTGGATCTCTGGTGAATTGAAATGAAAGGAATTAGTCTATGTCTAATCCGTGGATTCTGCAAACTGATTCTGGGTTGTTGATCAGCTTTAAACAGTTTTAACTAATTATCGGTATTTACATTCCAACTAGTTTTTGATCTGATCATCAAATTTGGAAAGCATATGAAAACTGTACTATATATACTTTGGGCAGAAATTCACTGACGGGGCTTCTAGGAAGGCATATGAAAGCTTTTTTATATAAACTCTCTTGGTAGAACGAGAGATAAGTTTCCCGTTTTGTATTGATAAGAAAAATGATTATTGGCCGTAAGGAGTTGGGGTGTTTTTTAGCAAAAAAGTCTAACTTTTGTTGTTTGTTAGACTCACAGGAGTCTATATTTTAAATGTATGTGTTATTGACCATTCTAATATTTAGGAATTTTTGGTCGCAAAAAAAATATAAATATTTCCTTACTAGAAAAGAAATCATATTTTATTCCTCAAAATAAGTGACTAAAAGTATCATTTCAAAATTTTTGAGAATCGGATAATGATATTTTGAACACGATTTTAATGCTTTGTCAGTGCTATATTTTATTTTTTGTTTCAATACCATTTCAGCTCTTAATCTTATCTCCAAAATGTTTAAAACTTGCATGTAGCATAATTATTTATTAATTGTAATGTTATTTTAAGTTTGAAGTTTCCTATTTTAAAATGTTTAAGATTTTTTGAGATTATTTTCTACTTCTTCGTCTTCTTTGAAAAAAAACCCCTGAATTCCATAACAGCGTAGTCCCCCCAAACGATGAGCTTTCTCCATTCCAATCTATTATTCGCCATCCTCTTTATTTCGCAGCAGATTTTCCTCTTCTCGGCCCTATTTCTTCAATACACTTCACATATGTGATGCGAGGGTGCCCTACCGACCTTCTTCCTTTTAGTCGAAGTTTCCGTATAACGCTTAGGAAATCTCGACGACGCCATGCGCGAAATGTGTCCGAACCATTTTTATTGTCTTGTCTCCGATAATCTGTTGAAAATCGAAGATTGTTCAACGTCGTCTTGAATTTTGTCATTTCTGTCACAAACACTCATTTCTACAACCGTTATGCACACTTTTTTTGATCGCTCAGGCTAACTCTCGGACTTATTTTCAAAGATCTTTATTTAAACAAGCCACTTTTAACCTATTATATAACCTGGAGCGGGCGTCTGTTCTTGTACCAAGCGGCTCGCTATACAAATGAGATCACATGGCTGGACTGGATGCCAAATCCCAGTACGTCCCACAGACGTATTGTGGCTCGCGAAAGGCTGGTAACCTTACCGATAAAAACACCCATACCCAAGAAACGGTATCTGCGCGTCAAGGAAATAATAATACATATATGAAAGGACGTGGAGACGTTAGGAACCCCCAAAATTACCTAAAGTGGTGACTAGAAAAGTCGATATAGATATGTCTAGGAACCCCCAAAATTACTTAAAGTGGCGACTAGAAAAGTCGATATAGATATGTCTGTCTCAACGTCCGCTTGGATGGAGATTGTAAGAGCTGAAATAACTAAATTTTTTTAAAAAAGTTTGTTGTATTTTTTCGATATCGTGGTTATACTCGTATTATGCAGTTCCCATAATGGCATTTTAGAGTGGTCTGAAAAAACCAAAAGCTCAAAAGGCATAATTGGTTTTTTTTATAAGAGGCATTTGCGGATTAAGGATTTGGTTTTAGAAGGGCTTTTTCAGAGGTGACAAAGAACTGTCTAACTTTTAAAGTACACCCGAAAACCCACCGTAGATCCGGCACTGGTATGAAGATATCGTAATAAATTTCGAAATTTGCCTATTTTGAAGGATTTATCATAACCATCAAGGCATAAATGGAAAAGATTTTCAATAAATTGTCATTTTAGAATAAAGTACACTAATTTCGACATGATAAATTTTTAAAGTATTCCCACTCTTGACCCAACCTCTTATTCACAGCAAGTAAAAAGCAAACTAAAGACCCATGTTCCTTCCTGCTAGATACAAAACTTTTCAATCAACCCTCGCATCTTAGAGCTACATACCTACACAGGCGTTCTCTGCCATCTTTGGCTTTGGCTGGTTGTTGTTTGCTGTTGTTGTTGTTGTTTGTTGTTGTTGTACTCACATGTGCGCGCATCTGTAACGGTGTCTTTGATAAGCGTCGATAATTATTGAGCAGCCGCAGTCGTTTGTTGTTGTTTGGCAACATAACTTTGTTGTGGCTAAAACCCTCTTCTTCTTGTTCATCATCTTAGCTGCGGCACAGTTAGAGTTTAATTAATTTCCAGGAAGTTTTTGATCAAGCCAACACACAACTTTGTCTGACCATAAAGCTCGTTCGTTCGTTCGGCTGGAATGTCGTTGTCCCCAACATTCATTCGGGATGCGACTCCCGTCTAGGCTTTCGTTGATTTTCTCGTGGTCATCACTCAGCCAACGGTGCCGCAACCTGTATGTCAATGTCAACAGCGTTGCACAGTCCATGGTCGGCGGCATGGTCTACCCCTCGCTACCCGCTCCGTTGCTCATTTCGTGTCTTGCTGTTTGATGAATTGTCGCCTGCCACCGTTTTGCCTTTCCACACATACAAAGAATCAACAATTCACAATCAACACGGGGTACGCGTCCAGCTTTACTCATAACATATACTCCGCTCTGTTGAGCCAAGGTGTGGTCCCGGCTAAAATTGTTTGGCCTGGCATGGCCTGCCGGTTAAAGCCCTTTTGGGCAAACAAAAATTGTGCGACTATGTGGTTTGCAATGTGTCCACAAAGACATGGTTGATTGTCTTCTCTAACGTGAAATGTTTGCAGGCGAAAGGTCGCCGCTGCACAGTGGTACGTGAGAAAATTATGCTACAGGAAGTTTAAGTTCTATGATTTTGACTTTTAATTATTTGTTTTGTGCTTTGGGATTCAAATTTGGTGGAGAACTGCAAGCATCTTTGTGTTGGATGGAAGTAATAGTCTGGCAGCATACGGAAAAGTGATTTTTATACACTTTACCGATGGTAAAAATGTTTGATAAGTTCCAATAAACTGATATAAATGGTAGAAAAACGAAGTGTCTGACAACCTCATATGTTTATTCTCTTAAACTTCGGTTGGAGCGTCAGAGAATTGTCTCTTGAAGAACACCAATAGCTGAGTTGAAATAATCATGTCAGCTCGTACGTGTATCCACTTAAGGATCCGTATCATTAAAAGCTTCTCAGAGACTATTACCTTTATCAAAAATTTACCGGAATCATCACCGTGTGGCACTCTCTGTCACCCGATTCGATGCTTCTTTTTTTCTTAATTTGCCACATCTCTCATTGACATTCTATGAAATTTTCAGCTTAATTCCCTTGGCTCCCTAATCGGTCGACTCGAAAAACTTCTTCATGGAACGCGTTACATCACCCCAGGTGAGATCATAAAAAAACAAAGATAAAAACAAAGTGACTAAGAGCGCCGAGGCTCTATGCTTCACTGGGAGTCAAGGACAGCAGAAGATGAAGAGGAACCCCGCACGGTGATGATTCTGAAAAATTTTTGAACAAATTATTATTAGAGCTATTATTATTAGAAATTTTTTTAATCAAGTTTCATAATTCCTTTCGATATCTTATCCTGTGACCACGTAGCAAAATTTCGAACTATAAAAGCTTTCGGATCAAATTTGACAATAGCTGTACACTTTCTTACTAAGAAAAAAATTCTAAAAATAGATTAATTTTTTTCTTTTATTTTTTAGATCCCCTTCTGTAGTTCTATATTCTTTGGTATGACAAACTTCTCTCTCGTTTGAGCCTGATCTCCGATTTTAAGCTTCTGTACGCTCTTGCTTATTGGGCTGCTTACTCTCACAATAAAATGTTTGTTTGAATGAGTTTAGCCATCCACTGCTATAAAGCAATTTAAAATTTTTCTACATATTAATATTTTTAACCTATTCACTATAAAAATCTTATTATTATTAGTTGGGATCTAAGGGAGTTGTAGAAATAACAACGTTTAAAACGTTATCCCTTTTTGTTCATTGATAACTTTTTGGATATATTACACATTTGGATAAGACTCTCTCACTGGATACCGATTAGCTTTTTTATAATCGATAGACACCTCGGGAGGTAATCTGCATTGGTTAAGGGAATTTTCGAATCGGGTTGGCACTGTGGTCGGAATATTTTTAAATATATATAGAAATATATGTATATATCTTCAAATATATTCACTAAAATTATAGTGAATTTTTCATTAATTTTTCATTCATCCCCTTGTACAATGGGCAAGGGCTATGTTGAGTTAAGGCAACCTTGTGTATAACACCTAAAAAAAAGATTCAAATATAATCGATAAATATTAGTTCGATATTTTAGCGATCAGTCAAACAGACACATGGATATGACTAAATCATTTTCTTTTATACTCCTGAACATATAAGAGGCCAACTTTGGGGATCTCCGATGCTTTTTTATAAAAAGCACATCAAAAAATTGACACAGTCGAGCTAGTGACTGCCAGTCGGATACCCGAATACATCTTAAACTGTAAAGTTTTAAGGTTATGGAGTGCTAAGGCTGCATCAAAGTCAAAATATCCCAACTGCAGCTGACCCCATTTTTTAGTTATATTTTTTTTTATTAATTTACAATTGAAACAACATTCCAGCAGCCTATCCCTCTCGCCCACAGTGCGTATGAGTAAGAGAGTAAATAAACTACTCAGCAATCGAGTTACCAAAAAAAAAATCAGCACAAAAAACCTGCAAATGGTGTTTTAAAACTACACTACACTGCACTACAAAAAAAAGAAGAAAAATAGACCACCTACGTACATATGCATGTGCCCGTACGTATACTGGCAGCAGCAACTGTAATTCCAACTTGCTTTGCCAGGAATTTTATCCTGCGGCCATTAAGCAAACCAAAAACAAAAAAAATATGCACGAACTGTAACCTGAAAATTGTATGTGTGCTTATCATGGCCGACAAAGTGGCTAAAATCTCTTATAGACTGAAATCACAAGGCTATCAAGAGCCGCAGCAATTACAATAACAAGAACAGCAGCAGTCGGACACAGTTGGTGGTAAAAATAAACATTATTAATGAATAAAGAGCGAAGAGAATTGTAGAAAAATCGAGTGACGAAGTTTAGATACTCTAATACGATCAGTATAAACGATATTAATGAACGTTGAGATATGCTGGAATGTGGTTTAAATGTATGAGAAACATCAGTACGTTGTGCACAAAACTTGCCTTGAGTTTTTCTAATTCGGAAATCTATCTTTTCCGCCTTTGGGGAAACAAATAGATATCCTATGATACTTTTGCATCAAGTAACTTTAAATAATAAAGATTTTATGGAAAAACTTTGGTACTATTTTGGTTCAGAGACATAGCTTGATAGATTAATTCACAAAAATGGTCGGATAAATTTTGATTTGATTTTAAGCTTGTCTGAATTTTATCAAATTTTCTATTTACTGACAAAATTTCCCCTTCCATCGTTAATCTTGTAGTTTTAGAATTCGAAGCAAATAAACCGATGATCAAATAAACACTGGAGCTAGCTCCAGAGGAAATTAAGCCTGTATTTGACTACTTAATTGCACAAAAACCTTAGTGGCTGTTAGCTGGAGCATAGTAGGCCAAAAGACATTTAAAATTTCTTCCTTGGGTCGTAAAAAATTTGATCAGAAACTAAGTTTTGATACCTCAAGTAAAATACGCATTTTTTGTCTCCGAATTGTACTTATATTTTTAAATTTTATTTAAACATTTATGATAAATATTTATAAAAAATTTGTGTCGAACATTAAAGGAAGTTTGCATTCTGACTATGAGTATTCATATATACTTTAAAACAGCTTTTTTTACCCATTTATTACAGTATAAGTCCTGCCTGAAAGAATTAGGGATTTCACTTTGTCGGGGAGAAAAGCAAAAATGCTCAAATGTCTGACCAACGATACAACCAACCCCATTCACGATGCAGAAGTGCCTAACTTAAAAGTTAAGCAAATATTTTCAAGTCTGATATAGTGTGTCTTATTTCTATACAAAAAAATATATTAATCAAACTAATTTTGATTTAAAAAAATTAAGTGAAGATCACTATAATATAAATAAAACATAAAAAGTAATTTTATCCACCGGCATCACCATGAGGTCCGCCATTTTGTAATTTTAGTCCCAGACTCGTGATTAGCGACCCCGAAAACCCGTATTTGCATACCCAACTCGAACTTTAAAGACAAAAATTAAAATCGCATCTTAGGTCCGCCATTTTGAAAAACTAATAAAGCTACTAAAAAAGTGTCTGAATAGCATTTTAAAGAGGTTGCAATGTTATTCTGAGAATAAGACTTAAAAAATAGTAATTAAATTATGGAGCTAATTTGCTTTGGCCATTGTAGTTCCGATATTTTGAAATATCAAAAATCACCATATGGCTTTAAAAAGTAGACAAGACGATGAAAATTTAAAGCCCAAAAATGTTATATAGTCTTCAAAATTAAAGTGTGAGGCAGATCTGGCTGGTTTGATAAAGAATGACACATATATTTCTTAAATTTCCTAAGAATATTTCTATATACAACATTTAGAATTCGTATAATCTGTTGTTCAATTGGTTGGGCAGAAATCCAGAAGAGCCTCTTTTGTAGCTTTGATTACAAAAAGTTGGGTACTTCTGCCTAGAATGGTTGTCAAAAGCGTAAATGGCTTATAGAATTTTTTGTATCAGTTTTGGTTGTTAGATTTACCAACTTTGTTGTCCTGAATTTTATTAATCGAAATTTTCGCAAATTGTAATCAAAAATTTGTCAAAGTCTGACTCAATGTTACTTAATGTACAAAACTTGCTACATGTACAATAATTTTAGCAAATCCTAAAATAGAGAAACAAAACAAACTTCTTAGGCAAATAAATAGACTCTCTTGTAGAGCAAGAAAAAGTGCTCTATGAAAAAAAAAGCCTGGAAGCTATAAAAAAATCTGCTTAATCTTTCAATACGGACTTCGATTCAAGGCAGTTGAGTTATTTCATAACTCTTAAATATATATTGTTGCTACTGCTTGTGTTACACTGCGCTCTCAAAGTATATGTCCAGTTACTAAGAAAGTATTTTTAAAATCATGACTTATAGCTGTCCATACACAATTTGCCAGCACTGTACACACGCTCATGTAATTAGACACGATTTTAAGTGCAATTACCACCTGGTAGCTGCCTAGCCCATAAAAAAATCTAGCCTAGAAAAAATATGGCACTTAAAATTTGAACAACTGCTGCGGTTCTATATCGAGATCGCCTTAAGGCAAAAACCAGCTCAAAGCTCGTATTTCGGAAGCAAATAAAAACGCAAACAATAAATAATTTAAACTCATTATATGCAATAAACTGTTAAAGTGGACACAGAAACCGCTTATTTATTTTGCAAGATAATACTATTCCACTAATTTGGTAGCATTTAGTGCAAAAGTTATCGCTTAACACTTTTTGGTCCCACGACAATGGAATCGATCAAAGCCGCAGGAACTAAGGCCAACTAATGGCATAAAAACCTGCATAAATTTATCAACTTAGTAATACATTAGCTACGCCCATTTCAAGTCAGTCAACTTTTTTGCACAATTTAGGCCAAGATTATTACCAACTAAAAACAAATGGCACAAATTCTTGGCTGAGCGAAAACCTATAAGCCATTATAACAACATCACTCATACGCCACATGTGCCCATTAGTCATATGAAAATGATTGCAATATAAAAAGTAACAGCTACAAATGCCAAAGAGATTTGAATATTTTTAGTGATGCGAGTTTTTCGTTTTTAAGATTATTGGCGATCTATGTAGATCCGCAGTAAGCACAAACTGTACGAGGAAGCGCATAATAAAGGGTGCTTTTAAGAGGTTGGCAATTTTATTTTAATTTTTTGGCGGTAGGGGTAGGAAATACCTGGGGCATTTACTGATCAACGAGGAAGCGCATAATAAAAGGTGTTTTTTAGAGGATCAAAGTTTTAATTTTTTTATGGTAGGGGTAGGAAATGCCTGAGGCATTCACTAACAGCGTCCCAAAAGTAAAATCCCATCTTGCACTGCAAAAAGCCATCAACCCATTATTTTTTAATCAAATCTACCTCTGGGTCTCTCTTCATTAGTTACACAGGTTTACAAATTTAAGGATCATCGAGTAAACCTTCGAAAAAAAAGTTTTTTAAGGTTAACGTTAGGGACGAGAAACACGAAAATACGAAAAAGCATTTTCTTAAGCACAGTTTTGCACAGATTTTTCAAAAATTATGTTTTTGGGCTCCATTTTCCATTTTTGCGTTAATGATCTCGTGAACAAAATTTTATATCGATATGAAAGATGATTTGATTGAGATGTATCGAAGTTCTCTGTACAGTGGTGAATAAGATTTACAGATTAAGTGCTTTTTACTAACGAAAAATATATTTTTTATTTAAATTATCTTATCACTTTAACCTGAATGAGAATTCTGATACGGATATTTCGAGTCCAATATCTTCGAACTGTATATGTTCTTGTTTAGAAGTTTTCTCTGTTTAGAAGTTTTTCAGCAAACCTGGGTTGTCCAGTTCGCTAAAATTATCTTATTTTATTTTTTTTTTCATTTTATATTATTTGATTTCATTTTATTTTTTTATTATTTTTTATTGTTTTAATTTTCATTTTATTTTTAATATATTTTTTGTTTTATAGTATTTTACCTTATGTTATTTAATTTTGTATTATATTATTTTATATTATTTTATTTTATTTTTTATTCTATTTTATGTTATTTATATTTATATTATACTTTATTTTTAATTTAATTTTCATTTTGTTTTTAAATTTTATATTATTTGGTTTCATTTTATATTTAATTTTACTTTATGTGATTTGATTTGATTTGATTTGATTTGATTTGATTTGATTTGATTTGATTTGATTTGATTTGATTTGATTTGATTTGATTTGATTTGATTTGATTTGATTTGATTTGATTTGATTTGATTTGATTTGATTTGATTTGATTTGATTTGATTTGATTTGATTTGATTTGATTTGATTTGATTTGATTTGATTTGATTTGATTTGATTTGATTTGATTTGATTTGATTTGATTTGATTTGATTTGATTTGATTTGATTTGATTTGATTTGATTTGATTTGATTTGATTTGATTTGATTTGATTTGATTTGATTTGATTTGATTTGATTTGATTTGATTTGATTTGATTTGATTTGATTTGATTTGATTTGATTTGATTTGATTTGATTTGATTTGATTTGATTTGATTTGATTTGATTTGATTTGATTTGATTTGATTTGATTTGATTTGATTTGATTGATTTGATTTGATTTGATTTGATTTGATTTGATTTGATTTGATTTGATTTGATTTGATTTGATTTGATTTGATTTGATTTGATTTGATTTGATTTGATTTGATTTGATTTGATTTGATTTGATTTGATTTGATTTGATTTGATTTGATTTGATTTGATTTGATTTGATTTGATTTGATTTGATTTGAATATTATTTTTTATTATTTTCATTTTGTTATTTATTTAACTTTACATTATTTAATTTTATGCTATTTTATTTTATATTATTCATTTTATTTTATATTATTTTATTTTTTTATTATTATTTTTGTTTCATTTTATTTTAAATTATTTATTTTATTCTATTTTATTCTATTTTATGTTATTTATATTTATATTATAATTTATTTGTTATTTTCATTTTATTTTTAATTTTATATTATTTGATTTCATTTTATTTTATTTTATTTTTTTATTATTTTTTTATTTTATTTTTTTATATTATTTTACTTTATGTAATATTTATGTTATTTTATTTGATTTAATATTGCTTTATATTATTTATTATATTGTATTTTATTTTATTTTATTGTTTTATTTATTTTATTTTATTTTATTTTATTTTATTTTATTTTATTTTATTTTATTTCATTTTATTTTATTTTATTTTTCACTATTCACACTATAGCATAAAATTGTTTTTTGTTTTATTTAGAAGTTAGTCCGTTTGAACTTAGTTTATGTTATCATATGCTTTAAAAATTTCCATCTCTAAAAATATCACCCTCTATTAGCAAACGTATAGCATCTGCGATTTGTTCAAACTGTTTTACATGCCATATATCACTCATACGCCGCATAGGCCTGGCATTGGCTATATGGCCACCTTACAGCTGGGTTCTTTTAGCGAATTTATGGCAAACATGTTGACAAAAATCTTCTTTAGCCATGGCCAAAGGAACGTTGCTGCAAGTGAGTGATCCCTAGTCGCACATTTGCTGCAAGATCTGTGCGGCACCAAGCCCGTTGTCCAACCCGTTGCTATCGATGCTATTAGATCTGCTTGTTGTTGTTGTTGTCGTGTTGTCATCGTCATGCGTTGATCTTCGCTTGTCTTGCCTGGTATGAATGAATTATGGCAACAATTTTGCATTAACTTGATGTTCATCGTTGGCTTTTTGGCATTGAATCTTTATAGTCGAATTCGCGAATTAATGTGCCTAGTTGTTGTACTCTAGGCAATTGGCCATAACCATGAAACAAGCCTAACATATCATAGGCCTGGGAATAAAAAAAGAGAAACACATGTATCTATTTCGTTAAATCTAAATTTTCACGACATTGGTGTTAAATGCGAACATTTTGCTGTGAGCTCTATTTAAAGTGCCCCGGCAAAAAGCCGCTAACAACTTTGTGCTACAGGAAATTGAATGTTAAAACCGACAACCCGACAACTACAAAAAATAAACACAAGCCCATAGATACTCGGGCGCACACATGTGCAAAATAAATCTATCTTTTAGATTTATGACGCACCAGAGAAACGTTAATAAGCAAATAAGCGAGAGAAAGAATGGTGAAAAATATGTGGCATGCAACCAGAGCCAGACAGCTAAATGGTAATGGTAATAAAACTTTTTTTATGCGCATTTATGGATGCTTTTTATGTATTCTCTGGCCAGGAATAGCAGCAGCAGCGGCAGCAGCCGCATCATACATTATGAAATATTTGGCAATGCTTGGCAGAGCAACCTGAGGAATTCTATCAAACGACCGCTTGCTGTGCTCTAACTAGGCCTAAGGCGCATTAATCATAAAGCAAATCGGTTAAAAGGACATCCAGATAGTTACACATACGCCTAGTAGGCAACACCACGAACAGATATTGCAATGTGTGAACAGCGCAAAAAAGTATTTGTAGCAACGACCATTAAATTGAGTTATTAAATGTGCGACAGGTGCGGCAAGACTTGTTGCAACTTAAACAAAATCTTGTTTAAACAGCTCTCGGTCGCAGTTGGAGTTCCTCCTCTGAACTTGACTAAATGTGCCACAAGAAATTGAGTTCAATTAAAAACTTTTGTTGTATATTTTTTCAGCTAAAAATCAACATGTGAGCACAAATGTTTTTGAATTGTGCACTATGTTGAACAAAAGCGTGGCAATTTGAACAGCCAACAACTACAACAACGACAACGACAACAACAACAACAACGAGTGTGGCAACAGTTGCCAACAAACAACCAAAAGGCAACTGCAACTGCAGCATGCAGCATGGAATAATTTTACTGCCATTTATCCGTACACTTGAAAAAAGAATATGGCGAGCGTTTGTAGAATTTTTCGACAAAAATCTCCTTAGAGAAGTTTGTCTTCTGTCTGAAGCTTTATAATGATTTAGATGGACTTGGGTTTTAGCAAAGTTTTCTAGGAGAAAGACTCTCAATTTTTCTAACATAGCTTCATAGATCTAAAACAATTTTGAAGTAGCAACAAAAACTTATAATTTCCAAAAACTTTAAGCTATTTTGATGTCTTTCGAAGTGTGGAGTGCATTGAGGGAGCGAAGTCTGAGGATCGATAAAAAGTCGTGATTTTGTTTAAAAAGATAATATCGCAATATCTGCCAACTATCGCGGGATTAGCATTTTGTCCAGTGCATACAATTTTCTATATCTACGATAGACTAGATATTCATTTTGCCAGCAAATCCTGGAGAGGACTATTGAAGAGCAAATCGCTACTAAGCATCTCCTTGTTCACTTCAAAGCTGCTTTCGATACACCTGATAGTATTAGCCTCTTTGCACCCATATATAATGACGATGAGCAACTCTTGCAGTTCCTTTTTATTAAGAAAATACCCCTTTGAACTATTCGATACCAAGCGAGGTTTCAGGCAAGGTGATACACGACTTTTCAATATTTTTTTAAGTCCATTCTGTTGCGGACCCATGCAAACAAAACAGGCACTTTTTTTCATATGCCGATGACATACATTTCCGATCCTCCCCCAAAAGTTAGAAATATTGGTTGAAAGTCTTTTGCGAGCTTCTATAAATATACACTTCGAAGTGAAGAGCACCACCCATACCGAATCCTAGTTCCGCACCTGAGTACAAGAGTAGATCCCTGTCTCGAGTTCCGCACCTGAGTACAAGAGTAGATCCCTACCTCGAGTCACAAAAATACCCCAGTACAAATCCCTTATCGTACCCACGCTTCTTTAAGGCACCAAAGCATGCACATTGTGAACATCCGATAAGGCAAGGTTAGGGGCTACCGAGAGGAAAATCCTTCGACGAATTTGCGGACTGACAAATGTGGCTCCTGATTTCCGTATTTGAATGATCCACGAGAACTCTGAACTTTACGGTCTCATAGTCAACATACAGCTTCTGATGTGCCTGGGACACATCGTATGCATGGATAAGAATGCACCTGCTAAAAAGGTACAGGAGGTATATAAGTCACTGGAAGGACGTCTATCCCAGGAATGCCCACTTCTGTGATGGGAAGAGCAGACAATGGACAATCTTCAGAGTCTTGAGATTACCAATTGGCGACGGCAGGGACATGATAGGAAACGAAAGCGAGGAGTAGTTTCTGTGGCTTAGAACTCCTTTGCTCCAGTTAGGAACCTAATAGGCCGACAGCCGGTTCTAATGGCCAAATAGATAGATACAATTTGGTTATTTATCCAACTGGAGGTTACTTACCAAATGTTTTCACTGTAGGACCCATATAATTTTTTTTTGACGAAGGGTGGTAAAATGGGATGAAGCGGCGCTGAAATTAGAATTATCGAATTTTTTTGTAATTTTGAATTTTGTTATTAGAAATTTATTTAATTCCACAGCATAGCTAACATTTTCGCAACCCTGCACCGAAGGCTCTGGATAAGATATTGAAATAATTCAAGAAGTTTAATAAAACAAGAGATTACGCGCAACTGTTTAGAAATTGTTTGGTCCACAACTCCATCGGTCCCCAAAACTTAAGTGTTCAGACAAACGATTAATAAGCATTTTAGGTACAAATAACTTTTGGTCTTCTGTCCATAACTTAGCACCAACTTTATAAAACCTTGGCCTCATGGATGTAAAAAGCTTTATTTTTTATTTTGGCTGGACTGAGATTTAATTTTACGATAATAATATTAGCACAGGAAACAGTTTCTTTTCAATTTCTATAAAATTTCAAATCTTGGTAAGACAGATTCGTAGAGCTATGAAAGTAAAAATACTCACAAACGAATTTTGCTATTCACAACTCTGATGACAGCTCTTGATCCATATGGTTGTCATGCAAACTCATGACGTGTTATTCAAATTTCATATTTATTTTGTAGAAAATAGGAAGTAAAATGTTGCAAAACATTCTGAAAATTATAAACTTTCTTGGATCACTGTTTAAAATATTTTTTTTAAATGAGTGTAAATATTCTAAAATATTTTTTGAAAGTGGCAACCCATGCATTTTAGCTAAAAGCGTAAACATTCGGAATTATTTGTCCGAAAAGTGACAATTTTTGAGATGTAGCAACTACGGTTTTTTTTTAAGTTTTGTTTTCAATCCGTTGCCAAAATCTTTGAAAAATTCTGCGGAACCACTGTATGTAAGCTTTTGTCACTGAGTAGAAAGGAATTTGCATCCATGGATATGATCTGCGGAAGTGGTTTAAGCTTTAAAAACCATTTTATTGATATCATAAATTCAGAAATATTGAATACTAAAAAAATATTCAAATTTGGTCGAGCTCGGCAAAATGAATCCCAACATTTTGTTCTCATTCGTTTCGAAGCCACATGTCCCCAATTTCACAAACGGAAATTTTTAAAGTGGTTCGAAACCGAATGTTTTGTAACAAGTGAATTTAAAACGAATGAGAGAAATATGTTTTAAAGTGTACGCATTTTTAAAAAAAATAATTCTGTACGTAATCTTAGTATTGCTAGATTTTATTTTTGTCAATTTCAAGCTAAATATTAAATTTTTTCGGAATCAACTCAAAAAATAGCATTTCCCTTGTAATAAGTAAAAGAGATAGGACTGTGTTATGAAACAGTGTAAGTAGACATTAAAAAGTATGGAATTGTAAATCCGAATAAAATTATTCGCTTTCCGCTTTCTACAAAAAAATTAAAGGCAACGTGATATTTTATTAGTTTCTTTTATTTTTATTATTTATTTTGTTAGTTTATTTTATTTGTATTATTTGATTTCTTTTATATTTTTTAATTTGTGAATTATTAACAGTCACGATCAACTTAAATGTAGCCAATTTTTCTCTCAGTGTACATATGTGTGAAAATTCAACAGCAAAACAATTACAGTTGCCCCAATTACGGGTCAAGAGGGGCGTAAAGTGGGTGGTTAGTTGCCAGTTCACTTAGTTCTTCTGTCAGTCCTTTGGTCGTGTCGTCGGGTGGGTTACTTTGGCTTTGCCTTGTAGGATATGTCGAATATATTCCGACAAGCGTCGAGAAAACGCGATAAAATTTTTACATATAACTCAAATTTTCATTGCACAGCGTGTCGGGCTTTCTACAATGTGTGTGTAGGAGAAAAATAAGATACAATCGTTGTTCGCTAGTGGAATACCCTTTCAAATTTCAGTTGTGGTATTAAAAAAACCTTTTTAGTATTTGTTATTTATAATCTTTTATTTACTGCTTTTAATAAAAATATAAGCTTAAATATGCGATGCTGGGCTTAAAAAAAAAATTCCTTTGGGTTCAGACAATTTTGTTTGTAACCCTTTTCTGTATGTATATCGAAATCGGTTTAGAATTATAAAAATATTTGTGCAGATACTTTTTTGTAAGATCCAAAAAATGTTCAACACAGAAAATTTTTTTGAACTGAATACAAAATGTTGAAATCAATAGATTTAATACCTTGATTGAAGCTCTTAGTTTTCTGCTGAGGGAAAGGGTAGCAGATATCTAAAACTTTTCGTAAAATTATTTACATCTTTTGAAAATATTTTATTTCTATAGCTCTAATCATCATCGAGATACGTCAATATTCTAGAGTTTATTCTAAACCAATTATACCACATATCTATAATACTCTTTGTACGCTTTGTATACAGAGTATAAAGACCAGATAAACCTAGTAAAAACGGTCTTATATGCTGCATTCGTTTAAGTTTTTATCAACAGGCACAGCTGTTCATAGTGCTGCTGGCTGCTTGCTCCTCAGTCGCCTCTACCTCTCTCCACCCGAGTCCACCAGGAGCTCTGTCAGCGTGCACAATATGCATTATGCTTATGACCCTTAGGGTTGCCATGGATAAGATACTTGAAATTAAGTTTATGTTCATTTTAAAGTGACTACCAAAAAAGGTTTTGGATAATTGCTGCTTGAAAATGCTTTAGTAATTTGGGATTTCGTTAAATTACGGAAGCGAGTTCAATGAAGTGACAGGCACTTTGAAATCTGGCAAGGTTTTGGTGTTGTTTCTGGCTAGATAGGAAGAGGCTTTTGGGGTTTTTTGCTTTTTAAAGCATGTAGGGATCGGGTGGGATTGAGTGCGGTATAAGGCTTCTGACTGGGAATAGTCAATGCTCTGAGTAACAATTTCCATGAGCAGTCCACGGGCTGCGTATACGGGCTGTGTATATCGAAGTAACTCTAGACTGTTAGCAAGGTAGTGGCTAGGTTGCTCTTGGTGTATGGTCGCAATGATGGGAAGGAGAACAAGCTGGAGGAACGCCCTCCCTGCTCCTTATAAAGGGTTGCCTTGGCTACACGAGCGCATAATAGATTTATGCAATATAGAATATTTGGTTTGAAGAATTTCAGATGCAACCTTTTACTTAATTTAAATTGGGATGAAATTGAATGTAAATGCACTGCCATATCTGTCATTATAAGCGGAGCTGTCAACTTGCTGGTGGCCAATCAATGTAAATAGAAATGCGCATAAATGCGTCCGCTTGGCAAGTGACCCAGTGACGTAGTCGCTTCCACATGAACGTCATGACCCATTTTGCCCATTTGACTTCACAACAATGCCAATAAATTTGCATATAAGGACAGCCGAGGCTACGACGGGGTGGGTGTAAAAAAGCATTGCAAAAATATAAAAAAAATATCAAAATTTATTTAATTTAAAATATTTACTCTTTTTGGATTTTCCTTTGTGCCATTTTTTTATGATGCATTTTTTTTTTTGCAATTTGCAAACGAAATTTCTTCGTCTTTTTGGAAAATTCCGAAAAAAAAAAGAAAGACAGCTCTTAACATATGCTGCAAAGTGAGGCAAGCGGCAGGCAAAGAGTGGGTCTTACAAAAAGCAGTCAACGAACAGCGAAATTTACAAATAACTTAACAATTTGCTTTTGGCCCTGATGTCGTGCGAACAATTGCCAGATCCGAAAAGGGGGGCAAGGACAGCTGCTGTGCAACCAATGGCAAGTCATCACGACGCGATGTTCACTCTGAAGGAGCGGTGAAAGTTAAGCCAATCATTGCAACAATGGTGACAGACCCAAAGTAACAAGCAACAAGATTTGCTAACAAAGACATGAATTTCAATATGTTCGCTGGAGATCCCATCACTGCTCCTTGATCTAAACTCAAAATTCACATGATTGTGATGCACTTTTAAGCCAAAACTTGGCATGGCATCTTAAAGCAGGGCTTACTTTTTTTTTTTGAAGCAGCTGAATTATGAGCAGTTTGTAGGCCATAAAAGAGAGTTACTATATTATGTATAAGCTACAGTGGGTCGTCTTTCATAACGCATTCAAGTAAGATTACAATCCTGAAATAGGCTCATGGAAAGCTATGGAAACTATTTTCGAAAATTTTAAAATTGTTATACCTTTGGCCTGGAACCTACAATGAAAACCATAAACAGCGAATATGATTAAGAAGCTGCATCAGGATGCATTGTAAGGACTTTTATCCCGGTATGCATCAACGTTGTTATTAATCAAGCCATAACATTTTTTTGGTTTTTATAATTTCGACATATTTTTTTGGATTTAAATCTATTTATTTTTAATTTTTTGGATTTTAGTTTTTTAATAATTAATTAATTAATTTTTTTAATTTTGAAATTTTAACCAGCTAACCATGAAAAATCATACTTAATAATTATAATTGCAAGCAATAATGGCTTACAATTCGCAACAAGTTTAAGCAGTAACTACAATACATTCAGCGGAAAGTAAGCAAAATTTTCATTTTTGTTGCTTACAATTCACATCTAGTTTTAGCATTAGTTGCTTTTAGTCCAAATTTTTTCTCCACTAAGCTCAAAACATTTATTTTTTATTATTACATATATTATTTATAGATAAGTTTTCTACGGAGCTTGATCGATTTCCATTGATGTGGCGCTGAAGTCGAATCGCAACAAATCTCTTAACAGAGGTTCACGAATATCGGCGAAACAAATATAATTCTCTTCGAAAGGCTTTTTAAATCCACTCTGTAGTCTGTCTACATTGATTTTTATTAACACTGTTTAAGTTTAAATGATTATTTAATCTATAATTTTTTTATTGTATTCATTGATAAAAGATTTTTGAGCTACGATATATATTGTGGCTTGCAATAAAAGGTCTGCTTAAATGTTGAGTTTTCTATCTAGTAGCTTATCATAATGAAAGAAATGAATTAAAACTTGATCCGCTTCGCTTTTCATTGTGTGGCCATGACATTCTCGGATTACGAACGAGGTTTTCGCCAGGCGCCTTTTCTTTGCGCGCCAAGAAAGAATAGGATCTCCTCAACATGAACTTTTGAATCGGACTCGTGGTCGTTGGGCTTCGCTTCGTATACCTTTCTCGCTGGAGCATCGTTATCCATACGTACGTATTGTGATGCGCTAGGCAACATCTGTCGTCGTAGAGCTCGAACAGTACGTGGTTCATTCCTATGCGAAAGTCGTCCTTAAAGCGAACAGGATAGAAGACTACGAAGTCTTTTTTTTCAAACACCCCAATACATGCTTCTGCGCGGGCAGGATGAGCATCTTGTAGAGTGTTAGTTTTGTTAGTCCAGAGAGGTCTCTGCTACACATCTGCTTACTGAGACCATCGTAAAACATATTGGAAATGATTCTTCGTTTTATCTCCAGAATTCCTTCACAGATTAACGCCTTTTACGGGGCTGTGACAATGTCTCTTATTATCCTGCGTGAGCCGAGGAAGCAGTCTAACGGTGTGAGACCTGCACTTGAGGGGGCTTGGGCAGAGATAGACTTCTTCTACGGAGCTGTTGCTGCTATTCTTGATGTCCCGCTTAAATCGAGGAAGAGGTTCGGTAGTGCAAGAATCTGGACTTGGCCAATGAGTCACTTTCTCAAATCCCCTTTGTCGGTTTCCTTTGAAGTCGCGCTGAAGTCGAACCACCCTGTAGGTAACTTTTGGCTTACCAAAAATTGTGATTTGAGGACACTTATAACCATAATACGGTAGAGTCAAGGGGAGGTGAAATTTGTACATCGCTAAACGAGTTTATGATAAGCATTTTGGTATAAAGGACTTGGAGTCTGCCACGGCTCCTTCTGACCGTTACTTACATTGAACAAATCTAGTATACTCTTTTTACTTTCAGCACAGGGTATAAAAAATAAAAAATTTAATACATAATGTATGTATGTCACTCCTGTTCGAAGCATAAGGCGGAAATTTTCTTTCTTTGAGTAAGTGATTTTTCCGATCGGGTTACTAGCCCAACGCCACCCACTTTAAGGTCTGTGGGGCGACTGTTATGGTTTTATAAAGGAGTATGTCTTCTCCGGTTTGTGTGGTCCGCTGGAGGTATCTGATTTCCCACCTACCACCCATGTCTGGAAGGAATTCCTTTATCCACCACCTTGGGGACGCGAGCGCTAATGATTAAAAAACTTTGAAATAGTTTTTTGTGTCGTTAAGAACTACACTGATGGTGTGGAGTACGAATCCCATCGACCTAAACTCCAGACCTAAGCTCATAAAATATCACATCATGAGGTAATATACTTTTAAAAAAAACATAAATTATCTTTTTTCACACTGCGCAACCTGGTTTCTCCTTAAAAATCCACGCCTCTCATCTCATTATTCTCTTTGATGCGCCATACTTCATTATAATTACAATACTTCCATGGAATACCAAGCAATTCCAAGTGAGGTGCTGCAGCCGAAGTAGGCACTTCAATTACAAGTTATCAGGAGTAACGCTACGTGACGTAAACCACAAATGACGTTTCTGCTTTAATCCCACTCCCAGCCAGCCAGGTAACACCTGTTGCATTATTTTGGGTTTGTGGGCAGCCCGGGCACTATCGGGCTACTGCACTGTAAGACGTCCATTAAACCCAACAAAAACTTGTTGGCGCTGACAATGACAACGGGATTTTATCGTTGATTAAAAGTCAGACTTAAACGTTGCCGGTCCAGACAGAGTTATGGGTTCAGGCACTACGAGTGGGAGGTTGTTTGCAAAATTTGCAAAAACAAAAACAAAACAATATTTAATAAAATGACAGTAGCTGTCAGACGCCATCAAAGATATTTTTCTTTGTACCTGCGCCCAGTTCGATTGTTTGTGGGTCCAGCTGGCAGGCACGAGTACGACTTGGGGTCTACTGGCGGGGAGCTCCCCAGCTGTTCCACCCGCCGAACAATGCAAATGGCAAACGATTTGTGATTTCTGAACATTTTGTTTTTGTTTATTTTTCTTTTTATTATTTATTGCATTTTGTCATTGTGTCTTGTACTGTAGACAATGATTGCAGTCTTGCGCCTTGCATAGAAATGGACAATAAGTGGCTAGGAAGGTGTGGGTATGAATTTTAATAAGGTTGGTTAGGACTTTTACCTGAGTGTATAATGAGGCAACTTTGTTTTTACGATCCTTATTTTCGATTATTAGCAATGAGTGTCTACATCAACACTTTTCAACAATTTTATGTCTTTCTAGGGATTAATACGAAGGGATACCGCTTCGCAGCAGATTGTTGGTGGGAGTGGACTTTCTTAGGGTTTGATAACAAGCAGGTAAGTAGTAATCTTGGTTTATTTACGGAAATACTCAGGCGCACACAAAAGTGCCACGAACTTTTCATTTGAATGTTCTTCCTATATGGGTTTAAAGCTGTTTAATCCAAAGGAATGCCGTAAAAGGCAAGCTTTCTGGGATAACCTTCAACCACTCCCTACAATTTTTTTCCTTTTAAATCCGAGGCCCTAAGTCCCCGAGGACTTGAGGGTTTCGAGATAACCTCCAAAATAGCTTATTTTAAGAGTTTTTTAATGGTAGTTAAGAAACCTTGTGTTTGGGTTTTTATGGATCTCAAATTCAGAGTTAGCAGCTGTAAATTCATGTGGATAGCCTTAAAGCCTTGTAGAAAATAATGGGTATAAAAAAAATTGCTTCAAACAAGATTAAAAGCAATTCTAATTCAAGGGATTAAGGGGATCATTCATAAACTACGTGACGCCCCGAAGGGAAAGGGGATTTCTAGCAAAGTGTCGCGAGACACAAAATCATATAGAAAATATTCAATAATGTGCCATTGCTGTGTCACGATTGGGAGGGAAGGGATCTATTTTGACGAAAAACGACGTCACTTAATTTAAGAAGGTTCAAAATATTTTTTCGGCAATTAGTACCACCAATAAAATACTGGGGTCTCTTGACGACATTCAACGGACCCTAAGCGCAGTAATTTTTTCTGAAGATTTCAAATCAATTTAATCCAATGGCGTAACCACTATTTTATCAGAGGGGCGGTGCCATAAGAACCTGTGCTGCAGCAGCATTGGAAATCCTTATGGAACAGGCACCCTCCTTTATTATGCCCCAAATCAAAACCGGACTACCTAGCCATGAAAATTGCCAAATTACATTTAATAAGTTCCAGAGATGCCGACGAACTGGAAAAAAAGATTCCACTCGATATTCTTAGCCTGAGATGAGAGAGAATACGCATTTGGAAGAAACTTTACAGTAATTCCATGTTTTATATAAAGATTGTTCTTTGACTTAAAAAGGCCACTCTCAGATGCTCCCTTATTAACCCAGCCAGGAAAGGTAAAGACAGAGGTGTTGTCAAACAGTCCAGCTTGTAGATAAACTTGAAATTGGTTCAGATAATCAAAGCCAACCTTAATCCTATAGGACAAGGGAATAAAGTCTACCTTAGTTGGATCTTACAACCTAAGATCATTAACGGAAAAAAAGCACTATGGAACCTGAACATTTCTGTGACTTTGCAGACAAGCACCACAGCCACCACGAAAAGAAAAGTGATATAGACGGGGAAGAGATTGGATCGTCACAGTTAGTATACGATAAGCCAAGAAACACCATAGTTCCAGTATATTGAATAGGTTCAAGATAAATAGTTCAGTTGGGTAAGACGTTCCTATAAAAGCAGCACCCAGAAAATTGGCAGGGAACATTTTAAAATTTCTAGAATCGCCGACAAACTGGGGGAAACCGGGACCATTCGATTTTCTTACCCAGAGATGAGATGGCAAAGTACCAGTTAGGAGGAATAAACTTTATAGTATTTCCATATTATTTATAAGGATTGTTTCTTGACTAAAGAAGGCACCGGACCATGCATACCACTCTCAGAATGTCTGGACATGCACAGCACCGAATTTTAAGCAGAAGTACGTACTAGGCCGATGTGTGGGCATCAACCCAGCCGGGAAACAAGAGACTTTGCTGTGAGATAGTCCAGCTTGTAAATGAACTTGAATTTGGTTCAGATAATCAAAGTCAACCTTAGGACAAGAGAATAAAGTCTACCTAAGTTGCATCCTACAACCTAAGATCATTACCGAAAATGAAGCATTTAATTAACTGGTAAAAATCGATGCTGCAAAAGCAATATAGGACCTGAGGTACTGTGACATATAAAAAGACCATAGCCTGCAGGAAAAGGGAGAGGATGTAGACTGGAAACAGTCTGGATCGGCACGGTTGGTCTACCGCAAGCCACTCCTTGGATGGAATAAATTGAAGGTAAACAGCTCAGTTAAAAAATAAGTTCCTTGGGATACTAACTTGGTCCCGTACGGAAGACTGTAGAGTCAGGAAACAGCTGAATCAAATTGACATCGGGGATATGATAACCTGTAGTTTTTGTGGCATGCTTGTAGAGTTCGGTTGTCTAAGCAGAAGGAGGATATCCATCTTTGAAATTAGTCAACTAGTCACATAGAAGGTTAAATATTAGAGCCTATCTACAGCCTAACCCATTTTAATCCAACAATTTTAAGCAAAGTAGGTTAGATCTGCGATAATCATTTAGCGGCTTTCGAAGGCGTTTCGACCATCTTTGGCATCTCGAATTGTTGTGGCAACAACTGAAAATTATCATAACTAAAAATTATATAAAATGGCAGAGAGAGAGAGCAGCAGCAGCATCTGCAATACGAAAAAATATGCAACGGAAATGTATTCAATTGAGTAAAAATGGCAGAAATTTGCAACAAAGCAACGCCAATTGGCAATTGCTGTGTGGCAGCAACATGGCAACAACAATGCCCCAATGTCAGGGGCAGCGACAAAAAACTAAAAGAAACAACGTCGCAGTTGGAGTTGTAGTCGCCGTTGACGTTGCTGCGTTAGAAATCTGCAATTTATATAGGAATGCCACAAAGCACGGGTGGGGGGGGAGAGCACGTTACTACGAGTACACCAAACACAAATACTGGGCGACTCTAACCGGCGGCGATCCTCTCCAGAATACAAAAAAAAAAAGGAGTTGCTGCAAGAACGATAATCACAATTGTTTGCAGCTTGCGTTGCAAGCATACCGCATGTGCCCCACGCTGCCTGCCGCACATAGTTGCAGGCTATTGTTAGTAGCTTGGTTGGATTTGAACCACCACGAAATGCTGGAAAATTGAGCATGGAAATCGGCAGTCAGGCCGCAGAAAGCAAAAGCCTACAAAAAGCAAAAGCTTCTTCATTCGCATAGTGATGACAGAGTTGCAGACTTGGACATGGTCTTGGCAAGAAAAAATTGAAGGTGGTGACCAGTGCTATCGCTGCTCGCATCATCATGGCCATCAAACGCCATCGCAGCCAATTTGTTGCTAGTGCATGTGCTTACGCCAAAGTGGAGCAATTATAGCAGACAGAATCGGAGTAATATGCACAACAAACCACGCCACCCCAACAACAATCAGAGCAACATTCCCAACTGGCTCCAAAATTACCTACCAATGTTCAAATGTGCAGTCATTTGGGGGAAATGCATCACATGACCAAGCAAGCAGTGCATTCAAATCGATTTGGTACGCATCTTCCTGCAACATGTTGCGGAAATGCAACAACCAAGCAGGCTATCATCGAAACGACCAAAGAGCCAAACTGCAACATGAACGAATTTCAGTAACAGCAGGGAAAATTGATTTGTTGCTGGTTGAGTGTTAATTGCCACTCCACGATCGCGAGGAGTCGTCCGGAGGAGTTCTGGCATGTGTGTAGCTGTGTATGGGTGTGTGTGTGTATGGGTATGGGTTTTTGTGGCATGGCCTAACTGTAAATGCATTCATCAACTGGTTAGTTGGCCGAATAGTTTGCTTGCCGAATGTGGGGCACTGGAATTAAGAGTGGGCGTTCCTAGTACAAACACACGCAAACACATATATGGTACGTAGGTATATATAAATAGTTTTGCAGAAACGTGCAGGGTCTTAGTTAAGTGGGGTTCCTATTAAAGGACTTGGACAATGAATAAATTATGGAGTTAGAAAATTGCTATCGTAGAACTAGCTATCGGTTATATTATTATTATATTATAACTATAACTTATCTATATTGGGTTAACTTCCTGAGTGGAAGTGTGGTACTAATTGTGATTCTATTCATAAACGTATCGATAAGAAACTTATATTATGTGATAGCCACACCTCATACAGTGTGCACAATATAAGTTTAAACTGGATATATTGTAATCATGCAGGTGACAATCATCATTACTATAACAATTCACATTATTTAAATTTTGTTGCAACAGTTGTTTTCAAGAAAAGTTTGAGATATTGGATAAAATGCAATTATCTATTATTTAAATTGCGGTTTTTGGGTTTCTATTAAACAAAAACAAACTTCGAAACAAAAGATTTTTAAAGGAGCCACGATCAACGTTCCTATTTCAATTGCGAATCAAAGCAGCATGCAGATAGCTGCTGTTCCAGAGTAGTGGCAGGAATATTATAAAAATAAAGAATTGTACATGACAGTTTGGATGAATATTATATAAAAATAAAGTTGGAGATCGGGCTTCTGAATATCCCCCAGGGCTCAAAAACAGACCGATATATTATTTGAGATGATTCCAATCGGGAAACGTCGTCATCTTTTTTTATTTCTTTAACTCCTTGAGCATAGGGCCTCTGTAAAACATCTAAATCGTTTCCGGTTTTGTGCCAATTGCTTCACTTCGCTGCTCGAACGTCCTGATTCTTCATCTTTTTTTAAAACAGTTTGGCGCCATATTGTTCTGGGTCTTGCTCTTGTTTAATTTCCCTGCGGGTTCCAATAAAGGGCCTGTCGACAAATTTCATGTTGCCAAAGGGCAAAGTATGCCCAAAGTATATTCAAATCGGGTAACATCGTGCATCAAAGTTCTCTATCCGCCTAAAAGAGACGTCGTTTATCCAGCTAGGAAGGTTCTTGCTCAATATCGCAAAGACAGAATATGTTTCAATTCACGCTACTTATAGGTAACGCCCATGAGAGTCTCCAGGGTCCTGTCAGTAACCAAAAAAAAAAAGATTTAACCAAAACATACAGCGTTCCACTATTCTCCCTTTCCTTTCTCTCTCTCTCTCTCTCTCTCTTCTCTCTCTCTCTCTCTCTCTTTCTCTCCTAACTCCTATAATACCCTTTTCACATAGACCCTGTCGATCTACTACACTTTTGTTTAATGTCCATAAGATGGTATATTGTACCGTCAGTTTCCAAAACAAAAATTATTATTGTCTACTATTCTCGCTCTTAAATTCTTTATGGGGCCGACATAGACCCTCTCGATCTACTATTGGAGCACTTCAAAGGTTTCAAAATTTTGAGTTCGGTTACTTGAAGCAGCATTTTTTATGAAGCATAATACTACTCTTTTTTTTCTCAATGTTTGTAATGAATGAAAATATGACGTCATGTGCTTGAAGGTGGTATGCTGTTAATAGCTAAAATATAGATTGCAGATCCTTATAAAACGAAAGCATATATGCAATCGAAAAAATATCACAAATTCTCCCAAAGATACACTTATTAAGAAGCAAAGCTGTGCCTTCATTTATTGACGGATGAGTTACTAATTTTTAAATACTTACTATCCCTCGCGTCTAGTGTTTTTGAAGAATTCTACAAAACTCACACTCGAATACTTTTACACAACTCGACAACCCTCTCAAAACACTTCCCATAGCAGACGACTGTCCACTGCAGTCAATTATAAATTATGTTTTTCCAATGCGTTGAAAGCTCAACGATATTCACAAATTTCTAATGATGAAATATTACTGCCGCACTGCTTGCAATTGGCAACATGAAAATCCTATCAAATTAACAAGATCATCGCTTCCGGCTGGCAATTGCACACACACACACATGGATACAGGCGTTGTAGCAACCAGACTGGACCTGGTCAGCCTCCTCGCTTCTAACTCATATGAGCGGGCAAGCATATTCAATTGACTTTGGCATTAATCTTGTGAGCCAACATTTGAAGGCGCTTGGCGTAACCGTTGGCTAACATTGCTCTCGTTGTTCCTGGTGGTGGTTAGTTCCCACAAGAGCCACATACAAAATTTATGCCAAAATGCAGGCAGCCAATGGTGTGGCACATAGATTTGATGTCAAAACTCATGGGTGTACAAATGCATCATTTTGATGGTCATCATCAGTCTCTGCCTATCAAACAATCGACAAAACAAACAACGGTCCAGCAGCTCCAACAATCACAACAATAGCAACATGTTGCAACGGCAGCCAAGACATTGAACGTTGGCGTAGCAACAATAACTTGGTAAAGGGTGTTTTTTTTGGGAGGGTAGAATTTCCGATAGGGACTAAAAGGTCACAAACTGGTATTGATCTGGTAACGCTTTGTTGAATTGTGCTCAGTTTTGTACTATGAATAGCAATAATATCTCCTGGAGAGAACATAAGACGGAAAAAAGATTCCGATTCTTGAGTAAATAATAATAAATAATAAAATAATATGTCCGGCCGGGTTACACACCCAACGCAATCCACTTTAAGGTCTGAAGGGCGATTGTGGGTACTCTAATGTGAAGAAATAATAAATGTCGAGAGATATTTGATTTCCTTCTTAACCCATGTCTCCGAGGCTTTCCCTTTTCAACCACCTTGGAAACTCGCCCTCTAGGGAATACAAGCAGAGATTTTGCAATGGTAGGAGTAAACTCCGATAGCGTACCCACCATATTATTCCAATAATATCTGCAATAATAAGGGCCATTGTGGGTACTCTCATGTGGAGAAATAATATCAACTGGTTGATAAGATAATTGATGTTCCTTCTTAAGACCCATGATCTGCGAGCGCAATGTTCCTCGTTTTGACTCAGCCAATACCAGAATTGGTCGAAAATTACGCTTGCACCTCATAGGTGAAATACAAGTCCAGACTTTCTGATATTGCAAATGTGTAGGAGTAAACTGCTGATAGGCTACCCACCAGGGGCATCAGGGTTCCAATAATATCTACCCCAAAGCTGGAATAAGGGGCTCATGAAAGTCTTTCGAGTGCTCTTATACCATATATATACACTTCAAAGTGAAGAACTACCCCCAAGACCAAATCCTAGATCCGCATCTGGTTGCTATCTACTACTTTCGGAACGTCACAATTTTAGATTGAAACGAACTGCCTTGAATCCGAGAGAAGATCTCCTTCATCATCGGATTCTACATATTAATGGGCTAAATAAAATTCGGCGTTGTATCAGTATTTCATGAAACTGGCTTGATCGCTTCTATTTCCTTAAGTTCATATTCCAATCACTGACCTCCAACATTCAATTAATTTTAGCTGGAAAAATAGGTTGAAAGTCTTTCGAGTGCTCTTATACCGTATTTCCTTCGTCACCTTATTCTAAATAATGATGGGCTGAAGTTCGACGTTGGAACAGTAATTCAACAAATTGGCTTTATCGGTTCCACGCTCTTGAGCTTCTATTTCCATCATTCCCATCAATGACTTCCAACTTTAATTAATTTAATTTGATTGACAATTAGAAACATTTTAACAACAATAAATTCATAGAAATATTGCACTTTTTATAATTTTTTGTTTTACCAAAAAAGCACCCTTTTTCAATATGTGTGTGTGTGCTGTATTATGCGACAGTTAGTGTTATGCTTGTGTTAGTGTCTGATTGCTGACTGCTACAAATTTCAACGTCACACAAAAAAGTCAGCCAAGACAGCAATCTGCACTTGAAAATCTAACAGCAGCAGCCAGCTACAAAAAAGAAAAACTCCCAACAACAACAACAATAACAGCAACATTGGAACATTCAAACAGTTCCAGTCCAAGGAAGTGGGCAACGGTCTTGGCCAGAATACTATCCAACCTGTTTCTGCACTTGACCATGTGTGCAACATGTTGCCGAATTGACAATTTCGTTGCGCATGCGCAGCCACTTACCGTTCTTGCAGCAACGTTTGTTGTTGTTGTTGTTGCTGTTGTTGTCAATTGTCAGTTGGAGCAGTTTTCAAGCTGTTCCCCGGTTTATGCAAATTGCACAGCAGCCGCAGATTCAGTTAAGGCAATGGCAATGGCAATACCAGGTAACTTGCAACTTGCCAGTTGCAAGTTGGCAACTATAGCTCGAGTTCCAGTGGGCGTTTGATTTCAATCGCTTTTCCACTCAAGTAAAAACATTTTCACATACTTATGCACATAGTACACACAACGACATAGATGTGTGTATTCACAATAGATGGGATACAGTTGAACCTCATACTACGCGCGGGTGCCTGACCACAAACATCTTTGGCAGAAATTTGAAGTAAACTTAATGAAGCGTTATTAGAGAAACCAAAGCGGAAATCAAATGAAACGCCTTAGTATTTAAAATCGATAATAATAGACGGAGAGTAACAGATGAGGATGAGAACATAGAAATCAGAGGAGAGAGTATCTCTGACTCAGACTGATTGTGAAGAAATCCTTTAAAACCATTGCGTTGCTTTAAAGGGAATCTGAGATATAGTCGCAGCTTGGAATCAAGTTTTTCTGGAACGATGCAATATGAGGAATCGAATTCCATCAACAGTTTCTCTCAAACTTGCTGGATTCGTTGTGATATCTTGAAAGTAGAAGAGATTTTTGTACAGACACTGAATTAAAAAAAAAAAAAACAGAGGCACTATGCCTGTCTGTCATTCCTCATGGCATCTTCTTACTTGACGCCTTGATTTTGGTAAACACCTTCGATAACTGAGTAGAGCATAATAATGTGGAAAACTTAAAAGGTTAGCTGGTGGTTCCTATCTTCTTCTTTCTCTTCTCCCACTGGAGCGATAGGGCCTGGGGCGGTTCCTATATCAGCTAAATAAGATGAGCTGGCCGATTTTGTCTAATGTTGTTATTTCTATACAGATCGATGCGGTCATACGATATTGGCTGTTTACCGAATAGATTCGTAGAATCGACTTATAGATTGACAGCATAATGTTGTCCTTTTTCGAATAGCTGAAATTGTGCGAGTAGTCGTAAGAAGAAGAAGAAGAAACAAATTTTTTGGATATAACGTTTAATTTATATCTTGCTACCTTTTCGAACTTTTATATTGTAAATCCAAGTGTCTGGTCAGTTCTTGATATGAGAAGCGCATGTCGTCAAAAATTCGGAGTTAAAAGATTAAAGCAAAAAGTAGGAACCAGAAGCACAAGGATAATCCTGATTCATTCGATTCGATATTTCTGGCAGAGAATTAGGACTTTAGCATCACAGCACTGGTAGGACGTTTCTGATTTCGCCTTGAATAACAAAGTAAAAAATAGCTTCCGCATCTTCTATATTTCACTGCAAACAAGTGACAGATTCAGAAATTATAAATTAATACTTAACATAAATATATAAGATAACTATCATAAGTTTCATTAAATATTTCTCGAAAAGCACAAAAAGACCCAAAATCTTGAAATTAAAAAATCAATTTCTTTTTTTCAGATTATATTCTAACTGAGATCTGAGATCTACATAATGGTAAGTACATCGATGTTTTTTTTATGTACACTAGTCAACGGTCAAAAATCATTAAGTAGCTTAGAACTAATTTTAAGGCAGAATTATTGGGCTTATTCTTTAATTCTATGGTATTTAAAAGAATTAAAAAACGTTTTCTTGACTGAGAATATCAACTGGGACTCCGTGAGATCCTAATTTGAAAGTCTCTCAAAGCTATCTATGGACTAATAACTAAGTAATCCTTGTTATCTTATCATAATCGATTGCATGTATCAGGTTCGGGATGCAGCCATAAATTGCATAAATAATTTCGTTACGTGACGATCCTCCAATCGCGAAGACCACATTCGTTCTTAAGATCCGCACCATCTCCATTCTCTCGCGTAATTTCGCTATTTCATGACGATTTATGGAATTATAACAGCTTGTAAGATAGTTTAGTTAAAAATTTCGTTTCGGAAAACTTACATTCCGCCCATCCCATCTTAGTAACGATTTCGGATTTGCGTATTGTTGGTTTTGATTTTTTCAATTCATGTTTTTAAGAACTTTATGTTGCCGATATTCATTCATACTTGCTAAGAACTTCAACACTAAAATGACAGTCCATACTGAGAGGTATTAACGCATATTAACCGAACTCTGTTTAAGCTCTATAAAGTAAAAGTAGCTAAGTTAGCTACCATTAGCTAAAGACCAGGATCCTGAGAACTAGCTGCATCGTTGAGTTCTTCGGGGTCTTATAACTATAAATTAAGTATTAAGTACATAATTATTAGAAGTTTCTTAATAACCAAGAGTTAAAGAACACAATATTTGCTCGACTATCTCTCAAAACTCATAACATCATTCAGTTCGGTTTTTACTAACGAAAAAATACTTTTTAAGAATTATGTTATGCTTTAAGCTATAGAAGATTTCGAGTCTGAGGTCTTAAGCAACGGGTAAGAATTGTAGATATTGCATTTATAACCATACAACCAACTCTCCTTAATTATTTTTATTTCGAAAGACCCTGCGAAAAGCTGCAATTTTAGCTCCCTAATCGATAAATTAATTTAATATACCATAAAATTTTTATTTTTAAAAGATAAATCTGGGTATAAGAAAACAGAATTTTTGAATAAAATAAATATTTTTAATATAGCTCTTTTTTTTGTAGCCTTGACCATTGAATATCATAAGACGCTATATAAATATCTTTCCATATTATATTATATTTTAGAAAATTTTCTTATTTACATTAGACTAGGATATAATACTAAATCTAATATTCGACTCGATCATTGGGTATAGGATTATAAAAGTCGATGGTTAATAAGATTCTTATATTATTAACTTATAATTAGTTTCATTGAAGATGTTCAATTTCTATTTTTATTTCCTTAAAAATCTTAAATATTTTGGCGATATTATCAGGGGTGAGGTGCTTAACGAGGCCAGATGGAATTTTTGCAATTATTATTTTCTGCAATTTTCATTTCTTTCAATAAATGTTGGCTGATTATTTTATTAATATTTTTACGTCATATAAATCTTGGAGCATTGAGCTATCTTATTACAGCTCCTATTTAAAGTTTTACAAATTTCCTTCAACATGTTTCTACTGTAGTTGCCCAACTCTTATCCTATTTCTTCATAGCTCTTTTTATTAACGGTTCACCATTCCGATATAATGTTTAGTTATATTTTATTTTGCTCGTTATTTTTTATTACCATTCATATGAGTCCTCCTTGCTCTGACACTATCATACACACCTACTACCACCTAACCACAATTTTCCAATCTGTACTATAGTATAAAAAAAAACCATCAATTATTTTTTATTTTTTTTCACGTATCGCATTTGGTGTTGATCTTTTCCTCAATATCAATTTGTTAGGCAATGTGCAACATGTTGCACGTTGCACTTCACAATCAAACCGATCGAAATAATCAAAAAGTCTTGTGATGCATGGCATTGCCCATCAACACCAACAACTGCAGCTACTCGACATTCCATTGCTTGAGGAATGGAACGATACGGGCGGGGGCGTGTACATGCCCTGCCGCATGCCAGGGATTATCGGATCTATCGAGTATGGTTATCGCGCAATTCGATCTTAATGCTCATCGTGTTTATTTATATTTCCTAGCAATGCAAACAAAAAAATAATTAATCCTCAACACTTGGTTAGGGCATTGGATAATATGCTTTTCGATTTATCGTCTGGTTGTAAGCTGTCAAGTGGACGGCATTAATGCTCGATGTGACACTTGAAAGTGGGCATGAAAGATTTGGGTAAGAATATGAGTGCATGTAGCGAAGGCAGGGGCGTAACCTAGGGGGTTATATAATTATGGAGCGTTGGCTGCTTAGGAATTTTTCGGGGCAACAATATTTAGGCAAAACCGCTTCAAGTGAAGTTAGTTAAGTTAAAATTCGGGCTGGAATTGAAAGAACCCCCTTGCGAAAATCGGAAAGTGGAAGTTGAGCTCATTCTTCGGTAAATATGCTGCGAAGCTTCTACACCGCCTGAAATTTGTGTCGCCTAGCGTAGACGTGACGGGACAGATTCCTCGAAAATCGGAGAGTGGGATTTGAGATCATTCTTCGGTAAAAGTGCTGCGAAGCTTCTACACCGTCTGAAATTTGTGTCGGCTAGCGTAGACGTGACGGGAGAGATTCTCCGAAAATCGGAAAGTGGGATTTGTGCTCATTCTTCGGTAAAAGTCTGAAATTTGTGTCGGCCAGCGTAGACATAATAGGACAGATTCCCCCACTTATTCTCAATGGGGTTCAAATTCGGGGATCGATGATTTTGTTCTGGCAAAAGATGTGCAAAAGATGTGTGTGGCGTTTAAGATGTGCATCGAAGCCATATCTTGCAGAAAAGCAGCATTTTGGAGCAAATGTAACATCAAATTAAGGCCGATTTGAAGTTATCGGTGCGTACCTATCACTTGCAACAACTTTTCACAGTCAAAATGGAAAGGTGAAAATTTTGATCTTTGACCTATATTCGGATATATCAAATACTTTCGGATCGTCTTGAAATTTTGCCAGTAGACAGGTAAAAGGGTAACTTTTTAGACGGTAACGTTATTAAAATCGTAAGATCTTGCAAAAATGGCCACCCTAATGAATATGCCGCAACGTTGATGGCCAGACCGAATCTTACGGCTCTGGTTTATGACATGTATTTGGAGGGACTACCTTACTATGAGCACATAGTAGACCAATAATGAGTGCAATTGATGCGTTTGAGCCAAGGACTCTTGGTACCATAGTACCAAGAGAGACACTACAAAGCCTGACAATGCCAAACAGGTCAAGATATACTTGCTACTCTACAGATATTGCTTTTTCGGATTAGCACGTGTCTCGATCCATGGAACTTATTCTTGCTAACCAGAAATTCCACTCTTATGTAGAAGTCCAAAAGTTTAACGATTCGTGGATCGCCTCAATAGATTATTAGTTTTATTATTCAGAAAGATGGTAGTTGCTAACGAAGGGCAGTACATTCAGTAATGAATATTTTACTACTTTTTAACCATAAAATGTCTAACATTGGAAGAAAAGAATGCGGAACCAAAGTTGGACATCTAATAAAAGCTGTTTTTATGTTGATTTCAATTGTCTCTGGTTTATCGACGTAGACAAGTTAGTTTCCTGGAATTGTCTTTCGACGAAGACTTATGGATTGTTGTCACACTAATTGCAACAATTCTGCTTAATAAATGGCTTGTCAGATAAAGCAGTGCTGCCAACTCAAAGTTGTGAACCTCTAAGAAAACACGTTAATGAACACCTGTATTTATGTCATAATAGCTCCAAAATTTAAACAAGCTATCAGAAAAAAAGCTACAAATCAGCCCAAGTCTTAATTTATGCTACTTGAAAACTTGAAACCCCCATTTGGAGGCGCCTCTGACTAGCGCACGAGCAATGCATAGTTACGCATTGCAGGCAGCTACCACTCCCTGCCCTCCCTACCCTGGCATTCAAATGCAACTCACGTCGAGGCAGTCGTTAAAAATCGAACACGCATTCAAACAATGGAGGCGGGATTGATCCATGGTGCATGCGTCTGCGGTCAAAGCGCATGAGATATGATTTACGATTGAGCCATGAAGAATGTCACGAATTAATAGGCTTATCTGTGTACTCACACCAACACTCACACACACAGACAAGTACACACAAAAGAGTTGGCAGCACCGCGTGCGGTCTAATTATTTTATGACGAACGAGGCATGAACAGCGAGTTTAAGGCCCCCCTAAGGTGACGCGTTGTAAGCAACAATTTTAATTCAATATTTTCTAATTAAATTTTCCAGCCAAGCCCCCCGTACAATATTACCAAACTCTATAAACATCAAAGAGACAGTACCTAAGAAATATATAATAAATAAACGTGTGACATTTAAGTCCCACAACCCAATCCGGCGTAAGCTTGCATTTTTATGATGTAACTTGGGTCTAGACCCTCTTTGCTACATTCTAGACAGACCTTTGGGTTGATGTAACTTGGGTCTATCCTGAGTCTAGACTCCCTTTTCTACATTCTAGACATAGCTGTAAAAATACTGCCCAATATTGATTACAAATTTTTGATTTATTTACCTGTAAAATAACGTTTGTAGCGCAAAACAATTCTTACTCATCATAAATATCGTTAAAACAGCTTGACGACTAAAGACCACTGGGAGAGACGGCAGAACCATAAAAACTCAAATATCAGTTTTAATTGTACAAATTTATGACTTTGTAGGGGCGTCCTTTAAGCCATGAACTCAGACCCGATGACGGCGTTAGCGGTTTTTCTTCTGTTTTACATCAACGCCAACGATGGAACATTATATCATTAAAAACAGCCGATTTATTATTGTGCCATCCAGAGACGCACAGGTTGGCCAGCAGGCTGGTTCTGTCTTCGGACTGAGCTATTAAAAGCAAATAAAAACAGATTTTTAAGAATTGGGGCTTTTTAATGAATATAGTGCCAGTGTCATAAATCTGTAGGCCACAGTCCAGCTGCCCACATCCGCTGAGACAAGTTGCGGCGTTCCAATGACATTGTTTGCATGCCAATAAAAATTCATGTAATAGCCCTTTAAAAAAATATGGTATAAAGTCGAGTGGTTGCACGACAGCGGGATACTCTACAGCAGTGCTGGGAGGTCTCTGAATTTACAAAGCACGCTTGGATAGGGCATAAAATTCTTTTGCAACGCAGTCTGCACAAATATGTGCCAATTTGCACTGCTTGCTGCACTGCTTACCATACAAGGAATTGTTTGTTTGTATGAATTTTGCCCACCACTGCAAAGCAAATAAGTTATTTGAGAAAAAATCCAAGTTTTTGTTTATTAGGCTCACAAGTGATCCACTCACAAAACAAAACGTTAATTAATTTAAAATTTTCAGATTAATAATATTGAATATTTTTGTAACAATTTTTTTTTATTTTAAGTTGGCAGGGGTCATTAAAAATAAATATTTAACTTTAGATACAAATCGAACATATTAAATGTAATATAAATATGCAATTTTATATTTTTCTTATATAATGTTCCTTAAATATGGTAATCATAATTTTTTTTAATTACGTGTTTTTATAGGTTTTTTTTTGGTGTAAATATAAATCAAATCGATCTAGTAAGACAATGATAAAAAAATACAATTTTTTAATGTTTTATTTTTAAATGTATAACTTTTTTATTAAAAGTAGTCAAAATTATAATGAACTAGTGAGCCCAGCAGACGTTGTTCTGCCCAAACTTTTTGAATACTCTTAAAGTGTATAAACATCGAAAGATTCTCTAGTTAGCTTATCAAGACAATTTTTAGATTTTTGGATTAGTTGACTTTCATGACTCTCTAAAAAGCCGTATAGACGAACTGAAGAGAGCCTCGCATCTCTAATAAATTCATGCCCCATAGAAACTACATTTCAACCCCTTTGCGAATACGCTTCTATCAGCACTTAATGTCCTGTTCCCGGTGTTGAACAATTTTCTACATAAAAATGTGTATAGCTTACAAAACAATACATCCAATACAAATCGCAATAGACTTAAAACCTTCGTATTGACAACATCTAACACACGCAAAAATCAGATTTGAAATTTATTTACGCGTTCATGAGAACATCCGTAACACGTAAAGCATAAGTTTCTTCTTATATATAAAATTCTAGTGTGTCTTTTTTTCACACAGTAGAGCTGACATACAGGCGCGGACTATGTTTGTGAATAATTTTTTGTGTGTCGAATATTCTCCTTTCTTCGTTTTATATTGAAATTCATGTATTTCTACATTTTGGTAATTTTTGAAGGGCGCCACCTATCGGACAATGTTCAAACTATGGTATGAACCTTCTACACGGTGCTCGTAAACACACACGTAATATTTTATTAAAATAGGTCTGGTGGTTTGGGAGTCTATAGAGGACATACGAAATTTATTTGATTTTTATATATATGTAGATTTTTGAAAATATAATTAGAGTTCCAAAATCGCTGGGAGCAGTTTTACATGCAGCTGCGATTTCTGGAGACTATTTTTGCCAGTTTATTCGAACTTAATAGTACACCAGTTGGCTTCTATAGTGCTGTGGTCCTCCAAATTCTTCTATAAGATATAATAATAATACATTTTTTGCTTTAATTTTTAATCCCAAAATTTCCAGGTCTTCGAAATCTAGGCGTTCAAGTAGGCGTATATAAAGCCATATGGCTTCATTGCTAGCCGAGTTTAATAATAAGTGAGCACATTTTCCGTCCCTACTCTTGTCAACTGTTACACAAACTTCCCAAGTCTATAATGCCCCTAAACTTATTGCTATAGTGTATAAATATATGCATGTAAATGTGGCTTGTACATAAGAACCAATGGCGCGGTCAAGCAGAATGATATTAAAATTAATTTTAGTGTTTAACATTAAGAAATGAACTGGAAAATCGATAACAGAACACAAATTGAAACTCATTTGTGGGTTTCATTGTCATGTTGATTCATAGCGCCAGGAACCCAGCACGGCATGCTCAAAAATTTTAGGGCTGGGCCTAAAAAAGGCATGACCCTACCATTTGATAAGCAGGCCATAAAACTATATTTTCGATTAATCACTGTTTAGGAAATTTTAATTTTAAACTGTGGTTTATTTTTATATATTTTATTATGTAAAATATAATATATAGTATGTTTAGTATATTAAAAAAATTATAATCTCACCCAGTGGCGAGTCAGCTTGGTGTTTTTCGTGAAGTTGGAAAAATAGGTTGAACGTCTTTTGAGGGCTCTCATAATACACTTTGAAGTGATCACATCTAAAAGGCAACGAGTTGGACCACCTATCATTCCATACTGTGTCCATAAAGTATGATTTGCAACTTAAAATTCTGCAGTTAATCGAGGTTTTTTTTTAATTGGTGATACCATCTTTTGCCTCCGTGTCAAATTTCATCTCGAGTAATTCATTGTTGTTTGAGTTATGCTAGAATTTGTCAGACGCTATAACTCAAATCGGTGGTTTTTAAAATTGTGAATAATTTGAGCAACAAATTTTCGAAAAACGTTGCTTAAATATTCATGTGCAGAATGTTGCATGAGACATTGGTTAAGGAAATTGTATCTTAAAGAAATGTTTACAAGCGCGTTGAAGACGAACAGCGCTCTGGTGGACCATCAGTCTTAAGCCACGAATATTACATCCAAGAAATTTAAGATTTTGGGATGATTTAAGAGACCTTGATGATAAAGTTTGAATTTTAAAAGCATCCGTGCATTAAAAAACTTAAACTCATCGTCTTCTTGAATGGTACTGGAAATATTGAATTTTTTGAAAAGGAAATTGGATGCACTGACTCTTTGAGATATTTTCGACAAAAAAGAAATCCCTATCGATCTACAACTTCCGTTTTCATTTGATTAAATACCTTGCGACCTGTGGCTATTCCCTAAACACAAAAAGACCACTCCGGGAACACCGTTTTGAGTATATTTAAGAGATTTGAGGGGAAACAACGCGTACGCAACTTTTAAGATTGTTATTTTTTTTTAGTATTATTTTTATTGCGATCTGTCTATTGACATTTAACAAATTTTCTTATATTATAAATATAACAGGGTTGGTTATGCTCCAGTGAGCAACACCAATATAGTTAAATTTTATATAATTCATTATTTTACTTATTACATATTATTTATTAAACTCTATATATTATAAAAATCGATCTGCAAGGTCCAAAATATGAAATCTCTTCAGAGCTTTCATGGTTTGACAGTCTCTCTAAATATCTTAGCGATGATTTGCTTATTTCATCTTGGACGTAAGGAACATTCAGGTCTTTGTGTATTTCTTGGCTTCTTAGAGTTATAGATTGGTATCTTTGCAGGATTTCTATGTTTGAGGTGCTCGACGTCCCCCAGAGCTGCATAGCATACGTCCAGAACCGCTTGAGTACTGCTTTGTAAAGCCGAATTTTATTCTACAAACTAAGCTGCGATCGCGGAAAAAACTTTAATATAAGTGCATTGTGTTCGGAGGGGACTACTTTCAAGGCGACAAAATTACATATTTTTAGCCTTATCCGTCTATCCATATCTATATATTGTCTGTTTCTCATAAAGTATGTATGTCTTATGGTCTAGTACTTTATTCGCATTCATTTTTTAAATGTTCGTCCTCCTTTTCCTGTGCAGAAGGAGTGATTGAGCCATGTCCATCTGTCCGTCCATCCATCTGTATGAACACCTAGACCAGCTGATGCGCATATATTCTCAAAATATAAAATTTTTTTATTTTTTTTTTTTTTATTTCCCCTAGCATTGTTTGCCGAAACTTTAATTTTTCAGTCATTTCCATAAAAAAATTTGTAGAGTGATGACATTTTGCATACTTGGTCCTCAAGGACTAAATTATTTTTTTGCGAAGTTTGAGTTTCGTCAGATTTTTTAAAAGATTTATCTTTGTCCAGATCAAAATTGAAAAAAATTTAATTTAAAAAAAAAATGGCGGACGTAAAGTCGGGCGCGGACGACTTTAGGATACCCTGTACCACTAGCTTGTAATAAAGTCCGATTTCTTCACAAAAAACCAAAAACAGAAGAATTTTTAAGCAAAAATTTTTTTTTGACCGATCGTTCCTATGGGAGCTATATGATATAGTCAACCGATTTCAATAAAATTTGACACGGTGCTTAAATACCTTAAAAAAGATATGAACGCCAAAGTTATTTCAAATATCTTTACAAACAAACAAAACACATCGAATTTTGTATAAAAAACGTGTTTTTGGACCGATTGGTCCTATGGGAGCTATATGATCTAGTCAAACGATTTGGATTAAATTTGGTACAGTGCTTAGGAACTATAAAATACTCACGAATGTCAAATTTGGTCCCAATATCTTAACAAACAAACGAAACACAACAAATTTTGTTAAAAAATCGATGTTTTGGAAGATCGGACCTATGGGAGCTATATGATATAGTCCACCGATTTTGTTCAAATTTGGCACATTGCTTAAGTGGTCTAAAAAATTTCCAAACGCCAAATCTGGTTAGGATATCTTTATTAAAAAACGAAATATAGCCAATTTTTCTTTAAAAAAGTTATTTTGGCCGATCGGTCCTATGGGAGCTATATGATATAGTCCACCGATTTTGATCAAATTTGGCACAGTGATTGGGAACTATAAAAAACTTTCGAATACCAAATTTCGTTACCATATCTTCATAAACAAACGAATTATTCATCTAAAACGCTTTTTTTTTTCGAGGTCGTCTCAAACACCCCCATGGGAGCTATATAATTTATGCCCGATATCAAAAAAATAAAATAAACTTGCCTCCTATGGAATAATATGGGATCTAATGTGAAAGTTTGGTAACTCTAGCTCTTACCATCTCTGAGATCTAGGCGTTCACACGGACGGACGGACGGACAGACGGACGGACAGACGGACAGACGGACATGGGTATATCGACTTCTCTATTCACCCTGATCATATTTTAGGTAACTTTGGGGTGTCTCCGACGTCTCCTTCTATATGTTACATACATTTTCGGCTTGCACAAACTTAATATACCCTTGGACCATACGGTACAGGGTATAAAAACGGTTAATTGAAATTGGACCTGATTTCACACAGAAAAAAATATTTGAAAATTCCATATAGTGCTACAAAAAGTAGAAAAAAGATAAGGTTATAAATATTTAAAGCAAAAGTTAAAGTATTATTAAGTAACTCAATGAGCTTTTGAGCGATTCAATTATTAATCATTTTAAAATAAATAAAGTTCCCTTAAAGTGTGAAATAATATTACAATATTCAAATTAGAATTAACCAAATTTTTTGGTTAATTCTTTTTAACCAGAGCTCAAATTCCTTATACTGTTATTAGCTTTAAACTTTATATAAAAAAAATGTGCTCCTAAGGTAAGATTAAAGTAATTTTCAGATGTAATCTCAAACTAATCCATGATTTCTTCGAAATTTTTTTAAAAAAGGCTATCCTCCTGGCAATGCATCTTACAGCACATTTCTGAAAGTAATTTTGTGGCTACTGTAATGTAGAGAATATGCCGATCTTTATACTATATGGCCATTTTGCCTATTTAGGTTTACGTACCTAATACTCAAAAAATGTTTATACTTTTCAAATATTCACCTTTACTAAATAAGATTTAGTTTGAAAGCTTTCAAATAATGCGTCATATTAAAACAAAATTTAAATCTAAAAGCCAATGAACTTCTTCACTTATTATGATATTATTAAAGCTGTTCCCATATCAAGTTTTTCCTGATTCTTTGCAACAAAGTACTTCTTCAGCGCCTTAAAGTCTAGATACTTTTGGAATTTTTGGTTTGCCCAGCTGCGATGTATAGCTCTGTATATTTTAGATAAAAAATGTTTCGCATAAACTACAACAAGAGGACAAAAAAAAAACATAACAAGCTGAAAAGAAAAAAAAAATGACATGGTGTACATAACAGTTGGGCTGCACCGACTTTAGGATACTCTGCACTATAATAAGGCAGCTAAATATATGTACTTGTAAGCATATGTGTATAATTTATTTTATTTCTATACCCTTTATAAATATTATGTATAGAGGAAGACAACCCCAAAAATTACTTTAAATATGGTTGGGATGGAAATTGATTTAATTATATCCGGAGATAAAAAGCATCCAACACTAGTTATGCAAGTGCCAGTGCTGCTTAGAAAAAGCATTAGACGTTTTCGTAATCAGAAACCAGCTATTGATATTCTTCAAACCTGTTAACACCTCAAACAATTTTTTTATTCGTATTTCGACAAAAAAAAAATTATTTTTGTTATGCAATAACAAGTATTTCGCGAAGAAAGTATTAATAATTCACAACTACTTTTAGCAACAGATGCTACTTGAATACTACTATTCTATATTATTATTGTATTATTTTATTTATTTATTTATATTTGCTGTATATTTGTTATAACATTTGCTTTGTGCTGGATTCCTCAATTTTCACTTTGCACAGGAATTGGTATGTAAATGACTTGCAATAGCAAAAGAAAAAATTTTTTAATTGCACAATTTCCTAAGTAATTCTGAGGTTTCCGATTAACACCACAAATATTTTTTTTTAAGTATGGAAAATTTTTCTAACCAATAACAAAACAAGTATTTTGCGAAAAAGTTGTTTATAATTCACAACTACTTTTAGCAACAGATGACATATGAGCAACATCAATACTTATATTTTCGTATATTTTTATTTATCTTATAATTACTGTGTTGTGATAAAATTAGTTTTTAGTTGGAGTTTTCAGTTCATTTGTTTTTGGGTACGTCTCCGATTATTCGCGCTACGAGTTTTTGACTTAATTATATCTATCCTCTGAACTTGCTTCCGTTTGTGCAGTTTCCGGTGTAGTATTAGACTCCAAGCAATCGGCTTTGGAAATGGCATGTTCTGAATTTGTAGCATCCGAGTTTGCAGTTCGCAAAATCGCGTCCTGTAGGGATTGTTAAAATTTCTTCGGAGAGCGCTCCGTGTTCTTCTTTTAATCCCACTGCGACTTTCACTCTCATTTGTATCTTCAGGCGCGACTGAGGATTTTCTTCTGTCTGAACTTCTAGAACAATATTACTCGGGATGCCTTCAATTGCCGTTTCTGAAGCTTGCGGCGCACCACTCGATTTCGCCAGCTTCTTTGAATCGTTATTTCCTTCAATTTGTGGATTAATGTTCTGCTGCGGTGCTGCTGCAATAGTTGCCTCATTCTCTCCCTTCTGATTCTACGCATTCTCCGGTCCATTGTACTCTGGCGCCGCTCTCTCCCGCGAGACGAAATTTGCTTCAATTTGTGGATTAATGTTCTGCTCCAGTTCTTCTTTTAAGCTGCCTCATTCTCTCTCTCCAGATTCTCCGCTTTCTCCGGTCCATTGGCGCAGCTCTCTCCCACGAAACGAAATTCGCCAATCTTCTTAGGCCTTGTGGGATCCAGTCCCACATTTTCCAAAAATACTAAACAAAAATTCGCTTTTTTTAACACTTTAAAACCGATGCTGATGTCCCGTGGTATATCCGAAATACTTCACAAGGATCTAGGCATTCCGTATGTGGGTGATGTGCGAAATAAACTTAGCGACCGTTACGCTGATCGCTTAAGGAACCATCCAAATTCACTTGCATGTGCCTTGGCCGGTCATAGACCAAGAAGACGCCTGAAACGACTGATACCCACTAGCTTTCCCTGTATGGGTTCCTGTTACAAAATTTCTTCAATCTACAGAATATTCGATGCAAAAGATCAGGATATAAAAAATTAAGCAACGTACTTGATAAGTTCGACAGAGATCGGCTGTACTTTATGCTCATTGATCACCCTCAATGTTGGACAGATTCTTTCTCTCTTTGAAATATAGAACACTGGTTAAATTTTTGGGTGGTGGCTATATGAAATAGTGTAGTAGTGAATTTTTTTTACATTAATCGAGCCAGATTTTCACCCAGCCAAAACTTACAGCCTAGTTATCCAGGCAAATGAACATTTCTATACTTTTTATATTATTTTACCTATATTCCGTATAATGATCTTATGATCTCATAACTCTGAAATGGCTGGACGAATTTTCCTAATTTTTTTTTTATTTTGTGTGGCATTTTGTCTTTGTCAGATTAACGAATGTTAATGTTTTACGTGTTACGGGTATTCTCATGAATGCGTTGAAGAATTTCAAATATGATTTTTGCGTGAGTTAGAAGTTGTCAATACGGAGGTTTTCAGCCTATTGCGATGTGTATTAGGTGTATTGATTCGTGAGATATACGCATTTTTGTGAATAAGCATAGTAGAAAATTGTTCAACATCGCGTATTGGACATCAAGTGCAGACAGAAGCGTAGTCCCAAAGGGGTTAAAATGTAGTTTCTGTGAGGCATGAATTTATTAGAGATACGAGCTCTCTTAAGAATACCTAAGTTCGTCTATACGACTAATCCAAAAATCTTATGATTGTTTAGATAAGCATACTAGAGAATCTTACGATGTTTATACACTTTAAGACTATTCAAAAAGTTTGGGCAAGACAACGTCTGCCGGGCCCACTAGTATTATATGTACCCAAACTAATATGCCCTTTTTTTCTGAACTTATAGTGCATAAAGAGCAACATAAACAAAATGCAAGTCCAATGAGCACACTGGGGGCTCATATTTCAATTTCGATTTTTGAAAACGATGTGAGAGCTAAACGCAGACAGATAAACAAACATTCTATACCGAATATATTGGATCTGTTTATACAAGTATTTATGTGAGAGTTGAGGCATGGTTGAGTGTGAGTGTGTGTGTGGTGTGTGTTTGGTGTATCTATGCAGCTCGTATCTCTACGGTGCGTCTGACATGTCTTTTGCGCTGGCTGGGTTTAGGTTCAGTTTGCAGGTCCAGGTCCTGGCCCTAGCAACGCAATGCAATGCAACTTTGGCTCCACAACAACATTCGCATTTTATGACTATGCCTGTAAATATGTCCAAAAATGAGGCACAAACATGCGCATACATTTTACCACCAACATGGCCTGGCCAAAAGCAAAGGGCAAAAACCAACAGCAGGACGAACAAGCTGCATTTTGGTGGCAGACAACAGCAGCAGCAGGAAATGCAGCGCAAATAAATGAGACTCCTGCCAGATAGCAGCCATTTGGGCACTACGGACATGTCCGCCAATATTTTGCACATTTGTAATTTTATATTTTGTGCATTGAAATGCAGTTTATAACGTGCCACAAACCAAGCCCGACAACCACCACGCGCTCCATTTTCACATTTTGCAACATTGGAAATTCAATACGAACATGTGCCCTCCAAATTGGTAGCAACATTTTGCAACACTTGGCGCGCAGCTGGTTCAGCTGTTCAGCTCTTGGGTTGTCTCAGCTTGAGGCAAGCAGTGTACAAATGTTTAGCAAACACCTTTATAACCCCAAGCTGCCACTAATTGCGGGGTGATAGTTAAGCCATGCTTTCGCGCATTCAAATACAAAGAACAACAAGAAGAAGAAGGCCCTCAGGTCTTCCAAGACTACTAACGCCACCGTGTTGCACTGATTTGCATAAACATGCAACGTGTCTAAAACCCGCAGCGAAATGTGGCAGCTAAACAAAAGCATGCTACAAATTATAATGACTTTCATAGGCGACAAGTCGGCTAAGAACACACAGACTACGGCGCTGATACAGATACTACGCATGGAAAACGCTTTGGCATGCCGTCTCCGTCTGCATCTTCAAGGTTGCCGAAACGAAATGAAACTAATATAAACTACTAAAATTCAATTAGTAGCCAGACAGCGTACACATCGTTTGAAACATGGAAAAGGCGTAGCCCTCTAGCCAAGCTTTTCTAACTCAATGTTTTGGCAATGAAATCGTTTTTTTTTTCGTTTTGGTTGTTCAGAAAAACTACCTACCGCATTGTGTTTTGGGGGCGCCCCAAAGCATCAGCAGCTTCTTGCGGCAAAAGGCGGTGCTTCGCAAGTGGCGTTTTGTCAAATATTTCCAGTCAGTTCTGCTGCTTTAATTCAGATTCTTTGGCGTGTTCCTTGTGGCCAGTGCGATTCACGACTTTATATACACTGCTCCCGGTGGGTATAAGAGTATATTGGGTTGTTCAGCTGGAAGCGACTAAGATCGCAGAACATTTGAGATCGAGTAGTATAGGACATCGGAAGTTAAGCGAGAGCTGTTTGATAAGACAGTAATTTTTTGTGACTGTGGTCGCTGATAACCAATATGAAGTCAGAAAAATAAGCCCCCAAGTTAAAAATATTAAGGAACATTTAGTAGTAAAAAATTATTCTCTCAAAGGCTTAACTCAAATGCTAATGACTTCAAACATTAGCAAAACTTTGCAAAAAAAAATTTGATAATTGATTTTTTGAACTTTTAAATTAAAGGATAAGATTGGTACTAAATGATGTAACTGGAGAGACAATTTTTTGCACCTTGTATATAACCTCGAAAGTAGTAAAACACTCAGTTTTTCAGGTAACATCAAAAATCTCAAAATCCTGACGTGAGGAGCCGATTCTAACACCGGGTTCGGATTCTACGTAGCAAATTACTACGGAAATCATCCTTGGCTATCCAACAGCTAATCCATGTTTACCTGTGCAATCCGTCTGTTCAAGAAAGTTTAATTTCGCATATTATTTTTCACGTAAAAAAGCATTACTGAAATAAGGGAAAGACTTGATATGGCGACTCTGCCTTGTCTATTTTAATCGTTAAGAGGTTAAAGAGAACATATTGTTCAAAACCCATGGATAGAGGATTGCAGAATAAAACTGCATAAGAAGGCTGAGGCTGAAGGGATCTTAATTGAACATATAAATGGTACTTTGTTTTCAGAACAGAGGTCAGACAATGTTTTTCTAACGCCTTTGAGATGTCCGAATCCAAATCTGAAGTCAAGTAAATTCCATAACGTCACGTTTCCGACCAGACCATAAAAAGCCCCATAAAAAAGTTTATTTTGCTTGTTTTCCTAGGAGCTTGGAGTGTTATTTTTTTACTCCGACCTCTAATTTGATGGTAAAAAAGAGCAGCTGAAATTTTTTCTGAATTGGATCAATCAATATCAATGAGGCGTGAACTCATTTTGTACTCCAGTAACGCCAACTCCTTTAGGATGATCTTAAATTACGAAATATTATTTTAGTAACGGAAAAACTAATAATCTCAATTGTCTAGATAATTATTATCGTTTTATTATCATAATATCAGTACCATGTATGCATAACTATTTTCTTATTGAATTTGGAGTGAAGCTTTTAGAGTTTAAAAATAAGATAACATTCCCAAAAAAAAGACATAGAGCAAAAGTCCAAATCTAAGTCCAATTAAAAATCTTTGAAGTCTACGTTCTTATAAAATGTACAGAAATGGGAGCTGTTCGATACTCTAAAGGACTTTATAGTGGCTGAATGAGCCAAAATATGCGAGTCTGTAATTAAAAATAAATTTAAAAAGTTCTCAATTATACTGACGGTAGATTTTTCGGGACCCTTCCGGAGTCTCAGCTTTACTGCGTCACTTGTAAATTTGTTAGGGCGGTCAGTTATCTGCATCTATAGAAATATTTTTAGATTTAATTTTGTAATAAATAGAAAGTCGATCCAATTACAATCGCCTGTTTAATAAGCAATGAATATGACATATTCGAATCGATGAAAATTGATTGATTGAAAAAAATAGAAGCCTTATGTAGATACTTTTTGTTAGTTCCTTTATCTGCTTAATGAAAATAGGAGTTCAAAGGCTTTTAGATGCATCATACAAAGCACCTCAACAGCAACTCCTTGTGTCAGCCTCTAATTGTCGAAGTCAAGGCGATGCCAGCAAGGAAATCCTCTCCAGATAGCACAGCGAGTCAGGTAGCCTTGTAGCGGCTCAGGTCTTGCAAGGTCTTCAAAACTACTTCTGAGCACTGCACAGTGGTGGTAGGGGTGCGTACAAAGACAAACGGCACCGCTCATACTCCCAAAGGTGGTTACAAATATCTTTTCCCATCGTCTGTTCACCAAATAGGTGCGTTAACGATGTGAGAGGAAACACCTACTAAGTCCCTGCATTGAGATTACGACCATCCCATGGGAAGTTGCCAAATACAGTTTATTGATTTGCAAATTCAAAACAATTTCTTCAGAGGTAACTAAAATTTAAAAAATCCTCAAGCTTTGGTAATACACACATCGGATCTAGTGGGGCGAAATTTATATACATAATCATAATAATGGGCCCATCATAGCAGAAACCTCTTTGAACTCACCCTATTGCCTTCTTAGCTCTACATACATCTCCGGCCAAGCGATTTGATAGATGTTATAATTTCCTTTGTCTTTTACTGAAGCATAAGGCCCTGAGATAAGTATAATTTAGACGATTTTGCAATAATTGACGTTTTAAAATCAAACTACGAACTACTTATTCTCTGCTCTATAAACATTTTCATTAAGTTAGTTTATTATTACTTCTTCTCTTAGTATTCAAATTTTTACTTTCCACAGAGACTTGTTTTCATATCAGTAAGCCATGGATGCATTCAGGGACGTAGATAGTAAATCCGGGAGCTGGTGAAAAAATACCGGCCTCTTTATTACAACTTAAGCTTGAATCACGACAGTAGCATAGCTCCTGAGAAAACTACGTGCCTCCAGGAATCCCCCTTTCCCGACGGGCCTCGATTCATTTTATTACTTGTTGGTGGATAGCTTTCGAACTCATACGCAAAAATATTCGAACTTAAACACTTTTTATTTAAAAACGATTTCATTACGAAATATTATATTTATTTTCCCAGGATCCCCCACAACTGCAACTTATTTCCGTCTGAGCCCAATGCAAATTAAGTAGAGTACAGATATAGTCGGCATTGTTCCGACTGTTACCCACCGTCTTGTTTTTTAATGAATATCTCAAATTTTTAGGCAACTTGTAGCTCTCCCAACATCTGTTTTTTTTTTCTTCTCCTTTAGGTTTTTGGTTTGACTTTGCCAGCAACTTGTCTCCATGAACAAGATGCGCAAATAATTGTCTCAATTCCGTAAATTCCACGATTTGCGAAGCTGCTGCTCAATTCTGGCGCTGCTGCGGTCGTCCAAACTGCGCCAATGGAACGCCAAATGACTTGCATTGGGAATGCACCTGTAAAGATTATCGGCAGGTATTCATTGCTATTGCGAAGACTAGTGGCCAAAAATATTTGTACGCAATGATATTTGAAACATTCGTTTTGAAATGTTTCAGATAGGGAATAATAACATGGATTTTATAGCATTTGCACGCAAGAACTGAATTTTAATGTAAGAGAATCTTTACCAAAAGTTTTAAGTTACTAGAAGGAGATATGCAATATGGAAACTTTTGGAAGGTTCTGCTTCGCGCTTTATCTGATAAATTTATTTGCTCTTTTATGCTACAAAGAACTTTTAAGATAAAACCGATTCATCCAGTTTTTCACACTTTACCTATGCAGCCTTCGTCCCTACTAAAAGCGTATCTATGTTAGTCCCTTCGATGCAACTCTAACTCTCTGTCTACAGTCAGTTTTCGGTTTCAATACAGATTTAGTTTGATGTTTATTCGTATGATTATATCTTATTTTTGTTTCCCAGCTTATTATCATAAATTAAGCATATGAACGCACAAAGATCGTTTTCATAATAAAATACCTTACCAACAACTGGCTCATTTCCTTTTCAACTGTCTCACCCTAAATCACTTTTCGTAGTCATTCTACAAAAATTGCCAAGGTGCAATTTAAGCTCGTCTTGGCTTGTTTTGGTTTTGAGGACTGAATTGCCAAACGCAGATGACAATGAGCTTGGCTTTAGATCTGAACGTGTTCCCGGTCGCGCTCAGAGATGGGGTTGGAAGCGACAAAGGCGATGACGGCCGCCTTTGTGTGAGCTGTCGAGTCGAAGCGTTGGGAATAGTTGATACACTACATAACATAAAATACATTTTGGGATATTCTTTAAACGATTTCTGAGTTTGAGTAAATGGGGTAGAAACTGTAGAAAATATATGTTTCAAAATGGATTTTTTTTTTAAGATTTTTTAACCCTTTTTAAAATATTGCGAAACTATGACAGTTTGATAAATTTGATATACTCGTAAATACGAAAATGTTGGTATGGTTTTGAGATCTACTTCTAAGTATATCTTAAGAATAATATCATTCTTGTAGTCAGGGTTGGTCAATAGCAATAGTAACCTAAATGTCAAATGCTTGATCCAAAAATGAATCCCAACGATAGCGGGAAATAGTTTCGGATTAGGAAAAGTTGCAGATTTTCAAAAATTTGGAAAATTGAGCTAACAGTTTTTTGCGAGATTAGGTATACATACACTTCGAAGTGAAAAATAGCCTAACATAATATTTATGAGACCCATCAGATAACCATTATGCCATATATAAATGATAAAATTAACTTTTTAAGATGCTGTCCAAGTTTGGTTAGCAGCACTGGTTCAACTTCCTTGCGACAGCTTCATGTATTTCATATTAGTCTACACATTTTTGTGAAGTTCAATCAAAATTGGTCACGATTAATAAATCTCCTCATTGCCTATCCGTCACGATTCCAACACTAAATGATGCCTAAAACGAAAACAATCTCTAAAGCGATTAAGTCCTGCACATTTCCGTAGCATTCATTTGTATAAACTCCATATATCCTTTTTTGTTTATTTCCATATAGTGTATAACAATCGTCAGTCAATTCCAATGCAATTTGGGGTATGCGCGACAGGTATGTCTAGTGTCCGTATCCGTGCCCCAAACAACACTTGCAACAACAACAGCAACAGTTGCAACAACAAAAGCAACTGCAAAAAGCTAAACTTGGCGACAATTTTGCCATAGTCTCTTGGTTTGTTTGTTTATTTGGTCGACCTCCATGCTAGCCGTTTTAATTTGGTGCTGCCTCAGTCGCTGCCGCTGCCGACGTTGACGTCGACTGCATTCCACTGACATTGCCGACAATAAAAGCGCCGCAACTAAAACAGTTCTTGCAACTCACCCCGTTTGAGGTGCAGCTGCCACCAACATCAAGTGGATCAGCATGCAACTTGCATACAAATCTCTGGTTTTGGCTGTGACTCCCAACTTGGCAGCAAGTTGGCTTAAACGCTTCGATTTTGATCAATATCAATGGAAGCGCCGCAGATTTTAATTGTTATTGAAATACTCTGTACACAGTAGCATAAAGGTTTTATAGATTTGTGCGATGCATACAGCATCTGGTTGGAAGCAGTGACTACTGAAACAAATCTCTCAATAAGAACACAAAGTTTTCGGGGATCACAAGAAGTGAAGACTCAACATAAAGTATTTCAAACAGATTCCGCTTCTAAAGAAGTTGTTTATTTTCTGCTAGTAGAGTATCGCGATTATGCCTAAATCTTTTGAGCTGAATCTGTGACGTCACAGCGTCATGTGCAGTACTTTCTTTTTGTATCAAATATCCGTCTTGACTTCAGAAATGTGATTATATAAATTTTTTTAACTAAAAAATATTTTTAGAGGTTGTACAGTCGTGATGGATTTGGTCATATTTTCCTCCTCCCTATGTGAGTATTAGTCCGCAGCTGGAATACAAGATTAAGTCAACAGATGCCAAAGAGCTGTATGCGCCCAATAAGAGTGGGAAATTGGGTTCCAGGATTTTGCCCAGGAGCCCGGTGTAATTACTATCAAGCTAAAGATGCAATAAAAGTGCCGGTACAATTTCCTCACGGCCAGGATTTTGTCTTTACGGCCCTGGCGATATATATTTATAGGTTACAAATTGGGACACTTGTCTTATTAGTGGGTGCGTAAGGGATTCGACATTACAAAGAGACCTCAGACTGGAGAGTACAAAACACATGATAAATCAAAAAGTTGATGGGGCTTTGTGAATGCACCTCACATGACCTATGAATATAGTTTTGTAAATTTTAGCCGATTTAGAAACGGATCGAATTATAAAAACTATTTAAAATATATTTCTTTAGTGCATGCACTTAGATGAGTTTAAAAACAAATTGTAAATCAAAAAGTTGTTGGGGCCTCCGATATTTTGTGCGATATTTTTAGTTTTTGAAAACCAGAGGCAAAACTTCGTAAAAAATATTAAAAGAGTAACACCAATGTGGAGCATGATTTTTCAGGCTATTTTTTGATTTTTTTGTAAAGTAATAAAAGTCATAATGCCGCCTGTAGAGAGCTAAGTGCATATGACTAATGGAAAGGAGAGGCCTCTACGAAAGCAGGGGCGGATCCAGAGGCAAATTTTGGGGGGTGACACACAATATTTAAAAGTGTCAATTCGTTATAATGCATTATTGGAAAAAAATTATATTCTTTGTGTTAGTGTGAACATAAGTTTCTTACATTTAAATTGATACGATGTTTGCCCATTTTAGAGAATCTTTATAAAACTTCTTCAGATGTAACCTCGATGTCATAATTTACCAAAATGAAATACTATTATTCAAAACCCAATCACAATGAATGGTTTAAAATGTCCAAAAATAGTACAAATGGACTCATAATATTGTGAAAATGAAAGAAAATACAATACATTGTGGGCGCATTAACCCACAAAAACAAATGAGGATCGCTTGTCTGATTATTTTTTTTCTCCCCCAGTTCCCACCGTAGATCCGCCACTGTACGGAAGTATTGAAAGTTGCATAAAGAAATTTTGTTCTTTATAAATTTTATTATACTGTCAAGATTATATGTGGAACACTAGAAAATTATGTTAAAAATTTTGTTTCAAAACCTGAAATCGATCGTATCAAAATTGACTGAAATTTGAAAAAAGTGGTTTCGAGATCGGCCGACCGCACGCCGCTTATAAGTGCGAGATAAATTTTGGGAAAAATCGATTCGGGACATAATTTTGAATTGTCTACCAATTAAGCCCAAACAAAAGATGGCTTTTCCTCAAGCGTGGTCGGAACGAGTTTCGGATAACGTTTTTTCGACTCATCCGTCCTATATGATACAGTCAGCCGATTTTGATCAAATAAGGTACAGTGTTTGGAACCTATAGAAAACTTTCGAGTGCTTACGATATATTCATCAACAAAGGAATTATCCATCTAAAACATTTTGTTTTTCGAGGTCCTCTCCAACACCCCTATGGGACCTAGATAATATAACCGCGATATCGAAAAAAATAAGCTTGTCTTTCGAAGGATAACAAGGGATCTTATCTAAAAATTCAATTGCTCTAGCTCTTACAGACGAAAACCTGGACGGCTATATCGACTTCTCTAGTCACCCTGATGAATAATTCGGACTTCATTGGGGGTCACAGACTTTCCTTCTACATATTACATGAATTTTCGGATTGCTCAAACTTAATGTACCCTTTGTACCATTCTCGTGTTACCCCCAGTATGGTTTAAATTCTGCTACAGAAGAACGTTGCAGGTTATTGACATAATTTTTTAAAAGTCTCGGACAGATGAGGCATCATGCTTATCTGTTGGTGAATTTTTATGCTTTTATCTCATGTGGTCTCTGAAATTTTGTTGATCACACTTACGGATATACAATAGTTTTAAAGTTATGATAAGCATTTTGATATATGGTCTACCTGGCTTCCTTTTGCCTTCATATATACCCTGATTTTGCAAGGTACATGGAATCAAAATATAAAAAAAGAGGCGCTTCCATACATCTTGCACCAATATCAAATTGGAATCATTCCGCACTCAGTAAACTTTTACACAGTGGAAACAATTTGGCACATTTATAATTTTTTGCAGGGTATTCCAAAGTCGCCTAACGTCCCGTCTTATTTAAAAGTTGTAATTTTGTTTTCATTTGCAGTGACAGTAGAGTAGAGAGTCGGTATTCATTTTATATTCATACGTTCGCTCATTACCACCTTGAACTTGGCTATGTCTCTTTGTTTTGGGTTATTATGCGCCCACAATGGGAATTACCATGTTTTGGTATAACTTTAACCTTTGATTACCCGCTGGGTGAAACAGAGCACCTACACATTGTGTTCCTGACATGGAACAGCGCGCAAAACACGTGGAGCCGGAGGCCAAAAAAATGCGCTAGGAATGTAATTAATAAATTAATTATGCTATTACAAAAACATACACACACATAAACACGAACACCCACGCACAAGCACACGCACACACACACATGGACGCACTTTAATTATGCATATTTTCATATTTGAATATGCATACACTTGTTCTATGTGTGTGTGTGCAGTTTTGCTGCCATGTTGAAAATTCGCGGCTGTTGTTGTAGGGAGGGTTGCTTTGGTGGCGGGCAGCATGCCAAGAGTCATGAATCAACCTGCAGCGGGAGTTGACTTAATTAGCCTGACGCACAAATGCCGAGACCTCAGTGTGGTCCCAGGTCCCAGTCTCTATTACGACGACTCCTATTACAGCCATAGCCGGGTAACCTGTAACCTGGCATGTGCAGCAGGTTGTCTCATCATCTGACATTTCATTTTTTTGGCAGCTAATTAGGGAATTCATTAAATATGAAAATGGTTAATTTTATGGAAATTTTGAAACAAATTTTTGATTTACATGCCAGTCCACTAAATGCAAATGTCAAGTGCACCGAAGCGTGTGAATGTTAGGTTACTTGACGCTCCTACTGCAGTCGCGTTGCAGTCACGGCGCAGCGGCAGCGCTGCCACAGTGCTCTGGCATTTTATTTGAATTTTATTTCCATGTTAACAGTTCTATTATCCTTTCGGCTGTATCTGTAAGCGTCCAGCGGCCATGATAAATCGCACCATTTACGTGTGTGCGCCTGGGATATATATCAGACCGGCAAGGTCATAAATATTAATTGTATTCGCCTCGTCCGCTTGCCAAAGTATGGTCAAGTATGCTTTTTTTTTTTGGGCCTGGAGGCGGCTCGCTGTGCTGTGTTGTGTGGCTAGTGTTTGTGGATGCGGCGCAGGCTATTATCAATCGATCGGCAACAGGCGGCATTTGGACCGCTCTTGGACGCTGGCTTCTTCTGGTTGTTTGCATTTGTTTAGCGGTTTGCGCATGAGCGCGCAACGTACAAACAACAAATATTGTTAATAAATATTCGAAAGCGGATCGGCAGAAAGCACTGAAGCTACAGTTCATTATATAACGCTGATACTCTGCCTTTTTGTTGACACCTAGAAGAGTGACCTGCGGGGCGGCTATAATGATTTTTAATAAAGTTTGCAGAAGGCGGATCTCTCATATAAAAGATATTTTATGTAGATTTATAATCTTTGACTTGATTTGGAGGAAAGGGGTCTGCCAAAGCGTCACGATACACAAAAATGGAAAAATGGAAATGGAAAATCTTCACAAGGAGGAGTTGGGGGGTCTAGTTTGACGAAAATAGAGTAACGCAATTTGTGAATGATCCTAGCCCTGTTGTCTAAAACAATAGTTAGTCGATGATAGCTGTTTTAACATTGTGTTTTGAAAACCATGGAATAAAATCGATACAAAGTGCGAGCTCCCCAAAAAAAACAGTTCAGGAGCCCATGTCATGAACTTTCAAGGTACAGGGTTTGTCACAAAATCCCAAAAATTATGACATGTTTTAGTAGACATGCAACCAACTGGTTTTGTGGCCTAAGATGCCATGGGCTTTATCTATTTTCTTTCTTGTGATGTGAGTATTTTATTTGCCATAATTCATGGTCGAAAGAAATTCTATATATAAGTACTGTAAAAAAAAAAAAATCGGTGTGGTACCGATTGTGTTTGAATGAGTAATCGTATGGAGGTAAAACTTACACTATATGGTAGCCATATCTCATACGTTGTGCACAATATAAGTTTTCCCTCGATACCTTGGAGGTAAAAGTTCATCAGCACCATCCATAGCGTTACAGCTATAGTTCAGTTTTTGGCCTTTCGAACAATGTTTCTCCAATAATCTCAGCCCTTTGCAACTTCCTGTCAATTTAGGACGTTTAATTTTTTCAAATCATCTGGCACTCCATTAGTCCAACGCGCTTAAGGTGGCTGAACTACTCCTCTTCCATGAGGTTTATTGAAGCAGGTTTCTGATTATATTTTGCGTTCTCGTAACATGTCCGGCCATCTAATTCATTGTGAATTGGCATAGCCAGCTAGACTTGTGTCGTGTAATATCCCCCGAAGCTCTTCAATACTGCAAACGCGGTAAATATTGGGATCTATTCTTATCGGACTAAGATTTCTTCGTAAAAATTTTCTCTCTGTACTCTATCTCTCTCTCTTTACGACCAAATCTAATTTTCTGAGTCCACGACTCACCTCCTTAATTAAATACTGGTCGGATCATAGTTATATATATCCTGAGCTTTCGGCTTCTGTTCAGAAGACGTGACTTGTCAACGTTTAAGTTGCGAATCAGAATTAGATGCTCCAGAGTATTGCAAAGTCGGGCAGGACCAACTGTTAATGGGATGAACATTGTAGAAATAAGGATTTGTACAGTGTATAGAATAGTCTGGATGAGATGAATTTAATAAAAAAGAAGCAAGCAGGTGGCGTAACCCCCTATTATTGAGAAATAACAATACACCAAAATTACCAAAGAACGATACTACTTGTTTATCGATATCGAGGTTTCCTGCGAGCAACATCCAGCAGTATGTGAGTATGAAGCTAGCAACCCTATAAGGTAGCTGCAATTATGGGTTTTCGTAACAAATCGTAGCTGTTGAATAGTTTCTGTAGCCCTAGGGCTAATACTGGGATCTTCGAATCGCAATGGAGACAAATCAACAAGCAGCAAAGCGGGGGTCTCTGTGTCTATTTGGGAGCTGTAAAGAGAGCAAGTGGCCCCGAGTCGATATTATTCATACATATGTGCGGAGCAGCATCGATGCAGTGATTAATATCCAAAAGAATGCAGTTTATTGTAGGGGGAGACGAAGAGTTAGCAAGGAGCTGCAGAGACATATACACATTATAATTTCGCGAAGGCATAAACTGGACTAGCTGGAGCAGTTTTTTTTTTTTTGCTTCAAACTTTATGCGGAAATTTGTGTGCATTATTTTTTGGGTTGTGGTAAAGGTTTTTCCAAAGCTATTTTAGCTTAGTTATAAATTACAACAACTATGGAGCCTTGGGCAAGCTGTGTCAATGTGTGTGTGTGTGCCAGTGTGCGTGTGTGTGTTTTGGCCATATAATCAGCATGCTGAAATCTTTTGCCATCCACACTGCGCACTTGTAGTGCCCCACGTATCTATATATACATATCTCGTATCTGTTCATACTATATATACATTTGTATGTATTCACTGCCGAGATGCCGGCCAAGTGCAAGTTTGTGTTTTGGCCGCAAGTGCGATCTGTTATGGGCTGGGACTGGGGCTGGGGCCTCCAATAGGTATCTATCTACCTTTACCCTAGAACAATGGCATGCGGGACAATAGAGCTGCATGCTGCACGCTGCTTGCTGCAACGCTGTCAGGCTGTTGCCACACAGCCAATCTCATAATAGAGTCATAAAATTTTAGTGCACCACTCAAGAGTAACCCTCTCCAAGTGCCGCCCCACAAAAACACAGCCGTTGCCCCCCTGTGGCGCCTTACAACTTCTTTCGCTTTGTTTGGCAACCGTAACCTCTCTCTCTCTCGTCCATTGTCCCGGCCATTTATTCGAGCATAGAAATATATTGTATATAATTGTGATTAATTATGGTACATAAAATTGTTGTAGATTCAACATTTTGATGCATTTATTAGCCGAAAAATCACTTGAAATTAACGTTTTTAAATATTACAGTGAGCCGAAGGGCAGCGGCTCATGATTTCTGCCTCAGAACGTTTTGATGCTACCAATTTGTTGTACTCTAGTTAGATTTATTTAACGAGTATGCTGATCATCTTTTCATAGTTGTAGTTTATTGTATATTATTATTTATAATAAAACATGAGTGGTACAGTAGTAAAATTTTGTAAATATGCCTAGAGAGAGAAAACTTGATTGATCCCAATTCCGTGGCAATATAATTGTTTTTAGTTTTAAGGCCGCAAATTGTATGTAACTAATGTCGCGTTCATTACAAAAATTAATACCAGAAATCGTATTCTATGTAAAAGTTGTACATTTTAATGATGATTCAAAAAAACTTTATCACGCAAGGGCTCTAAGCTAAATATGTTCCAAAAACCCCAACCACTTTATCCTGGACCGTAGAGAGAAAATCTCTCTCTCCCTCTATTTCACCTTAAGCTTGAATCACGACAGTTCGACAGTAATTACACTGGACCCGTGAAAAATCACCGTGTCCGAAGGAGTCACTCCTTTCCCCATCCCTCTTGACGGGCCTGACTTTAGGGTTCCGAGGCAAACGTCAAAATATCTCATTTAATGATTATAGTAGAAACCTGACATGATGGGGTTTTCTAATTTCTGATTCGGATTCAGTGACCTCAGAAAAGTTTGTCCTAACATTTTTTTTTGTGAGACTGTCCAGCAATGTTTATTATGCGCTTTTTGAGCTCAAGGACTAATATCATCTAAAAATTCTTGTTTTGTGAGGTATTTTGGGGACATGCCAGAATACTCAGATACAGGATTTCGTATTCTAATTTAATGGCGTAAAATATGTAAGGGGGCGGCTAAAAACTATTTTTGCCTTGAATATCTGACAAAAACCTCTTTCACATTTAAATCAAAATGCTCCTTTAAAATCTGGAAACCACTTGAAAATCGGAAATGACTGCCCCTAGTTACGATATTGCTCTTAGAGGTGTGTTCAAAAAGTATCGCGAATTTTGTGTTTTTTCAAAAATGATTTATTTATTAATGAATATCTATTTTGTCCCCTTCAAAGTAATCCCCATGAGATATTATACCACTTATGGCAAACGGTTTTTTCAATATTCGAAGCACTTCAAAAAACTGCATTTTTTTTTTCAATCTTGTTCAGCTCCTCACTTCCATGCCGTCTTTATCTCGTCAATCGTAGCGTAGCGTCGAATCCTTTCATGAGACCTCTTCAAGTTTAGCGGAACTCCAAGTAAAAAGTCACAGGGGTCCAGAATCTGAGGAATATCGGTGGCTGCGGCATCATTAGCTGTGTACAAATCGTAAGTTCAGTCTTAAGAAAAAAAAAATGTTGACCCGAATTTTTATCTAAAAGTAGCTAGCCTAAAGACAGGGCCATAGAGAGAAGTACCGGGCCAGGGTAGAAACTTTACCAGTCCCTTTAATACACCAATAAATTGAATCACTACATTACGACAGAAACTTTACCTGATCCCAGAGAAAGCTCACTCCCTTTCCCCCTTCCCTTATCGAGCCAACCTACAGGGTATTCAAAACGTCGTTCCAAGTTCAGGACAGTAGTCAGCTTGCTTATCATAATATTTCATAAGTATTTCTTTTTTTTTTAATGAAAAGTCCAAAGTGTTGTCAGGATGATGAGCATGCTTTAAAATTTAAGCAGAAGTATTGTTAAACCTTAATTGAGTTCATATGGCGCATTTTTGATTGTCAACATTGTCATGGCCAACAAAGTTAGTTGCTCTACCAACTGACGGCACTGATGTGGCTGCTGCTGATGATGCGGATGGATGTTGCTGATGCCGATGCCGCTGCTGCTGCTGACAATGGCGATGACAGAGACTCCAATGGCGACGGCTTCGTTATCACACAACATGGCAGCACATGGGAATTGTTGGCTGTCGCTTGCAGAGATTCGCCCATTGCAGGCGGCAACTCTTTGGCTATGCAGCAGAACAATGAATGGGGCCAACAACAACAACAACATCTGGAACAACCATCAACAACAACAACTGCAGCAATCCATCGCAATCCATCTGAAGACAGACGATGGCATTTCATGCTCATCAAATGCGTTGACATTGAACAATTGCGCGTAATGTTGTCGTACACTTGACAAGCGCGCAAATTGTAGTGTACCTGCTCCGAAACGGAGTTGGAAGCTGTTGACGTAGACCTAAGCCGAACAAACAGTCTTAGATTGCATCCAAAGCCAAGTTGTTGTGCACATTTGTAGGACTTTTGGTCTAGCCGAAAAAAAAAGAACCACAATAAACAAACAAAAAACATGTCTAGAATTTGATGGAAATTGGCAAAGTTGTCTGACGCTCTACGAGAGTACTCGTACTCGTCTCTCTCTGAATACTCGTAGTCGTTGATTGTTTTCTTGTCTCTAGCTGGGCTTAATGAAGCGACAACAGCCAGCAACTGGCAACAAGCTCAGACAGTTGCAGACACGGCCATGTCAGAGCGTCCACCAAAAATGTTTTCAAATCTACAGAACTACAAACGAAATTAATAAGTCCGCGTATGTGGGTGCCTAACTTGGTTAGTCCTAGACGTGCTCCAATACTAGCACTCCAAGCTGCGTTACCCAAAAGCCAAATGTCATTTAGCGGTCGTTCTTGAAGATACAAAAACACATACAGCCACGCAGAACCAGGTCTTGACCAGAGTTCACTTGCTGCTACCAAATTTGGTATAGGCAATATATTTCAAGCTGTTAAAGATTTGCCGAGCCAAACCGTAAAATGCATTTTCCATGCCTTAAATGGAGCGCAAATAAAAAGAAAACTGAACCAACGTACGATAAAACCTTCAACCAAAAAAAAAAAGCTATGCAAATTTGCATGCCATCGACAGCAGCTGGAGCAACAGCAGCGGGAGCTTGAACAGGAGCAAACATCACACACATCTGGCAAGTAATTTGATAGTAAACTGTTGGCAATACTTTCCAGAATTCCAATTATTACACAATGTCGATAAAATGTACTAAAATCGGGGGCTAAGATAGTTTTTTGGTGGGTTGCTTTAGCTAGGGATCAAATTCAAAACATTTTGCTTCTGAAATTAATTTTCAGACGTCCTGCGGAAGAAAAAGAGGAGATAAGGAAGCAGCAAGCTGGGAGGTAGGATCAAAAAGTAGTAGGACTTCATTTCTGCAGCGTGAAGGCAGCGGTGACGAACGGTCTTTGCAGCTGAGCGTTTTAGTAATGAGGGTTCTTAAGAGACCGATATTTCTTCCACTTGGTTGCGGGCAAACTTAGACTAAGTACGTAGATTTCCGTAAAACTCTGTTAAAAAGTGTCATCGCTATCCCATATGGAATCTTGAACGACTCTACGCCATTCAATGTTTCATTGAACTTGGAAAAACCACAACGGATACCCTCGAAATACTGAAGGACGCCTACGGAAAGGCTGTGATGAGGCACTCAGCATGGCATTATCTGCCTCGAAGAGAGACTACTACGAATTCCGAACTCCTAAATGGAAAATAAAGCCTCTTGGTAACATTCATAATAGTGTTGTCGTTATAACGTGAAATTAGCACCTCTAAATCCTCTGTGCTGGCTGCCGTAGCAGGGGGATTGAACAATAATTGTTGGGTCCATTATTGTTTTGTTCAATGTTATTCTGACACCTTTTATGAGAATCAATGAGTGATGGGTTCAAAGATTCTTTAGTTAGAAGCCGCTCCTGATATGGGGAAACAGACGCATACCTGATGGCAATTTGGCTGCCAAAAAGGCATCAGGGTGTGTTGTGGACTGCTCTTAGCTTCAAAAGTCTTCCTCGACCTTACCGGCATGGGTGGCCCTACCGATAGCTATGCTACCGCCGGCGTCGTTCTTGGACTTATCGCCCCTAATAAGCCCTCTCACAACGACAAGGTGGCAATCCGGAGAGGGCATATTTCAACCGTAATCAATGTTGCATAAAAATGTGGTCAAAATGTAGGAGAGAGTTTCAGCCCAAGAATAAGTTTGTGGCCCCACCCGCCATACAGTCCAGATCCAACTCAAGTGAAACGTCAAGCGAAAGAGGACATCCTTGTGATTGTAACTGCAACACAGAAGGCGAGTTTCAGAAATGAAGCAGTTATACGCACAAGGTACACCTCAGATCTAGTATCACCGGAATTCTTCCTCTTTCTCCGACTCAAGTGTAACCTCAAGGAAAAAACAATACAGCTTAGTAGAAGACAACCAAGAGGTCGTGATAGCATCTCTGAAGGGGTTCCCAAAAAGCGCGTTTCAGAAGGCGTACACGGACATGGACAACCCAGATGTGACAGCGGCGGACATTTTCGTCCTTCCCCGACTCGAGCGCAACCTCTAGAGAAATCGATACAGCCCACATAGAAGATGTCCAAAGGGCTGTGACTGTATATTTAAAGAGGTTGCCGTACAGCGAGTTCTAAAGCTGCTATTTCGAGAACGTCTAATGAATTCAGTCCTACTACTTTTTGGTTCTTTAAACTCTTTATAGTATGTGCGAAAGTACCAGAGCTAACTTACTATCTCTGAGATAATGGAATAAAGTCAGCCTAAGATGGATTTTGACCATGCAAACGTCCCTTATAACGAAAAAGCTGACAGAGTCCTTGGATTGCATTGAAACTTCAGTCGAGAATTTCATTAAAATCACCTAAGACGTCATTGCATTCTCAGGAACCCTGAAAGCAATCGTAATCTAACGCTTGTTAGTTCTGTAAAATAAAATTCAACCAAAAAAATCAATGCATCATGTTACCCGACAAGAACCATTACCAGGAAGACCAAGAATCTGACTTTTGTGGGACGAACCAGCAGCAAGAATTTAAATACGTTAGTTTTGATTTACCTTTTAATATAGTAATAGTACTGGTAGTACTAATATAAGTGGACTTCTATGGTTTTGCCACTAATATTCAAAAATTCTTTGATTTGATGATGAAAAGTTCAACGACTGAATATTTATTTACTTCAGATCTATTCAGACCTAGTATAGTATACGAAGGATCAAAAAAACGTCTATTCAAAAAAAAAAAAACCTTAATGGATAAAACTTTAAGGGTTCGTTAGGGAGTTTGCTCAAATTTTAAAGTCGAATTTCGTATTTGCGGGTAGAGGGCGTGGCACTGCTCAAACACCAAACTTGATTTCCAACTCATGAACAGGCTGTGTCCTTGAACCAATTATTCTATAGCCTGGATTGGAGTCTTGTTTGATAGGCAATTTTATTGGCAGTGTTTTCGATCATGACTTTAAGTTTGACGAAAAAAATGATATCATGCATTCGTTTACTGTACTAACCATTTTAAATAAATGTTTCTTTATTAGGAAATTTTGGAATTTAGAAACTTTTCTCAGAACATCAGCCATAACTTGACTTACTAATGTGCAGGAATCAATAAAAGTGCAATCAATTAATATTCCTTATTGCTTTGAGGTGAGAATTTCTTATGTCTTTACGCGTTACAGGTAATTAAAGGGTGTACCGATTGCTAATTAAGGGTTACATGAATTGTACCTTAGCAATTATTGTGGAAATTTTCTAACCAACTGTGCTCGAGGGGGCAGTTCTTTATGAAAGTCGTTCTTTATGGTACACAGAAGATAAAAAAAAATTATTTTTGAAGTGCTTCGAAGATTGGAAAAACCATTGGCACAAGTGTACAATATCTCATGGGGATTACTTCGAAGGGGACAAAATAGATATTCATGAATAAATAAATAATTTAAAAAAAAAAACTCAAAATTCGCGAGACTTTTTGAACACACCTCGTATATTGTGGCAGACACACTTAAAGTATTATAGACTCCATTTATCTTTCTTTTTTTATTCCTTAACTCCCTGAGCAAAATATAGAACCTCGGTAAAGCATCTTAATCGTTTTGTTCCAACTACTTAACTACACTTTAGGAACTTTCTGATTCTTCAGCTGATTTCAAAGCTGTTCGGTGCCATGTTGATCTGAGTTTCACTATTCTTCGGTTACCATGTGGATTCCTAACCAGAGCCTGACCACAACAGTTTTACTTCTCTTCAGAAACGTTCTGATTCTTCAGCTTCTTTCAAAAAAGTTCCGTGCCTTGTTGGTTTAGGTCCTTATTTTCTTCAAACTCATGTGGAGTACAAATCCCTATATGCGATTAGTAATTATGTAGGATATCAGCTTCATATCGACGCCACACTTCCGAATAATGTTTCCGTGGCCATTCTTTTATCGTCAAGTGTGAGCATTTATGGCAACAATCACAGTTTTTCATGTCCAAATCTTCATATTCCATTCAGTTCAGGTACCTACAGGATCAGCCATATCCACCACAAAGAGTTTTATTTATACTCCGGTCGACCTCAAAATTTCTCAAATGATAGTAGTCGTGACCAATTCTTTTGAATGATATTGAAATCGATTGTTTTCTTTGATTTCGTTACAAATAAAAAAATGTTTTGTTGAACAAAGAGTCACAGTTTTTTAAGTCTCTCGATAGCCAAAAACAGTTGAAGGTTTACAGGCGCAGTGTTATATATAAAGTTAAACAATCGCAAACTTATCAAGCCACCCTCGTAGAAATTATTTTTTAAATTGCAATCATAGCAAAAATGACTGCAAAGTATTCAAAGCATTGCAACCTTGAGACTTAGACTGCCAATTAACAGCAAATGTTATTAACATGTTATTAACTCTGTGGTACAGTCGCTGCAGATAACATTAATAGCTTATATAAGGAACTGCTTGGAAAGTTTTTTTACATTAGGCTAACATACGTCTAAAATGGCACTGCTTAAAGGAAAATTTTTTGCTGTACTATCAGAGCAAGTTTTTGAGGCGCGGGAAGTTTTGGAGCGTTATGTACAACCCAAGCAAATATCAAGTATCTATTATCGGGAGGAGTTAAAGTAAGTTATATATGTATATCGTATATCTAGCTATAATGCATGGTTTAAAATTTTCAATGCAGAGCTGTGTGGAACTATCCGAATCGGGAAGAGAAACGCTCATTACTGCGACGTGTTTGGCATTGGTGCTTCCGGGCACAATTGTTAATTTTTATGACATCACAATTTTGTGCAGTTGTTAGTGAGTCCTTGCACAGTATTGTTGATACGGGTGAAGATTTATTATGGATTATTGGGGTTTCTTTTATATCATTCAAGACGCTTTACTTTCATTTATATGCGGATAATATTGACAAGGTTCTTGATGCATTAAACAGCTGTCATTGCAACCATTTCAAAAATCTAACAAATACTCAAATTAGAAAAGAGATTCGTTTCTTCTACTTAGCCGAGATTTTCTTGGGCCTTGCTTGGCATGTTTCTATGACCATATTCTCGACCATCGTTTTAATACAGCCCAAGTTTACCAGCATGAATCTGCCTTTTCATGCGGTTTTTCCATTTGACTGGCATGATCCTGAACTGCATCCCATCACGCATGCGTGCATTTATGCTTGGCAATCCTTTATGCTTATCTACGCAGTCATATCGATAGTCAACATCGAGTTGCTCAGCGTACACTTCTTTCCGCAGCTGGCGCTCAATTTCAAAATACTCTGCATTGAGCTGCGTAGTTTTGGTAAATCCTGTCAGGGTAATACTGCACGTTTTCGTATTGAGCTAGGCCGTTTAATTAAATTTCATCAGCATATTATAGGGTAAGTTTTTAGCTACTTATCAGCAGCAATAAAACTCATTTAATACTCTTTTTTTATGGTCTAGCATTGTGCAACTGCACAACAAAGTCTTATACGTGCCGCTAATCGTTCAAATGGCCTGCGACCTTCTAATGGTCTCTCTGTCCACATTTGTGACCCTCACCGTCAGACATGATCCGGCTATAGCAGCCAGATTCTTGGTGTTTATGATAATAAGCTTTTGCCATCTTACCTATTGGTGCATACTTGGCGATATGGTCAGAGAGTACTCACAGAATGTGGCACAAGCCGCCTATGAGATTTATGAGTGGCACAAACAGCCGCCAGCCGTACAACGCGACATTAAGTTCATCATACTGCGTGCCCAGAAACCGCTGGACATTGAAGCCAATCCGTTTCCACCATTTATTTTAACCAGCTGTATGGCGGTAGGTTGTTGCCTTATAAATGTTTTAGTTAATTACATTTAATTCTCATACTATATTTTGATAAAAAACTCAGATACTCAAGCAGTGCTACACCATACTCACATTGATGCTGGAGAGCCTGGACTAGTGCAATTTGTTTGCCGGAGTTTTATTTTTACAATGCTATAAATCGAATGACCCTCAATTTTTAATTAGTGAACAGCATTTTTAGTAATACTATCTACAAGAATTTCGCTTTGTAGATACACTTTAGTGCTTTTAGTTTATACTAAATGGATTTTTTATGTAAAACCAAAAAGTGCTTAAGCGATAATGCCTGATTCTTTATCACTATAATTGATACACAAAAAAAAATCAAAATACTAAATTCAAAAAGTTGATCTATGAGCAAGTAGTCGTCATAAATAAATAGCTTTACTTATGTACAAAGACTACCGACGTCTTTATTGCTTGGAGGAGATTTCATGAATTTTTTATTCATCTAACGATATATTTGCGGGACTGAACGACTTTGGCAGGCCCGTCAAGAGAGGTGGGAAAGAGGGGACTTCCACAGGGCACGGAGTTTTTTCATGACCCGGTGGAATTACTTTCATACTGTCGTGATTCAAGCTAAAGGTGTAAAAGAGGTGACGGTACAATAACCCTCCGGGCCCGAGTCTTCTCTCTAAGGCCCTGGTCTTTGGTATACACTATAGAGATGATAGAGAAATGCCTTTAGATATAAAAGCTGGCTTACCAATAACCGGTTCCGGAAGTCTCGTTGAGTTGACGGGTATTTCCCTCTCCATCGATTTTCTGGCATATCCTGTGTGTCTTTAACCCTTCTAGCGGCATGGCGGCTAATTTGCTGCCATTCAATAGTCTCGGTAGTCGGCTCATATTGAAATAATGGCGTACGTAAAGTCGGGCACGGACGACTTTGGGATACCCTGTACCACTATCGTGCAATAAAATCTGGTTCCTTCATAAAAAACCCAAAAACAGAAAAATTTTTAAGCAAAAATTTTTTTTTTACCGATCGTTCCTCTGGGAGCTATATAATATAGTCAACCGATTTTGCTCAAATTAGGTACATTGCTTGGCAACTATAAAAAACTTTCGATCTTCAAAAACAAACGAATTATCCATCTGAAACCCTTCTTTTTTTCGAGGTCGTCTGACACACCCCTAGGGGAGCTATGTAATTTAACCCCGATAACAAAAAAATAAAAAAAACTTGTCTTCTATGGAATAATATGGGATCTACAATAATGTGAAAGTTTAGATACTCTAGTTTTTACCATCTCTGAGATCTAGGCGTTTAAACGGACAGACAGACATGGGTATATCGACTTCTCTATTCACCCTGATCATATTTATTATAGTAACTTTGGGATGTCTCCGACGTCTCCTTCTATATGTTACATACATTTTCGGCTTGCACAAACTTTATGTACCCTTTGTACCATACGGTACAGGGTATAAAAACGGTAAAAGGGCTGCTCCTAGCTAGAAAAGTGATTATTGCCATCTTCTATTTAGTCATAACAGGACCGTAGTTTCTATTAAGCTAACGCCTTGAGTTCATAACTATATATTTATCTTTCTTCGGTCTTTGCCGCGAAAATGATCCCTTGTCAGCGGATTCTTTCTCGACCCTGCCGACGCCAATTGGTGATACGTTGCCTGGTCTTCCCAGGTCTCAGACCCAGTGGTCGACGTCCTTCCAGTGATTTTCGCTCGAATGTCTTTTTAGCTGCAGCATTCTCAGTCAATGTCACCGAAAACCTCAAACAGGTCGTGGTTAATTCGAATAGGAAATCAACATCCACTTTATCGCTCCGAAAGCCCCTAATGTTGCCTTATCGGAGGTTCAAAATGTCCACACTTCAGCGACACGAATAAGCACGAGTATGATAAGGGATCTGCAAAGGCGTATATGTCTGGAGAAGGCCCATCTACTGAAATCCTTATAGAGCCCAAAGAAACAAGAATTATCCCGCAACGTATCTCCTTATGGACGTGATTGATGTTTGTTCCTAAGAGGACGAAATCCTTCACAATATCGATGTTGTAATTATCTAATTCACGTGGCGTCGTGCTCCTACTGCGGATAGGAAGGGATTCGTGCATGTTTACGACCCAATACTCGTACGTTAGTGTCAATGTCGTAGGAATATGAAAAATATATTGCCTAGCCTGTTGACATCTGTCCGTCTCAGAAATGCTTCCAACAATTGGTTGAAGTACTCGCATGATAGTGTATCATTCTGCCGAAAACCATGCTTGATATCGAATAGTTCGGAGAGTTCCTTTCCTATTAAGACGAAACTGCAGGAGTTCCTTAACGTCATCATACAAAGGCGAACCAGCTTTCCGGGGATACCAAGCTCATGTGCGTGGAAAGCGACTTTTAAGTCGTCAAAGAAATAGTGAGGGTCGATTCGGTTTTCATGAGTCCTCTTCAGTATTAGTCGCAATCTGCAGATCTGCAGCGACATGAATTAAAACGTCACGATCGGTATGTCTCAAAAATTGCTTCGAGGCACTATGCTTCAGTGGGAGATAAAGGATTTTAGACCACTTCAAAGACATCTTTATTAAGCTGCTCTCTGAAATCAACTTCTTGGTTGCCTTTGTAAACTTGTCAGCGATGCTCATCAGTGGTTTTTGTCTCCAATGATCGTGTTCTTTGGCTACAGCTCTCCAATTACTTGGTCATTACTAACACTCATTGTATTATATACGATAAATATATACGGGCGCTGATAATGGTCCGTGAACATTAATTGTTGAGTCATTTGAATCTTGTAGGCGTGTAAATGCAGAATTTGACGCAAAGTGGTCATAGGTTAGGCTTCAGTCTATGACTGAGATCACTCAAAGACCTTTAGATCCATTGTGTTGCCTAATTGTGAAAAAGGAGGAAAGGATTTGGAGAAGGGTATGGGGAGGGGCAGAGGAGCATCAAAAACTATAGGGCATCCCTATTCACCTAAATCTCACTTATTGCAGAACCATTTTGAGGTTTCGACAAACGCAGCCTGATCTGCTTTTGGCGCATAAGCCAGTCATCCAGGTCCTTAAATAATGATTTACTCAGAAATTGGATTCATCATCTTAGAAGAGCAGGGCAGTCGCATAGCAAGTGTTGGATGTTTTCTGTCTCCAATTTGGACGTAGCAAGATATAATTCGTGCGAGCAATGACATGTCAGTTGGCCCACCCTATACTTATGACCAATTCTTAAAGTTTTATTAAATAGCACTGCTTGAAATCAAAACTTTTTTTTTCCACTTGGTAAAATTCATTTGTTGGTAATAAAGCAGAGTCTTAACCAAGACAAATCTGTTTTATTACTGAACATGCTGCAGATAATAGTTAGGAGCCGTTAGGAGGCGGCTTTCTTTGATTTTTTGATTACCAATAGTATAACCTAAGCATTTATAACTTATTTTTGTAGTCGATAGTTTTGGGTCAACCTCTGCAGTAAATTTTGGTAGCTACAGCAGTTAAGCTTCCAAAATTATATTTAATACTTATGGTATAAAGAAAGTTTTGCAAACTATGCAAGCGACCATTTGACCCCAAAAGGTCGTCCCAGCAGCCAAGCAGTCCGAACTACTTGGTGCAGCTCTACGTTTGGCATCATAAATTGCAATTCTCTTGCATGTGCGCAGTGGTCTTGGAGTCACTGTCGGCGCCTGCTAGAGGGTTGGCTGCACTTCTGCTCCATCATAGCAGCTTGATTGAATCTTATTGTTGGCAATTAACCTTGGCAGTTAGGAGGCCAATTTGCAGCAAGCAGTAAAAGATGCAAAGAAATTTCTACTGCGGTTAATAACTTTATTTGCTGCAGCAGCACAAGGCTTAACCATAACATGTCATCTACTTATGCCAAGCTAATTACCAGCGACTGGTTGTGCCTCAATTAATTAGTTAAACGCCAAGTAACTGCTCACAGACTAGGCCAACTAATACAGCAGAAAAAAATAACGTTTGCACGAATCTTCATGACTTTCTGGCTGCATTTGCATGCCAGATCATCCACAACTGCTGGCCGTGCCTAGTCAAGTCATGACGTGCCTTTGCCTTGCCAGTCCAGCTCCACTAATGAAAAGTAAAAACTGCTTGCATATTGTACATAAAATTTCACTTACCTGCCGTTAAGGAGTGGTAATCCCAAAGACGATGACGACGAGGATCCAACCAAACCTGAGCTACAACAAAATAACGATTTGTCAGGCAACTTGAGTCTTCAGTTTGTCTTCACTTATTAAGAGTAGATACCAACCACTTCCTACTTGGGTATGAATATTGCAATTGCATTTACTTAGAAGATCTTCCAAGTTGTTGGCAATCGCATGCTGCACTTTTGTCATGACATGACAGCCAGCCTAATTCATCATTATGGCAACATAGCTGAGCATTGGGTTTGACTTGGTCGAGAGAGTTTTACGCGAAAGTTTCGCCAGACTAGGTTGTGCAGTCTCATCGGAGCAGCGATCTCGTTAAGCGCTTGTGGAACAGTTGCAACCTCAGTCAATGTCTGGATGTTGGTGATTCATGCCAGCGCAGAAGTAGTAGGATTTTTCGCTTGCATGCATTATAGTTGACAATGATGATAATGATTATGGGAGCGCTATGAGTAAGCAACTGGTATGCTCTCGATGAGGAACTTGGCTGTCGATGATAGCCAGGTTGACGTCAACGATGACATTATCGTCATCGTATTAAAGTTGCAGTCACTGCTCAAGCAGGATTAGAGAGCTATGACAGCTTAAATGACAGGCTTTCTATATGTACATACCTTGTGACTTTTTTGAATTTAAAATGCTCTCTTTATGGGTAAAGTTTAAAAATTGAATCGAGATGTAGTCCATGGAAGCTCTTAGTGGCTTCAACCAGCGCTGTCATATGCAAAAATCTACTTTCTTTAAACTCATGTAGGTTAGGTTAAGTTGTATTGGTTGGCCCCTGGGGGAGTCACACTTAGACTAGATATTCCTTGCTGGTAGTGGAAGATGCGGCTGGGTGCTTTTGAGGTGCCCTGTCGGCTGTCTCTTCCAATGAGCTAAGCCAGGGGTTTCCTAGATATTTAATTCTCGATATACAATGGGCGGTGCAGCATTAGGTGAGGTGCTCTAGAGTCTTTGGGTCTCTGGGTGCCTAGTGCTTCTAGTGCGTCCCTGCTTGCCAGTACACTTTTGAAGTTCATGGATTTGATTAAAACTTGAGTTCTTGGGTAGGCGTTAGTTCTGCAACCTTCTTTATGGCAGAATCATTTTGGATCTGTCCGTGAGTTTTCTCACTTATCATCACCGTGTGGCCATTACAACCCTCTCTCGGGTTACGGCCGACCTCAGCAGCTCTCGCCAGCCTCTGCTTTGCGCGCATCTTCTCCAATTAGATATACCAAGGGAGGATAGGTTCTCCTCCACTTGACCTTTCCATCGGAGTCGTGGTCGTCCCCTTCGTCTTCCTTCGTCGGCTTCGCTTCGAATTCCTTTTTCGCTGGAGCATCGTTATCCATACGTACGACATGACCGAGCCAGCGCAGATACGCTGGACAACATCTACGTCATCGTAGAGCTAGTACATCCGCATGCGATAGTCGTCCTCAAGACGTACGGGACCGAAGATTTGCGAAGAATTTTCCACTCAAACACTCCAAGAGCAGCTGCATCTGTCCGTGACACAACCCATGCTTCTGCGCCGTATAAGAGCACGGGCAAGATGAGCGTCTTGTATCATGTTACTTTTGTCGTTCGAGAGAGGTCTCTGCTGCACATCTGCTTACTGAGACCATAGTTACACCTATTGGCAAATGTGATTCTTCGCTTTATCTCCATTTACTCACTCATTTACTTTGTATTAAAATTCGACCACGATTACCTCTTATTCTTCTAAAGATAACCAAGATTGCCAAACGGTTTTTCTTTTAATATTTTGCAGCTTCTAATTTAGTCTTATCCTACATACCAAGCCATAATTGTGTCATATCCAGTTGATATCAGGTTTTTGAAAGCTCTTAATCATCTAAGCATGTTAAACAAATGTCATGCACGACTTCATTATTAGGCAACCCCATCAGCTGGGCATCAACAGCTGCCCCAGCTATCCAGCTCTCGTTCCAAGCAGTGCCCCAGCTCGTGACATACTACTCCATGGCAGTCTTGAGACTTCTTTGCAATTCCTATGTCATGTTTGAGCTCGTGTTCGATTGACTTGCTGCCTTGCTGCACACACAGCTGATTAGCTTCCCAACTTTCATTTCTCCACATCGGCTTGGAGTAAAAATGCACGAACCGCTGAATGCCACAAATTTGTTCCTTGACTGCTCGCAGACCCAAAGCTCCAAATGTGCCCATTAAATTCCTACGGCTGTCGCTAATGAAGTCATAAAGCCGCATGACATTTTCGCTACCTCTCGGCTGCAGTGCTCCATGGAAACAGATCTTACTTTTGTCAGACCCGATCTTGTTTGCTGGGTCTGTCGTATACACACAATTGTCTTGGCCAGGGCTGTGGTCCACTTTGGCCTCTTCAATCGTTCCAATATGCAAATCATACGACTGTATACGACGATTTCAGCACCCTCTACCACCCACAGACACGACAATCCATATGACCACATGCCTATATGTATATCCTCGTATCGCATATGAGATCTGCACTCGCTCACCGCCCTCGACCTGGGCTTGAAAACGCTTTCGATTGGTTTTAAAAGGGAGTCGGGCTGTGGCTCTGGCTCTGGCCGCATGGACTGCGCTTAATCTTCTCCACTGATTTTTGTGTTTATTTTGTTGTTGCCAATGTTGTTCTCCAATTCTCTCACTTCGTGTTGCAAATATGCAAAAATGTTGCAATCGCCGCAGACAGTTTGAGGATGGACGTCGTCGCGACGTTCAGGTAGAGCGGCACACGTTCGAGGTTTTCGTGTCATAAATGGCATAAATATTCCTTCTTGACCGGGCAACCTAAATATTTTAAAGCTTTTGTCTTCACTTGTTGGAAGCTGTCTTTGATTATTTGCCAAAAGCCAAAAATTATGGCAATTGTGGACTTTCACTTTTTTGATATGCTTATTGTTATGGGCTTATTGTGGAACTTTTGAAAACGAAATTAAAGTCATTGATGAGCTTAATATCTTGATTGGGGTATTTGATTAAGAGATTTTGGGATATGTTCATTGTGTTGGAAAATACTGCTGTGAAGCGAAACATGGCTGGAGCTAAGTGCAAAATATGCGAAAGTATAGTTAAAATTGGCCAAGACCAAGAATCTTGGTGTCTATCTTTTGCGCATCTTAGTCTTAATTAGTCAGTTTTTGAGGGACAGCTAGCAGTAAATTTTTGCAGCAGCTGTTCTTCAGTCTTCTCGTTTCAGTTGCCTCGTTTCCCAAGAATTTCTTTGGGGAGCGGTCAAGATAGATATCTGCTGGATAAAAAAATAGAGCTTCTCCGCAATGGTACTCCGCTTGAGGTTTAGGAAAATGCTAGGTTTATTTAGAAACAAGTAGGCGAGTACACAATTGCAGCTATAAAGATGAACATGACGGAAAGGCTGCTGTTTTCTTTGCAATTATGTTCAGATCATCTACAAAGTTGTTGCATTAGAACCATAGCTAATACGATTCTGCCGATGATTATTTGTCGATACGACCTTCTGACAAATCATCCGCTGATGGAAATGATTGCTATGCTTATATAGAAGGTAGAGGACTTTCTTTGTTAATATACGTATGCAAAACGATGGCCAAAAGTAATGCCGAGATATTCGTCTTTCGGTATCTGGTCCACTGGCTTATCGTTGATAAAAGCAGCGAATGGAATTTGGGCGCCTAATGTGAAACTTACATTGACAGTTTTGCTCTATTGACGCCAAGTTGCAATATCTGTTTCATAATTTCCAATTCGTGAAGTTACTTCTGGATTCTGTTCACGATTTTGAACTTTTTTACATTGTGTTCCAGTAACTAAACAGTCTTCTTTTTTGTGAAAGGAGTGGTGAAGATTTCAAATACTGGCGGACAGCACAGTCTTCATCTTTGCCTTTAGTTCGAGATGTCAGATGCCATTAAATGGCAGTTGGATGTTTTGAAAATCTCTGTTTCAGCATTCCTTTCCTATAAAAGTTTTCAGAATATGATGCTTTGCACAATGCAGCTGCTTAATGAATTTGTGAACAGAGTGGATTTAAAAAAATGTTCTTTAACCATTTGTAGTTCATTTTATTTTATTTTTAAACCTTAAGGTGATTTTTAAACGCTGTGTCCGGCTACTACGCTGCAGGAGGGCACCTTTGAAAGTTGTAGTGGCTCCCAATTAGAGGTACTTCATACATACTTTGACTAGGAAAATATTGCATGCTAGAATTCCTCTTGCCTTATGTTTCAAGGACCATCCAAAAAGTCTTCTCCTCCCGTGGGTTTTTCCGTAATTTTGTCTTATGTTAAAGGTAATTTATCTCAAATTCTACAAGTATGACTTGTAAAAACTTAAAAGGCAAAAAATTTTGCAAATCGAATTTAAAATCTTATTTGTTATGAAAGGTATACCTATTAGAAGTATATATTTTAGGCGGTAGAAGGCGTCAAAATAACTAAAACGTAGTTTTTATACCCTGTACTGTATTGTACAAAGGGTATATTAAGTTTGTGCAAGCCGAAAATGTATGTAACATATAGAAGGAGTCGTCGGAGAAACCCCAAAGTATAATATGATCAGGGTGAATAGAGAAGTCGTTATACCCATGTCCGTCTGTCCGTTTGAACGCCTAGATCTCAGAGATGGTAAGAGCTAGAGTAACCAAACTTTCACATTAGATTCCATATTATTTCATAGGAGACAAGTTTATTTTATTTTTTTGATATCGGGGATAAATTATATAGCTCCCATATGGGTGTTTGAGACGACCTCGACAAAAAAAAAGGTTTTAGATGAATAATTCGTTTGTTCCTGAAAATATCATAACCAAATTTGGTATTTAAAATTTTTATGGTTCCCAAGTACTGTACCAAATTTCATCAAAATCGGTTGAATATATCATATAGCTCCCATAGGACCGATCGGCCAAAATAACTTTTGTAAATCAAAAATCGCTGTTGGTACAGTGTTTGGGAACCATAAACAACTTTTAAATACCAAATTTGGTTATAATATCTTCATAAACTAACGAGTTATTCATCTAAAACTTTTATTTTTTTCGAGGTAGTTTGAAACACCCCTATGGGAGCTATATAATTTAACCCCGATATCAAAAAAATAAAATAAACTTGTATCCTATGGAATAATATGGGATCTAATATGAAAGTTTGGTTACTCTAGCTCTTACCATATCTGAGATCTAGGCGTTCAAACGGACGGACGGACGGATGGACAGACGGACGGACAGACGGACATGGGTATATCGACTTCTCTATTTACCCTGATCATATTTTAGGTAACTTTGGGGTGTCTCCGACGACACCTTCTATATGTTACATACATTTTCGGCTTGCACAAACTTAATATACCCTTGGTACCATACGGAACAGGGTATGAACATTAAGGTTTAGTTTTTTATTTTTTTAGTCATTCCATTACTATTTGGACGACAGCGCATATGAATATTCATAGAAAATGATCCAATAAAAGGAAGGTCACGCAATAGGTAGGTCTGTTAGTCGTTTCTCTTTGAGATAGGATGCACAACTGTTTTTTTGTATGAAAGCTATAATATAATATAATATATAATGATCCGAGTTTGATCATATTTCACACAAATGTGTAATATAAAATATATTATATCAAAATTGGTCACGCACATATGCTGTTTTTTGGCTCCCTCATTCACTTTATTACTCTTCCAAATCTTTATTCTATCCATCCCGCAGGCTCACTCTACTTATAATAGTATATCCGGATCAATAAACGAACGTCATCTATTCTGATTAAACAGAGAATCTTGGACCTGACACAGCCAATCCAATAACGTACAAAATTGTTGAGTTTTGCAGCCCTGAATAAAATTTTGAAAAATATATGGCAATAGAAAAAATACTTACATTGTAAATTGAGACAGAATTTAATATTTTCTATTTCCATGAAGCATAGAAACAAAAAAGATACACTCCCGCTCATATGAGTAGAAAAAATAAAATAATAAATAATAAAATAAAACATTTTCTATCTGTTAGTTAGCTAGTCACCCCAATCTTTATTTTTTTTGTACCAATTTGGTTATTTAGTTAAAAAATAAATTTCATGCATGTTGCTTGAGCAAATATTGCACATTTTCCTTAATTAAAAGTGTTGAACGTATTCAGTTGAGCAGCAGTGTACAATTGGTACGAATTGCATTTATTGTGCTTTTGACAATCTGCATATCTGGAACTGAAACAAATTAAATTCGTTTCAAAATATCTAAAATTATTCTCAATTAAAATGCACAAAATATGAAATTCGAACCTTTATTGAATTTTTGTTTCTCCTGTAAATTGTTTTAATATTTCAATAAAATAAAACAAAGCTGTTTTTCAATTTATTTTTAAATTTGATTTATTTTTGCAATTTTTTGTGCATATTTTTTAATTTTGCACTTTTCATAAGTTTTTAAATGGTTTTTTATTAATTATTTTTGTTCATAATTAGTTTTCTATGCTAGTTTGGAACATTTCAAGTTGCTCATAGTAATTTGCATCTTTTTTAATCAGAATTTAATTAATTTTTTATTTTTATATTAATTTTATATCTTTGTCAACTATTTGCTAAACATGAATTTGCTGTAGCTAATTATTGTTGATGTTTTTGTTTTTGTTTTTGCTGAAAAATGTGCATTTAATTAAATGTTTTATAAATATTTAAAATACGTATTGCATTCATTTGTTTAGCCCATAAACTAAAAAGGAATAAGGCGCAGTAAATTATACATGACTTAATTTAAAAACTTTTTAATTATTTGTACATAGCAATGACTTAAGTGACTAGTCTTTGGTAAATTGTTTAAATTGTTTTTGTTGTACATTTAAATAATATTTATTTATTTTTATTTGTTTTTAATATGTGGCAAATATTTACACTTGAAACTGTCGTTTGCTAAGAGAGGAATGTTCGTTTACGTTTTTTGTTGTATTTAATTTGTATTTAAATGTTTAATTATATAATTAAAAAGTATCAGTAACTTTTTTTTTGCATACTCTGCTATTAATTGCTAATTAAAAATTGAAACAAATTATTAAATATTTACACTTTATGTACATATTTAAATATTATAATTTGCATGATTGTATTTTTTCATTTAAGTACATTTTGTTGAATTTTTAAATAATATTGATATGCAAGTATTTAAATGTTTACAAATAAAAAATTCATTGAATTGGTGACACTTGAGAGCTGAATAAATTAACTATTTTTATACACTGTAAGGGCTGTTATGGGTTTGTGCAACGTTTGAAGCAGGCAGTATAAGGCGTGGCAGTTTATTATTTTTTTTTTGTTACAACAAATTCTTAGCAAGTTTTGGGATTTTGAGATTTTAAAAGCTGAAGGCTTTAAGGCGTGGCAGTTTATTACTTTTTTGTACAATAAATTCAAAGCATATTTTCAGATTGCGATATTATAAAAGCTGAAGACATTGAATTTCCCACAAAAATTGGTAGACATGAGACAGATCGTCAGATTTTTTGTACAAGACATCCATAGCATGTTTTCCGATTTTGATATTTGAAAAGCTGAAGGCATCAAATTTCCCAAAAGAAATTGGTAGACATAGGACAGATCGTCCGTAGGTCCAAAAGTATTTTAAAGACTATAAAACTATACAGCACAAATTTTACAAAAAAACGCGCAATATTACGAATATTAGCATTTAATAGTATTGATGAAGTTTTCCGATTTCATGTCGTTATACTATTAAATAACTTTCTACGCTTTTCAAGAAAATTAAAAAATAAAAATTGTAGATTAAAATTTTTTTTTCCCCTATAAACTGTCAGTAGAATCAAAACTTTTCAAGCCGAAAAATCAGTTATCTAAACCGGCATGTAGACTCGTATAGACTAAAAGAAAAAAGCTCTTTTTACCTTGAGAAGATACCAACTCCGAGACTCCATCAACCGTTTTCCTATCAATTACTTCGAAACACATATCTTTCGGGAATGCAAATTTTGTTGAAATCGGCTAGGAACTCCCAAATTTAAAACCCTTTGCCTAGAAGCGCGACTGTACTTTGTCTCAAATTTATAATCATTGCAGAACTATTCCTGGTCGTGGGATGAGGGGATATAAAATCAAAAGTAGGACCCCTTTGAGCCTAGAAGATCGTTTACGCACTGCTTGAACTGCTTCAGTGCAACGTATTTTAGAGGCGGTTAGACACGACTGTGCCATTCTAAAGTTCCTAAAAATGTAGCAAAGCGGAGGGGATACTGTGGACAGGAAGCCTTCGAAATGAAAGGATATTTAATCAAAAACCGACAACAAGGGTTTAAGCCCCTTTGTTTAGAAGATAGCTTAAGAACTGCTGGAACTGCTTTGGTGCATCGGATTTTAGAGGCGAGTCAGACACGATTGTACCACTTCTCAAATTCATAGAAATTAAAGATAAAGTAAAAGTATAGGGAATATTGTAGACGGGAAAACTTCAAATGAGGGGATATTTAATTAAAACACTACCAAAATAAATTCACTTTTGCCGATCAATTCGTTTAAGCATTACTTCAACTGCTTTGGTGCAGCGTATTTTAAATTCTGGGCATGCACGACTGTACCATTCTCACAATTCTATAGAAATCATGGAAAGTGTGGTGGAAAATCGTGGTCCGAAAGCCTCGAAATGAGGGGATATTTAATCAAAAATGCCCAAATTGAAACCACTTTGCCTAGAAGAGCCTTTGGGAACTGCTTGAATTGGATTGGTGCAGCGTATTTTAAAGGCGAGTCAGGCACAACTGTACCATTGTCAAATTCATAGAAATTAAAGAGAGTCGTAGGAGTATATTAGTGGACGGGAAAACCTCAAAATGTGGGGATGTATAATCAATAACGAAAAAATTTAAACCTCAAATAATAAATGCGCTTTAAGCCTATAAATTCATTTCAACATGTACTTCCACTGCTTTGCTGGCAGCGAATTTTCGATTTTGGTGCATGTACGACTGTACCATTCTCATAATTTCATATGAAATCATGTGAGAAGTGTGGGGTTATAAATTTTACGTATTAGGGATTATTGCCATCGAAATGTAGATCGACGGATATAATATAATCAAAAACGCTCCAAATTGAAACCTGACTTCGCCTACAATGAAACTGTTCTGAGAAACTGCTTGAAGTTGCCAATTCGAGTGCAGACGTATTTTCGAGGCGCCAAGCACGACAACTACTGATGAAGATGTTCAAGCAGTGAAGAAAATTGGTATAGAAAATCGTCGAATCACTATCAGAGAAGTTGCTGAGGGTATCAGTATATTGCTTAAGATCGTGCCTTGAAATTTTGGCTAACGTTGTTGGGCATTAGATCTATGCCGCAGCTTATTTCGAAATTTAAGCCTAATTTTGACCTAGAAGATCCCTCTCAAATTCATTAAAATTAAGGAAATTTTAGGGTATATATTGGTCGCGAAATCTTGCAATGAGGAGATATTTAATCAAAGAAGACAAAATTTTCACCACTTTGAGAACTGCTTGAACTGCTTTGGTGCAGCGTGTTTCAGCGGTGGGAAGGCATAAGAACAGTGCGACGTTATGTCCCAACGAGGCCGGATCGCCCTTGGATTCTTTTTCTTAATTGTTTATCTTTAAGTTGAATAGATAATATAACACAGGTTACTTGCTTCCCAACGGTGTAAGCAAAATAATAAGACTACCCAGAAAAATTTTGGTAAAGGCATTAAAATATCTTCCGAAACCAAAACCATCATAGGCATTTACCATTCCGCTTCCAAATTCTATCTTTCACAATTGATGCCAAACATCTACTAACTTTCAGAGTATTTCCAGCATAATAATTAATAATTCAATTAAGTTTTGATCTTTCTTGAAAACACCGCTTAGACTTTCGCTAATATTATTCCTTAAAGCTATATGTAGTGTATTCCACTTTCGGTATCGCCCGCCTTTAACTTTTTATTTGCATAAATGCATTTAAGTTTTTTATTGCATTTTTTGCAGTTAACACTTATTGCGTAGTCTGTGCGTGTTTAAGCCCCTTTGACATACAAATGTTTAAAATCCAAAAACAGAAATTGTATTTAAATTTGAAAATCCAAAAAAGAGGTTTAAAGTTACCGATATCGCTTTTATTAGTGGAATGTAACCCCAAAGCTTTTATTGGAGTTCTTGTTGAGTTGAGCAACTAAACTATTTGGTTTTTGTAATTATAAAACAAATGGAATGATGTGAAAAGCCACAAAGTTTTGTGCCATTTAAAGCCGAAAACAAGTCGGCAACACAGTGCCCACGCCCACATTCACACCCACGCCCATTTTAATATGTATACACACGTGCTCATGTAACCCACACATACATACACATGTAATGTATATATGCCCAACGGGTTAAATCGAAATTTTCTATTTATACAAAAACACTCAGACAACAACAATCCGTAGTGAGTCGGGAGCGGGCACGGGTTAGGAACGTGTGCATCATCAGTAGTTGGAAACAAAAAGCATGCCCTTTATTTGCTTTAATCTGACAAAATCCCAGTACTAATGCCAAACGGCAATAAAGGATAAAACGTGCGGAGCATGCAAAGAACATGTCCATATAAACCGATACGTTGCATACCTAAACTCGTCTGGAAAGGCTCTGCTCTGCCAGCATTGTTGCTGCTGTTGTTGCTGTTGTCTTCCTGGCAACGGACTTGTCTGTAAGCTCTTTTGGGTTTTTGGTTACTTCGATAGTTTGCACATTTTGCGGTAACCGGCGCACGGAAGTGACACTAAATTCGTTTCGGTTTTCCCAATTGGAGTCGAGTGAGTCCGACACTCGAGTGACTCCCATAGCAGGATGAGTTGTCCTTTGATTTTGTTGCTGCTGTTGTTGTTGCTGCTGGAGCTGGCCCCAAGTCAATCGGCGACACTTATAGTCTGCTGCAGACTTACGGCCAAAAATAAAGTCGACAAAAATGTCGTCGTGTAATCCTTTTTATGATCTGCGTCCGTATGCGTGCTCGGCATTTTAAGCACAGCACTTACCAGCTCCATGGGGGAAACCGCTTACTGCCATATCCAATGACTGCTCAAGCTCTGCACGCTCTTGGAGCGTCGCCGCGTCCAAGCATAGCTATCTGCTGCTGGCGCCGCTATTGCTGCGTCGCCGCCGCCACTTGCCGGCACTCAGCTGGCCACCACCATTGTGGTAGCCTGTGGCCAGTGGCATGTCTCACTGGTGCTTGCCTCACAGCTATCTGTAGACATTGGCAATGGCAGCGGCAGCATGGACGGCTGGTGCTGCTGCTGCTGCAGATGATGGCTAAGCATCAGCGACGGCGAAGAGTTTATCGATGACATGGAGCTGCTGTGTTGCCGCTGATGTTGCAGCTGCAGCTGCAGCTCTTGGGGCTGATGATATTCGGGCTCCTCATAGTCATACGTATCGTCACTACACTCATGCGGGTAATGTGGCGTCCGATGCAGTTGCTGCATGGGCGTAGCTGCCTGCTGCAGCTGCATGGGCAAATGATGTTGATGCTGATATGGTTGAAAGTATTGCGGTGGCTGTGAACTTGACAGCGTGCCGGCCGCCACTGCAGCTGGAACTGCAGCCAGACTGGTAACTGTTGGTGCTGTAGCCGTGGCCATCATGGAGGTCATGGCTGTGAGCGAGGAGGAGGCCGAGAGTGAGGGTTGCTGCAGTCCACGTATACTGTCGGCTGGATGCGCCGTATAGATGTTGCTACGTCTCAGATGATTATTGTTGTTATGGCCATTGGTGCTGGCAATGCTGGCGCCGCCAACACCGCTGACAGAGCCGCTCAGTCCATTGCTGTGGGGGCGTTTGTTGCGCGACCACCATTGCACGTGTGTATCTGGAAAGAAAGTGTGGGCAGAGAGCAAAGAGGAAAGCGTTAGAGAGGTAGGAAGGATTACAAAAGTAGGGTAAGAGGCTCAGTTCCCTCTTGTGCTAAAAATTTCTCTAAAGTGTTACATGCTGCTTACCATTGCGATTATTGGAGGACTTTTTGCGTCGACAACGCACCACGGCAATCATTATAATGGCGCCAAAGAGCGCCGACAATACGGAGACAATGATGAGCGTTAGCGGCCAACCCAGTTCGGTAGCTTTTTCTAAAATAAAACAAGAAAACAAAATTCTACCGATTAGAAAGAGTTCGCAGTCATTTGCAATTGGTTATGGTCATTGGACAGCAAACTTACCTATCGTGCCCTCGAATATGAATGTGCTTTTGGTGGGCATGGCCCAGGAACATAAATCACATGTAGTCAGACCATCGGTACGCACCGGCTCATCCACAAAAAATGGCGGCCGTGGTGGTGGTGGCACAAAGCGACCATTCCATAAACCATGCTCGCTGGCATCAAAGGCCAGTGGTGAACCAAACAAATCGTCGTTGTCGTCGAAGATGTCGAATGTCACATCCCCAAAACTGTTTAAATCCTCCGCAGAGCTGGCAACCAGGCTTTCAATGCGTGGCGCACTGTATGCTGGAAAGGCGGATGCGGCTGCTACGGATGTGGACAAGTCTAACGCTTGATTTACTACATAACTTAGCCGTGCATCGTTGGCCGAGGCCGGCTCGGCCTGTAGCAAATTGCTGAGCTCCACTGTGGTCGTTGCCTGCAAAGGACTTAGCAGCGCTGCGCTTAAGTTGGCAACTGCAACTGTCGCCGCATTGGCAATTGATGGCATGGCGACTCGGGGGGCGTTGAGCGAGTGGTAAGAGGCTTGGGGTGCACTTAGCTGGCTATACTTCAACTGGATGCCTCGGTTATCGCTGCTGTTCTTGGCTCTGCCTGCTGCAGCCGCTCAATTGATAGGGCTTTAACTGAAAGTAAGCAGAAAGCGAAACGTTAATTTAAGATACTCGTATAGTTAAGTGCTTTGGAGCTACAATTTAATTGAGCTGTCAACAATTGCACTAAGCTCCATGCTGTGCTGTGCTTAATCAACAGACATTTTGCTGCAGTTTTTCACTAAGCTCCAATTTGTAGAATTATTAAAAATGTTCCGACTAAAGTCTTGTGCTAAGCTCTTCAAGCCTTAAGCCCGGGCAACGTGCAGAACCATGTTCCACCACATGCCAATGCCATGTCAGCCATCGTTTTTCAATGACTGATTCCGACCGACTAGCAATTTGTATTATATACCAAACCCCACCACTGCCAACCAGTCCTGCCCAGCTTTCCTATTTTTTGTGCTTAGTTCCTGCTGTTGCTATGTCTTTTCAATTGGAAATTGAATTTTTGAGTAGCATATCAGACGCTGGCTCGGCAGCTACTCGAACTTCTGTTCCACGTGCAATGCTAACGAGAATTGACAGCTTGACAGCTTGATATCAGTCTGGAAGTCAGCATTAGTTACAGTTGCTGCTCATGAATGTGCTTTCCCAGAAAATGAAAAACAAAAAAAAAAGGCAGCAAAACCAAAGCAAAGTAACGCTATCCTAGTTCATATCCATGACAGGACCAGCCATCAACGTAGCCAAGTTTGCAGCGTTTTGGACTATACTTTTTGGTATACCTACCAAATTCTCCGCCACTTTTGACTAAAAAACAAACTCAACTCAATTTGCAAAACGTTGTGAAACAATAATCATGATAAATTAATGCTAATTTACAAGCGCCAACTGCGGCATTTGTTCTGCTTAAAGTGCTGCAGTGGCTTAGTCCGAGGGGGAGCTTTTGGGAGATAACTCTCAGGTAGCTTGGTAGCTGCTTTGTGTGCGTGTGTTGGCCATAATGTAATGGAATTAGTATGTAATTGTAATAGATTACGCAAGCTAAATAAGATAAAGTTGAACAGAGTGCTGCGTAGCTCTTGGATTACAACAAAAACATACTTTGAGGATAAATGTGAGTGCAAGCTGTTGAAGATTTGTTCGGATAGTCAGACTGACTGGACTCTGACCCATTTACGCTACTAATTAAGCAAAAAAGTGCAAAAGTACTTGCAGTGATAAAATATAAAAACTAGAAGCAATTCTGGGAGTTCTTGTTGGTGAAGAACGTAAGTTTCTGGCTTCCTTTTTTTTTAAGATTTTAACTGAAGCATCCAGCTGCATTTCTTCAAATTTTTAAAATCTCTTATAAAACTTAATTAGTTTCCCAAAGCTATCGCAACTATTAAACCCCGAGAAATACAAATCGATATTTCTTTTGTCGTCAAAATTTAACGATACGTCGAAGCGACGAACGTTGTTATTAAACTCCTTACAGTGCATTTTTTAAAGAAATGTGGGCAGTTTGCAATCGAAACACTTTCTTTGGGTTAATTTAATAACTGTTTTCATCATTTTAATATATAATTAATCATTAAAATACAAATTATAGCTAATTACAGCTTGCATTAGTAAAACTAACAAAAATTAATAAGCGCCCAAGGACTCATATGTGCATTTGAAACGTAATAGAAAGAAAATTTGTTATCTTAAAGAATAAAAAATAAAAGAAATTATTCCCTGTTAGACCCCTTGGAGGAGGGGCATAGGGTGTCTCTATTAATAACTGTTCGAACAGAACAGGGACCTACAGTTTATAGCCGAATCCAAAGGACGGTGTCTTTAATTAATAGAGACTTTCAAGGCAGAAAAAATATTACAAAATCCAAGCAGATTTTTTTGATCGCACCTCCATATTTGATACGCGACTCATTTTTGAAGGTCCTCTTTTTTATAGACAAAATTCCAACTTTCTTTTAAAATGGTGCCATTTCACTCTGTTTCCACAATGGTTATAGTTTTTTTAGGTATTAACTAGCTTCTTAGTGGTAAAATAACTTCATAAAAAAGTGGTTTTATAGAACGGCTTGAAGGAGCACATTTGGTCGAATGTGTCCCCTCTTTTGAAAAACGTGTAACGAAGATATATCTTTATCTCAAGCATAAATGCATACAAGTTTATTTTACACATCATCTTTGAAAGATTCATTTTCGCTTTCAATTAATGATAATACCAAATATTTTAAAGAAACTTAGCGACGAGTGGTAAGCAATTTTCCCTATAATTCTAGCATTTTAGACAAGAAATCTAAGTTTAGCAGACTTCAAAGAAATGTTGAATATACAACATCTTCGAAAATATGATTCCATTATATATTTTGTGCTATATGCAAAAAAAAAAAAATAATATATATATGAAATGTTTCTTTTATTAGTGAACACGCCTTGAATACCCTCTCTAATACACAGTTTCTTCAAATCGGACTTTACAATATTATTATTCCTTTTAGAGATATAATTCTTTAAAGAGATGTAAAACTAAATAATATTTATTTTATTTGAGACCTCGAAATAACTGAAGTCTTGCAAAATATATATGTAGAAGGACCTAATGTAAAATACTTAAATTTTCCTCTTTCTTTTTTACCGAGTATAGACTTCTTGATATTTTCATTAAAAAGCGAGTAGCTATGAATTTTAAATTTTTGTCTTAAATCTTTTTGAAATAAATCAGATAAATAAATAATTAAATCAATAAAATCTTGAAACCGCAACCAAAGGCTTGATATTGGGTTTTAAGCCAGCCCCAAAAATGATATTTGATTAAAAACAATTTTTATTCAATTCTAGAATGGAAGGACTGGCTAACATTTATTCTAGTCAAATGTTAGAAATTGTATTATGTTACGTATATATTTTTACAAATTATTGTTTGTACAATAATTCTAGTTACCTATTTCACCTTCTTTATCTTCATCACTAACGAAAATATTATTTATTTCCATTTCATTAAAGTTTTCAATATCTGATACATTTCGGCGGAAGGATTTCTATCATAATAACTATCGTCTTCATCAAGACAATCGGGGATAAAAATCAGCATACTCGTACATTCATCTGGTAAGTAGAAACATTTTATTGTTTTATTATACAAAATAGTTTAATTCTCAAAATTGTTAGCTTCACTTAAAAGACACGGCATTATTATCGCATAATAATTATATTTATGAGTTAAAAAACTTTTTATAATGTAATAGCAAGAGGACTGCTTCCTGCCCGCACTTTAAGGCGACTTAAACGACAAGGTTTTGCTAAGACGATGAGTCAGTAAGACTATATTTCAAATAAAAACCTCATAATTCTACTAGAATCAGTACAACTATTTTGTACCATATCAGAACATGGAAGGTAAATTAAAAAACAGCCAAGCCCCATAAGGCTGTTTTTTAATTTACCTTCCATGTTCTGATATGGTACAAAATAGTTGTACTGATTCTAGTAGAAACTCAGGTAGAAAGGGTTTTTCTCCTGACAGACCCATGTTCCTTCGGAGATACCTTTTTCAAATCCCTTTTTTTTGAAGATATCGTTAAATGCATTATGAGAAAAACTATGCTTGAATTTCTAAATCCGTAAGTCCGAGGACTAACCCAATCTTTTCTTCGAAATTTAAGAATCTTTTGCAGAACAAGGAAAAAGAAACAAACTTAAACGAGAGAAACTTCTTCTGCTGTGGGTTTGAATTTAACTCCCAAATAAAAATAATTATATCAATCAGTCTATTTAAATAAAAAATGTTGCTTAAATCAACAATAAATATTTCTCTGCAACCCAGGCCAAAAACCATTGCCAAATAAGAACAGAAGAAATTGAGCACGAGCCAACCAGCCTATTCACAAATTAATTTGGTCACTGGCTTTACAAATATTTGCACAATAGATTGCCTGGTCCCGCCTTTTATTACGATAAAATTAATTCGTATACCTTGACCCCCAGCTATTCTATTGCCACGCCACTGGATTAGCCATATTAAGCAATGTGTTCGTGTGTGTGTGCGTGTCTCTGTGTGTGTGGTTTTAAGTTGGAGGCTCAGGAATTGCCACAACGCTTGGCAGTTGGCACGTTTCAAGCATTAGTGGACTTGGCAGCAACATCCGCGACGTCGCTCTCCAATGATAAATACAACTTCGGGTGAGGTCTTGAAACTACCGTTGAGTCTGCCGCATGCATTGCGTGCCCTACTGCCGGGAATGCACTTGCCACGCGCGCTCAAGAGGACCACCAACAACAAAAACTGTGGAAATATGAATAGCCAGCATACCCAATAGAACGAGGGCAGGCTGGTGAGTAAGGGAGAGCTAGTCAAACGACTTGCTTCTGCAGCAAAGAACAAAATTCTTTACCACCAAATGTAATTGTTTGGACTAGACCATAATTTTCCTTCATTGAAGGACTCACTTTTGTGAAAAGCGTTTTTTCTTTAAGAGATATGTTCACCTTAAAAACGAATTTCAGAAATAATAAGTAAGAGTTCTATGAGAAGAAGAAGGACCATATGGAAGGAATGGTATGGTAAGGTAAGTTCTTATTGATTTGTAAAAAACTAAATTTCTTGTGTTCGTATAGTAGGAAAGTTTTCAGATATCAAGTAGCGACTATTTGGAAGTTCTGTTGAAGTTTTAACCGATATACCAAAGTCTGAGGATACGGTAAGGGGCACTTTACCAAATTTTAACAATTTTTGAACTCCTCCCCCCTCCGTGACCTACAGTAGTATATTGAAAGACCTACCACTCATCCCTATTTTTCACGTAGTCACTCGTAAGTCCTAAGTTATCGTAAAAATACATTCAAGAGCAAAAATGGCGCACACAAGATTCGAGTGCGGACGACTCTAGCATACCCTGAACCTATAGCTTGCAGTCCTATCAGCTGCCTTCGCAAAAAAACAAGATTTTGGTGGGTTAAATAATAGACTTTCTCCATGGAAGTAATATGGGATCGGATGTAAAAGTTTGTTACTTAATCTCTTGCCGTCTCTGAGATCTAGACGTTCAGGCGGTCAGACGGATTGGACATGGGCACATCGACTTCTCTATTCACTCTGATCATATCTTAGGTAATTGGGGTGTCTCCGACGTCTCCTTCTATATGTTACATACATTATCAACTTGAACAAAAAGCAATATTCCCTATTAAATACCATTGACTGTACAGTGATATAAACAGCAGACTCCCTAGGTCAAGTGACCTTATATGACTATGTTGCATAGTCCCCAGGAGGGGACCTCCGAACGGGTCGGTCCCTAACCAATCACTAGAACATTTTTTAAAATTGCAGACATGATTAAATAAAAAGAAACTTCTTTCAAATGATATGATAATCAGTGAAACAAATGTCTTTTTTAGGAACCTGGAGAAGCTATATTTCAAAGATTAGTAGATAAAGTGTATTGAGTCGCCCCCTTCGCGAAATCAACTGGTCTTCGCCATTTAATTCGGATTCAGATAATCCACACTATTATAATACCCTACAATTTTTTCGCCTGAGTTTTCACCTGCATGATTTCAATATATCGAGCTGAATCTTACATTGTGCACACCGTATGTGGGATGGCTATCATAAAGTTTAAGTTTCACCTTTATATGTTCATACATACCAACACAATCGGTACCACACTAAATTTATTGCTTGTCGTATTTATTTACCCCCTAGAGATTATTGTAGCGCTATTGAAAAAATTGTAGTACTAAAGTTGTGCCAAAGATAAAGCTAATTTTGTAAGTACTTTGATAACTCTTCAGCCTGCCCTCGCATATGTGCGCTTATAGAAAGTTTTAATGTGGCAAAGAGTTAAATAATCATTTTCGCCAATGGCTTAAACTGCAGCTGCACAAGGTGCAATGCTGAGGCGTCGAGGAGGAGTCCAGGAGTCGAGTCGAGTAGTAGCATAAAGTCAGATTCAGCTACAGAGTCGCAGTTGGAGTAAACGATATTTAGTCATTCTCGAAAATGAGAAAACGTGATTCGCATAAATTGGCAAAGGAACTTGGCTTCACGCAAGTGAATACGGAATCATTTTGTTTGCCTACCAAATGAATCGCAGCCATGAATGAACACAGAGTAGCAACACCCAGACGATCCCAGCCAGAAACGTCAAGTCCCCAAAGCGAGCAGGAGTTGTAGTAGCAGTGACTACAATAACAGCCTTTGGCTGTGGGTGGCTGTAATTCTTCTTACTCGGTTTGCATTTTTTATATGTTGCGGCGGCGCTATTAATAAATTTATTTCGCGTTCCTGTTGCATGCCTCAAAAATAAATTGTCAAGTCACGTGAGTTTTGTTTGAATTGCTTTTGATGGTTTTTAAAGTGGGGGGGTATACATATGGTATGCCTAGTACCGACAGCTGTCGGTTTCCGATTGTCGGTTCTTGGTTGTTAGTTGCTTGTCAGCTGCCAGCTGTGCCCAATGCGTGGGCGGTCCAAAAGCTTTGCCGCCCATTGTGGTCTGGCAACGCTCTCGACACTGTTGACACCAAAAACAACAACTGACGCCTCCACCAAGTGAGTACCAAAATTCTATACATTACAACAAACGTAATAATGGCCATAACAACGTCGACATCAAAAGCAATTACACATGTTGTACAAATTGTTAAATATTTGTATTTATATAGGAAAACCTAAAAAGTCCTGCCCCCCCTTCGACATATAAAGTTCATTTTTAATTAGTCTGCAATTCAGTTTGAACATTATTTTCTCCGTTTTAATTTATAAATATATTAATTTCCATAAAGTTGTCATGTTAATAATAAAAATATTTTCAATATTAAAATTTAATATGAATAATAATTGCATACTTTTTCCAAATGGACAATATCGAACAAATAAACTCCAACAAAAACTTTATTTATAAAATATAAACCTGCTCATCTGCCTGCAACGTAATTCGTTAAAAGCTTAAACCAGCTGTGAATTACAAGCTGGTACTTAAAAAATAATCCCTTTTTAATTAAAACAAACTGCTTGATGCTTTGTTGTAATTGTTGCAGCCAGGGAATCATAATTTTTAACGAAATCTCTACACTTTTAAGTTTTCATAAAGTTACATCAAATGCTTTACAATTTGAGTAAACATTGCTATATTAAAAGAGCAGCTGGAGCTTTTTTTTTAGCTTTATGTAGTTTTCCAAGTTTGCTTACTTTTTGTCTTTTAAAAGTCAACTTTTATTGTATTTAAATATACATTTATTGACGTGACAACGTCTTAAATTAGGTTTGTATGGGAGGCACCATTGAAAAAGTCTAACGATAACCGTAACGATAAGTCTAGCGATAAATAATCGTAACGATAAGTGGCATTAAGTGGCATAAGTTGGCAGCACCAAACTGGCACTGCTCAAGGCGGTGGCTATTTTTAGTTTTGAGTGAGCGCAACTGAATAACTATTTTATTTTTGGTTTGTGCTCTGCTCTTATCTATAAACGAACCAGCGACTTTTTGTGAATCGCAGCAACAAGCAACGCACAGCGTCAGCCGCACCGCTTAGCGCTCAGCACCAAACTGGCACTGCTCAAAGCGGTGGCTATTTTTAGGTTTGAGTGAGCGCAACTGATTAACCCCAGCGGCGCATAGCCTCTGCGGTCTGCCGAAATACTGCATTACCTCCGCAGAAAACGTAATTGATTACAAGCGCTGCGTTTCGTTTGAGGGATTGTAAGCGGAGGCAAATAGAAAAGCAGTGATCTGCCGAAAATCTGCATTACAACTGCGGAAAAAGTAATGCACAAATAGAAACTCGCACTGCGCTACCTTAGCAACACAAAATTTTGTTATTTTGTTTGCATGCTAACAAGCATAGTTCGGTCTTTCTTCTGTCAAACCATTCGTTTATACCTTTTTATTTATTATCTACTGCCGAGAAAATTTTATTTTATTAAGAGATACGAAAACGTAAAGTCTGACAACTCGTTTCATAATTTCATGAAATATACGTATAATCTTGATTGCGTATCAAACGTTTCTAAGTCAACTACGTTAAAAGAAACAACCATCGACTTGACTTTCGCAAGACACATTACAGCAGAAACACTTCCTTTCATTTCCTATTTCTCCTATCATCGTCCTATCCTCAACAAAATCACTCAAATAGGAATTATTATTGTGCAATTTAATAATATTCATATCAATAAATATTCTACCGAGAAAAAGACGTTGTCACGTAAAATCTTCGCCCGTAAAACCGACTTTACAGGCAACAGTTTTTTTTAGCTGGGAACACTTTATTTCCATTAATTTACAAAAGCGCCTTAGAAATCAACTACTCCGAAACTTTAAAATCGAATAAAATTTGCAAAATATAAAAGCAATAATATAACCTCCTACCTTATTAACTACCATAAAAAAAAATTGTTACTCTGACTAACTATTTGTCAGTTATCCCTGGGAGGAGCATTGGGGATATCTTTTAATAACTGTTAAAGAGAACAAGAACCTACAGTTTGTAGTCGAATTCGGCGGTGTTTTAAATTAATAAAGATTCTACTACCAATATTACTTTTTCTATTCTTGACTCTAAGTGCAGCTTTAGGCCTCAGATCATATTAACAGATTATGTTGAAACATGTGAGTCTAATAAAAAAAAAAACACCTTGAAATTTTGACGAAGTCTTTGGGAATGGAATATAAAAGAGTTTAGCGGCTACAGTTTAGAAAACATTTTTCAAAAAATACTATGAATATATTACTGAACCTATAAAATTTTTAAAGTATAATTTAAACAATTTTTAAAGCGCTCTAATATATATATAGTAATATAGGCTTGTAGGTCGCATGTAAAATGTTTCAAATGATTACTGAAGTAAGACCAAAAAATAAAAAATGTTATTTTGGTAACTTCTCATTTTTCTACGTATATATAGAGCTTTTTCACAAAACTATCAAAAGTATTAGAAGGATTCGCTTTGTAGGGGATAAATGCATTATACAAAATATGAATAACTCCCGTAGACAGGACTTGGTCTTAGGCGGGAATTCCGTATGCCTAAGTGTATATATGCATATCAGAGCTTGCAAAAAACTGTCAAACCTTTTGTCTAACTTTAAGGGGAGTATAAAAACCTTTGAACTCGATAACCCCCTGTGGATACGCCACTGCTCGTAGATATTGGTGCTTCACACAATACTCTTTTGGGAAAGTAGTCTACTTTCGTAGTTAAAGTCCCAGATCGGGCATGAATTATCTATATTTTTGTGCAAGTTGCTGCTGTACACTTTGCCCTTTTACCCTTGTGCATTTTTGCCTGACAGAGTGCCCAACTCAATTGATATTCGTATACCTTGGTCCTAGAAATGAATAAAGCTTAAACAACTCCGTTGGTCTTTAAGAAAATGACATCAGAATGCCCAAACGTGGCATAATCGGTATCGGGTTTTAGTGCAGATTATTGTGGTAAATTTTTTAATCGATTTCTCTAAATAAAAAAACTATAATTTTTGGAAAAAAAAATAATAATATTGCAAAGAGTGCATTTGTAGAACCAAGCCAAAAAAAATTATACGATTTTTAAAGAAAATATTTGCTTTCAAGAACGTTTAGGTCGACGGCCATCTGAACACTACTTCAGTACATTTTAAATTATTTGTGGAGCTTTGCCACCCTATATTTTACTATTGTAAGTCAAGGAGGTAGGAATCCAAAGAAGGAAGCCAGAGAAGCATATAGCTCGGCTTTAATATTTTTTGGATTAAAATCTTTCGAATGGAATTTCCGTAGGACATAATGATGAGCAATTTTTTCAATGTTGGTTGCTTCATTTAAAGCTTTCTCTAGTAAAAGTGACCAAAAGCAAACTACATTATTAGGGTATTCACGCTTGCTGTTGCAGTTGGGTAGTTGAAAATGTGAGCACTTTTCCAACAGAAAAACGTACTAGCCTAAATTTTTACTCGCAACTCGATCTTTTAGTCAACCCAGAGCCTATTCCAAATGTAAGCTGTTGAGTTGTGTAGCTACTGTTGTAAATTTGCAACATGCAGGATAATGTTAGCCATTTTGTGATATTAAAAGCAGCGGGCTACCTTAGGCTAATTCGTAAAGAGCGGCAAAAAATTATTAAAAAAAAAGAAGTGCATTTTTATTATTTTTTTAATTTAAATAACGTAAATATGTGCTAAATTAATTCACTTAATATTATATCTTGTAAAAACAGCCAGGTGGCCTATTTTGCTCTAGCTTCAAATTGTTTTTCCCTAGAATTATTTCTAAGCTACAATATAGAATAATTAAATAAAAACTTGTAAATTAACACTTAACTAGGGCTGCTGGTGTGGTGCTGGTAGTTAAATGGTTGGAACTACTGAGCAGAGTAAACCAGTTGTGGGTTCGATTCCCAATTAGGCCTGGTCAAAACAGCCTGAAGGACTACGTTGCTCTGGCTACAAAGCCTTTATAACTTAGAAATAATTCTACCTTATAATTATATAAAAAACACACTTAACTAGATTTAACACTTACAATATCAACTCATGAACTCACCGAAAGGTCATTCACGCTTAGTTTTGGTGCAACTTTACAAGTGCTTTACTCAAAAAGATGAGGGAATACCCTAAATAACACCAAACTTTAAAATTATGCTTTTAAACATTTACCAATAACTATACAATGTTGTATATATAGTTGTATATAGGTTTTCTGAATTTGAGCTCACGTAATACTTCTAAAAATTCTTCCCAAAGTTGTACTGTAGACATAGTAAAAATCCCAGAATTTACTTTTAGCACCTCACAAAACGAAGCATATCTCAAACATCAATAAATATTTTTACATCAACTGGCGCACAGCTGTCACGAACAGAGCTACCAAGTTACAGGGAGGCAAAAATTATCGGTTGAAAAAAATCCTGGAATTCAGCTTTTAACTTGATCTCAGTTGTATTTATTATAAATAAAACAATTTCATGCTTTCAAACATTTTTGCTACCTGTAGTAAAAATCTAATTACGCAAAAAAACATGCAGCAAATCGATTCTTCGAATAGCAACTCTTTCCAAGAACATCTTTAACTCACTCCAATCGCGTAAATAAACCCAAGTGATTGTAATTCGAAATAATGAAGTGCCTGTAAACAAGAGTATAACATAAATAAACAAGCGAATAATTTTGCATAAATATAAGGGACGGTCGGTCAGAGCTTATATACTATACTACTAGATATTCAAATAGAAACCACCCATCAAAAATTATATAAGCAAAACACAGATACAGAGAGAGAGAGAGAGACTGAGAGCTTTATATTGTCCTGTGCCTTGAACACATTTGCTGCAATTTTAAGCCCCTGGAACAATGATATTCAAGTTGTAGAAAAATTTTCAACATAAAACGTGTCTGGAATTTTTGAACTTTATCAAATGCCAGTCGAACCCGAATTGGCAAAAGGCAGCCATGTGGGTGTCCAAAGGCAACAGAAAGGACAAAAGTCAGCTTGAAGGCAAACATCTAAAGGCGTCTGCCTTTAAGGGCGTTGCCCAGCAAAAGACGACATAATTTGCACTGATAATGACACACAGTGTTTGGAGCCCAGAGCTGACGGAGCACATCCTGACGCGAGTGCGGTAGGTAATGGACAAAGTAATTGAGTTTACCAGCTAAAATATAATAACATTTGGCCATAAACCAGCTGGGTTCGGGTCTGGTAATAGTTGCCAGACCTAAAATGCTTACCAACAGATACCAACCTAGATAGACAACAAATAATAGAGTGCAGCTAAGAACTTGAAAACAAAAGCATCATGATGAAACAAGGAACTGGGGCAGACAGACCGATAGACAGCTAGACTGGAGCTCAACCTAACCAAATGCATGAAAATTGAAATTTTATTCAAATAAAAACCGAGTACCAGATAAAAATGCCAACTCAAGCGGATTTACATAAATTATGAGGCCCCAGAAAATGTTGAGTCCGAGCCCAGCCAAGGGATAAGTAGCTCGGACTGCATAGATACCCAAGCCAGCCCAGCCAGCCGGATGAGCGTTTTGGCGGCAAATTAGTTGATTCGTATGCGCCGTCTGATGAAAGCTAATAGAGTTGTATCAAGTTACTATTAGAGAGAGAAGACCAGCCGGAAAACTGAGCTAGAAATTGAAATAGAAACGCTTAAATATCCAAAATTCATGCCAGCCAACGTCTTTGACATTTTGAACACTTAACAGCTGATAAAATTGGAAGTTTTATTGCCAATTAATATTCAAATCAATATGCATATATCAAGAGAAAAAAATAATATACCAAATATTATTTATGTTGTCTCATCAAATGATTTGGAAGATTTCCAATTTATGCATAATTTGAATTATCTTCACAAGAGCTGCTCACAAAAGACCGCAACAGGTCACGAAGCTCTTATAATGATATGTATGATATGAGTCTCTATGATGATGAGTGGGGCCGTCTATTGTAACCAAGCTGAGATTAGCTTTATTGTTGCTCCGTAGCCAAAGGGATAAGTTAAATGCTAAGCATTGTTAGGGTCTTAAAGCTGATTTTTTGCTTTTTGTGGCATATAATAATCTATTATCTGTTTATACGTACAGGAAGTGATCATTATCATTTTGGTTAATCATGTACAATGGCCAATAAAGGTCTTAATCAATGAGTTTAAAGCTAATATTTTACGATTTCGTAAACATTGCCAACAGCTTTAAGAAATTAGTGAAATTTCGTAACTTTGGAAATTTTTTTAAGAATTTAGAAAAATTTTCTTATAGCATATTAACCCTTTGCACTCGAGCCTAAAAAACAAAAGTAGCAACCAGCAACTCGAGAGCTTTTTTTGTAAAAAGTGAATGCATTAATGTTTAAGAAAAATGCGGTCGCTGCAGTTAAACAAATCAATTTATTTTTACATATATTGTAATAAAGCATAATAAAGCTTATATTCAAGACCAAAAGAAAGAAATAATTACACTGTCCAACAGTGAAAAAGAACTTTTCAAGTGACCTAGTGTACGTTGTAGGTCTTGACGAGTAGATCACGATAGCGTTTTTCAAAATTGTCTAACACCCCCAAAATCGGAAGTTATCGCTTAAAAACCGTTTTTCGGGTCTGCGATCACTCCCACTATCACAACGTCGCCATTTTTCAACCGATTTTCGATTGCTTTACGGTTTTGGAAAGAAGTAGATTCAAGCTTTAAGATGATATACACTTGTTTATACTTTATACAAAGCAACTACGAGATTTTCTAAAAGATATCTAAGATTTACACTTTTTTTATTCGATTTTCCCACTTTGAAGTCATTTTTATATAACATTTTGTTTAAACACCTTTACTTTTTTACATTTAATCTTAAAGAAATATTAATTCCGAGTAAGAAAAGTTATGGTTTATTAAAATCGGTCGATAAATGTTTAAGTTACGACGCTTATTGTAAACAAGGAAATTCAATTTTCATGGACAAAAAAAAGGTTTTAGATGAATAATTCGTTTGTTCATGAAGATATCGTAACCAAATTTGGTATAATGCTTAAGGACAATAAAAAACTTACAAGTGCCAAATTTGGTTGTAATATTTTAAAAAACAAACGAAATACAACAAATTTTGTTAAAAAATCGATTTTTTGACCGATAATTCCTATGGGAGCTATATGACATAGTCAACCGATTTTGTTAAAATTTGGCGTTTTGAAATTTTTTAGAGCACTTAGGCAATGTGCCAAATTTCAACAAAATCGGTAGACTATATCATATAGCTCCCATAGGAATTATCGGTCAAAAAATCGATTTTTTAACAAAATTTGTTGTATTTCGTTTGTTTGTTAAGATATTGGGACCAAATTTGGCATTTGTAAGTTTTTTATAGTTTCAAAGCATTATACCAAATTTGGTTACGATATCTTAATGAACAAACGAATTATCCATCTAAAACTTTTTTTGTTGTCGATGGAATTTTAATTTCCTTGTTTACAATAAGCGTCGTAACTTAAACATTTATCGACCGATTTTAATAAACCATAACTTTTCTTACTTGGCATTATTATTTCTTTAAGATTAAATATAAAAAAGTTAAGGTGTTTTAACAAAATGTTATATAAAAATGACTTCAAAGTGTGAAAATCGAATAAAAAAGTGTAAATCTTAGATAACTTTTAAAAAATCACGAAGTTGCTTTGTATAAAGTATAAACAAGTGTATATCATCTTAAAGCTTGAATCTACTTCTTTCCAAAACCGTAAAGCAATCGAAAATCGGTTGAAAAATGGCGACGTTGTGATAGTGGGAGTGATCGCAGACCCGAAAAACGGTTTTTAAGCGATAACTTCCGATTTTGGGGGTGTTAGACAATTTTGAAAAACGCTATCGTGATCTACTCGTCAAGACCTACAACGTACACTAGGTCACTTGAAAAGTTCTTTGATTTTTTTCAATTCTGTAGGACAGTGTTATCTAACATAAACATTACCTAAGAATCAAGAGTGCTGAGTGAGAAAAATAAGCGTGGCGCAAATGCGGCGCCATTCGAGTTAGTCTTAACATATGTAATGGCGCAAATGCGGCGACATTCGAGTGCAAAGGGTTAACTAAATATTCAATCATAATAATCCAAATTAATAAAGTATTTTTTGAAAAATAATAATCAATGATTGTATAAAATGAATATACGAGGTGTGTTCAAAAAATAAGGTGACTTAAGCAATTTCGCGGGCAGCGTATTTTCGATTATCGATTTTTTTGTTTTGTTGTGTTGGTACACTCTTCCCGGACATCTGTACCAAATTTTATATGAATGGCATTTTTTGTTTGGTTGTGAGAGGCGTAAAGGTTATAGGGAGTGGGAGATGTTGGCCCATAGTCCACCAACGTCATCGGAAGTAGATGGGGATTGACAGAGCTTGTCTGAGAGTTGAGCGGAGAATGACTCGGCGTCTCGCTGTGATCGCAGCTTTTGACGTCCAGCTTTCGCTGCGCACTAGAACGCGCTGTTCGCGATGCACTTATGCGCAATCGCACCACCGCGACAAGGAAGTGGTCCGAGTCCACATTTGGACCACGAAAGGTGCGCACGTCTAGCACGCTGGAAGCATGCCTTCCGTCAATCACAACGTGATCGATCTGGTTGCGGGTCGACCGATCGGGGGACAGCCAAGTGGCTTTATGAATCTCGCGATGCTGGAACCTGCTGCTACAGACTACCATGTTTCGCGCCGCGGCGAAATCGATCAGCCTCAAACCGTTGGGCGAAGTGGTCTTGTGGAGGCTGAACTGTCCGACAGTGGGCCCAAAGATACCTTCTTGCCCGACCTTCGCATTGAAATCACCGAGGACGACCTTGATGTCGTTGGCCGGACATTTGTCGTACAGGTCCTCGAGTTTCGCGTAGAAGGCATCCTTGACCGTATCGTTCTTCTCTTCCGTCGGGACGTGCGCGCAGATCAGGCTTATATTGCAGAACTTGGCCTTGATGCGGATTGTGGCTAGCCTTTCGTTCACCGGAGTGAACCCAGAGACGTGGTGACGAAGCCTCTTGCTAACCACTAACCCGCATCCGAATTCGCGCCTCTCCGTATGGCCGCTGTAGTAGATGTCGCAGTGTGCTTGCCTTTTGCACCATTGTCCTATCCACCGCATTTCCTGGATGGCGGTGATGTCAGCCCTACATTTGCTGAGGGCGTCCGCCAGTTGGGCAGAGGCACCATCCCTATAGAGGGTCCGGATGTTCCAGGTGCATACCCGTAAATCGTTGTCCATTATTCGTTTGACGTGGTCGTCAACATAAAAAGGAGTCCTTTCCGAGGCTTGTTTCTTGGCCTTCACTGAATAAGTGTTCTTTACGTGGCGTGTTCCAAGCCCTGCGCACAAGCTAGATTTAATGTCAAGGGGATTGGACAGCGCCGCACACATTGGTTCACAGACTGGCGGGTGCCGTGTTGACCACAATCAGAGACTTTGCCTTGTATGCGATAACCCTCCCTTGACAACCTCTAACACACGCAAAAATCAGATTTGTAATTCATCGACTCGTTCATGAGAACTTACGTAACACGTAAAACATAAATTTCTTTTATATATATAGATAAATCATATTTTTGAAAAAATTAATTTAATTATTTTATAAATAGTCATCGATACCTAACGAGAATAATTTACATAAATAATTTTAAATTTTTAGAAAAATTTATAAATTTCTTTATAAATAGTTATAAATCAGTAAGAAGACTGACAAGAACTTTTTTTTGAATTGCCCTTTTTGTAGTTAAAATTGTTTATTTCAATATTGCCCATATATCCAATATTTAAAAAAAAAATACAGTTTTTAAAATTTAAGTTTATTTAAAATATTTTCAGAGATTTAGAAAAACTAAACCTAATTTTTAAAAAATATTTCTATAAAAAACGCCAATTTGGCTTAGGTTCATTTTTGGAACAATTATTTAAACTTAAGAAAAAAATTCGATCAATTTATATACATATTTATTGCCAAAAATTCCTCTGCTATGAGCTTATAAAATTCTTACCACCTTACTTTATAAAAACAATAAAATAACAAAGCGTTTTATCTCTCTTTAACCCGCCCATAGCATACAGTTTTTGTTCTATAAAACAGTTACCAAATCTTACTACTCAAGACCCTTTCAGCACATTGATTCCAAGGCAACATGTAAACATAACACTATATCTCTTTGAGCTAAGCCAAACAAGCTGTTTGTACTTATATTTATTGCCTTTTGGAAAGCCACCCATCAAGAATCTTAGACCCTAACTTGGCTTTGTGACATAAGCTAGCAACATTTCTTCATGGGAAACTTGAAAATCTTTGCCGTGAGCAATTTGACAGCTTCTGGTTTGGTAAGCCTGGGCACAGGCTTATGTCAAAATTTATTAAATTCATATAAAATACCGTAAAGCCTGCCCCTCAAACAAATTCAAAACTCACTGACGAACTGATTCTCTGACTGTCTAACTGACTGACATGCCACACACAGAAACACTTAGACTGCCCCAACCCCGCGACTCACACACAGACATATGGGCAAGCTGTTTCCCAGATTCATAATTTTCGACAAACAAATCGCTTTATAATCCCTTTTCAAACACACAGATACAGAGCAGCCAGACACTTGGCTTCATTCCTAATCCTTAGCTGTCAATAAGACATTTATGCTGGAACTCAAGTGTATGGAGGAGCATTTACAATGCTTGTTGATTTGGAGTTGTAGCTGGGACAGGGGCAGCAGATCCGGTTACACAATGCTTTGTTGTTATACGCGTCTTTGATGAGTGAAAAAGGATATCTGTGTGTGAGTCGATGTGTGTGTGTGCACGCGCTTGAGTGTGTGTGAATGTATGTATACACTTGAGAATTTTCATATTTTCCTTACACTTGCTCTGCTTTAGAAATGTAGAGGAATGATGTTCGAAAGTGGAATACACTGCATCAATTTTTTCCAAGAACTTGGTATCGCTAAGTAAAGAATTTCAGGCGTATTAAGAGGAACTGGATGTGTTGAAGTGGGATATGAAGGATATTATAGAAAAAGTCAATGTTTTGTAATGTGCACAAACGTTTGTATAGATAGGGTATTCACGCTTGCTGTTGAGTTGAGCATTTTTGCAACAACAAAATATACTGGGCTGAGTTTCTACTCTCTTCACAACTTTTCCTTAACACAAGAGCCTATTTTGTCTTAAAGCTTTTGAGCTGAGTTGTTGCAAAAGTGTTGGAAGTTACAAGTAAAACACAATAGGGGATTTACGCTTTAGCATCTTGAGTTTTTGCGCAACTTTTCAAATCCTCAAACTCGCGCTGTTGATTTGAGGATTTTTGCAAAAACAAAATGTACTTTGCCACTCTCTTCATAATTCTTCCCTAACCCAAAGCCTATTTTGCCTTTTAACTCTTGTTGAGAAAGTAAAGGACAAGCCGCAAGTGAAGCAAAAACACAAGTCAATTGGGGATCCATGCTTTAGCATCTTGAGTTTTTCAACAACTTTCCAACTCCTTAACTCAAGCGCCAGCGTGAATAATGCAAATTTGTTGGGAACTGCTCTATCAAAGTCAACTAGTAATATCCGGAACAAACTTAGTTATTTTCCTCGGTCTAGTCGGGTTGCATTACGTATCAATATTCTATGTGCGCCGCAGGAGGTGAATCCTTCACATGGCTGAAGCAAAATTATTATTTTCCTGATTGATTATTTTGTCAGTCGCCCCAGATGGGAACTAAAGGATCTGTATTAAAAACTTTTCGAAGAGAACAGGGACCTACAGCTTATAGTCGAATCCGAACGGCGGTGTCTTGAATGAGTAGAGATGAAGCAAAATACTCTGCAATTATATGTTGGGAGGTTTCCTCCTCATTTGTACAAAAACTACATGTGTTTGCGTTCCCAAAGACAATTTTATCCAAGTGTTTCCTGAGTCCTATGAGGTATTTTGCTCCACTAGGTGAGAAGGACAACAAAGCAGTTTCTTGAGTCAGAGCCAAAATACTGAAGGCTGAAAATATAGCTTCTTGAAAGTATTCGGATCGTAGGAACCGAGAGCTAAGACTGTCGTAGGCGAGCCGTACTAGTCAAGCTTGACCTTCAACTGTATCTCTCATCTTCTAGTAGTCGCTGCTACTAACCACTAGGTTAGAAGGGTTCAGACCCTATTACCGACTATGCAGCACGGTTTCTCGATCTACTTCCTGCCCGGGGATGATCTTATGTTCTGGGATTCAACTAAGAGAATAAGGATGGTTTAGGTAGTAATAACTTTTCTTTAGGAAACGGGCCAGAAATAATCATTTTTTTTTCAAAGATCAAAGTCAAAAATTTGAGTACATCCCTGGAATAGAAGCTGTTATGAAGGAATCAGATACTCTTGTACAGATGATTTACTGAGCTTACGTCTATTAAGCGAGAGGTAATTCAGAGGAGCTTTTCTCAGACTGATGGTATATTGGTATGATCTCATTTTATGGCACTCCTAACTTAAAAGGGAGCGTCATTAGTTTTTCTTCAGAATCTTGAACTTATCCTCATTTAAATCGGCAAACTTTATCTTCACATTTTTTGGTCTCTCTGATTTCAAGTCATAAGAACCAAAGAACGTTTATAACGTCTTGTTATAATCTCTTTTTATGGCACTTCTAACTTAAGAGAGAGCTTCAATAATTTTTCACAAGTTATCCTCACTTAAATCGGCAAACTTCATCTTCACATTTTTTGGTCTACATACGGCTTACGATTTCAGTATACGAGAACCCAAAGCACGTTTATAACGTCTTCTTATAAACAAGGTACAGTCAGTGGCGTATCTTGGTAAAATCTCTTTTTAAAGCACTCCCAACTTAAGAGGGAGCTTCAATCATTTTTCTAAGAATCTTAAACGTATCCTAATTTGAGACGGTAAGCTTCATCTTCCAATTTTTTGTTCTACCTAGGTCTTATGATTTCAAAATACAAAAATCCAACTGCATATCCGTCTCTTTATTAGGAGCGATGCTAAACGTCTTGTTATAATATATTTTAGGCAGTTACGTATCTTCTCTCTATTTGTAGCTTAAAGTACCCTTCCAATTCTACTGTCTATAGTGTATCACTTACAACAAAAGGAAAATCGTTAATGCACTACGTACGACACACAGCATTGAAAAGAAAAATTGGTTGAAAAGAACAAATGAACCACTTCAAAAACAAGAGATTTTACTCTTTGAATTTATTATGACATGCATTTTAATATTTGATTTCAATTTGAAATCTCTCTCTCTCTTCGAATGACCTCAGACAAGCATAAATTTATGATGCTCTTAAAGGTTTCACAATTCAGAGCTGCTTCAACCGCACAGACAATTACTTGTCTATTGAAGTGTCTAACACAATTTGCTAATGGAGAAAATTTGCTTAAACTTGGCTTTTATGCCAAAAGAGCTGCAAAAAGCTGCGCAAATTTAATCAGTGAGGCACAACCAGCCATACAGCCCATGAACATCCTCATCAAGAGTTTACGCCGGTCCACGTCCAGGTCCAGGTACTTCAGCAGGTGATAGATTTGCCAAGGAACTTACTACTGCAGCTGCCGCGGGCCTCACACGCAGCAGAGCGAAAGAAATGAAGCGATATGGTAGGCTAGTTGGCTAAAGTGGTTAAGCAATAGACATTTTAGCCAGGAATTTCATTTTGCTTGCAATCATTTTTCTCTCTACTACTACAAAGCTAAGCACAAACACATAGATACAGATACTAAAGACAGATAGAGATTCGCACAGGCTTAGATACAATATAGCTACGTCAAAAAGGAAGCTGGCTGCAGGCATTTTGTGCTGGAACAGAGACCAGACCAGACCTGGCCAGAAAATAATGAAAAGTAGCTAAGCAAAAAACAAAAAGAAAAAAAAAGCAGGCAAAGAAAATTGTGCAAATGAAATAAATACAAAAATCAATATGTAGGCGTAAGCAGCAGCAGCAAAGAACAGTAGGTGACTCTGTATCCATAAGATACAAAGTCTGCTGCAGTGGATAGCAGCAGCAAGAGCGGCAGCAGCCATGCTACCAGGAAGAGGAAACATAAAATGAATTAATTTGATGTTGTTAGCGCGCCAAGAAGATTTGGCGGGGGCGACTGACTCTGGCCAGAGTTGGAGTTTCAGCAGTACCCTTGTCCGGGTATAATCGAAAACCAAGTGAAAACAAGCAATAAGTTCCACTTGTTGTGTTTCTTTTTGTTGGGGCTGCTGTGGCTGCTAGTGGGCGTGGCTCTCCTTGGCGGGGGAGCGGCAACAAAAAAAAACATGTTTAGGGCGGCAGCGCCCAACGACAGAGACACAAATCTTGGCACATAAAACAATTAGCTGGCGCTCTTGCTGCAGTAGCAGGGAAGGCAACACTATTGGGAGTTAGTCTGGGTAGATCTTAAAAACTGCTGAAAATTAGTTGACTTGGCTTAGTGTGAGCAAGCAGTGTGGTAGCACTGCTTATGGGTGGGCTAAGCTTTTGTTTAAGGGGTGTGCCAGAAATCTCTTTTTGGCAAACGAATTTCCAGCAAAATGCAAAACTTTTATGGCTCAACTTAATTGAAATGCTTTTGGGCAAAAGATTTTAATTAGACAAAATATTTAGTAGATATGAGGTAATACTTCCATTTCTTCTCATAAATAAGAGATTTGGTGTGCTGATCTCTTCTTCGGAATTCAAAAACGCAATAGAAGTAAAAGACGATGTTACTGCTGGCGCCATCTGTATGTCAAGTGCGTGAAAAACAACAAATTGTGAAACTTCTATGGCTTAAGCTTTTTTTTTCCAAAAGGGTTCCTCAAAGAGAGTTGGGGCACTGCGACCAAAAGGTCTTTTGTACCATACCCTTAAGTTAAAGCAAAAGACTTTAAGCTTTCCGCATGAATAGCAGTAGGTCTTTTGTGGAACCGACTAATCCGTTCCTTTCCCAGGTGACAGGATCTGTCCCATACCAGTGCTGGGCAGTCACAGAGAATATGTCTGGTGGTTTCATCGTCTTCTAGACAGAGCCTGCAACCTGAAGAGTCCGATAGGCCAATTTTATGTAGATGGTTTCTAACAGTATGGTGGCCAGGTAGGTAAGCTACCAGGAGCTTTAGGCCCGCTCTGCCAAGACCTTTTGTCTTGATCGCATCCACAGGTTTGACAAGCACTTTTGCTTGACGAAGCTCCGGAATGGAGAACCAGTATTTCCTATGTTCTCCTGCAGCCCATTTGTTGTTTATCATGGTTTGGATTGTGGACCAACCAATACTACAAAACAGCGCAGGAGATGTGGTCAGGGTGGAGGCGAGGCACTCTGTCGTGCTAGATCGTCACCATTTCTTCGCTTAAATAAGAAATTTAGTGTTATAAAGCTGGTCGCCTCTTGGGAATAAAAAGCAGTCATTCTTCTTCATCAATAGAAGAAACAGGCGTTGTTACAGCTGGCGCCATGTAGATGTCAAGTGAACAAAAAACGAAATGGGCAGCACTGTTGATCAACAAAACTGTCTACCAGGTTGTTTTTTTCTTATATGAAGTTTTTTATTCCTTACATACTAAAGATTTTGGGCACACTCTCGATTTTTTTTTTTTAATTTCAGTATCTGTTTAAAATTTATGAATCTTAAATGTAAAATATGTGTTAAATGTTTATGGCACATGCAAAGAACTCATATATCATATCATATATCTATCTAAAGGACTTTGTAAAGTCATTTTCGCATAAATTCACAATTGGCCAACACACACACACTCACACACACACATGCTCAAATCTGGCATATAAGAACTTAAACAAACACAAAGACCCCCCGCTCACTCCAACTACACACCATAACAATGTCTCCAAAGCAATCCACTTTAGCTTAGCCAAGCTTGTAGACAAGACAAGGAAAACAATTTCCAATCGTAAGAAAAACATTTTGCTTTGACATTAATAGCAATCTATATGTAGTAGATACTATATATACTCGTATACAAATATATATAGCTTATATATCATGTATTTTTGTTTTTGGCTCAGGCAAAAACTGATAATAGCACTGAGGGGGGGCTGCGGCATATGTCAGCATGTCGAGTAGTCGACAGTTCCTGGTTGCCTTCGCAATAGATTAACATGCTGCCGAAAGTGACACAAGTGTGGGCGTGGCAGTAGTTGTGTGGTTCTGTGTCTTTTTGGTCAACAAACCAAAAAAGGTCAGAAAAACAAAAGACAGCTAGCCAACTTATGAGAAGATATGCTTGCCTTAGTTATGAACAAGTTTTATGGCTTTAATAAAACTTAATCCCAACTGTTAAGAGCTCATCATAGAATCTGTGCATAACTTTTTAACTCTCTTGGTTGGTTCTTCAACTTTAAGAGCACTTGCGCTGCACTTGACGTGTTCCAATTAAATTATAAACAAATAAATATAAAAATGTCTAGAAATTCTTTAAAAGCCAATAAACAAGCAGAGACCTGCAAATAAAGCAGCCATAATCAGCAGCTAGCTAGCTGGCTGGCCGTGTTCTATACCCTTCGTTGTACAGTGGTTCGAATGTGGCAACAATAGGTTAAAAATATATATCTAGATGTGTCGAGCCAAACGCTGCATGCAAACAGTGCTGCCCATAATTGAGGGCAATTGATAGCTAGGTGGCGCTAGCCATTTATAATAGATGGCGGCAGCAATAACAAAATATATTTTGTTTAATTACTCCGTCTGACAAACGGGTCTGGGTCTTTATTTTTACCCAACATAGAGACTTGAGCTCCCAGGTACCTTCGTAAAATTTTATTGGCTATCGATCTACCACCATGAGAATTATAAAAGTCCTCAAATGAGAATGAAAAAGGATCAAAAATCGGACCGACGATTGGAGCCTGGCTGGTCGCTATACATTTGTCAGACGGAGGGTTAAGGGGTCTTTCTATGTAAAACCTCATTTCCGAGCGCTATATTCAAAAATGTATTACTTGAAAACTACAAATGATTTCGGGAACCATTTTTTTGTATTGTTTTCATTCATTATTGAACTTTAAATAGTTTTTTTGGTTTTACATAAAAATTACGTATGTGACCGCTACACGTCCTTCACTGAGTCCTCGTCAAAAGTGTGAAGGGCGCACGGGGTGAACGATTTTGACCGATCAGATTATCCCGAAGAACTTTCTAAAAATTACGAAAAATTTCATATGAATGCTTAATAGCGTTCAGACCGTAAATCTTTTTTAAGTTTTGTTTCCATTTTCGGATTTAGCGTGGCATTTTACTGCGGAAAGTGAAACATATTAACAATACATAAAGTGAGTTTATTATAAGTAATTTTTATTTTTCAGCACATTGGTTTTATTTTATTATTTCAAGCTGAGAAAATAGTATAAAATGAAGAAGAAATGTAAAAATACATTTTTTTGATTTTAAAGCAGACCAAAAAAATTAATAATTTAAAAGCAATTCGCCAAAACTCAATATTGAGCCACGTTCATAAGTTAACTAAATAATACTATGAACATGTGACGTCACAAATGTCAACTTTCAAAGACTAATAGTATCAAGTATCAAAATTCGCAGCACTGGAAAACGTGACGTCACAGCTATCATCTTTCAGAAAATTACAGTATCAGTTAACAAATTTTGTACCACTGTGCTAGGTTAACGCCGCCGGGGACGATGAGCAAAATGGCCATCGACTTTAATTGAGTTGAAAAAGCAAGCAATACAATAAACAGGGCAATGTTTCAGATACATATATACTATAAATGATGTTGTAGCTATATAAGTATATATGTCTTGTATTGTGTAACAACAACAACAACAACAACAGCAACAATAACAACAACAACATAAGCAATTGCTAAAGGAAGGACGGAAGGAATTTTAGCAAATTAGATTGTTTTCCACTTGAGTTCGTTTTAACGCTTTCGGCTTGAGCTAACAGCGCCAAGGAGTCTCTACGCTAGGTCCAACTGCGCTACTCTGACTGTCTTTTTGCCGCCCGGCTTAGCCAATTTCTAGTTACACTCCAGAGCACCAAATTACGCGCCACCCACACACACCAAAAGTAAACCGGCGACTGTCAGTCGGAAAAACAACAAAACAAAAAAACCTAGAGTTTCCGTTGCTTGGAAAGCAGCTCCAGAGCTCAAGAGCTCAAACCAAGTACAGCGCTGGAACAATCATCACTCACTCAGTCGGCAGAAAATTGATGATAATAATCGCACGTAGCGGGCCTGCACGCCCGACTCAACTCTATGCAGAAGTTGGGGGCCCCCAACCCAGCTGGTTTATGGTCATGGCCAGGGCGAACATTGTAGCGTTTGGTTATATCAGTTGGTTGCCTGCCTTGCTCAACTTGCACGCAGCCGTGCTGATGGCCAACATCTGTCGGCTTTCAAATATCTGGCAAAAAGATTGGAGCTTTGCTGCATTGGCGGCTAACAGTAACACCTTGCGCGATGTCATTAAAGCCAATAAAGTGGTCGTTACCAATGACACTGTCAGCGCTGCCTTGATTGAGCAGCCGCGAAGCCAGAGGTTGCTCCTGTTCCCAGCGCTCGAGTTCCTTTTTTTGTTTTTTCTTTATCAACGAGAGAAAAAATGACGGGAATTTATCTCTATTACAGTTAGCTTGAACTTGCTCGGTTTGTGCAGGGACGGGGAGGTAGGTGGCTGCATTTGGAGCTGCTTTATATACAACACGCCCCTTGGCGCGCCCATCATTTGTATTGCTGACATGTCGAGGGTCGACATTGAAGATATTCGCAGCGACAGTTGAAGCGACAGCTGAGCTCAACGGACCTTTCAGCTATTTTTTGGTACGGAAAAAAAAATGATTGATGCTTTTTGTTTCGTCTCTGCAAGGCCCACGTCCGAGGGAGCTGCCACTTTTCCATTTTTCAACATTTTAAAATCGCCGAAAGAGCAGCTACCCAAATTATTTTGTAAAGCAACGCAAAAAACTGTGCAGTATTTCCAAGGTAATCTAACCAAATGGTTGCTTGAGGGTCTCTCCCTGGTCGGTTGAAAATTTAAAGTTAATCGTTGGGGCAAGGACTCAAAACAACTTGCTGAACAAGATTAATCATGGCCCTTGGTTTTTTGTGCGTGCCTGTGTCACTCAAATTGTAGATAACAATTTGGAATCATTGTGTGCATTAAAGTCGTATGTCAATATGAAATTTGTTAGATAATCAGTTTTTGGGTACATTTTAGCAGTATATTTTTTGGGAAGCTTGACAAAAAACAAGTTCAAATTGAGATAAACACTAAATGTGTTTATAAGCAGGGAAGATATGGGCAAGTGGAGTATCCTTATGTCTGTAAAGCTGGCCAAGGCAATTGGGAAAGCTGCGTAAGCTTCCTTACGATTATTTATAAAGCAAATGCTTAAAATTTAAATACTACCTACCCATTATTGTGCAAAGATTTCTAATTCCCAAAAATTGCACAAATATTCAAAGTACAGTTGCCGGAAACAAAAGGATAATGACCCATTAATTATTTACCCCAGAACTGATTTTCCGCCAAAACTTTAAATCTTTCAAATCTTTAGAATATTATTTTTTAAAGAACTGTTGTCTGTTTTAAATATACTTACTAAATGACTTATCCCGTTTCTTAGAACAGAGTCCGAAATGCCTTTCGAAGTTTATTGAGGCCCACTAGATGGCTGTGGACCTCTCTAGTGGGGAAGGGTGGAGGATATTCCACTATTGCAATATCACAATGGGCCTGTCGAAAAGAGTTTCAGCGGCCGTCCCAGAGCTATCCTACTTTATTCTCTAGTATTGTTAAATGTTCGATAAAAAATTAAAAATCTTTTTAAATAAATTTAGGTTAACGTGCTCAACAGCTCAATAGAAAAAAAAAGGCGGACGTAAAGGCGGGCGCGGACAACTTTAGGATACCCTGTACCACTAGCTTGTAATAAAGTCCGATTTCTTCACAAAAAACCAAAAACAGAAGAATTTTTAAGCAAAATTTTTTTTTTGACCGATCGTTCCTATGGGAGCTATATGATATAGTCAACCGATTTCAATAAAATTTGACACGGTGCTTAAATACCTTAAAAAAGATATGAATGCCAAATTTATTTCAAATATCTTTACAAACAAATAACAAAACACATCGAATTTTGTATAAAAAACGTGTTTTTGGACCGATTGGTCCTATGGGAGCTATATGATCTAGTCAAACGATTTGGATTAAATTTGGTACAGTGCTTAGGAACTATAAAATACTCACGAATGTCAAATTTGGTCCTAATATCTTAACAAACAAACGAAACACAACAAATTTTGTTAAAAAATCGATTTTTTGGAAGATCGGACCTATGGGAGCTATATGATATAGTCAACCGATTTTGTTCAAATTTGGCACATTGCTTAAGTGGTCTAAAAAATTTCTAAACGCCAAATCTGGTTAGGATATCTTTATTAAAAAACGAAATATAGCGAATTTTTCTTTAAAAAAGTTATTTTGACCGATCGGTCCTATGGGAGCTATATGATATAGTCAACCGATTTCGATCAAATTTGGTATAGTGATTGGGAACTATAAAAAACTTTCGAATACCGAATTTCGTTACGATATCTTCATAAACAAACGAATTATTCATATAAAACGCTTTTTTTTTGTCGAGGTCGTCTCAATTCAAACACCCCCATGGGAGCTATATAATTTATCCCCGATATCAAAAAAATAAAATAAACTTGCCTCCTATGGAATAATATGGGATCTAATGTGAAAGTTTGGTAACTCTAGCTCTTACCATCTCTGAGATCTAGGCGTTCACACGGACGGACAGACGGACAGACGGACATGGGTATATCGACTTCTCTATTCACCCTGATCATATTTTAGGTAACTTTGGGGTGTCTCCGCCGTCTCCTTCTATATGTTACATACATTTTCGGCTTGCACAAACTTAATATACCCTTGGTACCATACGGTACAGGGTATAAAAAGCATAGTACCGGATTAAAGAAAGTTTGAGTTGAGAACAGACAGCAAAAAGTTTTGTACAACATTTGTTAAGCTTTAAGTTGAAAGATAATTTTGTAACGAATACTTCAAGCCTACGATCTTTAAAAGCAGATAAAACTGTCGATGCTATGGAACCCTTAGGTTAGGTTAGGTTAAGGGAAGTTGGGATGTGACTTCTCAACTTACTTCGGCCAGAAAATATGACCATGCAATGATGACCTATCCACTAGAAAGGTCCTGTAGATATTTTAATTCACAACTATCCTATGGGCTGAACAAATCTCGAAATGCCTAGCGGATTCTGTTCTGATAGCTGGGATAAGCCATTTAGGACTTGGGGAAGCGGAACCTCGTTCTACACGGTCCTGGGCAGGGACAGAAGAGGTGCTCCACCGTCTCTAGCTCTTCCTCTTTACCACAACTTTTGCAGAAGTCAAGTAACTGGAAATGTGCGTAAAAGAACTCTCTTTCCCATAAAAAAGCTGGAAATTCGATAAAATATGATTTGAATCTCCAAAAGATATCCGGAATTGTTGACCATTGCGGCCGTTGTGTCTTTTTTTATGAAATCTTCAGTTCATCAGGATGAATTGCGGATCAATAATTTGAAAATATGATAATAATGATTTATAAAAAAATATGCAAAAATAATAAAAAAAAAACAATGCCTTGGAGTTGAAAGATGAAAACCTGGAGTTGAAGGTTAACGTTTATTGTGAGGCGCTTCACGGCTCTTATCTCAAAAAAGAGGTATCAAAGCTAAAAGGAGATTCTTTGCAAAATATAAGTGAATTTGTGTTTAAGTTTTCTAAGTACCCTGATTCAGGAATCGCTCAAGTACTTCACAGAACTTAATCTTCTAATTTTAAATTATAACTGCCTCTTTAAACTTTCTTTATGGGCACAAAACATAGTTATTCTATAGCTTCATCTAAAATCTATTTAAGTGCTTGCATTTTATGAGCTTTTAACATTTTGTGCATCTTAAAGAATCTCCAGCCTGAGACAACAAAACTTAATTCAAGAAAATCTCGCATCTTAACATCTCACCAAAGCCATGCCATTAAGTTCTCATAATTTACACAAACATTCGAGAAGAAAAAGCAACTTTTCAATCACAGTTAGCAAGATTTTCAGAAGCTTTACGTTAGATAACTAAACAAACAATTTTCAAAATGTAAATATCATAAAAGATTGTTAACATTAACTGTCTAATTTGTTGTCATTTCAAGCGTCGCGTTGTGCAGCTACTTCAGTAGAAGATAGTCGGGAGACATTCAAAGCCTCCGGGCACTTTTCAGTCTTCAGCCCCCAACGACAACAAAAACAAGAACTGCAAACGTGTTTCGAGTCAGTTTGAAGAGCCTCACGCTAATAACTCGCTTTTGACGTTGGAAAATTAATGACAGACAAAATCATTTTAGCCAACTTAAATCAGCTACATTGTCAGAGAGACACTCCGACCGACAGTCGGCATTCGAAGCAGACACTTAAATTTTGGACAAACATTAATAAATTGTGGGCTTTTAGGGAACTCGAGGAGAGAGGAGCAGCACCAAGAACCAAGTCAGTTCGCGCTTGCATGCATAATTTTATGTCGAACCAAAGATTTCCACTAAAAGTTTTTACCAAGACAGATAGACTACCGTTGTGTACTCAACGGTCTGCCCTCAGACCATCATTTTGCACCCTTCTTAAAAAGTCGAGAGGCTGAAGAAAGAATTTCAAATAAAGACGACATGAAAAACCTTTTATCTAAAAGTGCGCTTTGTCTGTCCAAGCTGCATTACGTCCAGAAAGTACCCAAAACAAGATGTCTGTATTAGAGAGCAGAGACTGCAACTGGAAATTAAGCAACAACAACAACAACTACAAAGCCAACAAAAGAAAGATACACCAAAAGCAAAACCACAACAACAGCAACAAAAAACAGACCCATCAAAAACAACAGCAACAACAATAACTTGCAGTAAAACACTAGCTGGGCTCAATAATTTGTGGCTACAAAGAGGGCCCAAAAAACGTAAGTCCAAAAGAAAAAAGATGTGCAGCAGTTAAGGTGAGAGTCGACAGTTGAATACACTTTTTCAAAGAGAAGATATGGAAGTTGCAGGAGGAAGAGTTTACATGATTCTAGGCTACATACTACTGAAATAAAGAGGAATATGAAAGGCGTCTAAATTTTAAACATCTTTTATAATTCTGCTACCTTACTGACGTATCGATCTGCTCTAGATCAGATATTATGATCCGATCTCTTCTCCCAAGTCGGAACACTTGTGCTGATGGCAGCCCCTGTGGACACCCCCGATGGCAACAATAGTACACGGATGGGTCAAAAACTGAGAAGGGCGTAGGTGTTGGAATCGTTGGACCCAACACCAGAATCTCTATCGCAATGGGCATCTGGCCCAGCGTCTTTCAAGTAGAGATTTACGCCATAGAGACGGCAACTAGGGGCGCAAACATATGCATTTTTTCAGATAGCCAAGCTGCTATTAGGGCATTGGCATCCTGGAGCATCTCCTCCAGGTTAGTTAAAGAATGCCATAACTATCTCCAAACCCTGTCCGCCCGGAACAAAGTCGTGCTATGTTGGTTGCCTGGAACCTCGGGAGTCGAGATGGTAACACGATCGCTGAGGATCTAGCACGACAGGGTGCCTCCACTCTGACCACATCTCCTGCGCCGCTTTGTGGTATTGGTTGGTCCACAATCAAAACCATGATAAACAAATGGACCGCCGGAGAACTGGTTCTCCCTTCTGGGCTTCGTCAAGCAATAGTGCTTGTCAAACCTCTGGATGCAATCATGACAAAAGGTCTTGGCAGAGCGGACCTAAAGCTCCTGGTAGCTTACCTATCTGGCCACCACACCGTTAGATACTATCTACAGAAAATCGGCCTATCGAACTCTTCAGAGTGCAGGCTCTGTCTAGAAGACGATAAAACCACCAGACATATTCTCTGTGACTGCTCAACGCTGGTATGGGACAGAGCGTTTCGCATGGAAAGGAACGGATTAGTCCCTTCCATCTCAGGTCAATACCAAGAAAAGACCTACTGCAATTCATGCGGAAAGCGGAAAGCCTTTTGCTCTAACTTAAGGGTATGGTACATAAGACCTTTTGGTCGCAGTGCTCCACCTCTCTGTGAGGGACCCTTTTAGGGTTAAACTAAATAATAATTCTGCTAAAATACCATATGTTCCTCCTATGACAGAGCTTTCATAGGCTCGGAATCGGTAAAGATCATCACCCACAAATTACTATAAAATCTCACTTTCAATTAAGTCCGATAAAAAAATTTACCGAAATATTTGTGAAGCGGTACTCAAAACACACTTCCTTAGATAAATCATAAATACCACACCCAAATGAAACGCGCTTACTAACATTTACAGCTCCTCCACCAAATCTACGTATGAACACAATTTGAAGCATCCAGCGATTATCGTCGGAACGGTAATCCAGGTTGTATATTTCCCAAGTGGCACGTTTTGCCCCACCCTACGTATAGCTGTTACAGAGTATATAAAGAAAAATATTTTTAACAGACTTGGTCAATAGCTTTCTAAGGAGACGCTAAGCCTGCTGATTAGCTAAGAAATCTACAGTACCTATTGTTGTCTATAACAGGCATGGTCAATCACTAACTAAGGTGAAGATAAGTAACCTGACTGTCTGAACATTAGCCAAAGAAACCCTTTATACCTGTGACTACTGCAGAGTACCCAAAAAAAATATATACAACAGTAGATGGTCAATCGCCAAGAAACCCACAATGCCCATAGCTATTACAGGGTATACAAAAAAAAGCCATATCTATAAATTTGTAGATAGCCGAAAACCTAGCCGCCACATCAAGTGGTTGCTATAGTAGCCGTCCATTGTGAACGCCGCTAATTTAGTCACTAAGGTTATGCTTTGCCCGCGGTCATCCCGCATGGAGCCGCTGCACTAGCTCTCCCTCTCTTTGATATAAATTGTTTAGCTGCTTGACTCTCGCTCTCTCCAGGCCGTCGCAGCTGTTGCCGCTGATGATGATGGCTAATTAGTTGCAAGTATTTTTTCTTTTTCTGTCTATCATTTTTTTTGGAACCTCCCCCTGCCCAAACAAACTACTATATAACAAGTGTTGGCCGACGTTAAGTGGCCCTTTAGGCCAAATGCCTTATATCATCACTGGCGACGGGACGTCAGTGTTTGCCGAGCTAGATAGCCAGCTAGCGCCAGCGGGCCATTGACCATGACCCCAACCCCTTAGAAAATGTCTTCATTTTTTGTGTATTTTTTTTGTTTAAAGCCAAGTAGCTTAGAACCAAAACAAAGCACTACCAAGCAGCATTGTTACCGCTTGATAGCTGAAAAACCAAAGCAACCCGTTAACTGCCTACATTTGGGCTTTTTGTGGAGCAAGGTTTCTGAGGTTTTTGCGGCTTTGTGGTGTCTGCATTAGTGTTCCTGCCAATTACTGGTGAAAATTGCTGCACATTAAATGGCACACGAAATGTTGGTAAAAAAAACAAAAAAAAAAGTTTTTAAATTTGTTGTTACGGTTTGGTTTTTGAGGTTTGTATCTTTTTTTTTACAACCGCTACATACTCTCGTATGTTAAGTGCGCAACCGCAATTTAATTGGTCTAATAAAAGTTGAAAAATTTAATGCCAACCTGCACACATTTGATGGCATGCCACATTAATCAGCAAGCTGGAAAAATGCCATCAAAAGATAAAAGATACAATATAGTATCTGGGGTAGGTGAGTGAGTGTTTGTCTTTGTATTACGTAAATTACAATACATCTGATTGTGGTTTTGACAGTTGGGATTTCAATGCGGACATGACGGTAAGGGAAAACCATTTAATAAAAATTGTTTCAAACAAATGAATGTCACTCATATACGGAATATAAACTAAATCTCTGCTTTGTAGGATTTTTGTCAGGTTGCTGATATAAAATATCAAGAATGTGAGATTAATGAAATTTAAATTATTTTGAGCTCTTAAATCGATATTTCTGCAGCACAGTAAAGGGGATATCTCTGCCCAGATTTCTGTTATTAGTTTAAAGGTTGACATTTTCAGAAAATATAGATTGGTGTAAGGTGTTGTATTGGGGAGCAAACATATGCATTTTTTTCATATAGCCAAGCTGCTATCAGGGCATTGTCATCCTGGAGCATCTCCTCTAGGATGGTTAAAGTATGCCACAACTAGCTCCAAGCCCAGTCCTCCCGGAACAAAGTCATGCTCTGTTGGGTGCCTGAACACTCGGGAGTGGATGGTAACACCATCGCTTACGACCTACCACGAAAGGGGGGCCTTCACCCTGACCACATCTCCTGCGCCGTTTTGTGGTATTGGTTGGTCCACAATCAAAAACAGATGGGCCGCCGGAGAACATAGGAGATACTGGTTCTCCCTTCCGGGGCTTCGTCAAGCAAAAGTGCTTGTAAAACCTCTGGATGCGATCAAGACAAAAGGTCTTGGCAGAGTGGACCTAAAGCTCCTGGGATCTTACCTATCTGGCCAACACACTGTTAGATACCTTCTACAGAAAATTGGCCTATCGGACTCTTTAGAGTGAAAGCCTTGTCTAGAAGACGATGAAACCACAAGACATATTCTCTGTGACTGACCAGTGCTGGTATGGGACAGATCCTGTCACATGGGAAAGGAATGGATTAGTCCCTTACCCTTACGGATTAGTCAATAATGCAATTCATGCAGAAAGCCGAAAGTCTTTTGCTTTAACTTAAGGGTATGGTACAAAAGACATTTTGGTCTGTTTGCCCCACCACTCTGCGAGGAACCCTTTTAGGAAAAAAATCAAAAGAAAGGTGTTGTATTGCTTTAACATAAAGTCAACCCTGGATATTTCAATCTACGAGTGGGTTAGGCCCCTCAAGGTGCTTTTAATAAGACCACCTGCTCCATTTTTCTTAAAGAGTTCATCACTTCAACAAATACGGTAATCGTTGTTAAGGCTTAAAGGAACTCAAATTTTGCAGCATACCACGATAAACTTTGGGGGCTTTAGGTTAATAATAATTAGTAGGGAATGTAGCACAGAGCTCCTCAATTAGCCCTATATGTATATGCCACAAACTTAATTATTTGAGATAGGTTTAGTTTGGTAATGTATTTATCGATATCCTTTTCTCGCCGATAAAGGAAGTCCTTATTCTGGCAAGGGCATCGTAGTCTTCAAGTTTGTGTAGACAAGCCCTGCATGAGTTCGTGCTCACGATACCAATAGTACTCAGGTGTTTCCTCAGTCTTCAATGTCCCGTCAGTCACTCATTTAGTATCCTAAGGAAATTCTTGCCTAGTTGGGATATTTTCTTAAACTTATTAAGGTTATAGGAGCCGAGGAGTTGATTGGCGTGTCGTAAGCGGCACGTACTCCAGTCATTTCTCGTCAAGACATTTCCTTTTCTCATAGCAGCTGTATTGTGAGGTGTTTGACTATGCCGCGATAAGGCGTAGGCCTTGCTAATGGTTTACCCTACTAGTGGTTTCCCGGGAATATTGTTTTGACCCGGGATCCTTTTAAGAGAGACTTCAACTGTCATAAATGGTTAAATATGGGCTCTAGGCTTTACCAAAATACTTATACATCCAGAGCAATTTATATTTAGTCGGAGTTTGTACAAGAAGTGTGCCAATTTTACTACATCACTGTCTAAATGCCTTAAAGCTTTAATTCCGACTTTAAAACGGCTTAGCCCGCACAAAAAAAACGAGTTCTATACGCATAAATGGTTCCGGAAAGTTATGCATTTTTTATTTTTGGAGCTGATAGAAAAATTGACCGCAAAGTGTTTCACCCGGAAAGGAACACTTTTAAATCATTATTGGAGCAACTTTATTCGATAAAGTTTTCTACACTAAGAAAGACAGACTGCCCGAATAATTTAGAAAGCTTATATCCATAGTACTCGCAAGTTTCGACATTGTTCAAAGCATTCAAGGATGACCAGGAAGCACGTCCGATAAACCCCGCAAAGGTCGGCCGTCAAACAGCACAACCCATATAAATGAAGCTTGAGTGCGCGCTACAGTGAAGTCTGTCCGGATTGTTGAAAACATCCTCTAAGCAAGAAAGGAAATTTACACAACTTGGGAGCCAAGCCCCACTGTGCGTTCGTGAAAACCTGGCGAAACAGAGATTCGCCAACCTGTCTCCGACTTGTCTCCATCATAAAGGGAGTCCGTTTTGTGTCAACTGAAGCCATCCAAGCTGTCACTACGAGGGCCGCTACAGAGGATGGAGAGAACAGCGTTGCGAACGCTTCAACAACTCGGCGCGCAGTATTAGAGATATTGCTTTGAAGCCGAAAATCCATCCCACTGCACGTACCTTGTATAATACTCATGCTTTGGTGTCTCATACTCCTATAGTCATCGACATCTAACTTTTCATTCTGACCGCAGCTATGCGTATAAATAAGATCCAAACCAATTGAATGTGGTAATAATAATGAAAACCTTTGTAAGGTAATGAGTAAAAGTATGGGGTATCAATCCAATGACGAGAGGCACGTTTCAATGCCCGTGGCATTTTTTGAATCAATGAAGACTCCATACGGAGACTTAAAGCTACCATAGAGAGAAAATCTGGGCTAGGGGAAAAATGTACCGTCCCCTGTATAACACCTTTAAATTGAATCACCCTGAGAAAATTTCCTGGCCCGGGAAAACTCCTTCCCACCACCCTCTCATTAGGCCTGCCTTAGCTTCAAACTACTTTTAAAACATGAATGCTTAAATATATATTTCAACAATTAAACAAATATTAAAGTATATTTTATTTAAGCAAATTCCTTAACCAAGTTTCTTGGAAAGAATATCTTAATTACTCAACAGAAAAAGCTCAATGCTCTGCCTCTGTACAATTTTCTTACCACACACGCGCCATAAACATAGTAATCAAAGTGTCTACTTAAGCAGCAGCAAATACAACAACCCAGTTAAGCACACAAAACCTCCAATTTAAGGGTTTTAACCACTGCCATATCAAACGTTGAAATTAAATGCCACTCGAGTACATAGAATGTTCCCACAACTCTCGAGCTAACGCCCGACTCAAGGTGTAGTAACCCAGTGCGTGTGTCTATTTGTTTTAATTTTAAACCTCCATTTAGGGCACAACACAAAGCCGCAAAGTCGCCAAGTCAAAGTGAATTCCGAAGACGCACCCACGCGTCCTCTACGTCCACTTTCCCAGAGCGCATTAAAAGGAAACAACAACCCATGGCAGCCCAACTGGTAGGCAAATGATGCGTGAAATTCAATACGGCAGTGAGTGCCGTACGCCTTAAGGCCCCTGCCAGGGCTACGCGCAAGGGTTTGTCGCTTAGTGTAAACACAAACCACAGACAGCATAAACGGCTCACAAGGATCAAGAGTGCCAGAGTGCCGGAATGCCTTGAAGGATGCGCGCACAAACACACACTTAAGTTGTTGTTGCGTGTGTGATGTTTGTTTTTCGATTTGCTACGCCACAATGTGTGAAAAGGCATCAAATGGCGTTAAAAATACTTCAAGTACACAGCGACACACACAGATACACACGCACACATAGATACGCGCATGTCATGGCTTGGCAGCCCGAAAAAAAAGATACGAAAACTAAAAGAAATACCAACAATGGGCCATATAAATTCCATTGATTGTCGTAAGCATTTTGTATGACAAGTTCTTGCAGTCGTTGGCGTAGAAACTCCCTCTGCCTGCCTGCTCCTGCTGACAGACGTCTTAAGTTTGGCCGTATTGTTTTAGCTGTTGTATGACTTCCCGCCTGAGACACGCCAGTGTGTTCCCTCCACTACAACTCTCCTTCAGTCACCTGCCAGCGGCGTTTGCAAGTTTCCCGCATGTCACATAAACCGCAGCAGCAGACCGCTGACAAGCGTACCAGCGTTAACGTCCAAGTCCGCGTCCACGTCAGCGTCAACGTCACCATCAACGCCACCATGGCCGGGGCCATCAAGTGAAGTGTGAAGCGGAAACCAAACAAAAGCCGCCTAAAACAACTGCAGGTAGTACTAACATAGCTATATACAATACATAGTAAGACGGGCAGTTCGACACTGCCCCCATGCCCAGCGGACTGAGTACGATTCTTCAAGTGAATCTTTTCAATCTGGCATAAACTGTGCCACCGCAGCTACCCCTCTTCATTCATATCAACAGTCGCCCGCTTTTCTCACCTTTTGCGTATTGTTTGCATTGTCATAAAAAATAAAGAAAAGAAAAAAATCTGTTTGCAGCAGCAGCAAGAAGAAGAAGCAGAAAAAGCTCGGAGTATTAAAAACGAAATTGTCTTTTATATGCCTTATGTCGTTTTCACACCTTGCCGGACAGACCTGCCGCCTTCCCCCAGCATCCAAAACTTCTTAGTTACTGTCAATTGCAAAGAGAACTTAAGAGGAAAAATGCCGCCAGTGAACGACAGCTGTGTCTCTCACTTGCTCTCTTTTGGTCTCTTTTTTTTGCGATTTGCACAGGCTTTCCGCTCTACAAAACTATCTTAATTTTTATACACTGTAGCCCTGCAGCCAGAAGCTGTCTTCTTAGATTCTAGGTCCCTTAAAACCAAATGCTTGCTCCGAGTGGGTGTCTATCCTGTCAGATAGCCAGGCTGCGATTCAGACCCTGAATTCAGCCATCACAACCTCTAAAATTGTGGAACAAAGCAGAAGGAGCCTCACCATCGTAAGCCACAACGTTACTCTAAACTGGGTCCCGGAATATAGAGGGAAACGAAAAAGCCGACGAACTGGCAAGAAATGGGTCTGCCATGAGTGAGGCTGTTGCGGAAGCGGCATTCACAAGAGAGAGATCAATACAAAGTACCTTTAAATAGCGGGTCGTAGATCAAATAGTCCTTGTAATATGCAGGACTAGTAGATCACTATGGCCTAGATGCAACCTCAAACAAACAACATCGCTCATAAACAGGAAACAGTGGCTTCTAGCCTATTGGAGATCAGGCGGTCAAAAGAGACATCCTCATAATATTCATTGTCACAGTTGCAACCGGGCAGAAGAAAAAGAGACCGTTCTTCATTTCCTCTGTAAATGTCCTGCTGTTTGGAATCAGAAAATGGACATCCTAGGGGAAGCTGGCGGTTTCTAACCCGCATGGACTGGATCTAACCGAACTGTATACACACACAATCAATCAACGAGTTGGTAACGAAGATGTGGCAACAAATCAGTGCGAAAACCAACCAGCTTTCACTTGTTGGGGTCGGGGATAATGACTTATGCTACATAATTCAGAAATAGAACGACTCGGAGCTTCTCAGCAGAAAGACTCATTTTAAGAGCAACGAGCTTACGAGCTAGCAGTGGCAGAACTAATCGAAGAAAGTGGAAATGGATTGGCCACAGTTTGCTAAAACCTTCGAGTAGGAAGAATTGAGATGGAACCCCAAAGGCAGTCGCCGCCTGCGGGATCCAGCTCGTACCTTTCACCGAACCATCGAACGTGAATTAAAAGATACTCCTGGTGTGAAATTAATAACGAAGCGTCAAACAGAGTCAGATTTCGTAGGATTATTGAGGCCTTATGCTCCACTAGGAAGAAGGATGACAGTATTAGTAACAGCTTATGAGGTACACAGATGGCTTAATGACAGAGTAATGCACAGGTGCGGACAACCTTCCTCTCGACGAAGCTTCCAGTTTTTCGGGCCGAGATACCACGACAAGACTTATAGAAAACTTGAGTCAGATTTCGTAGAATTGTAGGAAGAATTGAGATGGAACCCCCAAGGCAGTCGTCGCCCGTGGGCTCCAGCTCGTACCTTTCACCGAACCATCGACCGTGAATTAAAAGATACTCCTGGAGTGAAATTAAAAGCGAAGCATCAAACAAAGTCAGTTTTCGTAGGATTTTTGAGGCCTTATGCTTCACTAGGAAGAAGGACGACAGTATTAGTAGTAGCTTATGAGATATACTGAAGGCTCAATGATGGAGTAAGGCACTGGTGCGTCCAACCTTCCTCTCAATGAATCTTTTAGTTTTTCAGGACGAGATACCAATTCATGACTTTTAGAACACTTGTACGGCGGTCGGATTCGCTGAACCGTATCGATTGTCACTTAATAACCCTTTATTACCTGGTATAGCTGGTAAGAAGGAAGCCAGCGAGTGTGCCAGGAACGGAACAGCAGTGTCAGTTACCATTGCAGTTGCACTCTTTTAAGACGTCATATCGGAAATTAGGGAAACAGTCAGGGCTTAGGTGGAAAGAGAATAGCATATAGCATTTGACACATCTTTTAAGATGACCTGGCCAAGGTACAATCCACAACGAGCATCTGCTCCACTAGCAAGAAGGATAGCAGTATTAGTAGTAGCTTATGAGGTACACTGGTGGCTCAATGACGGAGTAAGGCACAGGTGCGGCCAACCTTCCTCTCGACGAAGCTTCCAGTTTTTCAGGCCGAGATACCACGGCAAGACTTAAAGAAAACTTGGACGGAAGTCGGTCACTCAATAAACCTTTATTAACAGGTATCCCTGGTAAGGAGGAAGCGAGCGAGTGTGCCAGGAACGGAACAGCAGTGTCAGTTACCCTTGCAGTGCACTCTTTTAAGACGTCGAATCGGAAATTAGGGACTGTTCGTCAGAGCTTAGAGGGAAAGAGAATAAGATACCGCTCCCTTTCTCATCTTTTAAGATGCCCCGACCAAGGTACAATCCAAAACGAGCATCTGAAGTCCTGCGTGCTCACAAAAACAGCACCAGGATGAAGATAGAAGTGTGCACAATGGTCCCTCCCATGGTCTCTGGGTAATATCGGCATATCTGACTGACTACTTTGTCACTCGCCATTGGATCTCTATTAATACCTTTTCGAAGTGAACAGGGATCCGAGAAGTAGCTGCAGTGTATTCCACTGTCGTTCACCACACCGACTAAATCATATTTTTTTTTAGCATACCGTCGTTGGTCTTTTATTTGAGTTGACGCTGCTTACTTAACAACTTGTCACCAAAAAAAAAAAAGAAGGACGAGAAGGACGCTCGCCTGTTGTGTCTTAGGGCTTGATACTCGCAGGAGACAAGTTGACACGGTCCCTTATTTTTTTTGGTTTTAACATTTTGCTGACCTTTTTTTGCATAACTGGCTACAAATTTCTTGACCAACTTGGCAGCGTCACTTTAAAGGGTCATACAGCAAACTAATTTTTTGTCACGCGCTGAACATTTTTTACCATTTTTTCTTCACGACACTTTACGCCGGCAAGGGAAATTGGAAAATGTGCGGCTGATGAATTTAAAAGTGTTAACCCTAACTGCTACCACAATTATGGGCCAAGACAAAGGCTGCATGATATTGGAAACGCAATTGTTTTGAGTGTAATGGAAAAAGTTTGTATGTGTTAAGGAAATCAGTTCAATCTCTTACCAATTGTCAACACAAAACTTTTATGCACATGAACAACGGCTAAGTAAGTTTCTGGCAATGCCACCTGCTCGTATCAGCTAAATCCTGGCGCACAAGGTTGACCACAAAGCTAAAGGGTGAACAGAAAGAAGAAAAAAAAACTCCAATCCCTTTTTAAGCTGTTGGCAGAACTTTCACTCTGCTGACCAGCAACAAAAACGATCAAGGCCAGAAGTTTTGGCTAAGCTTAGAATAAAAAGCATAACAAAGGAACAAAAAAAATAGTTAAGAAAAGTTTTGGTATTAAGTCCATTTAACCCGCCATTGAACTTTACGGCTGAACGACCAGCTAATGCAACAAAAAGTAGAAAATCGTACAAAAAAATTACCAAAAAAATAGAAAAAAAACTACAAAACTTGCAAGTTCTTAAAAACTTTTGACTGCCAACAGCAACAACAATGCCAAATGGAAAATGAAACGGAAAACTTTGCGGCAACATTTAGAAAAAGTAAAATAAAAAAATTCAATAAAATAACGCTTTTGTCTGCTGACAACAAAAAAAAACAGAGAAAAACTAAAAAGAAAAGTTTTTCTCTTTGCGGCGACAATTTTCATGAAATTTGTTAAGCCTGTTCTACACTTCGCAACACCCGAGGGCATTCAAGTTTTACAAAGATAGTATTTGTATTTCCTACGCCAAACCACAAAAAAAAAGTTGTCTCTACTCAAACTTATAGCAGAGGAAGATGTTACAAATTCGGGTATTGAATTTTTACTTAAAGCTGATCTATTGTTGTGGCGCTTGTTTGGGTTTTATCTTCATGGGTTGGCTGCTGGCCGGGATGTTGGGATGTGGGTGCTTTTATATTGCTTACAGTTATACGGATAAATGTTTTTCTTGTTGCCACAGACTCAGGGACAACGCATAACCAAAGCGTGAAAGCGCCAGAAAGATACAGCCAGAGAGAGAGAGCCAGCGCACTTAGTGGGTGGTGAGTTGCGGATGTACAAAAGTGTTTAAGGTTGTTGCTGTAGGTAAATCCCCTGTTTGGAGGTTAGGATTTGGTGTTCAGCTGGTGTTTCGCTCTCTCTCTCTCTGCATTGTAGTACGTATGCTTGGCTGCAGGTTTTGTTTGCAAAGAAAATGGAACAATGGTAGTAGGTGAAGTGAGAAGGCAAAGACGGGAAAGCACAACGGCTGGCAGCATATGGCATGGAGTGAAGAAAAATCAGGGGCGTTGTCAACTCTGGCAGCACTTTTAAAGAGAGGAGCTTTAAGTACGCAGCGTTACTTTAGTAGACGCTAGAGCGAGCAAGTTCACCACTCTTCCCCACTTGAGAGGTCCCCTACGAAAGAAGAGGAAGCCATCCGGCTGCCTGAATAAACCTTAAAAGGCATTTTGGACTCTGTTCAGAAGGCTGAGATAAATCATCTGAAAGGTGTGACTGTAGGAAACTAAAACTTTTACTGCCCAGTTATGGCAGTGACAGAAAAAGCGTTCCACCGTCTCCAGCTCATCTTCATTGCTACAGCTTCTACAGAAGTCATGTTGGACACCATTAAACCTGGATGCGTGGTTTCCTAACATGTACGGATAACATATGAGCCCTGGGCTCTCTTCAGACAGCAAAGTTTTTTGATTCTTTTACTTCAGTATGTCGGCCAAGTTTACCGCGAGATTCTACACGTGTTCGATATCCGATTCCACGTTTTATTTGCACAGAGAGCGAAAAAAATTTCGTGTTCTCAGTTTACAGCTGGCCATGGATATACCCAGACCCTCCTTGTCTTGAAGGAGGATGCTGGTAGTTTCTCTTTCTTATTAAAGCCTCCCGGATTGCTGTGAGCTCTACCTGAAAGACACTGCAGTGGTCCGGAAGTCGAAAAGCAATTCTAATGTTGAAATCCTCCAAAGTAACCTTAAACGTCATATTATTTTAATTCTAAGCTAATGGGTTTCGTCGAATCGACGACGAAAATGTTTGTAAGCAATTTTTGTTCTTGTTTGCGCTTAATTGTCGTTACAGCCCTACAGGTTACCTTTGACGCTATATTTTTTAAACCTAGCGGATGTTCTTCGCCGAATCGACGACGAAAGTTTTTCGAAGCTTTTTTTGTTTGAGATTATTCTTTTGCAATCATTTTCGTTAGAGCTTTACAGGTTGCCTTCGAAGAAATATCTCTTTAGTTCTAGATGGATATTCTTCGTCGAAGCGACGACGAAAGTTTTTCGAAGCTTTTTTTTGTTTGTGATTATTCTTTTGTAATCTTTTTCGTTAGAGCTTTACAAGTTACCTTCGAGGTAAGATCTCTTTAATTCTAGACGGATAGTCTTTGTTGAATCGACCACATAATTTTTTTTAAATAATATTTTTTTAGTTTGTGCTTCTTCTTTTGCGCACATTATAAAAATAAATGGCAAAAGGTATAATATTTGTTTTAGATAAATACCTATACATAAATTCAAACTGGCTGTAGTCGTTTCGACGAAGTACAAACTAAGTGTCGGTAAAATAAATACAACCATCTAGAGTTGAACAATTTTCCATGACAAGTAAGATTTATACACAAATATGGAAAAGATAGAATAAGACGTTGAAAATTCAAACTCAAAAGCTTTTGACCCGATCGAAGACAGCAGAAAAACCAGAAAGTCATCTAAATAAAGCATCAAGCCAAGAATCAAATAGTTTGTAAAAAGTATTTCTCAGGAATACAACACTAGAAGATAATTATTGACTAAACTAGATTTCGTTCCACCATTACGCTGGGTAACTCATTGATCACCTCGTAATCCACTGTCATTGTATCGTCAACCTATGAAGCTGCTTCAAAATCTCACCATGTTTCCTTTGCTTGCCAAAATCAAGTGCAAACAAAATATTTGCCAATATGCTGACTACAAGGTAAGCTATTTCCGGCTTAGATGCCAAACTTATGGCTTTGGTTACACCAACCCGCCAACTACGCCACTGCTGTATAACAACACACTACTGACTATTATCGCAAGATAAATGCCAGCTCCACATAACTAGGACTTACGAAGATGCACAACAGCTGTGTGCTGCCGTGAAACTGGTTCAACAAAACGCAGAAAAAGGAAAAAAATAGACAGCGCGGCAAAAGGATAAGAAAGAAAGTCGGAGGATGAGTGCCAAAAACGAGGATGCCACAGCACGGCATGTGCAGTGAAGCTGTGAAGCTGATTGTGGCATGCCTGGCCAGAGTGCAGCAAAATGGTGCCTAGGAATTTTAATAGAGCGAATTGCTGTGCAAGAATTCCCGAATCAAAGAGGAGCAGGAGCTGAAGCAAAGCTGGAGCAGAACAAGAGACCGGCTACGGCTAAGTTTTATATTCATGCTTTCTTTTATGCGTTAGTAATAAAACTTGAAAATTAAGTTTAGAAAACTTTTTAAATGCCTTTTTAGACGTCAAGACGAAGGACACAAAAAGTCCGAACCAAACAAGCGCCGCAAAGCGCAATTTTATGCGTTTTTATTATGGTCTACGACTAGGTCACGGATGTGGAACGAGATGATGTTGATGATGTGGTATGTAAGGTAGGGCGTAGGATTTGGGGCTGGGATATTGTACTTTACGCACTTGTTATGCGGCAAACGACAACAGATACAACAACAACAGCAACAGCAAGAACCACAACAAAGCGGCCATAATAATAATGATGACGCCCACCATACAAAGCAGCACGCCTACGTTAAGCACGCATACACACAGATACCCACACACAGATACACACAGCTACACAAGCCATATAGCTTTTAGGTGTAGAGCATCTTTAGATAGCTATATAGTCCAGAGGGGGTGTAGGGTATATAGCAGACTGACTATGTATGTCTTATGCTCAAGCTAAATGCTAAATGGCCCCAAAGGACTTTGGATGCGCGTTTTTTATTTCATTTCGCAGTGTGTGGTGCAAAAAGGACAGACAGACAACCACAAGCTTTTTGCCTCTTCTCTATTTCGCTTCTTCCATTCCTTCCATTTTTTTTTGCAAATTTACGATTATGATTATTACAAGTCAACATTTTTCTTCTTCGGGGTATTGTGTTTGCATTGTGTGCTGTGTATCTGTGTGGGGGTAGCAATTGGCAAAACAGCTAGTATAGGAAAAACTGCAAGGAATGCGTCAAAGTATTTTAGCACTTTACCAACACAAACAACGACGACCAGAGGGGGGGCGACACACAACACAGCTGCAGGGGTAAGACAAATGTACAACTAAAGTTGAGGAAAAGTTATTACCACGCTAGGTGGGAGAGTGCGCTCCTTGTGGAGTGGTGGAGTGTGAGTCGTCTTTTGTTTGGCTTTGACTAAGCCGTTGACCTGCCGCCACCGCCACAGCTGGAAATCTGAGAATTCCGCGGGGCATAATAAACATAAGATAAAAGTCAAAAGGGACAAAAATTATATAATAAACTGTACGCCAACTGGAATTATTTGTTGTTGAGCAAATTATTGCAGCAGGGATGACACTTGAAGGCTGCTCCGGCTGCGGCTGCTCTTCAGTTTGATATGTCAAATACAGAAAGTTTGATAAAGTTATTCCCAGATACACTTCTCTAAATCAAGTCAGCTAAACTTTTAACTTTGTTAGTTAGCTTTAAATGTGATTTAAGGAAGTATGTTGAAAAACCCAATGAGGTATTCATTAGGTGTCTCTAGTATTCAGTAGCGTGTCCAGGATTTGGTCATAGGGTCTGGGCCCAAAAACCCACTGTGGTTCCGAGTCCGGTATTATTTGTTGGCTCTACGCTGAAAGAATTTTATTTCACTTCGAAGACAGGAAGTGCGGACATCTCAGCGGAGTATTTGCTCCAAATGCATAAAATATTTGATCAAATGCTGGAGTATTTGCTCAAAATGGATAAAATATTTGATCAAATGCTGGAGTATTTGCTCAAAATGCAAAAAATATTTGATCAAATATTTGATTGTAAGTTTTTCACCAAACATTTGACAAAAATTGTTGTATGACCTTGTGTTTGCCAAATAAAATTTTGAGCAAATACAGGGTGCGCCATTTGAATGTGGTCGATGTTAATATTGAATAACTTTGACAGATTTCAACCGATTGACGTCGTCGAACACATTTTGGAAAGGTTATTGCATTACAATTTTAATCATGGATCGATTTACGCCCAAAGAACGCGCGGAAATAGTGACAATGTTCATTAGATGTAATTGCCCGATTTTTGGGAGCGAATTTTAATGACTGATGAGGCCCATTTCACGCTATCTGGCACTGTAAATAAACAAAACTGTCGCATTTGGGGGAAAGAAAATCCTCATACTATCCATCAAACTCCACTGCATGATCAGAAAGTGACTGTTTGGGCCTGTGTCTGCTTCAATATTTCCATCGACCACATTCAAATGGCGCACCCTGTATTTTCTTCATGTAATGAATCACGTCGCCTGGAAACTCTCTGTTCACTTCATACCTCCCGTGATTTTTAGTATGATGATCCCACATTTGCGCCAAATATTTGCCAACATTCGTTTTTGCCAAATACAATTTTGAGCAAATATTTGCTTCATAAAATGAATCCCTCGCCTAAAAACCTCTGTGGATTCACCACTGCTAGTACTTATAGTCTTTGAGGTATAGGAATATTTGCACAGAATGCTTAAAATATTTGGCTAAATATTTGATTGTCAGCATGATGATCACATATTTGCACCAAATATTTGCCAACGTTATATTTGCACTCGTCCTTGCCAAACACAATTTTGAGCAAATATTTGCTTCATAAAGTGAATCGCTTCGCCTGAAAACCACTGTGGATTCACCTCTGCGAGTACTTATAGTCTCTGAACTGTAGAAATATTTGTACCGAATGCATAACATATTTGGCTAAATATTTGATTGTCAGAGCAAATATTTCCTTTATGTAAAGAAGTTATTTCAGGATAACACGGCAAACTTGGCCGAATTTTTGCAGGAAAAGAACAAAGAAACTTTGGTGAGTTAATAGAGCTCAATGCTTGAACGTAATCCGAGCTATTGACTGAACACTGGCTAAATGCTTCTTATAGCGATTTCTAAAGAAGAAGCTTTATACTGTGGAACACCTTTTCTTTTTCTGACTGTCCTGGATTGTGCAGAACAAGATTTCGCTTTCTCAAGTCATATTACTTTACTGACTTATCTGAGCTTTCAGAAAAGAGTCCAAGAAGCCTCTCTATGCTTATTCAGGCCGCCGGATGGACGTGAATTGAAGATCATATAGGGGATCTCCGGTATCAAGGAAGGCTGATTTAAGGTCCACCCAACGGCATCACAACGATCCAATTCCTTGGCTTAAAAGAATTGGGACGCCAAGTTCCAACTAACCTTACCTAACCTAATAAAGTAATTTTTCGGTGGCACCATCACGTCGCAAATATTTGGTCAAACATTTGTTTGGCTCATAAAGAAAGTAGTTAAAAGCAAATCGTCAATATTAAAAGCTAAATTGTCAATTTACAATCGTATAACTCAGATAGATATTTATAGCGTTCTGGAACAGTAACAAAAAATTCAAAAATTATGGGAGTACTTTAAAAAAACCATAAAGCCCCAAAAGTACAGCTGGGTATTCTTTGGTCATTCATTATTATTATTATTATTATTATAAAAGAAGGCCTTGGCTAGCAAATATTTCCTCTATAAAATGAGCATTCATAAATGATTGTGCTTACTTTTGATAGAAACAATGTGAGCTAAAGAACATTAGTGAATCTGACAATACACACAATGCTAACCTAAATTAACAAAAAAAATGTTGTATTGGAAAATCAAATTGTCCTTTTAGCATTTTCGTCAGCAATTAGCGGATAATATTGTGAATCAAACCATTCTCAGATTCCCTTGAATACAGACAAAAAATTTCATCAAAATCGGTCCAGTCGTTTAAGATATGTTCAGCGACTTACACACTCACAGAAGCATTATACACATAAAGATAAGAAACATGTTTTACGTGTTACAGGTGTTCTCATGAACGCGTTGATGAACTTCAAAACTGATTTTTGCGTGTATTAGAGGTTGTCAATACGGAGGCTTTAAGCCTATTGCAATGTGTGTATTGATTCGTGAAATATACGCATTCTTGTGAATATTGTGAAAAACATAGTAGAAAAGTAGTATTGGACATTAAGTGAAGTCGCAATGGGGTTGAAATGTAGTTTCTGTGGGGCATGAATTTATTAGAGATGCGAGATCTCTCAAGAAGTTCGTCCATAAGGCTTTTTAGAGAGTCATAAGAGTTAACAAATCCAAAAATCTTATGATTGTCTAGATAAGCTAACTAGAGAATCTTACAATGTTTATACACTTTAAGAGTATTCAAAAAGTTTGGGCATGACAACGTCTGCCGGGCTCGCTAGTAGGTTACAAATACAGCGTGTTTTTTAGAGGCTCCCAACTTTGAGTTGGCAACACTGCTTTACCTGCACATCCATTTACCAGCTGATAGTTGCTTTTTATTGAGTTTTGTTTGGCATTTCGTAATGGGTAGATTTATACCAGAGCATCGCTTGTAAATTGTTAAAAAAATGTTATCAATATAATGGTTCCGTTCGTCAAACTTTTATTACCATTTAAAATTGTGTAGCTCTAAAAAAACACCCATTATTTGCTTAACTAAAGCGTCTTTTTTAATAAGCCTTGTAGAGTTACTTGCAAATTGTTTTGCTAACTATTTTGCAACTTGCTCACAAATAAGCTCAAAATGGCTTAAAACTCAAATTTTTCTACAAAAACTAAAGTTTGCGCGGGCTCAACTAGCCTAAGAAAACTATAGATAACTTAAGAGGTGTTATTAAAAGTTTTTCCAAAAAAGCATTAAAGTATATGCAAAATTCGATTTTGAAGCTGTTATCTGCTGCTTGCTAGCTTGTTATAAAACTTTTTAACAAACATTTTACTCCAAAAAGTTTATCGCTTTTTTTTTGGGATTCTTGGGTTGGTTGGCTGGAATATGGACACACCTACAACAAGGTATAACAATAAGTCTGCGATGCTGTCTTAAAGCACCAAAGTGGCTTATCAAGTTGAGCGCATCAAATTCAGAAAATACCAAACCAAAAAAAAAGTTAAATAAATCTCAAGAATATACTTATATACCAAATCATAAAACCATGACGACGAGTAATTTACAAAAGCCAAAAACTGGCACGTTGAAATAAAGAATGACAGCAATATGCTGGAGCAGAGCTTCAGGAGTAGGGTGTTGGGTAGATCCGAATCAAGAACGTGCGCCTTTAGAACTCGTACACTCTAACCAGACAAAAAAGTTTTTTGGCTCTGGCCATATGAAAATTTTACTACATACTGACTCGACTCCAGTTGAGTCGACTCGAGCTGACTCCAAGGCTCAAGACTCAAGTCAATTTATATATTTTTCCACACAGTAAAAACAACAAAATGATTAATGATGAGCGTCTTTTGTGTGCCGCGCATTTCACTTTTCTATCTATCTGCAGCTACTTCTGGAGCGGCTCCCGCTGCCAACAACTATGCCAAAGATACTCGATGCGTTGTCTAAAACAAATCTGCTGCTGCTGCTGCCGCCGCTTGCTCCAGCTTGGCCATGTTAACGCTTCAATTGAAAATTGAAAATGTTATTTTTCAACTTGAACTTTGATTGCTTGGAGAACAGAGTGGTGGAGTGTGGAGAGCAGTGGAGGAACTACGAAGCAGCAGATTTTGTTGCCACGTTTGGATTACTGTAACGTTCCTTCGATTTTTCTGCTTTCTACTCCGTTGTAGTAATCACTTTGTCATTGCCATCATTTTTCAGCATCAATTGTTAGAATTTTTTCTTGGCACGGAACGGGGGGAATCGCACTTGAAGCCACATAGATACATACATACATCCATAGATACATATATAAATTCACTTTTCAAACGAAATGCGAGACGCAAAACCTACTTTTTTGGTCTAATGGAAGTTGAGTCAAACTCTCTGTAGGTCTTGAGCTGACTCCCCGAGTGCATCTCTAAATGAATATTTGTGGTTGGAGTGCTTCATGTCATTTGCCGAGTGCAAGTCGATTTGCTAGCGTCATGCGTTCAACATATGGAGAGATTTGAAAGAGTTTGAGTTTGTCTAGTTTTGTGCCCTGAAGTGGACTTTCTCGGAACGAGCTCGCTAAATGTTTACAAGATTTGGCGTTATATCTACTACTTATGTTTGGTATTAAATGCATGTCAAACAAATATGCCAAATTATTTGTTAGATATACATAACCCCCTATCAATCCTATTAAAACTGACTAGGTCAAGGCATGACACACATTTTGGATATCAGAAGCTCAAGATGTGGCATGTCGCATGCCGCATGTTGCCTCAACTTTTATAAATACTATAAATAATTTGAAATTTTCTGGTATATATGTTGCCTTAATAAGCTGAAAGAAGAACGAATTGGATGTAATTTTGAGTGATGTGCGCCGTATCAAAATGTCAAATTTTGTGTCAAAACTTTGCTTTCTGATGAACTTAATTACATCAGAAAATAACAAGAAAAACTTGAAACGTTTTTGGATTTTACGGGTACATTATATATTTGTAATATATAAAACTGCTAGACAGTATATAGTTGAACGAGTTCTTTGTAGATACTTATCAGGAAAAAGAGACGATCAAAATCTGGCTTTAAATTTTGTCCAAAGTAGATTTTCAGCACTGTTAATATTTTTTGTTCTTTTTTAAACAATTACCAACACTAATATTAGATCGGTTCATACTGGAACGGAGTTATTACAAACAACTCGTTAGTTGTTTCAACGTGGAATTCTAAAATCTTTTTAAATTTGAGGAGAAATATTTCAAAAGTCTAAAACCGAGTTTTTGTATTAATTATAGTATTCAATTATTCTTATCTACCTAAATATATATAAAAAAAAGTTATGTTATTTAGACCATTTATAACTCAAGAACGGCTGAACCGATTTTGATGATCTGCGGTTTGTTGGATTCGTCTCCGCCCTGGTTAACAGTGTAACTAATAAAACTTTTCAAAAATTCAGATAAATAAAAGTAAACCGCGAAATTGTCTAATTGGAGGAGTAGGCCAGATGTAGACATAAATTGAAAATCTTCATCTGAGTAACTATTATGCGTAAATTTGGTAACATTCAAGATCCATAGCAACTATAGTCTCTGAGATCCTTTTACTCATACGGGCAGAGGGACAGACAGACAGATACGGCAGTATCGAATCGACTGTTGATGCTGATCAAAAGTGCATATATATACCTTATGGGATCTGCCACGCCTCCTTCTGCCCGTTACATACTTTTGCACGAACTTTTTATACATATTATACATATTATTATATTTCTGTTTATATTCAATTTGTGACAATCGCATAGATATTTGACATGGTTTATAATTAAGGTTCCTTTTTAATTTTTTTTTTTATAATTCTGGAGGTTATCTGTAATGGTGCAGAGTATTTGAAAGTCGATCTAGACCGACTATAACCTATATGCAAGAACATTGTGAAAATAAAAAATTGTACCAGGGATACAATAGTTTAGACGATCTGAATTGAATAAACAAGACAATACGGAGCATCCTAGTATACCAAATTTATTATAATATTCAATTACTATTTTTCAATTATTATAACAAAATATATTGGTAAAATTTATGAAAAACCTACCGGTTTTGAAAAATCCCAAAAAGCATCTCTATTTTTGTCAGTTTAAAGTCTGTCATTGTAATTGAACCAAATGAACTACGACCTTGAAATCATTTTAATTTGAGAGGATTATTTTATCGATCTAAAAATCGATAAGTTACATAGAAAAAAAAAAGATATCATGCAAAAAGGGTACTAACATTTATTACCAGGGGCGGTTGCCATGCCGCCCCCTTCAAATACGAAAACTCGGTTTAAGAATTAGAACAGGGTTCTAATCAATCCTTGATAATATCATCAATTAAGTATTTTTTCTAGCAGACGTCGTTTTAAAGCCTTCTTTTACTAGCTTACCTATATATATAAAGGAACTTATGTTTTCCATGTTACGGGTGTTCTCATGAAATCGTTGATGATTTTCAAATCTGATTTTTGCGTGTGTTAGAGGTTGTCAATACGGAGGTTTTAAGCCTATTGCGATGTGTTTGTGAGTATTGATTTGTGAGATATAAGCATTTTCGTGAATATCGGTTTTTGTGTGTATATTGTCATATATAGTATACAAAAACTGGTATTGTAGTTCATCAATGTTCGAGGTCCAACATCGTTTCAATCATTGAGAACAGTGAATGGTGTATTGTGTGCAATATATCGAGAGGCATGACAAAAATTGAATTTGTTGGAAAATGATTGGCACTGGGATCAAATTTTAGCAGATGCTGCTATTACTGCTCATCCATAACAAATACGTGTTCTATTTGCGATTATTTTGGCAACATGTTTTCCATCAATTCCACCTGAATTGTGAATAAAATATCAAGATTCTTTATCAGAAGATATTTTGTTTCGAGTACGTCAAGCAAAACGCAATCCATGGATTAAGCCGGAAGTTTACAATGAAGCTTTAATTCATATTGAAGACCTATGCTTGGCGATGGTTAATAAAGCATTTGGACAATTTGGAATGCCGTCTTCTAATCGATCATTGCATGATGTATTTCAATTGGAAGAAATGCAACGAATCAAATTAATTATCAATCTAATCGTACTGCCCAGAAACGTGAAGATCGCAATGAGCGTCAAAGAATACGGTTAAGACAGACCCGTGAAGCGCGGCATTCCACTAATAATGGTGTAAGTTTCTATCGAGCTGCAAACGAATCTAAAAATCTTATATTTTTCCAGATAAGCTAACTAGAGAATCTTACGATGTTTATTCACTTTAAGAGTATTCAAAAAGTCTGGGCAGGAAAACGTCGCCGGACTCACTAGTTTATTATAAAATATGATATTTATGAGGCTCAACTGTGGGGTCTGAAACTGATACATTATTCCCCATTGTAGCAGGATGTTAAATATATCTCATTCTCTGTTATGCTATGTACTTTAATGTAGCAACTATAGGATATTAATCAGATCGAGCCTATATAAGCATGATTCAAATATTAATGGTTCAGTTTTTGCATAGTAGCTATATTAAATAGTGCACCAATTTTGATTAAACTTCACACAAATATGTGGAAAAGAAAAATATATAATAAAATAAACCAAATTAATTTTTCTTTTAATCGTAATCAAATTAATTTCAGCTTCAGGGTATACTAGATTTGTGCAATGTATGTAACGGACAGAAGGAGGCGCGGCAGACCCCAAGTCATTTATACCAAAATGCCCGCTCTAATGAAAGCCTAGATATCGGAGACTAGAAGAGCTAGAGACACCAAACTTTGCGAGCTGGTTCACATATTTCCTCAGAAGATGAAGTTTGTTGAATCATGTCAATATCTTCACCCATTCCCCCCAGTAGATTTTCGAGGTTTTTGGGCACACCGTTTTATGGTTCCACCCATGTATGTGAATAAAATTGGACAAATGCAGCAAAAGTTATAGTCAAAAATATACAAACTGCGTCAATATTTGATTCTACCTAATTATAGTTGCAAGTGACCTTCAACAACAATTTTTGGTCAGCTGATTCATGTGGCTCTAATGAACAAATCCACATCCAAATTTTATCGATGCGGATCCCCACCACCCGCAATCGATTTTCCATGTTTTCTCCCACACCCCTCAACATATCAACTTGAATCTTTAGCCCATATATTTTAAATGACTTATTTGGCGTAACTTTCGAGTTTCATCACAATCGGTAAAAATTTTCGGAACTTAAAAACCTGTAACTTATAAATATCGAATTTTCCAAAAAATAAATGAATTCTAATAGGAAAGTTTTTAGTAGGAATATGCAGAAAAAATGTTTTCGTGAGAAAAAGTATAGGGTACTTGACTTTGTTTAAATTATACTACACAATTGTGTAAAGATTAATCAAAATTGATCCACTATTTCATTTAGCTATCATCTAAAAATTAACCCAGTAGCGACATAGGTATATTCTGCACAGCCATATTAGTGCACTACTTTGCAATACCTTGTAAAATTCCTTGCAACATGATGCACAAGATGTCGCCACAAAAGTATTAGAACTAACTAGGGATAATGGGAAAGTATACTATTATACTCGCCTGCAGGGGAACTCCGACAATTATCAACACATATTACCAAATACGCATCTTTTATTGAAATCTGGTGCACTTCGCTCTAATGGGCTAAAATATATAGACAAATACGATTCAATCGCTACCCGAGATTATGCCGTTGAGATTAAGTACAACCAATGGTTTAAAAAGAGCCTCCAAATTAACTGAACTCATATATTTTTGTTCATACCAAATTCCTCCAATTTCATCTTAAAAAAAAACAGCTGAAATATTATTTCTGCAGCCAAAGTTTTACATCATATTTAAAGAAAACAATCTTCTTCAACTATTGCTCTGCTACGCTTCTCCTTTAAAAAACTATTTTATTTTATTTTTACGTCAACACGGTATGGAAAACTTTGGCAGTATAAATTACGGCATTTTAATAGGCCACAAGAGTCATGTTCATAATTCCACAAAGCAAAATCACTCGAAAAGTTAAAAAAAATAAAATAATAAAATGAATAATTACTCAAACTTACCTCGTTTGACATGCCAATTAGCAGCCTTGTTTTCCAGCTGGAATGTTTTACGTGGATACTTTCTGCTGTTGTAGTTGTTGTTGCTGTCGTCGTCCTTTCACGTAACGGCAACGCGTTGTTATAATCCAAAACCGTTTAAAGCACGGTAAAAAAAAATAGAGTTGTTGTTGTTGTTGCAGTTGTTATTGGGCGGTATGCCTATGGCTGATTGTGTTGGTCTTTCGCAGTCGCAGTCGCTGTCTCAGTCGACGTCGCTGTGGCAGTTGCATGCTTAGCATGCAACCCAAACAAATATCGTTAGGTTATTGGCCGCTGCCGTCGCTGTCGACGTCTGCGTCTACGTCGACGTCTGTCGCTCTTAGCTTGACACTTTTTAAACTATGTTTAAACTTTTTTGTGCCACAAGACAAACACTGGCGCATTTAACACACAAAAACGCTGGCTAAAACACACACACACAATTACACCTAAAGACACACACACAGATACAAATGTATCTGAAAACGCTTTACTATGCGCTAATTTTTTTCTACTTTTATTTTATTTTTTTTTTGTGACTCTTTGTTGTTGTTTTACACTTTTTGCAGTTTTGCTGTAAATCTTGGCGCGTTTGTTTTATAGAAATTCTTTTGCTCAATGGCAAATGTTTCAGGCAGCCTTAAACCCCCTTTAGCGTAGACTTTTCTCTTTTTATACGTATTTTTTGTTGTTTTTGTAGCAAGTATGCGAGTATTTGTACTTTGTGTGTAATTTTTTTTGTGGCGCTTCAGCAGCCGGTCCACCAATGCCGGTTGCCTGCCTAACTTTTGCCTGGGACCGTAGACCGTGGCTCTGACTCTGGCTAGCTCTTCGGCAGAAACAAGTCAAAATGCGCCCAAGCAGGTTGCAAGTGCTGGCCAAGTTGCAAGTAACAAGCTGCGGCAATTGTTGCAGGCAGGGCGCGGCCTGAGCCAGGGGCGGAGGGCGTGTCAGCTACGTGGAGCGCAATCTGCAATCTGTTTGTGTTTGTGGCATTAAATCAGTGAACCAAGACGCGCAGCCAGATTTGTTTATACGCGGCGTTGACGAGGCCTCGTCGCGAACTTCCTTGGCGTCGTCAAAGTCGTCGTCGTCGTCGCTGCCGTCGTCGTCGTCCGTCGCATCCGCAGCAGCTTAGTAGTAGTTTAGTATCTTTTACACTTTTTGCACACAAACAGCAATTGTTGTATGCTAATTTTTACTACAAATCAGCTAACTTGAAATTTCTCTATCGAAAACTCTTTCACTTGCGCGACAATTAGCCACGAATTTGTGCTTACAACTCAATTAGCTTGAATTTTGTGCATGTTTAAACTTGCAACATCGATCGATCATTCACAAACACATAGAAACACTTTAACACAGCTGCTCATTGCATTTTATTTTTTAAATATTATTATATATTTAAATTTTTTTAAAGTAAACCTCTGCGTACGTTTTGTTTTTTTTTTTTTATTATGATTTTTTTGTTGCTGCTGGCTTTATTGTTAATATCACAATGTCCGCGCGCCGCACATTTGCTTGCCAACGATTCGATTTCGTTTGTTTCGTGTGTTTGTCGGCGTTTACAGCTTGTGTCTTGTTTGGCTTTGAGCGCAACGTTGGCAACTTGAGTGCTGCCACAAAATGGTAATGGCACGTGTAAACAGCTGGCAAAGAAACAAACAAGAGCGAGAGCGCCACAAGAGCGCTTGTGTTTGGTACGTTTTGGTAATGCAACACTTGAGCAATTGTTGTTTGTTTGGCAGCGCACGCGACTGCTGCGTCAGCTGCGCTGCTGTAAATACACTCAACACGAAACGTTTGGCATTGAAACAACCAATTGTTGTGAGTGCGACATCAAGTGTTGAGTGATATTAATTGAGCACAAATCTCATTGCACTCCAAATCCAATTGGAGTTTTTGTTGGGTCAGGTGTTTCAAGCGCCTTTGAGCCGCATCTAATTCTGAATGATTTATAGACGGTTAGAACTCTCTAACGGGTGAAAGTACAAATTAGTGATGGGAAAGGGAAACAAATCGTCTCAAAATATGGATTTTTCGAATTAAGTTATTAATGCTTAAAATTAATATGAAATATTTTCATTGTTAAAGGTTTTCATTTAAAACAATTTCAAGCTATATTATGTTCCTTCTAAACTCAAGACCAAAAGAGAACGTCTAACAATTTGCTACCTAGTGCGTCCTTCCGAACTCTGGCGGCTGTTCCGAATTATTCGAAAACCGGATCAAGAAATTATAGACAAACTTTTGGACAACTGAAAAGCATCTGGAACTCTACACTAGTCGACGATGAAAAATCTCCAGAGATGAGACTTATATTTTATGTGAGGGCAATGTTTCAGCATTCAAAATCCGTTTTTTTTATTATCCTCTTATACCCTGTTTTTTTTCTAGGACTATTTTAGTGAAAAAGGACCTTTTTCAAAAAACGGTTTCACATATGATGTCATAAAATCTGTACTGATTCGAATATTTTCAAATTTTTTTTTTCCTGAAAAGTAAAATAGAGTACCTTTCCATAGTGTCCCAAATCATAAAAATCGGTTGTCTAAAGAAAAAACTACAGCCGAAACTGTGTGCCCGAAATGCCAAAAAACACGGCATTTTGGTGACTTTTTCTACAAAAAAAGCCATTTATTTTAGAAAAAGTCTTTGACACCTGAAAATTTTATTATTTTAAGTTATTGGTCATGATATGTAGATGCGATTTCTATATAATTTTATCTTTTTATGATTAAAGATGACCGACTTATTGCATTTTTAGTAAAATTAGAAAAAAAAAATTTTTCGGAAATTTTTTTTTTCGTCTCTTTTAACTGTATTTAACCTTTGAAAAGTGGTTCACTCTTCTATAATTAAATTTTTTTTTGAAAGTAGATGTTAGTAGCTTTCAAATAAAGCAACTTTTTGAAGAATTCGAGCTGCCCATTGAACACCACAAGCTGAATCCATCATGAAGAGTACACGAAAAATTATGATTTTTCCAAATAAATACAGTATTTTTTCTTTATAATGGTGCTTTAACAAAACACTACCACTAGTCGACGATGAAAAATCTCCAGAGATGAGACTTATATTTTATGTTAGGGCAATGTTTCAGCATTCAAAATCCGTATTTTTTATTATCCTCTTATACCCTGTTTTTTTTCTAGGACTATTTTAGTGAAAAAGGACCTTTTTCAAAAAACGGTTTCACATATGATGTCATAAAATCTGTACTGATTCGAATTTTTTTTTCTCTGAAAAGTAGAATAGAGTACCTTTCCATAATGTCCCAAATCATAAAAATCGGATGTCTAAAGAAAAAACTACAGCTGAAGAAAAAATACTGTATTTATTTGGAAAAATCATAATTTTTCGTGTACTCTTCATGATGGATTCAGCTTGTGGTGTTCAATGGGCAGCTCGAATTCTTCGAAAAGTTGCTTTATTTGAAAGCTACTAACATCTACTTTCAAAAAAAAATTTAATTATAGAAGAGTGAACCACTTTTCAAAGGTTAAATGCAGTTAAAAGAGACAAAAAAAAAAATACCAAAAAAAATTTTTTTTTTCTAATTTTACTAAAAATGCAATAAGTCGGTCATCTTTTATCATAAAAATATAAAGTTATATAGAAATCGCATCTACATATCATGACCAATAACTTAAAATAATAAAATTTTCAGGTGTCTAAGACTTTTTCTAAAAGAAATGGGTTTTTTTGTAGAAAAAGTCACCGAAATGCTGTGTTTTTTGGCATTTCGGGCTCACAGTTTCAGCTGTAGTTTTTTTTTAGACATCCGATTTTTATAATTTGGGACATTATGGAAAGGTACTCTATTCTACTTTTCAGAAAAAAAAAATTGGAAAAAAATTCGAATCAGTACAGATTTTATGACATCATATGTGAAACCGTTTTTTGAAAAAGGTCCTTTTTCACTAAAATAGTCCTAGAAAAAAAACAGGGTATAAGAGGATAATAAAAAATACGGATTTTGAATGCTGAAATATTGCCCTAACATAAAATATAAGTCTCATCTCTGGAGAAAAAAAAAGTGTGAAATTTGTCGACTAGTGCTATCAAGCGGCACCAAACTAAGAATTCATAAATTAGTGATGGGAAAGGGAAACAAATCATCTCAGAAAAGAGTTTCTTTGAATTAAAATATTAATGTTTAAAATTTTAAAATTAATTTTAAATATTTTGAGCTTTCACACATTGTAATTAAAATAATTTATGTTCCTTCTAAGCTCAACACCAATAGCGGACGTCGAACCTTTTGCTGCATAGGGTGTATCATCGCCTGTGCCGAAGAGATCAAGCAATCGTAGGAAATTTTTGGACGACTCCAAAACATCTGCAACTTTAACTCCTTAACTCTAAAGTCGTATCTCAGTATTATCACGATAAATATAACGAAGAAAAAATGGAACTGGATAGGCCTAGGAAGCGCCCCTCAAAACATCACAAGGCAGACTATCGAATGGAATCCTCAAGGATCACGTCGATTGGAGAAGGAAATTTAAACGATTTAGTTTACATTCAAGAATTTTTTTACAGCTCTACGCTTCGCTTTAAAGTAAAAGGAATAAATATATATATTTGGTAATTCAGTGTGAGCTTAAAACAGGTAACCCTCCTAGAACGCGGGTGTCTATAACGTCTGCAATTCTTCTTTGAATTTTGACTTGCAGTCTGTTTAGGTAGTAAATAAAAATTTATTTTTTAAAAATATTTAGTTTCTTTTTTTGTAATTCTAAAAATCTTTATCGATTGTTGTCGAATTCCATAAATTCCAGAAATAAAATTCAATTATGCTCTGTAAAACTTCACATATTAACCTGAAAAACAATAGATTAAAATAAGAATTGAAATTCTTTTGTCTTCAATTAGTTTTTGTTTTATAAATTCGTGAAATTTTTTTAACGGGTGTATATTCAATAGATGTGGTATTTTGAGACCGGAAGATTTGGAATGTAAAACTTAAAATTTTTGAATCCTTTTAGATTGTTGGCATTGTTAATTATCTTTATCAAAATATTTTGATTCTTTTGCAATTTAAAAAATCGTTTTCTTTTTTGAGCTCGTGAAATCTTTCAAACTAGCCTATACAGCTCAAATAAAGAAAAATAAGAAATTTTACAAATTTAAAAATAAATATTTTTGAATCTTTACCAATTTTTTACGAATCCAGGAGATGGTATTAAATAGCTTTAGGACTAGCATAAAGACAAAATCCAAATTAAGACAACTAGAAAGTTTTTTAGAATATAAAAGTTACAATTCTTTAATCTTTATAGTTTGTTGGTGCATCCTAGGGAGAGAAATCGATTAAGTCTTTAGGGTGCCTAGTTTAACGTAAACAACTAAGAACATTTTTGGAACTAAAAAATTAAAATTGTAAACCAAACTTTTCGAAATTTGAAATCTTTTGAACTAGTTTATTCAACAGCTCAAATAAGGACAACTAGGAAATTTTTAATAATATTTAAGTAAATATTTTTTAATTTTTATCGATCTTTGGCGAATCCAAGAAAGAGTATTATATTAGTTTTTGGACTAGGAACTAGGAAGTTTTTGGAATATAATAGTTGATATTCTATAATTTTTAGATTGTTCCAGCATCCCAGATAGAGAATTCTATTAAGATTTGTCTTATGAGTTCATGGAAGCCTGGTTTAAAGTAAAGAAATAAGAAACTTTTTAAAATTTTTAATGCCTTACAATGCATTAGCCTTGTGATTTTATAAACCAAATTTTTCGGCTTGTTTGGCTTTTAAGAATAAATAACTATCTCAGAAATGTTTTCAAAAGAACAAAATTTTTATTTGATTCAAAAGTAACTAACTAGCTCGAGATGATTTTAAAAAGTTAAGAGATTATTAGCTCCATTCGCATTTATGAAGAAGAACTTTCCTGGCTCTTTTTACAACGCTACTCCTACAACGCGATTTTTACGAACTGGGCAATTATCACAATGCATTTTTGTTGCTAGTTTGCATGTTAAATTTTTATACCTTAATTTAAAAATACAAATTTTGGACCGACTTCAAAATCAAGAGAGGATAATGGATATTGCTATTATATATTTGACTTAAATGGGTCAACAATAAGAACTATTAAAAAAAATGGCGAACGTAAAGTCGGGCGCGGACGACTTTGGGATACCCTGTACCACGAGCTTGCAATAAAATCCGTTTCCTTCACAAAAAACCAAAAACAGAAGAATTTTAAAGCAAAAATTTTTTTTTTGACCTATCGTTCCTATGGGAGTCAACCGATTTAAATAAAATTTGACACAGTGCTTAAATACCTTAAAAAAGATATGAATGCCAAATTTATTTCAAATATCTTTACAAACAAACAAAACACATAGAATTTTGTATAAAAAACGTGTTTTTGGACCGATTGGTCCTATGGGAGCTATATGAACTAGTCAAACGATTTGGATTAAATTTAGTACAGTGCTTAGGAACTATAAAATACTCACGAATGTCAAATTTGGTCCCAATATCTTAACAAACAAACGAAACACAACAAATTTTGTTAAAAAATCGATTTTTTGGAAGATCGGACCTATGGGAGCTATATGATATAGTCAACCGATTTTGTTCAAATTTGGCACATTGCTTAAGTGGTCTAAAAAATTTCCAAACTCCAAATCTGGTTACGATATCTTTATTAAAAAACAAAATACAGCGAATTTTCATTTAAAAAAGTTATTTTGGCCGATCGGTCCTATGGGAGCTATATGATAAAGTCAAATTGATGAAATTTGGTACAGTGCTTGGAAACCATAAAATACCAAATTTGGTTACGATATCTTCATGAACAAACGAGTTATCCATCTAAAACCTTTTTTTTTGTCGAGGTCGTCTGAAACACCCATATGGGAGCTATATAATTTAACCCGATATCAAAAAAATAAAATAAACTTGTCTCCTATGGAATAATATGGGATCTAATGTGAAAGTTTGGTTACTCTAGCTCTTACCATCTCTGAGATCTAGGCGTTCAAACGGACAGACCGACGGACAGACGGACATGGGTATATCAACTTCTCTATTCACCCTGATCATATTTTAGGTAACTTTGGGGTGTCTCCGACGTCTCCTTCTATATGTTACATACATTTTCGGCTTGAACAAACTTAATATACCCTTTGTACCATACTGTACAGGGTATAAAAACCAAGGAAAATCTGGATCCTCTGCAGTCAGGAAAATAACTGCTCGTTCTAGACCAAAGATAATGGAGAAAATGGAACAATCGCTTACGGTGTAGATAGAAGATATGACCGTAAGATGGCAATGTAATTAAGCATGAAGCACTAAAAATATTTAATTATTTAAAGGAAATAAGACAATCGTCAATGGATGAAGACAACTATCAAATTGTAGCTAGTAAAACTAGTCTTTCCGATGTAGAAAATAAAACCTTTTTACTAAAAAGTATCAAGAAGGTTTTAAATATGGCAAAGCAGTTGGAAGAATACATTTTGGAGTACGATCCCTAAAGGGATAAATCAGAAATATTAAAACGAAATCTTCAAAACAGCCGAACTCTCTATCAAGAAATTTACAAAGATTTACGAAATAAGAGCAAACAAACTTCATTAGAAGATTTTTTCAAATCAATAATTGATGAAAGAATGCCCGAACCTGATAGTGGATCAAGCTCAGGTTTGGAACTAGTACGACCAAAACGTTCGAGACAAATAATACTAAGTGATAAGGAGTACTAGGAAGTTATGGTTCTATTTTTGCTTTAATTTATTAATTTAAGTTACTTCAACCTGAATATGTTACGTAAAATTGAATTTTTATTTTGATTTTGTTTAAAAGAAGTCTTATCAATCGAATTTTATTATTATCCAATTTTTTATTAAAAAATTTTTTAATTTGGAAACAAATTCTGATTTTTGTATCTAGTTCATACCTTCTACAAAACGATTTCTTACAACGCGGCATTTTTTGGGAACCTATTCTCCGCGTTGTAGGAGGGTTACCTATATACAAAAGATTTCCAACATCTTGCTTATCATTTCCAGCGGTTTCAAAAAGTGTGACCATGATAAATAACTTTAAAACGAAAATACTAACTCCGGGCTGTCGAATTCGCAGGCGGCCCATCTCCCTTTCGATGTCCTTTCGTTAAGTTGACCAAAAAATTGCGGAAAATTGCATTGAGTCGCTCTCTGAAGCTCTGAAGCACCTGGTAGACAGTTGAATGAGCATGCCAAATTGAAATAAATATTCATACGAAAGCAATGCCGTTAAGACCCCATCAGACGATGGCGGCGCACAAAAAAATAAGAGCAGCTGTCATAGTGGAGCTCAGGAGGGGTCAGCCGGGGCTGCTCGCTGTGGCAGTAGCATGAAACACAATGTGCGGAAAATTGTTGCCACACTTAATCCTTTTAGGTCGTTGGCTTTAAATTATCAGGACAAAGGACGCGGCATTAAGCGCAAAGGCAGACAGCGTAGAGCACAGAATGTGCCCGGCGGAGCCAACGACGACAATCCACACACAGTTCACTTGGTAAAATGTAAATACAGTTCGCGTTGACCGTAGCAAATAGGCGAATTCCCCTCCCGGAATCAGCACCGACCAACCTGGCCATGGCCCTGACACACAGGCCAGCCATGTAGCCGAGCCGAGATCCATGGTTGCTGCAGTTTGCTGCTGCCTGGACAACTGCGGGTGGCCGCTGAGTGTCTGAGGTTGGACCGCATGGGAGAGCTGACGCAGTGGGAGTAGTAAGTAGCTTTTGCACTCTGGCACACCTGTTTTATTATGCGAATTTCGCCGGCTGTCGGGTTTGGGAGCATATTTTATGCGCAGAAAGGGCGTCGTTAGTTTTATTTTGTGCACCGCTAAAGAAGCTTAGTTAAATCCCAAAATATACCTCCCCCACCAGATAAATAGTTTGAAGTAAAAACAAGTATTATAAAGTATTTAGTGTAAGTAGACTAGGATTAAAGAATCTGTTGGCGGTCTAACAGAAATAGACTTGTTTTAAAAAGTTAAAAACTTGAAAAGTTAATTAAGGAATACACGTGCAAGAGATCTGAACTGAATTATTTAAAACGTAGGATTTGGGAAACAAGTCAGTAACTTTTTAATAGAGTCTTCTAAGTTAATAAAATGACTATTACTTGACGTACCGAATATAAGAGAAATCTTAGAAGCCCAACTTTTGGAATATTCTTGTCAAAAGTTCATAAGTTAATGGGATGTACCCTAGAAAGAAATATTTTTGATAAACTAAGCAAAAAGTTAGTAATAGTTTTAAGTTGAGCTCTATTTAGGAGAGGATTTCTAAATCGTTCTACTCAAGATTTTTTTAAAGTTTAAAATTAGAGTTACTTGACGTTTCAAAATAAAATAAATTTTGGAACCTCAAATTTTCCAACATCCTCTTAGCAGTTTTCAAAAGTGCTCACGTTTATGGAAATGTACCCTAGGAAAAAATAAAAAAAGTTGATAATAACTTTAGCTGCAAGCTCTATTTAAGTTAGAGGATTTCAAAACGTTCTACTCAAAATTTGAATATTCTACCTCTGAAGACCTAATTCTAAAATCTCATGCTAAAATCTTTCACTTAAAAACACTTTTTGTGCGATTTTTTTTTGTATTTTAGATATAAGTAAAAGACCGTGGAAATATGTTACTTGTAAGATAAGTAGTTTTGAGCCTAATATAACTATTAACGGTTCCAATATCTTCATAATTAAACACCTAGATCGAAAATTTCTGTTTCTTTAAAACATATAAACTGTAGCCCAATATGACAAAAGCAAAATAAACTTTTTTCCCGTGAGATAATAAGGCTTATAATCTGAAATTTTTGTTGCTCTAGCTCTTAACAGCTTTAAGATCTAGGCTTCCAGATGCACCGTCGGACGGACAGATGGACAGCAAGACCAATATGTCTAGATCAATTTATTTTGTTCTCCTGACCATATAGGCAATATCTTTGGGGGTAACATAGCGTAAATCTAACCCTTGGAGCAGGGTATAAATATTGTGGGATTGGTAACGATGTTTTTTTTTGAGGGTAAGAAATACCGGGTTCCAAGTTTTATATCGAAACTTGAAGGATTAGTGTATAAAACAACATTTAGTTTCTCTTGCGTCTTTACGGCATTATTAGATAATATATAAGACAGAAAGGCGTCTGAAATTAACATGGCTTAAAAAATTTCTTACTTCTTTGTTATACTCCGTACTTTAAGGCAAGAAGAATTCATTGTGTGCAAAATAAGAGAGACGGGACAGAGACCCTCGAATATGTTCTGCAGGGCAATAGATATTGATGAAGTCCGAACGTCTGTATGAACATCTTAATTTTGAAAAAAGCTAGACTAGAGAGAGAGATTAGATTAGATTAGAGATTAGAGATTATTTTTTTCTTCTAATATATTCCCTTCCGCCTTTAAAAGATGGAAATCCCTTGAATATGATTCGTAGGATAACTAACTGTATAAAGATATAAATGTACATAAACATATTAAACTTTAAGATTAGAAGAGCTACGATAAGCACACAGTAGGTTTTTTTTTGTAATCTAACATGTCATTTTCTTCCAAAAGAAGGATCTTCCTTGAATATGATACGTAGGACTAAAGTTATTGATATAAATATGTACGACTATCCGCATAAACACCTGAATCTTGAAGATTATAAGAGCTAAGATAGGATTTTTTGTGTGTCCCGGGAGACTAAGTTTGATTACTTCATCTGCCACGTCTTCTTCCAACGTCAACAATTTTCTTGTATATGTAAAGTGCGAAATATTAAAAAAATACGTAGATTAACTTCATTATAATCGAACTATATATCTGAGTAGTGGGTATGAGTATTTGAATAGTCTTAAAGTGTATAAACATCGTAGTTAGCTTATCTAGACAATCATAAGATTTTTGGATAAGTTGACTTCCATGACTCTCTAAAAAGCCGTATGGACGAATTTAATTATTCTTAAGAGAGCTCGCATCTCTAATAAATTCATGCCCCACAGAAACATTTCAGCTCGTTTGCGTCTAAGCTTCTGTGTGCACTTAATGTCCAATACCGATGTTGAACAATTTTCTACTATGCTATATTCACGATATTCACAAAAATGCGTATATCTCACGAACCAATACATACAATCACATCGCAATAGGCTTAAAACCTCCGTATTGACAACTTCTAACACACGCAAAAATCATATTTGAAATTCTTTAACGCGTTCATGAGAACACCGGTAACACGTAAACCATTAACATTAGTTAATCTGACAATGTTCAAAATGTCACACAAAAAAAAGAAATAAAAAAAAATATTTAGAAAAATTAAAAAAAAATGTTAGGGTTGGCAACCCCCTCCTTACAAATTACTCAAAACTTTTTGTGCTATAAACTCTTCTACACACTATAACAAAATAAAAAAATTAGGCAAATTCGTCCAGCCGTTTCAGAGTTATGCGATCATAAACTTACAGCATTTCATTTTTAGATAGTCGAAATATAGAGTTTTAGATTTCAAAAACCGAATCGCTTTGGTCTCAAAAGCATACATAAGATTAGTTGAGATGATATGTAGATTGTTGGTATTAAGTCTTAAAGCTATCTCGAAAGAACGGTTCGATACACAGTCGAGATAAATTTTTGGGAACCCAAGAAGACGATTTTGCTGGTTCTACCAGAGTGGTACACGTCAGAAAAAATATTTACTCATCGAAGAACTTAACGTACATATGATAATATTGGGAATTTTCCACTGCCAGAGCAATATATAGAAGCCGCATCTAGATCGAGGAAATTGTACATACTGACAAAAGTTTTCGTTCACTTGAAACTGTTGTACATCAAAATTAATAGTCCAGACTGATAACTCTGACAGTCTGTGTTAGAAAAACTTGAAGGGTAAGTTTAGAATGGGAATAAGCTATAATAAGCTCGGGTTCAACCACCTGAATCTCTTCAGGTAAAGCCGGTAATTATTCAACCACACTGTTAGATATTATCAACAGAAAATTGGCCTATCGGACTCTTCCGGATTAGTCCCTTCCATCTCAGGTCAACACCAAAAAGACCTACTGCTATTCATGAGGAAAGCGAAAAGTCTTTTGTTTTCATCTAAGGGTATGGTATAAAAGACCTTTTGGTCGCAGTGCCCCACCTCTCTGGGAGGTACCCTTTAAGGAAAAAAAAATAGCTCTAGTCTAGGCTGTAGACAGAAATCCGCGGATGGGAAAATGTACCGGCCCCTTCAATACACCTTTAAGTAGGCTCCCGAGAGTACGACTTTACCCGGGCTCGGGTAAAGTTTACTCGGTACTATCCAGTTTTTCATAAGTTGCTCAGTAGCTTTATATATAAATAAGAACACTAGAATTTCATTTCGAGGTATAAGTTCTCCGATATCAACTTAAAGGGCGTTAAAACGAGTCTCGATAGAGATGCTAAGTTCACATAGTTCTCATGGAGCCTAATAGCATGATATGTTCAATAGTAAAAGCAAATCCGATGTAACTAAGATAAAAGCTGTCAGGGAACTTGTCTATTAGTGATATTTTTCTTTGTTTTACCATCATCAATAGCAAATCTGCACTTAGTAAAATGTTAATTCCCATGAAACCACCCACTCAGTCACTTATCAAACAAAGTTAAGTGTAAACATTTCATTAGCCTCAAATAACATAAAAATCATCATCAGCGCCAAATCCTTTCAAGCAACCAACAAACAACTCATGTGAACACACACACACAACTCCAGACTACTCACTCACTCGCTCACTCACTTACCCGTCAATCCGGCGCATTCGATGGGACCAGCAACTGGAACAGAGTCATAGACAAGTTCAATGCCATTGATGGCACACACGGTATGGAGAGGTTCCACAGCCAAGCTCCTCACTATTTGCGCTGACTCGGCGCTGATGTAATGCTGCTCTGCACAGACTGAATGATTTATGAGAAATTGTGCTGGGAGTCCAGAGAGGAGCACGCTCTGTGAAGGTGGAGCGCCGTCCGAACGCGACAAGCAATTGACATTTGATGGATGCGTAACTCGTGCATTCAAATGCAAGACGCAGCCTTAGATTGGGACAGAGCGGCATCCAGTGACCAAACAAGCTAATTTTGACAGCAACTGACCAGGCGAGCATGTGCGTCTGATGAACGATGTGCAGCGCACACAGTTTGTCTCAGGCCTACACTAATTGTTATTGATAAACGCGAGTTGAATTTGCTGGCGAGGATTGAGTAAGGGCACATGGCTAGCGTAGCCGCTCCAGTTATGTCTCTTTTTAATATAATTGGCAAGTTTCCAGACAAGCAGTTAAATTAATTAGTCAATTAATAGCAATGAATTTGTGGAGCACTTGAATTGGTCATAGCTTAGGCAACTCTGACGCTGACTCCAACTCCGACTCCAACTCCGGCTGTGCGCTAATCAGATACGTGAGGCAGCTTCTACACAAGACCTTTAACTTGAATTATGTTTTGGTGCACTCATTGTCAGTGAAAATGCTGGGCCACAACTGCAATGAAATCTATAGCCAGAAGTTGGCTTTTCCTGAAAATCACAGCTTCCATGGGCAGCAGGGTGACTTGTTGCGCTGCTGCCGCTGGCTATAAAGATTGGATATACCGACAGGGTCTTGGCTAGCTGGCTGGCTGGCTGGCTAACTGCAAACAAACTTCTCTATTATTGATTTATACCTTTCAACGATTCTCTGTATTTATCATGAGTGCAAGGCACATTTATCATTAATAATGCGCAGTGCTCGCTGCCACCATGAGGCAACTGCTGGAGCTGGAGCTAGAGCTCCAAACTCCAAGTTGCAACTTGCAGCATCAACACATCCCCATCAACGGTAGACGCAAAGTGGTAGCCAAACGAGCAGCGGCAGCCTGAAGCGTATTCCGCGTCTAGGCTATGGCACAATCCCAGGCAGCTGCTCAACTCTCTTCGCGCTTTGGCAATGGCACTGGGCACTGGGCACCCCCGTTGTGCAGCAACTATGCTGGCTGGTGGACTGCCTGGTAGACTATTCTGATCCCCGCGATCATTTTGCTTACATCATTTCTATGCTGTATTTATTGCCTGGCATTCTGCGGCAGCGCAATGATCATCATCACGGACATTGTCTACCCGCGCTCCTGCATTTCCGTTTCAACTACGTCCTCCGTCGGGAACTTCTTCTTTGTATGCGTGTATGTGTATGTGAATTGAATGCAAAAGTTCAGTTCAGCCCAGCAACGGCGGCAAAATCCATTTTAGGAAGGTGATCTGTGGGATTGTGCTAATGTCAAATCAAGCTGTGCCCCCTTGTTATTTAGTCAGCGTCAGCTACAGGCCCCCAAAAGGAGCAAGCAGCCCTGAACATGACTTGGCTAGCTGGCTAGCTGTGTGTTGAGCTCCGCTTGCTCCTGCTCCACTGGTGTTGCCTGCTGCCACTGCTGCTGTGGTGGCGGCGGCGGCCAGCACTAAACTCCATGTTGATTTTATTGTAAATTGCATTAAAAGATTGGATATAAAGAATTTTATTTATCACCTAAGTTGTTAGAGAAAACGCTGTTGGAGACAAAAGTTCTGTCGGTTTCTGTGCTTCTAGTTGCAGCTCATTGTTGTCCACGTTGTCCAAGGTCCTTTGTGGCAATTCGTTTCTAGCTTTTTATATCCAAGGTGTCGGATGCATGCGCTTTTTTGTTTCTTTGCATGATTGCACCTTTTTATTGTATTTGTTGTATTTGTTGCATCTTGACATTGTTGTAGTTGTCGCTTTGTTGTTGTTGCTGTTGCTGTCTTTTGGTATTGGAATTGATCTTTGCCAAATTTGTAAACGTTCTTTAATGGAATGCGAACACTTGCTCACATCAACTACAAGTAAGGGTTTCTTCTTTAAGTTGCTTCTTTGGACTTGCAGCCGAGATTCAGTGGACTATGACCAACTGATCTTTGCTGAATTAGTTTTTTTTCTTACAGGCTTGCCAGTGTCAAACTATAAGAATTATAGTCCAGTACTTTGGGCAAACCTTGAAATGTGTACTGAACCATAAAAGATTGCTAAACTTGTAAAATCTCAAGTAAATCGATAAGTAATTTGAAAGATCGAAGTACCTGTTACCGGTCTCTGCGAGCTTCGACGCCAATCCCAAAGCATGACAAATTTAAGTCGATTACATAAAAAAAAAATATTTTTTCTTTACAAACTTCGATCAGCCATTTCCTCTACTTGGAAGCAAAATTTTCTAAAGTTCTTAGTGTAGACTTACATTGCAACTCCAATCAAATCTAAATCAGTTAGTCAGTCAGATCAAACAGATTCCAAAACATCGCTCCTAGTAACTATGATAAATTTTAGAATATATAGAATTTTTACTTATATGGTTTTGGATCACGTTATATTAACGGATGGAAATTTGAAAATAATGATTTGTTAGTGACTAGACCCGTGTCTATTTCCATGGGGAATATAGTGTTACAGATTTGAATAAAGGAAGGGTAACCTCGGGCAACATTCTGTCCGTTCAACCTAAGAAGTGTGGTTCCTATATCTCTTAACATCTGTATGATCTAGGCGTTCAGATAGATGGATATGGGAACATAGACTTCTCTAGACATTCTGATCATACTTAAGGTAATTTTGAGGGATCTCCGATGTTTATTTCCGTATATTACATAAGTTTTAAACCTTTGTATTATAAGATAGAGGTTAGTAACTATGTCATTCATACAATAAGAACTTAGTACTATCTATAGCTTTTGTTCAGGCTATGGAAATGACGTAATGTTCGTAGACTTTGAGAAGGCCTTTGATCGAGTTAAGCGCGAATGGATCTGCAAATCCTAAGATAGGAGAGGGATTCCCCCGAAGATTGAAGCAGTTATAAAGGAGTCCTATCATGCTTTGTTCTACATAATAGACAGCTTTCTGACTCTTTCGAAGTGCTACAGGGAGTAAGGCAATGGGATATTCTGTCGCCAATCCTGTTTTTACTGGCGATAGACGATGTACAGACTGCCACCGTAGGTACAACTGAGAAACATGGTATCCAATGGAGACCTTTTGAGAGGCTAAGCCACTTGGATTATGCTGACGATATCTGTTTCCTGGCAAGTACCAACTAAGGGATGAACGAGATGTGTGAATCACTGCAAGTGAATGGAGAGCTGGCTGGTCTTAGGATCAATTGCAACAAAACCAAAATAATGCAGAATGGCCGCTCAGCACATCAGCCCATTATTCTGAGACAGACGACCATTAAGGAGGTCAAACAGTTTAACTATCTAGGAAGTTTTGTATCGTCAGACAGAGAAACGAATCTGGATATTAACAGCAGAATAAGTAAAGCCCGCAGCGCCTTTGAAATGTTGTCTTCAGTAAGGAACTCTAGTCAAATTTCCCTACGCACCAAGTTAAGGCTCTTCGAATCCAATGTCAAATCTGTACTGCTGTATGGCAGTGAAATTTGGAAAGTCTCTACCTTTATCACTAGAAGATTACAGGCATTTGTAAACCGCTGCCTTCGATACATTCTTAAGATCCGATGACCGCAAATTATATCGAATCAAGAATTGTGACGCATAACGAGTCAAAAGCTTTTCAATGTCGAAATTAGACAGCGGAAGTGGCGCTGGATTGGCCGCACCTTGAGGAGACCAAACGACATAATCGTGAAGCAGTCCTTCGAATGGAATCCTCAAGGTATACGGCGAGTTGGTAGACCAAGAACTACTTGGAAATCAACAGTATTGGCCGAAGCAGCAACACAGCGTAAAACGTGGCCACAGCTGAAGTATCTGGCCGCAGATCGGGAAGGATGGATGAAGTCTGTCGCCGCCCTATGCCCCACCCGGGGGTTGAAGGACTTGAAGATGGAAATGGCATGATAAGGCCTCTACCTCTAAGAAAGTATGGGTCTTAAATGAATTTTGAATCGTCCCTTCTTTAAAAATAGGATTTAATCAAAATATTCAATCATCGATTTAGACTTTTCATTAACAAGGCCAAAAAGCGTTTTTTTTCTCTAGCCATTTGTGTATGCAGGGCTGGAGCTCACTGTTTTATATACGACAGTACTTCTCATAAACGAATGTTTCTCTAAAATTATAAGTGTGACGTAAGAAATCAGTTTTTTTGAACACTATTCTGTTCGTAGGCTTTCGTCGTAGTAGAGTTGTGGAAGCTTATCAAAATATGTTAAATAAATTAATATTGTTTAAATCAGCAATCTTTTATACAGGTTGGTTAGGACGGCTGTTGGGACTTAGCATCCCAACTCACTTAGGCCAAGAATAGGCCCGTTGTGATATCGATAATACGACTAAGCGATAAGGATACAAAATAAACAGGGAAAAAAAGGGAATTTTTTTTTTTCCTAAAAAGGGTATCTCACAGAGATGTGGGGCACTGCGACCAAAAGGTCTTTTGTACCATACCCTTAGGTTAAAACAAAAGACTTTCCGCTTTCCTCATGAATAGCAGTAGTTCTTTTGTTGGTATTGACCTGAGGTGAAAGGGACTAATCCGTTCCTTTCCCATGTGACAGGTTCTGTCGCATACCAGCGCTGGGCAGTCACAGAGAATATGCCTCGTGGTTTCATCGTCTTCTAGAAAGAGCCTGCACTCTGAAGAGTCCGATAGGTCAATTTTCTGTAGATGATATCTAACAGTGTAGTGACCAGATAGGTAAGCTACCAGGAACTTTAGGTCCGCTCTGCCAAGACCTTTTGTCTTGTATGCATCCAGAGGTTTGACAAGCACTTTTGCTTCACGAAGCCCCGGAAGGGAGAAACAGTATCTCCTATGTTCTCCTGCGGCCCATTTGTTTATCATGGTTTTGATCGTGGACCAACCAATACCACAAAACGGCGCCGGAGATGTAGTCAGGGTGGAGGCACCCTGTCGTGCTAGATCGTCAGCGATCGAGTTACCATCCACTCCCGAGTGTCCAGGCACCCGGTAGGTTATGAATTCCTTTCATGGCATCTAAAATTCTTACCCGATTTTAAAAATCTTAAGCTCGAAAGAGTCTATGTATCTATATCTATAAATCTCTTCACAAGATATTAACGAATAACAGAAAAGAGAGCCCAGGAACATGTTTTTCGGAAAAATCTCGAAAACGGAGTTTAAGAAAAAAGGTTGACAGATTCCTGTTTCTTGACCCAAAATAACCCTAAAACTTTTTACGATTGTTCTAGCTAGTGTTATTTTTGTGTTACGAAATACTTCAATTATTAAAGTTAAAGTTCGATACAAGAGCATAACAGCTGCTTTTAAAGTGTTGAAAAATATGTATATATATATATATATATTTTCATATTCCTTCAATTTTTTATGTTTCATTTACATTATCCCATAAGCCTTTTGAATTAAGCCCCCAAAACTAATCAAACACACAGACACACACTCATCCACACATCCCCACACATGCCCACTATTCAGGCACATGGCTATATTGGACCACTTATATAACACTAGAAAATGTTTTGACAACTGTGGCCGGCCTCGAGCATCGTTCAGAAATTACCTTAAGTAGTTTGGCAAGCCAAAATATAAGGCTCCGAATGCCTTTTGAGAAAGCGAGTTTCGCAGACAAATAAATCAAGGCACCTATGCTTAGCTCAAAGAGCGCGAGCTCCATTGTGTGTCCTGTGTCTGGGTGCCGACGTCGCCGCGCCGGAACAGCGCTGCTGCCCGTTTATATACCTATACCCGAACCTATACATACTAGTATCTTAAAATGGCAAAGCATGTGGAGATTGCGAGCATTTGTTGTTGCGATTGTTGTTGTTGTGGCTGTTGTTGTTTGGAAAACACGCGCACACACAAAGTTTGTACAATGCAATTGTTAACAAGCAAAAATATGCGAATAAAGCTAAGCAAAGACCGACCAAGAAGACGAACAACATCAAAGGGCAGTGCCACCAGAGCCACAGCCGTAGTCCCAAGTCCCAAGTTGCCAGTTTTAACCAAAAAGCAATGCCAAGGCCCCAGCGAAAGCCTTTTAAATCTAGGCAAAGAGGCAAAAGTGGAACTTAAAGATGCGCAGAGGAAGAGGTCAGCAGTTGCTACCCAATAACGCCTGGAGGGGGCGCAAGGGGCGTGTTGTGCCTGGCCAGCAGCGCATTAAATCTTTGCCAGTTTTGGGTGCGCGCAATGCAAACAGTGGAACATGACAAAGGATGTGCAGGCACCAAAGGACAGATTGGACGGAGCGTATAGACGACAACGACGACAACAACAAACAGACGGACAAAGCGACAGAGAGACAGAAAGTGAGAAAGACGCGGGGACAGACATCAAGCGTAAACGTGTAGACGAAGGTGTTTAACAAACAGCAAAACAAACAATTGTAAAACGCGCGAGCAACAACAACAATTTGTGAATCCTTCAAAGCAGTGAGCGACAGTGGAATGCCCTGCAGACACTTTTTCCAATGCTTTAATACATTGGAAAAGTCAACACTTTATTTTCATTCAGGCTCACTCATTCTTTGACCAGCACAAGTCTTCACCGATCGAACATTCTTCTCTTATCCATCTCTCCTCGTGATTCCTGTTATCCCCAGTGGGACATAGGGCCTCAGTGTAAAGGCGGTTTTAGAGAAGCTTAGATAGCTATCCCTACTCTCACCTCCCATATCTTCACCGATTGACATTCTTCTCTAATCCATCTCTCCTCTTAATTCCTGTTATCCCCAGTGAGACATAGGGCCTCAGTGTAAAGGGGGTTTTATAGAAGCTTAGATAGCTATCCCTACTCTCACCTCCCATATCTTCACCGATTGACATTCTTCTCTTATCCATCTCTCCTCTTAATTCCTGTTATCCGCAGTGGGACATAGGGCCTCAGTGTAAAGGGGGTTTTAGAGAAGCTTAGATAGCTATCCCTACTCTCACCTCCCAGTGGTACATCCTGGTAACCTGATCAGCCGCACTGAAGATGGGGTAAGTAACCCGCATGGGAGGTACGTTCAGGGCTAATGAGGGCGAAAGCTTTGGGAGGTCTACTTCGCCATATATGATTTAAAGGTCCCCCGAAGTTTTGCAAGGCCTGTCTCGGAGCGAGCGGTTGCAAAAGGCGATTATCTGGATATCTATTAGGGGGAGCTTACCAGATCTTCTTTAGGCTTGTAACCTTTAGAAGTTATTCACTTGAATTATTTGCAAATTTAAATTTTTAACAAGAGAACCCGTATGAAAACAGTCTCCAAGTGGAAATTTCCCCTGCTTCGGCAGTATGTACATAGGATTTAGAGGTGCAAAATTCATGTTCAAATAGAAATAGAAATGATTCCACAATTGAAACCTCACTTATCCATACCAAAGAACAAACATGCCTCAATGTTGATAAATATTATGGTTACCAAGATCTTAAGCTGCTGCATTTTATAAATCTATAAAACTCTTGTTCCCATACTTACAGGGTATAACTACAACCAGAGCGACAACTCCAACGACAGACAGACAATGGCAACAACGACTTGCTGATGGGCGTGGCTATTGCACGCCCCAAAAAAGCCAATATCCAAAATGCAAGCCTGAGAGCGCCAAGAGCAGGCAACGGGAGTGACCCAATGCACGCGTTGTTTGCGGGCGGGTGTCATTCACAAGGGGATTGGCAGAAGCGTAGCGGGGGGGTGCGGGCACCTCAAGGGGTTCTGGCAGCGGTCAAGCAAACATTTTGGCTGCTGCACTTTATCAGCGATAAAGAATCTGAGACAAGGCACAAATAACCCACAAAAATAAATAAGCAGCACTACAAAGCTCAAAAATAAGAAGAGGAAGAGGCAGAGGCAGCAAAGGAAGCTCAAGCAGTGTAAGAGACAGACGGAAGGAGAAGAAAGGAAGCGACGCGTCGTTCCAGGTTTTGGGCAATGCTTGTGCATTTTTATGCGGAAATCCAAATTGAAATTCAATGCGAAACAAAAGTAACGCTCGCTGCTGCTGCTGCTGCCCAACTCACTGCCAACTCTACAGAAGGTTCGGAGGATTAAATTGGCTTTCGGAAATAAATAAAAATTCACGCTCTCTGTGTGTTTATGTGTGTGTATGCGTTTATATAGGTGTGTTCCCTATGTTCATGCGTTAACGGTGAGAAACAAATGGCTGAGTTGATCATATGTTTGTGGGTCAAAATATGAGAAACGGGCTCGAGTCTATAATTGGGACACTTCTTAGTTATTCATAGAGTTACATAGGTCAACATGGCTTAGTTGTTGCAAAGCTCAAAGGTCATTGTCGAAATAATTTTTTGCGTAGAGTCCGAATCTGGGGTCTCTATAGTTGTATCATTTAGCACTACTCTTACCCTTTTATTTCAGAGTTCAAGATGATCAATTACGAATTTATATTCGTTCTCAATGACCACAACAGACCACAAAAGATGTTTGCACCATGTACATAGCCCCAAAAGTAGAAAAAAACTCAGTTTTCCGGGTAAATAAACGCCAATATCTCAAAATCCAGACGTGATGGGCCAATTCGTGACGCGGATCCGGATTCTAAGCAGCTTATTACTCCAGAAATTACCCTTAGCTTTCCAACAACTGACATAACCCCGGTGTATGGCGACCTGTGTTATCGCTACATATAGTAAGCAAATAAACATTTTTGAGTACATTCAATATCAAGAAAGCTATTTATTTAAATGATGAATTTTACTATTTAGTCGTATACTATAGAGTTTTTCCTTTTTTTATGCCCCTTTTTGCGCAAAAAAATTTTGAACTCAGGGTACTCAGCCGACTTTATTTCTGCTCCAAGCACCGCGTGTAATGGCGAAACCTGCCTGGTCAAGTTCATGTTTGGTTACGCGGACCACTTCTGTAATGGTTGTGCTGCCAGTTCGTTCACCGAATCTGAAATAAATGCGAATCGAAATGTAACGAGTTTAGTCTAATTAGAAATACTCTCTATTGGAGTTTTGAGCAAAATTTTGATGATGCTTTTTCTATTAAAAATTGAACTGTGTTGTGTTGAAAAAGTGAATAAATCTGCTGAGATAGTCGCGTCCCGAAATACGTCCACCAAGCCGCGACTTTGACGGACGCTGTGACTTTTTTTCTGGAGGGCTTTCGAACTGCAGCTAGTAAGCACAGAATCCGTTCAACATCGAGAATTGGTTAACAATTACAGATATTTCGCTGTTGTATCCCAAACTCTAAAACTCCATAAAACTATTCATTATGCAGGCTTTCTCAGAAACCTGACGCACTGCTGCAAAAATTTTTGTTCGACGTCTGGCATTCGGATCTTGAACTACCCCAAAAGCGAGTATAAAAAAAGCAATCTTAAGGCCAGATCATGCTGGCTATACGATTCTGATGAATTTGGAATTTTCGGATGTAAAGATTGCAAGCTCTGACATAACCTCTAAGGAACTAAAATGATATGAGATCCCCACAGAAACTACGATGATTTAAATCCCTTTTCGACTACGACTTCATCCTGCACTTAATGTCCAATATCCCGGTGTTGAACAAATTATCATACTATGCTATATTCACGATATTCGACAAATCAATGCGTATATCTCACGATACCCATACATACAATCACATCGTACAATAGGCTATATTAAACCTCCGTAAGTTGACAATGTATGTAACACATAGCAAGAAGTCGTATTTGGAGATTCCTCAACACGTTACATGAAATACGACTCAGGGTGAACACGTAGAAATCGATATACCCATGACCGTCTAGTCTGTCAATGTATACAGTCCGTCCGTCTGTCCGTTTGAACGACTAGATCTCAGAGACAGTAAAAGCTAGAGTAGCCAGACTTTCACATTAGATCCCATATTATTCCATAGGAGATAAGTTTATTATTTGTTTTTTATATCGGGGTTAATTTATATAGCTCCCATAGGGGTGTTTCAGACGACCTCGAACATAAATACAAAGTTACAGATCAATAACTCTTTTGTGCTTATGAAGCTATCGTAGCCACACTTGGCATTAACAAGCATTTTATAGTTCCCAAACACTATACCAAATTTAGGCAAAATCGGTCTGGCCGTATAATCATAGCTTCCATAGGACCGATCGGCCAAACATAACTAGTTTCATACAAAATTCGCTTATATATAGATTTTATAATAAAGATATTGTAACCAGATTAGGCATTCAGAAGATTTTTAAAGTATCAAGTTATTGTACCAAATTCGAACGAAATCGGTTGACTATATATACATAACTTCGTCAAAGAGCCGATCTTCAAGAAATCGATTTTTGAACAAAATTTGTTGTGTTTCGTTTGCTTGTGAAGATTTTGGAGTTAAATTTGGTCTTAAGCAATGTACCAAATTTTATTAAATTCGGAAGACTATATCATATAGGACCCATAGGACGGATCGGTCCAAAAAAACGTTTTTTATACAAAATTCGTTGGGTTTCGTTTGTTTGTAAAGATATTAGAACTAAATTCGGCATTCAAATCTTTTTTAAGGTATTAAAGCACTGAGTCAAATTTGATCGAAATCGGTTGAAATGAAATTCCTTTGAATTCATCGAGCCCAAAAACATATACCATAGACACATTAGCGAACAACTGGTCTCAAAAAAAAATTTGTGGGGTTTTTTGAGGTTACGGTAATACCCAAAACCTGCTTTACAGATTCGGGATTCGATTTCAATCTCAGCTCTCCAGATCAAAGCACACTTTTTATTTTTTCAAATTTCAAATTTGCGGTTTATCTGAACTTTAAAGAATTTCAGATCATGAAATTCCGTAATACCATTTTAAGTAGTACAGAGTAAATTGATTAAAAAAATATACTTGCTGTAGTATTTTCTACAATAAACAGTAAGTCAGTGATGATGTCTTGTTTTTTTTTTAATTAACATTTTTGGTTAACGAGCTATGTTTAGTTCCAGAAAAGACATTCGGAAAACTACGCAAATTGACGAAAATTGGAAAACAAAAATTACAAAGTGTAATTGAGTTCAAAAACTTGACTGCGGTGTCCCGCTTTAGATAAACTTACCCATCTATGTATGGATTGCAGACAATATAAACATACATTTGCCCCCAAAAGGCGCTTTCAAAATAAGTGCCACATGCACGCCCCTAACCAGGTCCAGGCGCATGACCAGGACGACTTTTGTTGACTTTCAGTCCAAGTCCAAGTTATCAGTCGTAAAACTCTTCTGTTTGCAGTCTCTGCGTCTCTCCCTCTCTGCAACTCTCTCTCTCTCTCGGTTTTTCTTATAATGGTGGGGCAGGCGCTTAAGGCGTGATTGCAGCTTGTTAACAAGTGTTGGCAGTTTAATTGACTTTTGTTGAGCCCTTGCCACGCATATCCTGCCACTCGTTCAATCCAACCAACCAACCAACCAACCAACATATAGACGCTGAGCCAGTCGTACAAAGCAATTCCAGGCAAAAGTAATCAGCTGTCAACGAATACGAGTGTCCTACTTAGGAGCACGCATGTCTCACTTCCTGTGGCCAAATTGAATGCCTGTCAACGATGATTACAACAAATGTCCAATTTGTGTGCTTACAGTAACAAAGTGCCTCTACATTCTAAGGCGCCTAATATGACAATACGTAATAGACATTGTTTGTTTGGCGGACGTCCATCTGTCCGCTGGCAAAAGTGCACAATTGTCATGTCCATCAAGGCGATGTGAATCCACCCGCAGCTAAGGCGCCGTGAATGGCGATTTAAAAATTTAAAGAAATTTTTGTATTTGTTTAATCTGGATAGATGACAATAAAAGTATTTTTTTATATACTAAGCCACCTTTTATCCCTAAAGTTGCTGAACTAATCCAAGAGCCGAGACAATCTGGATTATACGGGTTGATTCTGTTCTAGATTCTAGATTTGTTTGGGTTGATTCTGTCGAGGAACAACGTATATCGAGATTCTACAACTGGCAAAAAGGAAGCTCTTTGTCAGGTACGAGAGTCGCTCGTGATCCCCATTTTACTTAGTTATCTCTCCAGTCTCTCACAGGAATTCTAGATTGTTGGGGTTGATTCTGTAGAGGAACAACGTGTATCGAGATTCTACAACTGGCACAAATTAAGCTTTTCTTCTGTTAGTCGCCCGTGATCCCCATTTTATTCAGTTATTTTCTTAGTCTGCACTTTCTGGGTTGATACTGTCGAGGAACAACGGGCATCGAGATTCTACAACTGGCCAAAACGAAGCTCTTCGCCTGGTAAGAGTTTCACTTGCTCAGTTAAAAGTTCGTAGGAATTGTTCTTACTCTCACAAAATCTACAATATTACAAACGTGATCCCCATTTTGGAATTCTTGCCTAGTTGGGTGATATTCATTAACCTGTTGAAATTATAGAGACCGAGGAGCTGCTTGGCCGTGTTGATCCAGTCTCCCTCTTATTCTCTTCTGTTAACAGCTGTTTGGTAGAGCTTCTGCCAGTTCCACAGAAGAGCTCGGGCCCTATCATTGTCTTGGCAGCACCGTTCCTGGTTAGCTTATCAGCTGTTGCGTTTCCGGTACTATTTTTATCACCTGGAATATATCTAAGGAAGATTTTATTTCAATGACCAAAATAGTTTGGCTCTTATTTAACCAACCAAATTAGGGGTAATCTGGAAAAATAAGGTCATGTGTTCGCTCCATAGTTCAGCATCAAGAGGATGATCTGAGGCGATGTTACCTAGCCATCCACTCGTGTTTAAAGCTCTAATATATTTACTTAGAATGATTCCCTTATCGATTTTGGTTTTTTTTTTGTGACGGCTTCTGAAGATGTTTAAGTTTGTTAATTTTTGCTAACCTTCCCAGCCTATTTGAATGAAAGCTTGAAGAGATGGAAACTTTTGGACTTTCTACGGAGAAAGGTAATGGGGTATATAGAGAGTGCGATTGGAATCCAAGAAAGTTTCTTATTTAAGTCGAAGTGCTCTAGACAGCTGTTAAGAGACGAGAAATGGAAAACTCCTCGGCTTCTATTACCTATATAGGTTCAACAAAATATGCCAACTGGGCAAGAATTCCCTTAGGATACTAACTGGGTTACTGGCAAGACATTACAGACTCAGGAAACAGCTGAGTATTATTTGTATCGCGAGCTCAAGCCCATGCAGGTTTTGTGACGTTGAGAAAAATTATATTTAATACTTCCAGAGCGTGTCACAAGACTAGAACCATCTGAACTAATTAAGCTTATTGCAGATATAGGACTACAAAGAAGCAGAATAGATCCAGTGCTGCATTTTCCACTAATTACTATTAATACCTCCAAGTTTAAGCTTGGTAATTTGCAACACTATTATTTCCAACCCTTTTTCATAAGACTTGAATAGATTGAAAATTTTGGTTTTCAACTTTCTTCAGACAAAGGTATGAGCAGGGCCGATGAGACAGAGGCGGGAAGTGGGATTACCCCGGGCCTGGAGTTCTGTCGTTACTCAAGCTAAAGATGTAATAGAGGGGCCAGTACATTTTTCCCAGTGCCTGTGTTTGGAGCTATAGAGTGAAAAGCTGTTTTAAATAACTGAGAGTGGAATCCACTCAAAATGAGATTTGCTTCTGCCGATATTGGTAGGCAAAAGGGGTTCAATTTAGGAATTTGCGCCTATGAATCCCGAGGTGCCCAACTGATTCTAATAAGGATCTGTGCAGAGTATCAATAATGTTGATGGAAAATGTGGGAGTAAATTAGAATATCCTAGGTTGGGGGATATAAAGAAGGCAATTGAAAAATCTGATATAATCTATGACGTCTTATCAAAAAATAGACAAAAAAAAGACATTTCTAAATGACAATAAATCGATTTTTTTGTCGTTCTGAAGACTTAGTGTAAAGATAATATACCCCAGTGAAGAAAAAACAGTGCCTCCAAAACGCTCAAAACTGAATTCGATCTTTTAAATTGAAAATATTTATTTTTAAACCTCTGTGCGTTAGCTGAACAGCATGCAAAGCATTTTATGCTGATTCATAGATCATCAGGGCAATCGATGGATTGTGCCGAGCTGCCGATTAATTGACTTTGAGCATTTTTATTAGGCCAAGCAGCTTTGTGGTGACCAGTCAACAACAACAAGGCACACGGCATTTTCCGGTTACCAACGCACAAATGGCTAAGAAAAATTATGGCTACCGATTATGTCGGCGCAAGCGAAGGAAGTCGCCGACACCAGACCAGCAGGCAGCATGATGCAGGCAATCAGCCTTGGCCACTGGCCAGAACCAATTCAGAGCCCGCTGCATACAGAACCTGAACTAACTGTGTTATAAATGATCTTATTAGCTTTTTTGAAACAAGACATTCTAAAGATCATTTTTCAAACTCAACGGCAGCCGAGAGCTGAGGACCAGAGATTCAAATTTAAACACGCAATGGAGTGGCAAGCGGCGGTCGGGAAACGATTTGCGTGCAATGGCTGCAATTAATCATGGGACGCCTAACGTTCAAGTTTGGCGTCGCCTCGTTGCGCCAAGTGCCAGAAGATGCATGCATATTTGAAAATCTGCAAATCATATCACGGCTGGCCGCACAGCCCAAACACATTGCGATCGATCTTGCAGCCGGCTGGAAGTCTTGGTCTTAGTCATAGTCAGCCCTGCCAAAACGCCCCCAGCCGGAGCTAAGCTGTGCTGAACTGTGCCGAGCTTGTTCGATTTTGGTTTGATCACTGATCGCATTCCATGATATGGTCCAACAACAGCAGCAGCCAATGAGTAAGTGAGCTTCTTGCGCCTGGGAACGAAGCGCTTTTATACGTGACACTCGATTACCCAATGTCGAAAAAAGATCCCCACGAGCTGCTGCGACTGCGTTCCCTTAATAATTAATTAATGTAATTGGCCTGTCGTTGTTGCCGGTGATAATGATCTCATCAAGATGTGTGTTTGAGATTTCGAATTCAATTTTGAAATGCATTCGCAAAAGCCGCAAATGTTTTGCGCTGTGAGTTAATGAATCGGCTTTTTTTTCGGCACTCAGTGGTAAGGCTTTGTCTGGGGCTTTGTCTGATTCGCTTTGCTGATTTGTAGTTTGGGCTTGGATTTGGGTAATTTGAATTTTTTTTTTTTTTTTGAAAGGAAGTGCGCTTGGAACAGCGTGATCGATTGAGCACAGGTAGCAGCAATAAATAACAATATTTACAAGCTCTCAACTTTTGCACATTCCTTCATAGCCATAACTCAAGAGTGGGGTAGAGCTTTATAACCTCAAAAATCAAATGTCAGCGTTGAGGTCATAACGCACATATAACCATAAATTTCACGCACCCAAAACACAAGACAATAGCTTCAATTTTCAGCTACATAGAATAATTGAATTGGATTTGATGTAGCGAGAAACCCAAAGGCAAATCTTGCTGCATGGAATTTTAACGTTCACCTAGACCCGAACTGCATAGATTTCACAAATAACCAAATATAGCCGGAGCGTTGCGTGGCCCCTAAGGCGCGCTGGCGTTGTCCCATAGACAATAGAACCGACCGACGCACAATTCTCTCAAGCTGCTGCCCAAAACGGGCCAAGACACTGGAAGAGTGTAGTTGTCTTGGTACAGTGGGACTGTAAATACTTTTCGTGTTTTCCTACAAAGCACAATGGGCCCGCGTAGCTAGATTTTGTACAAAAGTACCGCCGACTAGCATTCGATAATTGATTGAAATAAAAATTTATAAATGTCTTTATATATTTTACTAGTGGGCCCGGCAGACGTTGTCCTGCCCAAACTTTTTGAATACTCTTAAAGTGAATAAACATCGTAAGATTTCAAGTTAGCTTATCTAGAAAAATATAAGATTTTGAGATTAGTTTGCAGCCCGATTCAAACTTGCACCATTATTAGTCGAATGTCGCACTTCACGGCTCTGTCTTGACTGTATTCTTTCACGTTCATTGCGATCTTTACGTTACTGGGCAGTACGATTAGATTGATAACTAATTTGATTCGTTGCATTTCTTCCAAAAAACCTCCGTATTGACAACCTCTAACCCATGTAAAAATCAGATTTGATATTCATCGACGCGTTCATGAGAACACCCGTAACACGTGAAACATAAGTTTCTTTTATATATGACAAAAATAATTAACCAAAAAATATTTGTACACAATGCCACACTAGAAAAAAATATTAAAAATTTGTCCAAAAATTACAAAAAACACTGTTAGGGGTGGCAACCCTTATCACTAAGGGGTATGACAAAATAGATGATGGCCGATTCTCAGACCTACCCAATAAGCACAGAAAATTTCATGAGAATTGGTCCAGCCTTTTCGGAGGAGTTTAGTAAAAATTTAAAAAAAAAATTTTAGAGGTGTCTACCCTGGGTATAAAAAATAGATGTTGGCCGATTCTCAGACCTACCCAATAGGCACACAAAATTTCATGAGAATCGGTCCAGCCGTTTCGGAGAATTTTATATATAAGATAAGCAGATGTAATTCTTCACGATTTTCGGAAATTGAGTTTTCTATCTAAGAGTTGGGTAAAAAATGTAACTTTTCGTAAAAATTTTAATTATTATATTATTTTTTTAAATAATGTTTTGAAATTTAAAAGAGCATGCTAAAAATAATAATTTTTAAAAACCAGATTGATTATACTAGTTTACAAATTTAAGGGTCCTCGAGTGAACCTTTCTTAAAAAAATGGTTTTTTAGGGTAATTTGGGGTGAAGAACACGAAAACTCTTTTTATTTTTTTCTTAAGCACCGTTTTGGAGATATTTTCAAATCACATGTTTTTGGGGAGTTGCCTTTGTGTTTCGATAACATCTTGTGAACACAAATTTTTTTTTCGACCAAAAGTCGGATTTAGCGAAAATTGGAACTTTGGCATTTTCGGTTCATGGTTCCATAAAATTTACAGTTCCTTGCCGACTTCGAAGATCGTAGATTCGAAATATTTGTAAAAGAAATCTCTCTCAGCTTAATGCTTAGCATAATAAAACAATTATTTTCGTTAATAATATACATACTGAAAATGTGACGAAAATCAGCGTCACTTCATTTATAGATGATCCTTCAGTCCATACCCCTTCAATATTTTGGGAATAGGTTATTTTTTCAATGTATGTGGAGCTCTTATCTACCTCTGTTTGAAATAACCAGTGGCGGATTTATCGTAAAGGCAACAGTCTGAAGCCTAGGGCGGCAGAATTAAGGGACGCAAAATTTGAGAGAATATTTGAATTGCGTTGTTAACGATAGAGTCAGATTTGTTTCTATCTATCGATTGGAAGATATCATCCGCGAATTCGCAGCTGAAAAATCAAGAAGTAAAGAACTGTGAATAAGAAGTGTTTGAAAAAGGGTTTTTGTTGAATACCTTATCCATGCCGATGTCGAATTTGTTAATTCCGTTCACTAATAAGGAACTATATTGTAATAAGGAACTAATGACAATCACAATCGAATTTATAATAGTTTTTCTTTTTTTTTTAAAAAAAAAGGACGCCAAGTTATGGACTGCCTATAACTGCAAATATTTAAGTCCGCCACTGAAGATAACATTTTTTTTTTTTCCAATTTTGGTCAGGATTATGTATATCTTAAAAAAATCTGAGCTGGCTCAAACTTTCCATAAAAATACTTTAATCCTTTACGAACACCTATGTAAAATTTCATCACTCTAAAAAAATTATTATGAAAAAGCCAAATTTTTGTGCCAAAATATCAGAACCGGGCCCACAGTGCAAAGGGGTGTACGAAATGGGGCATGCAACTGTCAATGAAGCTGGGACGGTGTTGCACGCTTACAGTTAAAGACCTTTTGCGGTTAGGCGCTGGGCACTGATCTGTTCCCGATACAGAGTGCTTAAGATTTGGCTGAATACCGGGAAGCATATCGCAGTTGGCCAACTATATGAATATATTATTAATGCAACATTAAAGACAATTCAGGCAGGCATTCCTGGCTAGCAATCAGCAATTGCATCGAACTGAGTTCAATGTGCTACCCCGCCTCACTAATAATAATTCCTTCAAAGGGGCGCTGCTGCTTCCTTTGTCCAGCTACAGCTCCAGCTCTAGCTCCAGCTCAATTGCACATTTATGCATTTTCAATGAACAATTTTTATGCAAAAAGTGAACAAGTTGCACAATTTACTCATGTTAAGTTCCAACTGCCAGAGCCTGCCCTGAAAGTGGTCATAGCAATTGTTGCTCTTGCTCTATAAAAGTGGACCTGGCTGCAGCCCGGGTCTTAGCTTTGCTTTGCCTTGTCAGTGGGGATTAATCTGAGCACTGAGACCTTGCCAGGCTACAACTCCTGCGCCAACTGAGTCTGTGGCATAACTTGAGCTCTGGCATCAGGTGCGCTACGACAAACGACGACGACGACGTCTGTCCAGCTCCAAACGGCCAAGAGTCAGGTGGAGGAGTTACAGGCGGACACGGCGGCTAAACGGCAACGCACTTCATTTGAATTTCATAATTTCTTTGTTAGCTCCAATTTATGGTCACGGTTTGCTGGGCAATTTATGGTCATAATCCAGACGGTCGGTCGCTCGGTCCACAGAAACAACACAAAAAACAAAAGCCTTTAACTATATTGACGATAACGATTGGGAAAAACATGCCAATGCGCCTCTACATAATATCTTCTACATATTTAATATTGATTTTGTCGTTGGTATTGTTTTTTTTTTTTTTGTGGTCGGCATAAAAAATTATAATAAATATTAATGCAAGCTAAGGGGAAATTTTTTTTGTTTTGGTCACGGAGTAGCGAGTGTCGCGTTTCGATTTTAAGCCAACCTCTGAGAGTTTTCCTCACTTAATTTACCATTGAGTTATTTAAAAGTAGGTGGAGTGATAAATTTCAACTTTAGCTATTATGCATATGAGAATATTAAAACATTTTGTAAAAGTTAATCTCTATGGAAATTTATCGAAATGCGAGACATGAAAATAGATTTTTGAATCTGTTTAATTTAGTGTTAATAGCTGGAAAGGTGAGGTGACTAATAGTTTGTGAGTAAGAGCTTCCAAAATTTAACATATTAACACATCAACCTATTTTATTATGCACTCCAGCCCAAGGAGGACAAAGCTCGGATATAGAAATAGTCCAAAATTTACAAAAAAAAAAAAAAAAAAAAGTTTTGGATGTCGGAAGATTTCAATTGTGGGTCAAAACTGTATATTTTACAAGCAAAGTCTATCCATGCAAAAATAAAATATGGTATTTTTTTAACTTTGATAGTATATTTACTTTCATTTGTACTTGATTCCCGCTCACATGCTAATTAAGCATCTTGCATATCTGAAAAAGGTGCTGTCAAAACCTCAAGAGCCACCCAGGGTTGCCACTATCAAAGCAGCATATGAATTTCGGATGAAACGCACGTAAAACTATGCATTAAAATATAATGTAAAATCCACTCCTTTGCCCTGTCAGGTCTACAAAGCGACCAACAAAGTTGAAAAATATTTTCTTAAAAATGATAATAAAAAGAAAGTAAAATTCTTTTTTTTTTTTTTTTTATTGGATAGTAGGAGGGGGAAATCTTCAGAAAGACACCCGGGGAGGGTAGTGTCGGATTCGCATTCTGCGCCCAAAATAAAATTGCAAACTATCAATTGACATAGACGTCTAGCGTTACCGGATAGTAGAAGACTTTGGCTTTCAAAATTTCGAATTTCCTAAAATGCGTGTTGATTGATGTTCAGTAGAAGTGGCCGGGTATAAGGGCCCTACTGAAACCTAGATATTTCGACATGTACAAATACAATCTACTTAAAAGATAAGTTTTTTTTTTATTTTTTATTGTTGAATGGAAAGTTTTTGGTTTTTATACCCCGTACCGTATGGTACAAAGGGTACATTAAGTTTGTGCAAGCCGAAAATTTATGTATTATATAGAAGGAGTCGTCGGAGACACCCCAAAGTTACCTAAAATATGATCAGGTGGACTAGAGAAGTCGATATACCCATGTCCGTCCGTCTGTCCATTTGAACGTCTAGATCTCAGAGATCGTAAGACATAGAGAAACCAAACTTTCGCATTAGATCCCAAATTATCCCACAGGAGACAAGTTTATTTTATTTTTTTATATCGGGTTTATATTATAAAGGTCTACAAACCTTATCTGTTAGAAAAGCAATATGAAAGCCGTTTGGTTAGGTAAGCTCGAATATAGAAAAAGTCTAAAATTTGCAACAAAAAAAAAGTTTTGGATGTCGGAAAGTTTCAAATGTGCAAAATAAAATTGCAAACTTTGTATATTTTGTTGCCTATTTTGAGGGAAATGTGGACACGGAGCACCTCTTCTGCCCCTGCCCTGAGCAAGGTTCCGCTTCTTCAAGTCACTTTATAATGACTTCACTTTATAAATGACTTATCCAAGATCTTACAACAGAGTCCAAAATGCTGCTTCAACGTTTTTTCAGACCAACGGATGGCATTGAAAGAGAACATATAGCGGACTTACTAGTGGGGAAAGATACGAGCCTATTTTTTGGCCAAGGTGAGTTTGATCGTGGTTCCAGCTGCGGCCATAGCATAGCCTAACTCGTTTGGAAATCTGAGACTCGCTTAAGCCAACTTTAGATGCATTTTCCAATAGTAACAATACTTCTTTGAGGAACAGCGCCAATGATTGGCATTCTTTGGATTCCTTGTTGGGCTTAGGCTCATTTCGTAACATTTATAAAGTACGGAAATGTTTGAACTCTGGGATTCTGAATCATAGATAATTTTGCCGCTTTAGGACGCTCTCTTCATTATACACTCAATATAATTTAAAACATGATGGCTTGCGCTTTTAGATACATTATTCCCAAATCGTTTACAACTTTATAACTATCTCAAATTCATTTTAAAGCGCTTTGAATCGCATTATGTTAGCTCCTCCTTAGCTGCTTCGAGCTTATGTTCATTTAAGCTTCTTTTTTTACGCTACCCAGCTCTCATTTACATAGAACTAGCACTTCTCTAATTTGTAGTCTGCGGGAAACTCAGACAACGACTACACCTATAGACAGCTCCCAAAACACGCCTTCGATTAAAGAAACCAACACCTGTCGCTGTCTTTGATGGTCAAAGAGCTCGCTTCGTGCTGTTCCCACTTACAGACTTATCCCAAAAAAGGTGTGTTTTTTCACAACTTGTGACATGAGTGGACGCGGCCCAGTCGTCGCCAATATCATTGTAGTAGTCGATTTCAGCGGGAAAGGCATTGTCGATGCGGTCGGCCATTATCTATCCGTCCAGTTGATTTGCGTTTTAGTCGCTGTTGCTGCAGTCGCTTAATCAAACATGGGGCAACGACAACCGCAATGCCGAAGCGTCTGCAAAAATCCCTTCTGGGCTTACCAGACGGCGCGCCTGACTGACCACAGACGGCAGTGCACTGTATTTTGCATTCATAATTCAGTATTCCGAATGCCGAATCCAGAGCTGAGCGAGCAGCAACTTAGCTTAACCCAAGCACCACGCCACTTGGCATATTTTCTAAACAACTTTTCGCATAAATCATCGACGACTTTGCCCCACCTCCAACGACAGCGAGCTGCCAATGACTGCGCTACCAGCTGACGACTGCCAAGTGGCTCTGCCGATGGTCGCTCTCGGACACGGACTGGGGGATCCACCCCAACCCACTATGCATTGCGATAAACTTGGAATTTTGCGTGCCAAACGAGCAGTGGTCATTGCCGTGGACGACTGAAAGCAGAACCTGAGTCCGAAACTAATGAATTTATGATGAGATTTTTCAGGCAGGCAGGCAGGCAGACACAGCGAGATAGGCCGTAACGTAGTCCAAGTCAAAAAGCCAGTAGCCAGTCGTAGGCTGCTGGATTTGCAGCTTGCAATTGAAATGGAATGGTCAGACATGGACATGTACCTACATACAAATATATGTGTGTATCCCTTGAAAAACCTTGGGCTAACTCGGTGCGTTTTGATTTAGGAGTGCGTGGAGCAACAGAGCGTTGACCGTTATCGTGGCATCTTTATGGGCAGACATGCTGGCATCAAAAATTCTATTACGTAGCCAACATTTTGAATAATATACGGGGACGTCGTTGAAACACAACACTTTCGGTGTAACCGCAGTCGTGGTCGTGGAGAAAGGAAGCGAGACAGCGGCTATGCCAGTGGCTTACCACAAGCGGGTCTGGGCAAAGGGGCCAGGATGCAATGTGTATGCATAGCTTGATTTCAGTTGCAGACTGTAGCTGTGGATGTGGATGCGGCTGCGGCTTGGACTTGGACTGTCGTTTCGCCTGTGTTCCTGTCGCCATAATTCAAAAAACAGCAACATTCGCACGTAAAATGTAAACCAAACCAAGCCAAATCATTCGAGTGCAGCCGGTCGTCGGTCAGGTCCAACAGAGTAAAGCTCGACCCGAACCGATGGCAAACAAACAATCGAGCTCAAGCTCTTGTTCTTGTTCTTGCTCTTCCTCTTACCCTGGACAAAGGGCAGCCGGCCAGCGAGGGTTCAACGAAAATACACTGCGACAAGGCTTGATGCTTTGCAGTACGCATAACAAGGAAATCCTTTGGGACCTTGGACTTCGCCGTTGTTAATGTCGACCTACGAAAGCTGTGCACGAATTACAAGCAGTCTACGAAATAAACAGCAAAACCTTCATTACGCTGTCGTCTAGCTCGAGATCCAGCATTCGACCCCGACCCAGAAACAATTTTTGAACCGGAGCAAGAGCAAACAAATGCTGCTCCTGGCATTGGTCATGCCAATGTTTTCATACTTTCATTTTGCATTTGTTTTGCTTTTCGTTGGTTTTTTTTTTCGATGCCAGCCAGCCAACAACAACAACAACAATAAGAGCAAGTACAAATAAATGAAAGGGTCGAAGGGACAAGTAGTTGGTACTGTGGTCGGTCTGGACTGTTCTGGTCCGGTCACACAAGTACCCTGCACTGTCGATTACATTTCAAGTAGTTTGCTGCTCTCAAGTGTGATGGGGGTTAAATTGCATAGACAAATTCGTAAACTACTTGGGTTTGTTTATATTTCATTTGGACATCACTGATTGGAACCATTGTAGTTGACAGTAAAACAGAAGCAAACCTATTCGCTAATAAAAGACTCCAAAAGGGAGCTGCATCTGCGGCAAACATTTTTTAAAAACGAATTCAGTGTGAAAATTTTCTCTGTTTTGTAATCGGGATGTTATTTGTAGCCACGTGATTGGTTTGTTCTCAAAAATCTCTTACGAGCAACGGTATCCCATCCCATCGATGGAAATCGAACAATTTGCAAGTATAAATTTTGTCTTCAGTTTTATAATGCCTGTGGATACAGAGGGAAGTACCGATCGTTATACGAGATTATGAGCAGCATTTTGGAGTGCGGGTATTTTGGTAGTCCATGCCGACTGTAGAGGCCTCTTCTATATTGCAAGTCCGTATATCCTTAATGGGATGGAATTATGGATTCAGTTTTGCAGATACTACATAGGCTTTGTACTCGATAAGTGCTGATATTTTTATAAATTTTCTATTTATAAGAATTCTAGACCGAAACCGAACATCACAATAAAAATTAAACCCGTAAAAAGTTTGCTAAGGGGGTTTTAAAAATATAAAGAGAGTCCCCGAAATGAAGCTAAGTTAAAAGAAGTTAATATCTAAATGCAACAACTAATGGAACATCAACAAGAACATAGCAGGCTGTTGGATCTATTTTTCACCTAAAAATTGAAGCATTTGTTAGGTTCTGCGAGATCTGATCAACCTCATAATTTCGGGCCATTGAAGAGAGGACTATCTTAGTCATCTCAATCTCATAAAATTGGGCCATTTAAGGGAGTAACCTGTCTTAATAATCTCTACCCCATCCACTTGCATGAAATAGACAGGAGGTACCGAAAGCCATGAGGAAGCCCGAGTCCAAAACAACAAAGCAGCCGGTGCTGATGGACTGCCTGCTGAGTTGTTTAAGGCTGGTGGCGACGAGCTGACAGGGTGCATGCATCAGCTCCTATGCAAAATGTGGTTAGCGGAAAGAATGCCCGACGATTGGAAGCTCAGTGTCCTTTGTCCTATATTGAAGAAGGGTGACCCGACGATATGCGCCAACTACCGGGGAATCAGTCTTATTGCCATCTGATACAAGATCCTGTCGAGCGTATTATGTGAAAGACTGAAGCCATATGCCAACACATTGATCGGACCCTATCAGTGCTGCTTCAGACCTGGTAAGTCCACCACAGACCAGATCTTCACTCTACGCCAAATCCTGGAAAAGACCCACGATTAATACCCATCATCTCTTCATCGATTACAAAGCTGCATTCGGTAGCCCGATAAGGGATCGCCTATACACCACCATGTCTGAGTTCGGTATTCCTGCAAAGCTGATTCGTCTGGAGAATGACATTTAGCGGCACCATCAGCTCAGTGAAGGTAGGAACGGACCTCTCCGAACCTTTCAATACTGTTCGAGGTTTCAGACAAGGCGACCCTCTATCATGCGATCTCTTCAATTTCATGATGGAAGGGGTACTGCGGAAGCCCCTCCAGCTTCTTGCATACGCTGATGATATCGATATCATCGGGCGTTGTAAGCGAGATGTTGCTGCTGCATTTTCCGCAATGGAAAAAGATTCAGCGATAGTGAGTCTAGCGGTAAACAAGGGCAAGACGAAGTAGTCTGGGCTCCCATGTTGTAGCGGACCGCTACACTTTTGAAGTGGTCAAGGAATTCACGTACCTTGGCACCGCCGTTAACACCGAAAATGACATCAGCCTGGAGACAAAGCGAAGAATCACATTTGCCAATAGGTGTTACTATGGTCTCAGTAAGCAGATGTGCAGCAGAGACCTCTCTCGAACAACAAAAGTAACACTCTACAAGACGCTCATCTTGCCCGTGCTCTTATACGGCGCAGAAGCATGGGTTGTGTCACGGACAGATGCAGCTGCTCTTGGCGTGTTTGAGAGGAAAATTCTTCGTAAAATCTTTGGTCCCGTACGTTTTGAGGACGACTATCGCATACGGATGAACCACGAGCTGTACGATCTCTACGACGACATAGATGTTGTCCAGCGCATTACAATTCAACGTCTGCGCTGGCTCGGCCATGTCGTACGTATGGATAATGATGCTCCAGCGAAAAAGGTATTCGAAGCGAAAGCTGACGAAGGAAGACGAAGGGGACGACCACGACTCCGATAAAAAGATCAAGTGGACGAGAACCTATCCTCCCTTGGTATTTCTAATTGGAGAAGGCTAGCGCGAAGCAGAGGCGCCTGGCGAGAGTTGCTGAGGTCGGCCGTAAACCGAGAACGGGTTCTCATGGCCACACGACGACGACCGAAGCAAAAATGGAAATTCTTCTTCTTGCAAAAAAGTCTTCAAACAACGTTGTTCATTTTTTATAATTCGACAATTTTCTTGTAAGACATGAATTACAAGTCTACAAAAAGCTTTAATGGGCTGAAGTGTGAACAGGCGCTTACTCGCTGCCAACGATTACTGGAACGTTAAGCTCTAGGAGTTTTCTTAATATGAGGGTCTCGCTAACTCGTTCAGGTTGCACGTATGGGCAAAGAAGACCCAGAAGTTGTTAAAGGTATAGAACAATGAGCTAGAGCGTTTTCCCCAGAAAGGAGCAGAATTTTAAATCTGATTTACGTATGAATACAGTTCAAGAACCATTCCCAGATATACTCGCAAGCTACCTTCAAAACGTGCACTTCAACATTATTTAAACAACTTTATTCCATGCATATTTATAGAATTTAAACAGTCCCCACGACCTTCTCTTTATATACAGGCACTCTACATACAGACGCGAAATAAATATGTCACACTTAAATCGCTTATATGACAACCTTAATGAAGTTTTTAGCAACACTTTTAACGGCTCAGTGCCAAACCATGGCAGGCATACGACCTGGTACCATACTGACAATTATAAATAACAAATTTTTAAAACATTCAACGCCTAAAGTGCCGCCACCGCAGTCGTTGGTAGCCGTGCCAAAATCCCTGGACCCGGTTTAATTTGTTCGCGGAATCTGCCCAGAACCACAAACACGAAACCAGCAAACAACCAGTTGAAAACAAAAAATCCCATCATAAAAAAAAAACAGAGTTATAAAATAAAACGAATTATGAAATATTTCTTAATGAAGTCATTTTGCGGCTTAACTTCCCGCATGAAGCTACAGTTGTGCGTCGGCGTCGGTTGGCAGCCCGATAATTTACAAAAATAAAAGCTAAGCACCTACACAAGCTTATAAATGGTGGTAAAAAAAATAAAAAATAAAGTTGGAAATTTAAAACGAAGTACTAACATTGTGAAAAGTATGGAAAATTGATATTGATTGAGTTACCCTCAGGTTCTAAGACAACTTCAGACGCCGATCAATTAAATTTATGATAAAGACAAACCAACAACATTCCAAACATATTCATTTCCTGGCCCAAAACGCCAACGCAGCGTCGTAACCCAATATGCTTCAACTTACAACATTAACACACACTTCAAAACGCGCCAACTTAATCTTTAAATATTTGAAGCCGCTTTAAATAATAAATTACAATTTCATCAATTAATTTCCGCAGCTTGCCTAATGCGACGCTATTAAGACCAGATATGAAGTTGGGTCAACGGAAGCTTTGGCGACGTCTTGTCGTTTCTTGTGCTAAGTTGGCAGTGCCGATGCGTTTTTTGGTGGCATTTCGAGCGTGGGTCGCATAACTTTCGGTGGGTGCCACTAATTAAGTGTAAATAACTTGTAAATTATTGTTTGATACATTAATTTTGGATTATGCTTTGGCCAGCGGCACAGTGGGCCGGAAACCTGAGTTGCACTGTGAAAACTAGGGGCATTGGGGATTTTGACATACTCTACAGATGCTCACCAAGGGGGGAATGTGGGTAAAAATTTAAAAAATTCGGCCACGTAGTATCGATGCGTTTTAAAATATAGATGTATACTAGAAGCAGTGCACCGGTTAACAGAACCCTTCTCAATTTTCAGTTTTCTTACGATTGTTCTGCTTCTTAAGGCCTAAGGCCTTTCCAGTACCTTAAATTAAAGGAAGGTAAGAGCTATAACATAGTCCTTTCTAGATTCCCCAAAGTTGTTTACAATATGTTAGTAGAACGAAAGAATTATCCCAGTCATCACGGCTTCGTATTTTCAAATCAAGCGCAAAGCCGATATATTACTCTATGGTACGGAAAGATGAAAGGAGACCGATATATGTGCCGGATGGTCCGAACGTTTTTAAACAAATAGTTGGTCACGTGTTTTAGCACCGAACAATCACGAACGAATAACTTATGACCCGTTCGCGAAGTATCCCAATAAAATCGCTAATCAAAAGAGGAAAGGGGACATGGATAGATCACACTCTACGAAGAGACGATGACAATAAAGATAATACGTCTTTCCAGTGGAGCCCACATGGTAGCACCGCTATGACAGATCTGGATGCTCTCGGTTCTTGCCGTAAGTCAGCGCCTTGCATCATCGAATGAAATTCGACGTATTGGCCAAACAGAAATATGTATAGAGATTTTGTTTTTGCCCTATGCTTTAGCTAGGAGTGACATTCTTGTATATGTTTTAGTAATAATATCACGGGTTATACAAAAAAAAAAAATCTAGATTGACAGTTAGACTCCTTATAAGTCAAGACAAAATTAGTAAATTTTTCTTTCCTGCTACGCCCTATTCCACCCCCAAATAATTTAAAAGGACATCTTGTTAGTCGAACTATGTATAAACATTAGCCATAATCATGATGAAAGCCAAGCTCCGAAACTCTTTAGAGGCAAAAACCATAGCTTATGGTAGCTGCGTTAATAGAGCGTTGTCATCAGTAACGGGTCAACATGGGTTTTTCGGATCCGGAACATTTAAAAAGAGTAGGAAAGAGGTCAAAGACGGAGACAAGCTGATCATAGAAAAGAAGGAAGTGCTGGATACTTGGCGGAAGTTTTTTAGGGAAAAATTTAAAAAAGATGAAACCATACCGGATGAGGAATCGTATATAGACCATTCCTAGAAGTTGAAGACGAAACAACAGAAAAACCAGTTAGAGAAGAAGAGGTTGAGTATGCCAGACAATAAAAATTGGGAAAGCCGCCGGACCAGATGAAATGCCACGGAACTCATTAAATATGGTGGTCCAAAGATTCAAAAATCCTTAACTGAACTGTTTCAAAAAACATGGAATGAAAATAGTATACCAACAGACTGGAAAGAAAATCTGATAATACCAATTCACAAGAAGGGTAGTAGCTACGATTGTACGATAACAACTACAGGTCAATAACATTATCACCTACAGTGTATAAGTTATATACCAAGGTACTGGAAAAGCGCCTTAGGCGAATAGTAGAAGAAGACCTAGAAGATGGGCAGGCAGCATTCAGACCGGGCAGACAAACACAAGACCACATCTTCACTTTAAGAGCCATCATGGAAAAATGGATGGTTAAGGGAAAGGATCTTTTCCAAGCGTTCGTAGACTTAAAAGCGGCGTTTGATAGTGTACCAAGACAACATGTATGGGAGGCACTTAAAACTACAAATGTTCCAGAGAGACTGATAAACGCAATTAAAATCTATGACAAGCCGACGGGGAAAGTAAGACTAGAGGGGGAAAAGTTAGAAGTATTTGAAATATGCAAAGGATTAAAGCAAGGAGACAGTCTTAGCCCCCCTTGTTCATCTAATTCATGGATGAAATAGCTAAATCGTGTAAGGGGCAAAGAAAAAAAACAAAGATTGTGAGCTGAAGACTTCAACCCATCTACCTGCAATTTTTATTATATGCGGACGATATTGTTATCATAGCAAACAATCCGGAAAGGCTACGAAATGCATTAGAAAAATGGTCCAACAATCTAAGAAGAAAGGGAACGGAGGTCAATATAACCAAGAGCAAAGTAATGCGGGTCTCTAAATAGGATCGGTCGACAGAGAATCTGCATATAACATGCAACGGCAGAGAATTAGAGACAGTTGAATCCTATGAATACCTCGGAACCATTGTTAGCTGTAAGGGGAAAATAGACCAAGAAGTGCTAAGCCGGATCAGATAAGTAACACAATAGTGGGTAAACGAGAGATAAACAAAACTCAAGCTTTACAACACGGTAATAGTACCAATAGCACTGTACGGTACCGAGTGTTTGCCAGATATGAAGTACGTACGAAGGGTCGCAGGAAAAACCAGGAGAGATATGGTCAGAAATGAAAGAATACGTTCAGAAGTAGGGCAGACGAAATCGATTATACAAGAAATCGAGGAGAGACAGCTAAAATGGTTCGGACATCTACATCGGATGGACGAGTCAGGAAAAGCCAAGCAGGTACTGGAAATGAGAACGGAAGGTAATGCACCGAGAGGAAGACCCCAAAAAACTTGGGAAAATCGCATCCAGGACGTGGGAAGCATGAGGGGCAGAACCCTGCAAAGATGAGAAGAGAGAACCGGGACCGACCTAATTGAAAAAGATGGATATCCCGAGGCTACCCCGACGCCTAACAGCAAATGGGGATTGAAGAAGAAGAAGGAAAGAGGTCGGAACTATGAAAACTTATATTAACCGAGTTCCTTTGGTTGCTAACAGGCCTAAATGTTTTCTTTCACCATTCGGATCATTTACTATGTCATCCAAATATTAGCTAACCTGAGTAATTTAACTCTTAATTGCATTTTGTTCGACAAATCCTTAAATTCTGTTATTTTTTAGAGTGCACGATCAACAAATATAAGCTTCTGCGGATATGATTTTGGTGATATAAACTAATTTCTGTACCTCAGTACGCACATAAATAAACTCCAAAACTACTTATTAACCCTTGTTTATAGAACAAATAACGCAGAATCTCGCTCTTGCGAGTTTAATTTCTGGATTCTCGCTCTCTTCCTCTTGCCTTCCAAAAATCGTAAAATTCCGCTACGACACAGCGCTGATTAAACTTTTAAAAGCACACAATGCACCAAAAAATCTGTTTTTCAAAGTTTCGAGTTTATGGATAAAGGGAGCATATTGATTGCACTTTGAACTTAGGCAACGGCACATTGCCCTGCATATGTGCAACATAATGATAACAATCACTGGAAATTTGGTGTTGACCATGTTTGGTGCGTCTGAGCCCATGCTCTGGCCCAGGCCTGTGTCAGAATTTGGCCATTGCTTTTGGCTGCTCCATGTGTGTATGTCCGTTGTTGTAGTCTTCGTTGCGATAGTCGTCGCCGTCGTCGTCGTAGTCGTCGTTATAATCAAATGCAGTTGCTCCCGAAAAATTCAATCAACATATTTCAGCAGCACTAACGAATTTACAAAATAGGCAAGGCAAAGGATGCGCCGCCATTTGCCTGATTCCAAGCAGAGTTGCCCGAGTCGTTCCACTCTCATCATCATAGTCTACAGCCTACACATTGTACGCTGATTTTCGCATTTTCTTTGGTACAAAGCTTGCTCCTCCAAACTTCTGGCTTGATGGCTTCTAAGCAAATCTGCTGTTGCCCTGACCACAACTTAGCCAGTTAGCGGAAAAGTGTGTGGCCTGTTGGCCATCCAAACAAGAGTCGACCATATTGCAATTTGTAAACATTTCCATATTTGGTGTTTCGTTTGCCGGTAGCTTCTATTTCCGCCTTTTGTGCGGCTGGCAAACAAAAAAATTTGCAAAATTGCAACGCAACTTGATGGAAAGTTACTTTGCCGAAGACTCTTGTCTGTATATAATGATTTTTGTGATCATGTAGAACAATAGGGCGCATCTTCTTGGGGCAGGCACTGTGGCAGCTCAAATATGCCAAAAGCTGTTGTTCTGCGCGCTGTACTTGACAATTTCTTTGTTCGGTTAACAGCAGCAACAAGCGGCAACAATCCGGTAGCACAACAATCTATGGCAAAACAAGCCCTTAATCAGTGGAGCCAAGCTTGGGACAAGGAATCTCGGCGGTGGCGGCATCTTCCTCCTCCTCGTCGTCGGCGGCGGCGACTAGGCACAGGTAAGCTAAACAACTGCAAAGATTTAATTGCCGTCGCAGCCGCTTAGCAAGCGCGATCTGGCAAGGAGCACCGAGCGCAACACAAGGCTGTAGTCAGCTACTGGTATCTGCTGGATGCGCTAAATAGTTAGCATCATTCTTATGCCTTACTTTGCCTGAACCAGCTGCCCCCGAGCTAGCCCAAGACGCAGACGACGCAGACGCAGTCGACGACAGCGCGCATGCCAATTGACTTGAGTTCGGGGGGCTGGCTTTTGTACCACTGTACGTAGGTACCACTGTTGGTTGCCCATTGGCGGCGGCGGGAATGGCAGGCCAAGTAACTAAAGAATTGTCATTTAATTGCGTCGCGTACGTGATCGAAGCATTTGCAAGTGGCATGCCACCAAGCCCCTGCTAACCCCCCTCCCCTGCTGTCTTGCTGATGGTTTGGTAAGCGTGTGTAGGGCATTAACTGCCGACCAGGCTTATAAATTTTATGCGTCTGCCGCTGGCCATGTCGACTAGCTCCAACTGTCGCTTGTAAATATTTTGCTGTTGTCTAAAAACAGCAACAACAATTCGTTAATAATCCAAATTCCCACATTGGCAGCGCCTGGCTGTCAATTATTATTATTTTTCATAGGAAAAACCAATGGAAAAATAAATGCAAGCAGCGGCGGCGGCGGCGACATGGCAAAAAGAATGCAGTTTTTTTTTCTATTTTTGCTTCTTTCATTACGAGAGCAGTTTGAAAAATTTGCGACTTTTTGTTAATCAGTGTAAATGGAAATGCTTGTTTTGGACAGAGCAGATTCTGGCTCAAAATGGTATAGCGCGCAAAAGGTCAAAATGGCAGTACTAGGAAGGGACTTTCCAAATAGACCACTGACAACCTAGCAAATGAACTCTATTCAATAACATACAAAGCCTTCACTTCTGGGAGCTACGTACAAAGCAGGATATATGGTTCTGCACTGCAAGGATGGTGCTCCGACAGAATGGCTAAAAGCGGCCATCACAAACGCACCACCATGGGAAGGAGCCTCACTGTGGGATACAGAGGAATCCAAAACTCCTCACTCAAGGATGGCAGTGGGGTACTTCCACACTTAATACAGGGGCAGAAACAAACCCTCTATGTTAACACGTGGTGTATACTGAAAAGAGACGAAAGATGCTCTAATGTCATTCTGGTCCTTGCAGTATACCAGAAATCAGCAGACAGCCTGATCGAGGAGAAAGGTTAATTCCCATTCTGGCCAAGTGACTCTGCAGCTAAAATCTATTTCCATCAATGTAGATGTACAGGAAAGGTCTTTGAGAATCAAAATACCAAAATATATTGAATTGACGCTATAAATAAAGTTTTCCTACTCAGAAATGGCTTATTTTAAAATACAGTGTAACCAAAAAGAAAAGCTTTGATTTTACGCAGATCTTTAAGCTCAATAGAAAATTCATCTTCAACAATTGGCGTTTCATAATTCAGAAAAAAACTGGCTTTAAAATTATTCATTTGCTTCATTTTAGAACGAAAGCTTGTCTTTGAGAACTTGTATTAACCCGTCTTTGTGGAATTGCTACAAACAGATACCGAAATCCTGAAAAGGCAGTGGGGCTGGATTGAATACACGCTTAAAATAGACCCAATCGACATCATCTGCAGCGTCGTTGACTGGAACCCTCAAGGCAGCCTTCCCAGAGGCAGACCAAAACTGACCTGGAAGAGGAATCTGGAAGCGTATTCCAACAAAATCTGGAGCGAGGTCATGCGATTGGCGCATAACAAAGGGAAATGGAGGTCTTTCTCTGCGACCCTTTGCGCCCCGAAGAGCCATAGGATCATATTTATATAAGAGGTTTGGGAAAGATGGGAGTTTTCTCAGGGGTGTTATTACTGACGTACTGACGTGATTCAAGGAAAAGGTGTAATTAAGAGGTCAGTAAATATGCTCCGTCGGAATCGGATTTTCTCTTTACATCACTGCAAACGGAAAGAAATCCAATGGTCAGGCCTGATGAGAGGTTGGGGAAAGATGAGAGCTTTCTAAAGGCTCCCTATAATTACTAACGTACTGTCGTGATTCAAGGTAAAGGTGTAATTGAGTGGCCTGTACATTTTCTCAGCGGGGACCGGAGTATCTCTCCACATCACTGCAAACGGAAAGTAATCCTCTTGACCTTCGTATGTTCATGCAATATTGAATATATAGTATGCTGTTCGCACTAAACCGCAAACAGTTCCACTGTTCATATGTTCTGAATAAGTTCAAGAAAATCTCCTAATGGGGCAGACCCGAAGGGAGGGTAGGTATCCCCGGACCTGTAGTTTTGTCAGCAGCTCGTACCGTTGTGATTCAAGCTTAAGGGGCTTGTACCTTTCCTCCGGGCCCAGATTTTTTCTCTACGACCCTGCAAATGGAAACAAATCTTCTTGACCTTCAAATGTTCATGCAATATTAAATATATGCTGTTCCCACTAATCCGCAAAGATTATTTCTGACTGGATTTAGTCTAGTTTTCGTTAGTTCGACAAGCTGCGATAGTCGAAGCACCTCCGCGTGTGGAATGATCTGAGAAAGAAAAGAAAATTTCCATTTTGGGCGATAATTTCCTTGTGAGACACTGAAGGCTCAAATGCAAAATGGACCTCATAGATTCATTCACTTTCTGTGAGATTGAATAGGAATCCTGCCAACATATACTCCCGTAGTGTGACTTTGTGGAAAGACGAAAGGCATAGCTAATTGGCGGTTATGAAACCATCCAATATAATTAAGTCTATACCTGCAGTTAGAGCTGAGAAGCTCTAGGTCTGGTAGGGAGCACAATAGATCATACCGGTCGTAGAGCGGCATCCCCCCAAATTAATTAAGCCTTAAATATTTCCTTAGGTTAAAAAAAAGAAAACAAACGCAGTGTGAAAAATCTATCCACCTTGGAATAATATTCTCGGGCAATCGTTTGACCCTTTTCAAAGTAATTGAGATATATGTATGATACCGACTGTATCAAAAAATTATTTTGCCATAATCTTATTTGACGACAACCCAAACGTCCCCCCTTCGATTCATGTTCACCAGGACATCCACTCCGTGGTCATAGTTTCACGATTGCGCTTTTGATAGAGTTAAAGCAATAGGTAAGTATCTACTATATAAAGAAGTTGTCTTTTCTGTTCCCCTTACAGCAGGTCAGTCCGAAAAGAGATCTACCTGTATGTTGACAGGCATTTGTTGGTTCATTAGAGTTCTATAGATCCCATCGACGATTTGCTGGTCGTCACACTTACGATATTGTATTTTATGATGCAGAGTCCTCCTTACAGCCGATCAGTCCAAGAACAGATGTAGCTTTATTGATAGGCTTGAGTCTGATGTCAACAACTTGGCGGTGAACCTGTTGGGCAATAGCACACAAAGTTTGGAGTTGGAAGAAAATGTTGGCGAGTGATCACAAATTAAGCTGCTTTTCGCTCTAGGACGCTTAGTTTTCGAGTTTACCCATTTAAAGTTGGAAAAAAATGTCGAGTGATCACAAATTAAGCTTTCCATCACCTCGAACGTTTTTTCTGACCATGCTCTTCACTATCCCCCAATTCCAGATATAATTAACTTTATATATATTGTTATTTATATGCAAATAACCCACTCTCAAGGGTCAGAGTTTGATTCCCTTTTTCGAATTATGTCGCAATTCTGACCATCACTTCTTTCAATAGCTCCGAAAATTACCTCTCAAACTGCCCTCGCGGCTACTCTCATATATATGTATGTATATGCATTTTCTAATGCGTTTGCGTTTGCCACTTACCACTTAACCCATTGTTGCACACGCGTGATTAAATCTGCTGAAATTGGCCTTTGTTCTGCCTGCAGTAGTTGGACCCCAAAAACTACCAAAAATAAAAATAAGAAAAACACAAAAGAATAGGCCTAGGCAAACGCATCACATGTGTGGCAAAAGAAGTCCAAGCCAGACCAGGCCAGGGCAGCTCAGCTCAGCTCAGGTAACCAGATCCAGCCAGCATATTTGGCTACCAACTTACCATAAAGCACCGTTACATTTTTCCGCCAATATTGCACAGCTAACAAACGGACCCACAGACAGATCCAGACAAACAATGCAATAACCAATGGACATTGCCTGATCCCCGCCGACTGGTAACGCTGCGCATGCGTATCCAGCTTTCCATGCCTTTTCCCTTGATAATGAGAAGCAAACATTGCGTTCCAGTTAAGCTTTTTTTTTTTTTGGGCTCGTTTGCGTAACAAGCCAAGCGCAACAAAGCGCAAAATCCCACAAAACAGCTGACAAAAATGCATATCTCACTTGGGTATACATTCCAGAGGAGGCCACTTGGTCAGTTGACTCTGGTTGGTTTTTGCTGTAGCGCTTTCGAAAATTAGCCTGGCCAGATCTAAACTGAAATGCATTTTGGTTAATTAAGCGCGTCCCAATGATTTCCCGCTGTTTACCATTTCGGGTTGCAACCAATTAAGTTGCCGCTGCCTGTCTGGCTATGGCCAGAGTCCATGACCATTTTGGAGTGCTCAGTGCTACGCCAACCAGGATATTTCCTGTCACTTGTGTATTGTGTCTGTCGGCATATATAAATTTCAACTAGCAAACAGCTTTTAGAGTCTACCCAGCCCACGGAAACTGGGCCTAGACTACAGCTTGGTCTGTTCGCAATTGCTCCTAAGAGTAGGTGTCATATTTATAATTTACAACATTAGCTCGCCATGGGGTAGCTTCGCAATCTTGCAAAATTTATGCATAAAGTAGTTGTGGTTATATATATTTGCTATGGCTAACTCCTTGCCCTTGCTCCACTGCTAGACTGGTCCAATTGGGGCCCTGCTGCCCTCCTGCTGGGCAAATGCGGCGGGCATATGTAACACACGTTTACGAGCATGTAAAATGCGTGTATTTTATTTCACCTTTATTTTTGAGCTCACATAGGTTTTATTCCCATTTTTTTTATACTCTTGAAATGGGGTATGTTAATATTGTCGTTTTGTATGTAGAACACAGTAGTAGACAGATTTCAATGTTCACAGGGAGCATCCAAGGCTACGAACCAAAAATAGCCTCTCCAATAAACATACCTAGCTTTCAAAATTAAGCATGACGAGCTTATTGGAGACGTTCTAGCTATATACGAAAATTGTTGTTCAACAAAGTTAGCTTCTGGAGTATTACAGAATAGGACCGGGTATGAACCCAAGCTAGTTGCCAAATACTGATGAAGTAGGTTCCAAACTTTTGTTGATTACCAATATGCCAACTTTCCAATGTACTGAAATCAGAGCTAAAAGCAAGGGCAAATTTGCACTACTACTGCTTTGTATTGTTAACTCCTAAGTGGGCCATAGAGCCTCAGAGATTACTCAATATGTGATTGTCACCTTTCCGTGGTGGGGGAGGGAGGTGAGGAAGAGCGACGTCGGCGGTTGTATAGCTAGCGGTTGGGCCACCCATGCCGGTAAGGTCGAGGAAGAGTTCTAAAACTAAGAGAAGTCCACAACATCTGGAAAGGGGAGATCTGTTCTACTATTGCTTACTTCTATGTATTCTTGACTTCTAAATGGAGCATAGAGCCTCAGACATTGCTCAATAGGGGATTGTCGCCTTTTCGTGGTGAGGGAGGGAGGTGAGGAAGAGCGACGCCGGTGGTAGTATAGTTGTCGGTAGGGCCACCCATGCCGGTAAGGTCGAGGAAGAGTTCTGAAGTTAAGAGAAGTCCACAACTTCTGGGAAGGGTCTATCTGCCCTACTATTGCTCACTTCTATGTATTCTTGGCTTCTAAATAAAGCATAGAGCCTCGGGAATTGTCATCTTATCGTAGTGGTCCACAACAAACCCTGATGCCTTTTTGGCAGCCGCAATGTCGTCAGGTAAGTCTGTTTTCACATATCAGGGACGGCTTTTAACTAAAGAACATTAAGCCTATTACTCATGGATTTTCATAAAATATGTCAGAATAACATGGAACAAAACAATAATGGAAACATGTCTCCAAGAGGTGCCCAACAATTTTTGGACAGCCCCCCTGCTAGTGCATCCAGCATACATGATTTAGAGGTGCTAAATTCAAGTTGTAATGACAACATGATGAATGTAACTAGAGCTGCCCTAGGCCTCCCAAAAAAAACCTAGTTTCAGAGAAAAGTAGGTATTCAATATGCGAATAATCAAATGTATAGAAATCTAGAATAAAAGGAAAGGCAGATCTGCCCTACGCGTCCCCAAAGCACTACAGATCAGGGAAAAGTAATTGTTCATCATCATTTCCTTTATCCTTTATCATTTCCTACTAGAGCATAGGTCCTCAATTAAGGCGTTGTACATCATAAATTCCTCCTTTATATATGTTTCGACTATCAACATGGGACTGTCTACCTATCACATAAGTACCCAAATCGTCAAGACCAGCTAATACCCAAATTTTACAAAATCTGATTGCAGACAAAGTGGTTCAATCGATTGTGATATTAAGCCCTACCAAAGCTCGGATGATCATTTCTAAGCAAAAATCGCCAAGGGGCATTTTAGTGTGACCAAATGTCTCGGAAAAAGCGGTAAGTTGCCCAGTTTTGCAAGGAACATCCCAATGTTCCTATGACTTCCTCCGTTGAATCTTAAAATTTTTTTAAAGAACATCCTATACTCCTTAAGCAAATATCTTCACAAGAAAAATATGATTTATAACAAAAACCAACAGAAAATTTATCCAATCTTTTATATAGCTACCATACAAAAAATTTGCTAGTTTGCTGCATACATTTTTAAACTTATGTTAAGCTTTTGGCGAAATTCTTCTAAATTCTTTTACGAACATTTTGAGCCCAAGATCTTCGAAATCGGATAGAAATTGGAAGCGTTATGGAACCATGAACGAAAAATCACAACTACTCCTGCCCTCAAATTCGTGAGGTCGTAATAGAACGCAAAGGAAAATCTTTGGGTGAAAACATTTTTTTTAAACCAAGGTGTGATGGGGAAGATTGGAACTTCGATACTTGCTCAAAAACATGTTGAAAAAATAAATGATATTTCGTGCTTCTTGACTTAAAATTACCCTAACAACAAATTTTTATGAAGGTTCACTCTACGACCCTTAAATTTGTAAGCTAGTTTAATCGGTGCTTCAAAGAATGTACTCACAAATAAATATATCAATCAACAAAAGCTTTTAACTTTGAGATCTTTGGAAGCACCTGATAAAAAACTTTAACGAAATTTACATATTGATATAACATTTTTTTGGTATTTGCTTCTAGGTTAAGAGCATATTGAAGGATCTTGACTTATTGCTATTGAGACTGTATTGATGAAAGAAATTTAATGCACATTACTGGATAACTTCAATCTTTATTAGAGTCATTTGAGCTTTTAAGGCTTAACTATAAGATATTTGGAAGAAACATCTGATAAAAACTTTCACGAAATTTGCATATTGGCATAACATGGTTTGGGTTTTTCTTCTAGCTTAAGAGCATATTGAAAGATCTTGGTTTTTGCTGTTCAGGCTGGGTTGATGAGGGACATTTATGGCACACTAAGCCTCAAATGTTGGAAATTTTTATATTTTTTAAATCTAAAGTACTAACACATTATTAATCGATTGAATGTTTGACCGAAATGCTAAGAAACTAAGATTTCGAAATATAGATCGGAAGCTCTTTAAGTGTATAAAAAAGTTGACTCCACTGATTTTCTAATTTTTTTTTCGCTTTTATTTTATTATTACTTCTTGTTCAGAATAAAGTAGTAGATTGACTAATGAAGCGCATGACTGCTAACGAGAGCTTTTTCCCACTGGAAGATTTTCCATGCTGGTGTTCTTGGCAACTGGGAAAGTATGGATCATTGTCGATACCCTTAAACAGAGAAGCCAAAACAAACCAAACAATGGCAAAATGCAATGGAATTCATGATCTTCATATAGATGCATTGATCAAAGACTCAGCTCAGTACATATGTATTGATAAATGAGGCTTTGCTTAACCGTTAAGTGGCAATCCGGAATGATAACAAACAATGGCTATTGCCAACCCACAAGCCAAAAGAAAAAGCCAAAAAGCGAAAAGAGCCAAAAAAAAAAAATCTGTGAAAGATCAGCAAATAACCCAAGTCAAGAGCCGGCAATTACCGAATTCCGAAAAATGAAGAAATTTTCAAATAAACAAAGTAAAGTGAGGCAAGTGAGAACTCAACTCGCTGCTGCGACCCAGAGACATTCACAACAGAGACGACGACTCCAACTACTTGGACGACTTGGACTGAACTTGGCCAAAAGTCTGAGGCCAGCAATTACAGTCAAGTGAATAAACGAAACGTAGCAAGCGAACTGGCGCATACAACTCCCGCCATTTACTTAGCCTTTTTTCGCTGGAATTCATCATCATGCGAATTATCCAGCCAGCCAACGATTGGGGCAAGTTTTTCGTTATTTTTTGGCTTTAAAGTTTTTCGGGCCAGGAGTTTGCTGGCACTACCAATTTAGTTGTCATAGCACTCAAAGAATTATCGCTTGTGGCGGGCGACCCACCAAAAATTTTGTTGTCAACTTGGCCAATCGCAGGGCCAAGTTGAAGTTCTACCCCGATCGTTGGAGTTGGTGTGAGTTTATTATGGTTGTGCTCGGGTTATAACATATACAGTCCAAGTTTGTTTCGCGGAAGCGTGTGTTTAAGTAATTTGCTAGGCTGGACACATACTGTAGGTGTTGGTTGTTCCAGCGCCCGAAATGTTTTGGTAGCTTTCAAAAGAGTTTATATTTGATGTGTAGTTAATTTGTGGTTTTTGCATTGGAGTAGGGTACGGGATGCGCTACATTGTCATTTACGGGGTTTGAATTATTGAGTTGAGTTTGGGTTCGCTGCGGTTTGTTAGGTGACGACAGAAGCGCTAAACTCAGACGCATTAGAAGACTACTTTTTATAGTGAACCAACGCTCTGCTCTGTGTTTTAAGTGTCCGGTCCGCTCATCAAACCCTAATGAACAAGTTTAAGCATCGATGAGTGCTCCTAAATAGCCGTTATGCAGTATTATTGCGCCATATTTCATTAAGCGATGTCTTGGCCAAGAACTGCACACACACACACATATGCAGCCAAGCTGTCGCTGGCCAGCAGCCACAGGAAGGTATAATCTCTATAGGCCACATTTATTTCCATGGGTCACTGATAGCGTGGCTATCAAAACACGGGAACACTTTTAAAATCGCAATGAAAAGCGGCAAATGGGATGCACGCGCTAATAAAATGCCGATATTTTATGGCAAAGCAGCCCAGACAAGCAGCAGTCCCAGAGCCAGACCCAGCCGTCGTCTTACGGTTTAAGCTGCAGTCCAGACGCTGCTCACTTTGGCGTTGCTGGCGGCGTTGGTGGTGGCAAGTGTGCTTAGGCTTCCTTCAACTAGTGCTCCACCAAACTGTTTCGGCAGCTGAGGCGCCAAGCCCACACAAAGCAACAAATAATGCCAGGGCAGCCGTTGCGGCGACCCAAAATGAATTGCAAGTCATCGCGCTGTGGCCAAGACGACGCTTTTGCCATATCCAGAACACACGTCACTCTGTCTAGGATAAAGCCAAGTGATCAGCGTATGCATATGCATTGGTTGGACTTGTTGCGCCCGCATCCTTAAGTGCAAATTACTCGCATCATTTGTAATGCTAATCAAAGCTTGTTGTTGCCTTGTTGTACCTTGCCTTGACCAATCCACATACCAACAAGCTGCACAGCCTGGCGTGCCATATCTTGAGTTGTGCGCGGAATTAACCTACATATAATGGTCTTCTCTCCGCTTGACAAATCTGCACGCCTACGTTGATTAACAATCGAGGGGCAACAAACAACTGATAATGAGAGATTGGCTCCACAGAGCAGAAATATTCGCCAGGTTCTTCGATAGCTTTGCTTCACTTAGGGCGGATTGGACAGCTATGGAGTACCTTAAGTGTGATCACTGATTAGTCTTATGTAGCATGCCAATGGAGTGTGGGTGTAGTGGACTCGGCTGAGTTGAGTTAAGAAATTTCAAGTGCTTTGGCTAACTAAGTGGCATGCTCCTAGCTGGTTATGTGTGGGGGCAGTGAACTGTTCGATCTACAAGTTGGCTTGAAAACTCCTTAATATTAATAGTCTTAAGCAAGAACTCATTTGCTTTATGCGCAGAGATTTAAAAGAAACTGCTACCATTTTTACAATTTTAAACTTGGAACTTGGGCCATCTCTCCTGCTCCTTTGCTATCTTTAATAGTAGTTACAATTGGAAGGAATTCCTAAGCCGAGCTTTAGCGAATTAGATGTTAATGTACTAAGTCAGACAACCTCCTACCCCATCGCTTTAACGTCTTCTACTGAGACCAAAGTAATAATTATGAGCAAAAGCTACTCTCATGTGATCTCCGGGTTAACATCTTTGTTCGTTGCTATAGTGTGGCCAATTAAGTATTGCGGGTATTTTGGCCTGCAACGATTTCTAATGAACTGTAGAATTTATCCTTCACCTGATTGTGGATTGGGAGATACTTTAAGAAAACCCAAAAATTATCTAGCGACAATTTCATTTGAATTCACTCCGCAGGGTCAGACATAGAATGACGTGGAGAAGAAGCGTGCGAAATGAATCGAGGCGATAAGGATCCTAAGGGAGGTGAAACGTATTACAGGAAGCAGAGATGATTGGAGCAGTATCGTTTTCGTCCTATGCTCTACCTTGGGATCGCCCAAAAATTACGTGACTGAATACTTTTGAAGATTTTCCATATGATTTTTGTATCTCGTCACGCTACTTTAAGGAAACCCCAAAAATTATCTAGCGACAAAGGCATTTGAATTCACTCCGCAAGGGCAGACATTGAATGACGTGGAGAAGAAGCGTGCGTAATGAATCGAGGCGATAAGGATCCTTAAAGGAGGTGAAACGTGTTATAGGAAGCAGAGATGATTGGAGAAGTCTTGTTTCCGTCCTATACTCCACCTTGGGATCACCCAAAAATTACGTGGCGGAATGTTTTTGAAGATTTTCCATATGATTTTTGTATCTCGTGACGCTTCTCCTCCCTGGATCGTCACGTAGTTTATGAATGATCCCCCCTAGGAGTGGCTGCAGTAGCGAACAAGGTCAATGCCAAATAACTTGCATTCTTTCCACCTAAGTCTTTGTAATCTGGTCTCCGAGTCCTATAACATTTAGTTATTTGCTTTACTTACTCCCACAAAGGAGTGAAGTCGGGCGACTGTTGACTAGACGGATCGTGCGATTTGTGAATGATCACTTAGCTCCTTATGCATACTTCAAACAGAATTAATTTCCCTTAATACCGCGTGAGAATAAAATGTAATCAAACCACTTTTAACACATTTTACCTAATTTCCAACCAACTGTTATTGGACCTGATTATTATTGTTGCTGACAAGTGGAGTGCGTGCCAGTTGGGATAGACAGAGCGACTGCTTCGCTGACTCTCTGACTGACTGACTGACTGACAACGACAGCAGCTCCTTAAATGTGTAATCATGCTGGATGGATGTTGATGTGCCTGTGAAGCCCCGCGCCTTTAATCGCTACCAATGACGCTTGAATGATGCCTCACTTATGTGTGAACCTACCGGAGTGCTGTCAAGAGCTGCCGCTGCCTGTTTGTATCGATCGATAAAGATGATTTCGGATCGCTGAAGCTCTAACCAACTTATGCCAATAGAAATGTTGGGACTCTGTGCTTGACCAGAGCCTGCCAGCAGACGCGGCAGGCGACATGATCACTGGCTACTGGCTACAAAAGTTTCAGCTTGAGCAAACATTTTGTTGATCATGATTTTTGAGTTGACAAGATGTCACCGCCGGCGATCGGTAGATCGCCTCCCTAGAATGTTGCCTGGCATGTTGCGTCCTTGTTTAGTAGCATTTTGTTGTGGCTCTGTTTTTTTTTTTTTGTGCTGATCACGCGCTTGGTCAGCCCAAGACTGACATCACTTTCTTTGCCACATGTTGGCTATGTTTTGGGTTTTGTCTACCCGTCGTTGCTGTCAGCGTACGACAAGCTCACTCTGCCTGATTGTTAGATCGATGGCAACGATCGGCAGTCGTTTTTTTTTACGCTCTATGCGATCTTGATGCAGTTGCTCTGCTTGTTGTTGTTAGTGTTTTGCTCTGGAAATTTAAAACGAGATACATAGATCGCGCGGCTCTGATAAGCTTAGGTGCTGACATTGTAGAAGCGGGCCATGATTGAGCGGGCCAATATAGTGCAGCCTTGATCATGGCCTGGCTAGTTAGGTAGGTAGTGCTGCAGGTGCAGCGCAGTAAGCGTACACATTTTGGACATGCCTCGAATTCCGGACAACGTGCTCTTGCTGCTGGTTTACAAGCAGCCCAGAAAACGTTTTTCCTCATTGGAATTTTAATCAGCATTAGAACTAGGCGATGAAGCAGCGGCAGTTTTAATTCAATTACATGCCACGCTTGAAATGCGATACCCGGCAATGGAGTAAGGTTAACCAGCCATTTGACCTAATGCTACATGAGTTGCACCCCCGCAGACGGCTTAAGTGCGGGCACAGCTCAGCTCAGCTCTTATTGCGTGGGCCAAATCCTATTAGCTGCGTCGAACTGCTTAATTCCCTGCTAGCAGGCAATAAGAATGTTCCAAGCTTTTTAATCACAAACCGAGCGTAAAGTGTCTGACCAAACGCGGCGCAAGCATTGATTTTGATAAAAGTAAACTCCATCGGCGGCAGCGGCCGCGTCTGGTGACAGCTTTTTGTAAATGGCTTCCGGCAACACTTTTGATTGCAATTAAAAACGTAAAATAGCAGAAAAAGGGCACAGATGTATCTGTATCTGTATCTTAGACTCGTCGCCTTGGCTCAATTCAAGCAGCGCAATCGCCTTTGCTGCACAATTGCGCGATTAATCATGGTGCGCTCAGTGAGTTGTCAGCTGTTTGGAAGCCTACAAACGCTCAGTTGCCGCCGCCACGCCGACTGAGTGAGTACAACTTTTACTTCGTCTACTGACTCTTAACTCAGATCCGATCGTCCGTCACAAGCGATTGGACACCCAATTGTCGTCAGGCCAGACGTACGGGCGGCCAACATGCAACGGTGAGAAAACTGGCAACAATACTATTGATACCCTGTAACCGTAGGGTATAGAGGATACTATAGATTTGTGCAACAGTCAGACAAAACATGAGATACATCTTCTTGAGGACAGTTAAATTTATCGTTGTAAGCAACTTATGGGGGGTTATGGTCGGTCTTTGGGTGGCGCTTGTGCGGTGACTGTCACATGGGAGCAGGTGCGGATCGTATTTTTGGCCTAAGAGGAGGTTCTTCACTTCGAAGTGTATAAATAGTACATCGGAGCTCGCAAAAAACTATCAACCCATTTTTCTAAATTTTGTGGTGGGGGTCTAGACCCGAAAACCCATCTCGAGGATCCACCAATGCATGGAAGTGACCAGCGACGATTCCCTGATTGCACGATCCACGTAGCTCACAACATCCAGTTTTACGCTAGGTACCTCTAGTTAGCCCCAGGATACGCCTTTCCATGGGTGAGCTAATGGGAGAAGACGGCCCCTCAGGCGCTGTACGCTTCGAGGACGTTTTTGCATGGAAGCGTGAGCTGGATATCTACTACCGTGCAAGGGAGTCGAAGGCCCAGTCAGCCGTCATTTCTTTTTAAATCCGATGATCAAAAAAGCCTGGGATAGTAACTCGATATCTAGATAAAAAAAATCTTTGCATTGATTTGGAACTTCTTGTTATTTTGAAGAATTGGTTACAGTGTAACCCACAGTCGTTCGACGCCTCAACTGTATTCCATTTTTATTTCTATTTCTATGCTGACTGTTTGCGGCTCCCTGTTCTCGAACTCCTGGCTCTGTTCGATATTCACCGCCGTCTGTGGCATTCATGCGTTAAAAATTGCCAGCGACTTTGTCGATTTGCAGCGCCGTCAATTTGCCCTTTACCAGGCACAGACCAGCCACACCTTAACCCCTTTTTGCCACTCGCCCTAGCATTGTTGCTGGACCTCGAACTCGGCATCGTCTGGTTGACCGCCCGCCATTTGGGGTCTGCTTTGTTTGCACTTCTTGGCCGGCCGTTTGTTTAACTGTTGTTGTGTGTGCTTTGCTCCATTTGAGTTCTCTCTCTGGCACTTCCGCATGTGCCTAGCCAGCAGCAGCCAGTCCACTGCCCAGTCCATGCCTCTTGCCTTGCCCACTTTGTGCCAGTCAAGCGGCAATGGCGCTGCCGCTGAAGCGACGCGTCGCAATGCTGCTGTCGCTCTCTGTTGTGGATGAGTTGGTTTAGCTGAAGTTACTCCGACTTGGTTACGATACGCTAGCTGCGTGCAGCTTGGCAATTCCATAAAGTGTTTTATTTAATGGAAAATCTTTCAATTGTGGAAAATGGTGTTAATTAGCCGCCATTAAGATCATAAATTAGTCGCTACAAACGATTATGACGCGATTGTTGGCTGCTCCATTCCCTGCTTCGTTGCTATTCCGGCGGCTGCTTCGCCTTTTTGACGGCATTTTACAAAGCATTCGGGTTTTGGCTTATTTGGTTACATTACAATAATAGCTTCATGGTACATTTGCTCTCTGGAGCGACTTAATAGATTCATGATTTATTTTAGGTGCCCATATGAAGAATAATTTGTGTATTCTAAGTATTTCTCTGGAATTTGGGTGCAACACTCTGTTGGCTTTGATACTTATGGGGACTTTCGAACTTGAATTCGTTGGAAAAAAAAGATTAAATGGTGGGTTTAATTTATATAGTTTCTCAGCTGTGGCATCGATCAGCTGACTTTTGTTTACTCTGAAGTCAAACAGAGACCAATCAGTCAATTAGTCAAATGTCTAACACCTGTTTTTATTTTATATTGTATTCAGTAGGTCGGCCATTTTTGCAACATCTCTCGATTTTAATAACGTTACCCCCTATTTTCGTGACCATCAAATACTTTCGGATCTTGTTTAAATTTTACAGGCGCCATATGTACTACACTAGTAAAGTCCCTATCTGTAACCAGATAAGAACACGCAAGTGGCGTTGGATTGGCCATGCTCTGAGAAAGGACCGCAGCAGCATCGTCAGGATGGCCTTGGAATGGAACCCCCAAGGAAGCTGACGATTGGGAAGGCCAAAGGCAACCTGGCGTCGTACAACACTCAACGAATTGTCCCAACACATCAGCTGGGACACAGCAAAGCAAACTGCACCAAACAGAGTCCGGTGGAAAGTTCTTGTTGAAGCCCTAAGCTCCCTGGAGGAGTACTAAATGGAAACAAAAAAAAATATATGCATGTAAAATTGAAACTTTTTACGCGGTGACGTTATAGATATCGTTGGTTTTAAAATTTGCCATACTAGCGGAGGTCACCCTAGTATACTCACTCCAAAGAAAAATTTAACTTGGTATAGGAAAACGCAATTTCAAGGTTATAAAATCCAAGATTGATTTCAATATACATATATAAAATTTAAAGTATTCTTAAGAGAACTCACATCTCTAAAAAATGCATGCCCAACAGAAACTACATTTCAACCCCTTGCGACTACGCTTCTGTCTGCACTTAATGTCCGATACCCGGTGTTGAACAATTTTCTACTATGCTACTATTCACGATATTCACAAAAATGCTTATATCTCACGAACCAATGCAACACAATCACGTCGCAATAGACTTAAAACCTCTGTATCGACAACTTCTAACACACGCGAAAATCATATTTGAAATTCTTCAACGCATTCATGAGAACCTCCGTAACACGTAAAACATTAACATTAGTTAATCTGACAATGTACATAGTGCCACAAAAAAGAGATATACAAAAAATTTGTCGAAAAATTAAAAAAAATGTCAGGGGTGGCAGCCCCTCCTTACAAATTACTTAAAACTTTTTGTGCTATAAACCTTCTACACACTATAACAAACAAAATAAAAAAATTAGCCAAATTCGTCCAGCCGTTTCAGAGCTATGCGATCATAAACGAACAGCATTTAATTTTTATATATTTAGATAAATTAAATTTTTTTTTAAATAAACTTCAAGATTTAGTCAATTTGATAGTTAATAACTAATTGATAAAGGAAAAATATTTATTATTTGAAAATATATAATTGGGGTTACCAAATGGTCCGAGAAAAAAGCGGACATACATAGATTCTTTTGAAACGCTAACAATTTACCACTAAAAATTGAAAAAAGCCCAAGAAATTTTTTTTAGGGCCAGAAAATATGATTTTAAACTTTCAACAATTTTCAAAATGCACGCAACTGTAGGCTTGTTTTCGTACTCTGTTACCATTTTGTAGAAAATATACCGAAATAAACAATATGATAAAAGTATATCGGTCTATTCGAACGAAAAAAATCTAACATTTCTGCAAAAAATCGAACATGAGACAAAAAAAAGAAACATGTTTGCTTAAAAGCGGACACATGGTAACCCTATATATACTTCAAATTGAAATCAATTTCGTCTATCAACTTCTAACTAAACCTTGAATCAACGCCTATTCCAACCGAATTTGATATTTTGCAGATTTAAAAATGATTTGTATACCCTTTACTAGTACCTTACCGGTACAGGTATAAACGCCAAATGTTTTTATATATGTTTCTTAGAATCTTAAAATCGGCTCAGAACCTCAGGGTATTTAGCCAAAAATATACTAAATTTAAACTCTTTTGCCTATAAGAAGTGTGTGAACGATGTACATAAGTACAGGGTTAGTAAGTTGGACATTCCCATATTCTTAAAAATTAGGTAAAACTATGGTCAAGATGTCTCGCAATAAATATTAAGAAGGTTCGGTATCCACTAACTTTAAATTGCATTTGCTATTTTTAAAACTTTAATGAAACTTTTTATGTCTCAAAATAAATATATACAAAGGTCGGCAGTTCTAAGTTTTAGATTTCATTTGCTATTTTTTAAACTTTATTGAGACTTTTTATGTCTCAAAATTAATATATACAAAGGTCGGCACTTTTAAGTTTTAGATTTGATTGATTGTTGATAATTTTCTTTTATATTGGCTGATTTTGATGAATCTCAGTCAATCCTGTTATGTCAATTATTTATGTCATATCATTTGCTTATAATCCACGGATAGATTGTAATTAAAATAAAGAACAAAAAATTTTTTTTCTAAATTCATTTCTAATACGATTTTATATTGTTAATACCAAAATGTCTTTATCAAATTTTATAGGGTTCGCAGGGTTTATTCAAAAATTAATAAAAACAAAAATATTTCAACTTGTATAATAAATGTTTCCCAATTTTTTAAATAACTCAATTCTAATGCTGTAACACAATAGTCAGCAGTCATCAAATTTAAAAAATTAATTAACGATTAATTCTCAAGGGTGCCAGCACTATCTTTTTATTTCCAAAAATTTTGAGTTAAAATTAATTTCACTAAAAAGGAACCAAACCAATATGATTTTTTAATGATAAGCTCTTATGGGAACTGTATGATATAACGAAACTGTATGGATCAGATTTGGCTAGTTGTTTCAAGTCTTCAAAGTAATTTTGGTGGATGACTTTATTAACAATATCTTCATAAATAAAAGAAGAAGGCCTTAAAAAAAGTTTAAATATTTTTTAATAATAACCTTAAGTACGAATTGTATCGTAATGGCGATTTGAAAAATAATAAAATAAATTTGCTTGCCGTGATATACAGTAATAAAGGATCTTATTTAAAAGTGTAATTGCTTTGGCTGGATGAGGAATCTCTGAAATCTAGGTTTTGGCACCTCGATCATAATTGAATCGGTCATTTCAAAAACCTCACATTTTTTTGCAACATGCTTTTTTGCTGAAAATGGTTCCTTAAAGGGAGATACGTATTCTGGTAAACCAATACAATCCTTTCTCTTCAAATAATACCGTGAAAAATACGTTCATTGCAAAATCTACATTAGTCAGTGACTTACGACTAAGTTTGACGCTTAAAATTGAATCGGTCATTTCCAAAACCTCATAAGTCAATAAATTAGAATTTTTCAGGAATCAATAAAAACTGTTTCGTACACAAACAAACGGACTTTTTTATGCTTAATTTAGTATTTAAGTGATAAAAAATTTAAGTTTAAATAACCTTAACAGTTCTTTTGGTTAAAATTTATACCACTAATCCTATTTATTGCTAAAACAACATAAGTCAAAAATAGTTTCTAGGCATTTTTTCATTATTTTCATAAATAAAATGTTAAGGTTATTCACAATTTAAATTTTTTATCACTCAAATACTAAATTAAGCATAAAAAAGTCCGTTTGTTTGTGTATGAAACAGTTTTTATTGATTCCTGAAAAATTCTAATTTAGTGACTTGTGAGGTTTTTGAAATGACCGATTCAATTAAATTCCCCCTCCTAGCACATGTCGCCGACTTTAAGCTTGCTGCTCTGGGTGTCTTTACGTGTATATTAACTATTGTGATTTATAAAATAATTTATATTCAATTCGCATGAAAAAACTATCACAAAAAATGAATTTCACAATTTGCTTAAAAAAGTAACACCATGAAGTATATTGATTTTCGCTATAAAAAAGTAATTTATTTTCATACACTTTTAAAGTGTTTTTTGCATATAAATACATACATACATACATATATGTATATGTACATATGTATATATACATATATGTATACATACATATGAAAAAAATGTTCACTTACCTGGGCAAACCTTTTATTTTGGTTTAATAAACATTAATATTAAATTTTCCTTGCATTTATTTTTTTTCGTGTTGAATTCTTCACAAAGGAAAATATTTATACATAAAACAAAAGCAGGACAGGCTGCATTATTTTCATTACATATGAACATATAGCTTTGCCGTTTACACGTATGCATTGTGTTTAATATACAAAAGAAATATAGGATCAAAAAAGAAACGAAAGAGAGCAATCTTGACACTTTGGCAAGTTTTTCGCCCACTACACAAAAAACAAAAACAAAAAAATTCCAAAGAGAGTAATCTTTGCTCTTTGCAAATATGTATTTTCGCCCAGTGCACATAAAAAACAAAAACAAAATAACTTTAAAGAGAGCAATCTTTGCTCTTTGCACCCATACACTCTCACTTATTAGATTCATTGCCCATAGGAAAAAACCATACGCGCTCTCGCTCTTTTTCGCACAGCGCCCACTCTCCCTTTTGACATTACTATTCGCACTTAAATTAGCACTTTTCAACGCGCACTTTTTTAATTTTCTTTATTTAACTATTTAAACATTGCCCGCACTTGCTAACAATTGTTAATTGTTGCCAATAATTATATTAACTGATTTTACATGTTTTAACACTTTTTGACAACGCGAAAAACAGTTAATTTTCAATAAAACGGCAGCGTTTGTCCGCACGACATCTTTCTTTGCATGTTTTACTTCTCTTACTATTCGTTTGCTCATAGGTGTAGTCTATTTTTGACCAAAGGGGCTACATGCATTTTAAACAATTTCAAAGTTTACGCCTTTCTCTAATAACATTCGCAAATAATATTGGCAGTCAATCATTTGAGTTGAATGGCAGTCTAATATTTTTAAATGTATTTTATAAGACGTAGTTTATATAAAATTTAATAGTAGCCGACCCAGCTTCGACTGACTTATTGCCTACGCTCATGTTATTCTTACTGTGCTTTAGTCCGCAATGTCAGCATTGCCAGCAGTGCAATTTTCAATAAGAGCATGATATTCTTCTATGATCGTAAAAGCAGTGCGCACATCTGGTAACGCTATAAAAATGTCTGTTTAATAAACTGCGCGCAATTTGTGTAAGCCGCGTAAAAATTTGAAATTTATTTTTTTGTTAAAGTGTAAAATAAAAATAATAAAAAATTTGGTTTATAGTAAATTAATGTTTATGACAAATCTTTAAAAATTCAGCTGCGCGTGTCAAAGCTATTAAATTTTATTTTTAACAAGAGTGAATTCCATAGAAAACATGGTCTCCTTTTTTTTAACGTAATCGGTTTACAAAGGAAAACTACTAAAAAAAATTTTGCATTTAACTTTACACCAACTCAATATCAAGTGATATTATTCATTTGAAGCTCACATTTAAAATATTTTATTTATTTATTTATTTTACACCGTATGCTTATATTTAAAAAAACTAAAGCTACAGGGAGGAGGACAGCCATAGGATAGATACTACGGCTTTCGGCAGCTGAAATATTTTTGTTTTTTTTTTAGCTTCATCAATATTATTCATAGCAATTTTATGTATGCCAATATAAACATGAGCAACAAATGCAAATTGGTAAAATGCACTCAATAGAAAATATTCAATAGCAAAGTTTTTATATAAATTATAAAGGAAAACTAATGAAAAAAAAAAGTTTTGTATTTAACTTTACACCAAGCGTATATAAATAACATTATTTTTCCACTTGAAACTCATATTTCAGTATTTTTTTGAGCTTAATTAATAATATTCATAGTTATATATAAGCAACAAATGTAAATTGTTGTTTTTGTGGCCTTCCATAGAAAATATTAAATCACTTGGAATATCAACATTTTTATAACATAGTAAGTAAAATTTGTGCTAAAATACAGGCAGTATTATTGTTTTTTTCACTTAAAATATTTCCAATTTTTAATATAATACGTATAAGTGCGACTGACTGTAGAGCTACCAAAAGGTCCGAGTGAAAAAAACGGATATTACAGCTCCAAAGTTTCCAAAATGCTCTTACATTTTTTTAATTACGAGGACGAAATACAAAAAAAAAAACAATCAGAAAAATCGCTCGGACATAAAATTTAATTTTAAACCTTTAAAAACTTTAAAAATACGCTCAACTGGCTTCTTTTTTTTTCGTAATCTGATGTTAGAAAAACATCAAGTCGACACTCACCACCTGTTCGTCGACTACAAAGCAGCTTTCGATAGCCCAATAAGGGATCGCGTATATGCCGCAATGTCTGAGCTCGGTATACCTGCGAAGCTGATAAGGCTTTGCAGAATGACGTTGAGTAATTCCTTCAGCTCCGTCAAGGTAGGAAGGGACCTCTCCGAGCCTTTTAATACCGTGCGAGGTTTCAGACAAGGCGACCCCTTATCAAGCGACCTCTTCAACTTCGTTCTGCGGAAGGCCGGCGTACATCCCACTGGCACTATCTTCTACAAGATTGTCCAGCTCCTTGCGTACGCCGACGACATCGACATCATTGGGCGTACCAAACGAGATGTCACCGCGGCCTTCAGTGCTATCGAACGGGAGTCTGCGAAAATGGGTCTGGCGGTAACTGACGGCAAAACGAAGTATATGCTGTCGACAAGTAGCGACATCTATACTTTTGATGTTGTCAAGGAATTCATCTACTTTGGCACCGCCGTTACCACCGACAACGATGTCCGCCTGGAGATCAAGCGCAGAATCACTCTTGCCAACAGGTGCTATTTCGGTCTCAATAGGCAATTAAGTAGTAGAGATCTCTCTCGCGCGACAAAACTATCACTCTACAAGGCACTCATCCTTCCAGTGCTTCTTTACGGCGCGGAAGCCTGGACCGTGTCGCTAACTGATGCAGCTGCCTTGGGAGTTTTCGAGAGGAAAGTACTGCGCAAAATCTTTGGTCCTATTCGAGTTGGCGATGACTACAGCATCCGCACCAACCAGGAGCTGTATGAGCTCTTCAACGACATGGACGTTGCTCATCGTATCAAAATCCAGCGGCTTCGCTGGCTCGGACATGTCGTTAGGATGGACGAGGATGCTCCAGCTAGACTTGTGTTCGATGCGGTAGTCAGCGGCCGTCGGCGGAGAGGACGACCGTGTTTGCGTTGGAAAGATCAAGTCGAAGGGGCCCTGTCTTCGCTCGCGCAATGTAGAGGCGCCTGGAGAGATGTTTTAAGGCAGGCCGTAATCCGGTAATCGGGTTGTTATGGCCACGTAAGAAGAAGAAGATGTTGGGAAAACATACTTAAATACTTGGCAAAAGATATAAAAATGACAATAGTTGGTGGGTCGAAACGGCAAAAAAAAAAACGAAAATTTAGGCAAAACAGCGAACATAAGAAAGAAAAGGCTTGAAAGCGGAAACATGGTAACCCTAACTGACTATGATACATTTATTACACGGTCTGAGTCGACCAATGATTTTAAATTATTACTAAAAGGCCTTAGCAATAGAAAAATAAATACTTTACTAAAGGAACGATACGAACTGTGACGCCAATTACGATAAAAAAAAGCCCTAGTTGTGATGACTGTTAGTGTAGATATGCCTTCGATATTAAGTATTTATTTATTTAAAAAAAACTGTCACTGAAAGCTACGTGCAGGAATTGGGTGTATATGTAAATATTATATGTGCACATAAATACAATAAATTTATTAATAAACACAAAAAATAAATTTGTATAAAAATATATTAAAATTAATCAAACGCAGCAAACAATAAATCGCTCAAGCTATATTAATTTTAAAAAAAGGATGTGTACACACTGAAGCTGTTTTTTATCAAGTGTTGCAAGCAGAGTAAACTACAAAGCGGCGCGCGTAAACACATGTCAGGTGCACAGAATTTTGGCAAATTTTATTTTAATACGCAAAAAATATATTATTAATAAAAATTAAACGCCAAACGCACAAAATTAATATTAAAAACGTTGCAAAATGAGTGCCCAACTGAAGTTCGTAAAAAATAAACCAATTTATTTGCGCATTAAAAAAGTAAGTGTGGCGGCGGCTGCCACAGCCGCAAATTTCTTATACATAAAAAACAAATGCATAAATATTTGCTTGCAGCTTGGCATCAATGACTGTTTGGGCTGCACCAGCGCAGATCTGGAGCTGCAGGATACCACAAACGCACATCTCGTATTGTACAGGTCTACACCAGATTCTAAGCACGAGGCAGGGACTGCGGTAACACCCGTAGTACGAGCCGTGCAGCTACTTTGCACTAACATTTACACCGATGCAGACAGCCTACGTCGTATGCCTACGCTTAAGATTGGACGCGGCAGCGTCTCTATGACCTTTTTGGTAAGCAATGGTCAGAGCAAGGAACAATTGCCACAGCAAACTGCTGCTGCAGAGTTGTCAGACGACGACGAACTTTACGATGGGCCTTCTACTTCAAAACAGGCGCGTCTACGCGAGGAAATGCGCCTAAAAAGACGTCATCTGCGGCAGCGTCAGCAGCAGCAGCTTGCTAAATATCAGAATGCGTTCGAGGTGACCGCACGTCGTTACTTTGACGATGTATATGGCTTGGACAAAATTGAATATAGCATACAAAATAGTCCACTAGAGCAAGTAACTGTGGCAACATTTCATGATATGTTCTTTGCATCGGCGCAACACTCGGATCCATTGTTAAGCAGCTTATTGGCCACATGCGGCGGCAACTGGCTGCGTGTTATCAAGGCGGATAACGATAACTACGCATGTTTTAAGTAAGTATTAGACAATAAGATGCTCAGCGTACATTTGACTAAAACTTTTTGTTTTACAGACGCGAACGCAATCCTTTTGAGATCTTTGCGGAATTGTATGTAAAAAAACACTTCGTGTCGGATACTTTCGTTTCCAAATTGGCTCAGGAATGCATAACATCGAATGAGGCAACACGCATTGCAGAACGTCGCTTTGTGTTGCAAGTTTTCGAACTGGTGCGCAACTTATTTGAGTACATCACCATAGGCGAGTATACTGTCTGGTTCTATGTGCCACGTGTAAATAACTATGAAAAGCTGGAAAATGTGGTAAGTCTTAAGCGTGCTTATATTTATAGCAACATATGCTTTAATTTTATATATTTATAGACTGTCGATGACTTGGATTTGCGCGACGTTAAGACCAGCATTAAGCGTACCAACGATACTAGCAGCTATTTCTTTAGAAATGCCGATAACAACACCAAAGACTTGCTGCTCGTTGCCTTTCAAGTGGCCTTGGCGCATCTGGCCAATCAATCTGTGCTGGTTTTGACTAACATGGAAAATGTAACTAAGTCCTACTTGTGTTGCACCAAAATCTCTACTAAGCTTTTATTTCCTGCAGCTTGCTAGTCTTATGTGCTGGAAGTTTGTCACCGCAACCTTTATGAACAAATATTATCCTTGTACCAACGTAAGTTTCTAAATTTACTATTTCCAGATTTTCAACAACAGCTTTTTATTTAAGCAATGGATTTGTCAGAAATATTTGGATCGCATCATGTGCTTGTGTCATTCGCTGGATATGATTGTATTTATTGAGTATCCCGGTACATTGACACTTTTGCCGGAAAATACAAAAGTTATAAAATGCGTGCAGCAACAAGATTCATCCACTGAAGACATTTCTTGGATTATTTACGAGGACATACTTGAAACCAACTGGACTACGCTGGACATAAATGAAATTGACATAATGGAATGAATAGCCATAATGGCAGGGCACAATAAGCCTTAAAAAGCAGGAAGCAGGAAGAATTTTATTTTAATTTTTTTTACATTTTCGTTGTTCAAAACTAAATTTAACTTTTTTATAATTGTAAGCGCATTAAGTTCATATCAATCATAAACTTATCAGCGCGGTTAGCCGTAACAGCATCAGCTTTTGTACGCGTTCTCATAAACTATTTTAATTTCATGTTCAGTAAGCTCATGTCAGCGCTCTGTGCACGCGCGTCCTTAAGGACCAATTTGTTAATCCTAACCCAATTTCATTATTTTATAAAACTATTTCTTGCATCAATCTCGCCAGAGTTCTATGAAAGAACCTTAAACTTGTTTACTTTTATATTAAAACTTTTGTAGCAGTAAAAGTCTACATTGTACCTTACCAGAAATGTATTCCAATAAAATTGCTTTCACATATGTATGAGCCATATAACTCAACTTTGAACAACCCGTCTATGTCATAATTTTGTTAATATTATAGCCCAATCTCTTAGTTATAAACCAGCTTACGGCTTAGTTGCCAATTTATTGATTTTAATTGCAATTCGATACGTTTATTAAGCAGCGGAATTCAAAGCAACAAACTGCAAACAAACGAGACAAGCCAGTTAGCCAAGTTAGTTGTGCATAGTTTTTGGGATGAGCTGCAAGACAAATACTATACATAGCCGCCTGGCTTGGTCAAAGATATTTGCCATTGCCATTCATTGCAGGCGCACTGCACTCACCGCTGTCGTCCTGTGCTGTCCAACGCAACAAACAAACAACATCCCACAGAGCGTGGGGCATATCATGACATTTTATTGTGTTGTCAGTTGGAAAAGTGCTTATTACGCATGCGCAGCAGCGTACACAGCGTCGCCGTAGTCCATGGCCATGGCTTGGTTTTAATTGTATAGTGCTGCAGAGGATTGGCGTGCTGGCTGGCTGGCTGGCTTACCGGACTGGTTCGGCTATGTGTTGTTTTTTTGTTGTTTACGTAGCGATTGTTTTACAAATTAATATTATTTTATGATATCGCGTTTGTTTTGCTAATTGTTGCATGTATGGCGTAGATTGCATTTCATTTGGCGTCCGTCTGTCCATCCTGTCCAGCATTTCCTTTTGCCTCACAGTAGCCGGTGCATTTTGACAGTTTTACGAGCTCAACTGTTTTGAAATGAATACCTAAGGCCGGCCTGTGCGACTAAGTTGAGTTGTGGGCTTGTCGCTGGCTAGGAATGCGCCGAAGGAAGCCTCTAATGAATGTTTGCTTAAAGTGTCATAAATTGGAAACATCAGAACGCTGGCTTGGGTCGTCATAAGTCAAATAGAGCAAGCAGCAATAAGTTGCTATATAAATACATTCCAGGCTTATCGCTGGTTACGTCGCGTCAATTTACTTTCTGTAGTTTATTGTCGGACATCAAAAATCTGGAAAATCATTTGTGTCAATATCGCTGGAAACATATTTCATTCAGCCAAAACATGCACGCGTCCAGTTTTAGTTTTAGTGTCTAATATTCGACTGTAGAGCATCAACGTCGTCTTTTTTATACCCTGCGCAGTAAGTTAAGAATGAAAGATCTTCCAACAAGTGACTCCAATATAAAGAGCGTGATATAAAGGAAATGATGATGATGATATACAGGGGCGTTGCGAGGGGGACATCCAGCAGTGGGGAAATCTCGGATATTAACTAATCACTTTTACCCAATTACTATTCATTCAGTCGCTAATTTGTTGTATCGAGTCGGCATTTGAGGCTCATCACCCCTTACATTCAACCATCTCGCTTCGCCACTGACGACATGTGAGCCTAATCCTCAACACAAACGAGCCCATTTTCACAAAGTATAACACACTATTCCATCATCAGTCTACAACTGTGTAGTTTTATAGGCGGATGTCCAATGTGTCCCAATTATGTATGTGCCTTATGGAAAAAGTGTATTCCTGAGTCGAGACCAGCTCCCATTTTTTTTGTTTGTTTTGCTTTAATTGTCAAATGTTGGCTTTATCTTTATGTTTGTTATAACAAGTAAAAAAATACACATAAAAAAAAGGAATCCTGGCTTGTGTCATGTTGCATTACTTGGCACTGCAGACCAGACAGCTTGGCTGCAGCAACAACGCTGGCTCTTTGCCTTTCTTTAGGGTCCAGTCTCAGTCCAAGTTCCTGTCCCAGGCTCAGTCCCTTGCTCGACTGTCAACTGTCAGTCAGTCATTCACTTGGTTTTTGTTCTTTGTGTAGTTGTTATAGTGAACGACGTGCGACTGGACATCAATATGGTCCTATGTAGTACTCAGTTGGTTGGTTCTTCCCCTTCAGCACTCTTCACTTGTGTTGTGTCTTGCAGCTTGTTACTTTGATTTCTTCTGATAACTGAGATTTGACAACTTTTGATGCGTTGACATTGACGCGAAGTCTCCGCTTAGCGGCATTTAGAGAAATATGGACATCTGGCCACAGTTATGTAGTATTTGCTAGAGTTATTAATAGGTTCTTACTTGTCTTTCGGGGAAGCGAAACTGGGAGAGCTTGTTTGTATAGAAAACTTTCAAATGTGTTGAATAAAAATTTTAGAAGCGTGATGTGCAGACAAATAACTTCCGGAGTGTAGTTCGACAATAAAGTGAGCTCCATTTTAGTTGTAACCTCATGTTCCTTGATAGGGTATAAGGTAGTTTTCAAGTATACTTCTTGCCGCTGGTATAAGATACGCCTTAGATCGGGTTTCTAAAGCAGACTGCTTTTAAATTAGGCTAGCTGCAGACTTATTTCTTTTTTAAGCTGAAAATGTATGTAACATACAGAAGGAGACATCTTAAACACCCCAAAATTTTTTAGGTCATGATCATGATCAGGGTGACTAAAGAAGTGTATATACCCAAGTCCGTCTGTATGAACGCATACAAATGGTAAGAGCTGCTCCTCACTTGGCTACTCGCCCAGTCGCAGGTGGCCCAAGTGCACGAATGGACTAATGAGCAGGTCTTATAAAATATATCGGGTTTTTCAATAGGGACGCTACAAAAGAAGACCGATAGGGACAGCAAACGACGCCATTTTTTTCCCCGCTCTCTTGACATTTCTCTTCAGTATGCCATTTCATCATGGAAAGGTATACGTTCCAACAATGTGTCGAAATTATTGAAATTTACTACCGAAATTCGGAGTCAGTGGCCTCATACGTCCAATTTATGGTCGTCATAATTGTCCTGCCAGATCAAAAATTGAGCGTCTAGTGGAAATATGAATCCACAGGCACAGTACAAAATGTTCTCGTGCCAGTGAGACAAAAAAGTGCCCGTAGTGTCGAGAATATTGCTGCCGCTAGCGCATCAATTGAGGAAGACCCAAATCAGTCTCTCACACGTCGTTCTCAAACGTTGGGCTCTGTGACGTCGATGTGGCGAATTTTGCGAAAAGATCATGGCCTACATCCTTGCAAGATCAAATAGACGTAAGAACTGAAGCCACTTGACCACCAGAAGCATCGTATGTTCGTGAATCGGGCTGAGCAAAAACTTGAAAATTATCCGGATTTTCATCGAAAAATCATCTTCAGCGATGAGGCTCAGATCTGGCTGAGTGGCTTCGTCAATAAGCAAAAAAAGCGTTACTGGTCAGGCAGCAATCCATACATACTCCATGAGTCACCATTGCATCCCGAAAAAATTACGGTTTGGTGCGGTTTATAGGCCGGCGGCGTCATTGGGCCGCACTTCTTTCGTGATGATCAAGACCGGCAAGTTACTGTGAATGGGAATCGGTACCGCTCAATGATAACCGAATATTTTTGGCCCAAATTGGATGATATGGACTTGGACAATATGTCGTTTCAACCGGATGGCACCACAAGCCACACAGCGAATGTCACAATCGATTTATTGAAAAACAAGTTTGGTGCAGGTATTATCTCACGAAGTCGATTGGCCGCCTCGGTCGTGCGATTTGACGCCGTTAGACTATTTCCAGTGGGACTACGTCAAGTCTATGGTCTATACCAACAAAACAGCGACGATTGATGAACTTCGTATGAACATCGAACGTGAATTTGCAGCAGTATCGGCCGATTTATGATTGAAAACCGTCGAAAATTGGGTCTGGACTTCTGCAAGCGTTCCCGTGATGGCCACGCAAAAGAAATCGAGTTCCATACATAATGACATCGAATGTACTTTCACAGAAATAAAGAATTTCATTGATATCCAAAACCGTTTTTGTTTTACTTTTGTAGCTCTCTTATTGAAAAACCCTTTATTATTAGGTATGACAACCTAATTTGGCAATCAAATGTCTTTTGGTGTTCTTAAGCAATATACTGGAATTTATTGCAAGATAGGTATAGGGTATCTCAAAGTCGTCCGCGCCTGACTTTAATTTACGCTATGTTTTTTATATGTTTTTTGATGGTCAGGTTTTGAATGTAGCACTTGAAATAAATTTTCTTGTGGTTAGTACAAAACCATAATCTGTTGGTCCAGTTCAAATTGCGGATACGGATTCAGGTACTGGTATGAAGAAAAGCCATCGATGGTTTGGATAAGTTTTAGTCTACTTTGCTGTTCTCTTAATAATACTGCATTTCGAATTTCGTATTTTGCTCCAGTATTAATTCCTTCGTTAGTAATGATTAATACATTAGTTACAAAATTTATTATTTAAAGTACTGACCCTTATGGGTACTCTAACTTTGGCATATACAATTTACATTTTTGAAATATATTTTTATTCAATTTGATTTGTTTTTTGTTACTGTTATTACTACTACTGATATTATGTTACCATTGCCATAAGGTCTATATCTTATGGTTTCGCTTGTTTTGTACATGATAAAAATTCGTTAAAATAGTGACATATTTTCATTGAATGATTAGACTTATTTTTTATCCGGAACTTCCGCTTTAGCACAATGTTTGCTACACCGACGTGCTACTGCGATCTTTGATGAATTGGGCAGCAACGTTTGGCTGGATTGGATTTTCCGGATTCGGTTCGGCCAACAAAACTTGCAACGAAAGCAATATAGTGGTCACACTTAAAATATGTAGGTGTCCATTTACTTCTTAGTACGTTTATGCAGACTGATCGACAAAGGTTTTAAATGCAACCATGGCTCAAATAGAAACTCTTCCGTAAATATAATATTTAAATGGAAAATGCGACATTCATAAGGTGGGTGCATCCGTAGGGCCTTCAATAGTTGCATCCCAAATGTTATCTCCGCCATTAGGCGCTTTTGCTCTGTAAATTTTGAGTTTCTACGCGGTAGGCGAGCTGCCTGAGGCGAGTCCGTTTCTGGAACGGAATTTGTTGCCACAACTGCCGAAGATTTTGACGGTCCATTAAATGGTTCTGCTCCGACGGTATAAGCCCGAAGTTCCTTTCTTAAAATAGAACGCTCAGTACGGCGTGTTGGTGCTATTATAATTGTATGAATTTTTGTTACCACTAAACAAAGAAAATTCGTTGTAATTACTATTCTGTATAGTTTTTAGTTGTTTTAAAGTAAAATTTTTAATACTCACCTAACCAATGTGTTTGTTACCAAGCTCTCACAATTTGCTGAATACTTAATTTTTCTTACAAGCTGCCATGTGCTTCTGATTGAGTGTTGCCAGCATAAAAACATAATATCGCTTTGCAATAGGGATACTCGATACCAAAAAAAAATATTATCGAAGTATTGAGTATTCCAATAAAACACGATATCGATTCGATTCTCCCAAAAAATTTGCTCATAATTTCCCTACGATCCGCAACGATTTTGTCGAACATAATTTATCGCGTATAAAATAATTAACTATGTACATATAAATTTTTACCCGAACAGCTGATTTTGCTGATAGCGGCATCTATGGTGAGCTTTTGGCGTCAAAAAACAAAAAATCAACCAATAGGTTGGTTGCATATAAGTTTTGTTTGTGGCGCCAAACCCGAACAGCTGTTTTTGGTGATAGCGCCATCTATCGTGAGCTTTTGGCGTCAAAAAACAAAAAATCAACCAACCTCCAAGAAAGCTTTGGATCAAACGTTTGCGAACGATTTTTATACCGTATGATACAAAGGGTATATTAAGTTTGTGCAAGCCGAAAATGTATGTCACATATAGAAGGAGACGTAGGAGAAAAATAAGTTAAGTTACCTAAACTATGCTCAGGGTGAATAGAGAAGTCGATATACCCATGTCCGCCTGTCCGTATGAACGCCTGCATCTCGGAGATGGTAAGAGCTAGATTTACCAAACTTTCACATTAGATCCCATATTATTCCATAGGAGACAAATTTATTTTATTTTTTTGATATCGGGGATAAATAATATAGCTCCCATAAGGATGTTTGAGACGACCTCGACAAAAGAAAACGTTTGAGATGGATAATTCGTTTGTTCATTAAGATATTGTAACCAAATTTGGTATCCAAACGTTTTTTATAGTTTCCAGCCACTGTCACATTTTATCAAAGTCGGTTGACTATATCATATAGCTCCCATAGGACCGATCGCCCAAAATAACTTTTTTAAAGAAAAATTCGCTATATTTTATTTTTTAATAAAGATATAGTAACCAGATTCGGCATTTGGAAATATTTTAGAGCACATAAGCAATGTACCAAAGTTGAACTAAATCGGTTTACTATATCATATAGCTCCATAGGTCCGATCTTCCAAAAAATCGATTTTTGAACAAAATTTGTTAAGTTTCGTTTGTTTGTTAAGATATTGGGACCAAATTTGACATTCGTGAGTATTTTATAGTTCCTAAGCACTGTACCAAATTTAATCCAAATCGGTTGACTAGATCATATAGCTCCCATAGGACCAATCGGTCCAAAAACACGTTTTTTATACAAAATTCGATGTGTTTTGTTTGTTTGTAAAGATATTTGTAACTAAATTCGGCATTCAGATCTTTTTTAAGGTATTAAAGTACTGTGTCAAATTTGATCGAAATCGGTTGACTATATCATATAGCTCCCATAGCAACGCTCGATAAAAAAATTTTTTATTGAAAATTCTTCTGTTTTTTGGTTTTTTGTAAAGGAACCGGATTTTATTACAAGGTAGTGGTACAAGGTATCCTAAAGTCGTCCGCGCCCGACTTTACTTCCGACATTTTTTTTTATAGTTTTTCTTTTCTATTATCGGTTAAAATATCTGTTATCGAAAATGAAAGATCGAGCCCTATTGCCAGCTTAAGAACTTAATATCGCTTTGCAATTGGAATACTTGATACCGGAAAAAAATCGAATCGAAGTATTGAGTCATAAAATGGAACTAAGAATGATATTATCTCTTTCGTACTTACAATTTTTCGCATAGGTATTGGAGCGTTGGGTTTATTTTACTTGTTCATTGTGTTCGCTCTGTTATTTTTTTGAATTGGAGCCAGTCAGACGAGAATATCGTAGGGGCAAGTGCTACAAAGGAGCTTTTTGCTAAATAAATACCAATATTAAGCAAATTTGTATCGGATCGACGATTAATCGAGAAACAAAAAAGCTGTATGAAGTATTCAGTACTGACTTCGATATACTCGATATTGGATCGGTATCGTGCATTCCTAAACTGTACAAGAACTGCGTAAAAACTGCACAGATTTTACTGCTGCTGATGCCATCTGGTTCACTTAAGTGGCGCCACATTAAGTTAAATCATAGAACAATACAGTTTAGTTTGTTTATCTGCGTACACTGGCCCTTCGCGTTTGGACCTAAAATATTTTTTCCGTGAAGTTTTTTCTTGACAATAATTTTCAAATATGAATCAAAATTCATATAATACATTTAATAACTATATTGACTTTTTTTTTAACCGCATGATGAACATAAGCAGAATATACAATAAAACCATGCACAATTTAGCTAATTTCAACCCAGTTAAAGGGAATCTCAGTAATGTGTATTTTATGTGAAGACATTTCAATAAACCCAGTTCTGCTTGTAACACCCATAGCCATCCATTCAATAACAAGCTTTTATTCAACCTGCCTGCTACTTAATGACTACGGCTGGCCAACAAAAATCTTGCTCTCCATTAATGATAATGACGAAACCCATTTGAGGCCAACATATAATATCAGTGGGAAAAAAAGAGCAGCTCGATTACGATCGAATTGTGTTCGAAATTAACTCGTTTTCATTGAAACAATGTTGGGCAACGTGCAATTTGGCGTAGCTTTTTGAAACTACCGCGCAAAACATTTAACGGGGTGGTCAAGATTGTGCCAAAAAAAGATGAGATGAGTACTTGCCAGAACTACTAAAGAGCTGCCCATTCAATTTGATGTATATACTGCTAAAGTGGGGCAGTTCTTTGAAGCAAGCATAATAAAAGAAAGAAAAAACGAAGAAGAACTCATTCAGTGTTAATTTGGAGCAGCGTCTTCATCTTCAGCGAACTAAAGTTTTCTAATTAGTTGCCTTATAAGTACTACTTAATATGTCATATATAGAGAGGCTAAAGTAACTCAGTTGAAGTCTGTCAAAGACACATGTTAATTGCCCATCATAGCTAAGTGGAGTGGATGGGAGTGGAGGGGAGGCAGCTCCAAAACAAGTCAACCTAATTATTAATAAGCGCCAACGTACTATTTGTACTTGTTGTAGTTGTTTGCAACTGTCATCTCTAGCCGGCGACCCCGCTCCCAGACCAGCTGCTTGTCATCATTTTAATGCCAACTCGTTACTGTATTTATCATCAACAACAGCATCATCTCAAGCTCTGACAGCAGACAGCCGCCGCTGGAGAGAGAGGGAGAGAATGAGCGAGCGGAGAGGCGTCTACAGTAGCTGGCTGCAACATCTCATAGAACATTGGAAGCAGTTCAAGTTGCAACAACCCAAGCCCAAATTGTAGCACACAGTACGACGACGCTGCAGAAGATAAAAGCCTTTCCATGTCGCTACAAATTTAAGTTTTCAATTAAAAAAGACATAAACTGTTTGCTATGTGAGAGGCGGCACTGAGTGACGTCACACAGACAAATATTATAAGATTGTTTGACACTGGCATCATAACTGTTTTAATGTCATGCAGACAAAAAAATTATAAAAAAGTTGAAACCTTTTTTATGACTGCGTCGCAAAACTTCACAAAAAAACTCTTAAACTTCATTGACATTCGTTAAAATAAAATGTTAATAGATCTTCCAAAAAAAGAAAAGAAATCCAACAAAATTTGGAGCATTTAAGACAATTTTATGACTTTATTCTCTCAACTTGTGCATTTTGGGAGCGACCGTGTTTAATATGCAAATGATTTTTTCTTTAATTTGATTGTGCTACGGAAAGAGTTCAATAAAATTTGGACACATTTTGAACCAGCTGTCTGGACATTTAGCGCCGGAGGTCTTAAAACGATATGACGCGGTTAATGAATGATTGGGAAATGGTCTCTTAGCCAAATGGCGTATATTTTTGCATATTATTGCATTTTCATGTTGACAATTTTTCAGCCTCGAACTATGTGCATTATCATAATGGGCATTAATCAGCAGCTATATTCACCCCCTGGAGGTAAATGGCTCTAAGGAAAATATAGTGTTTTTCATTTATTTTGCATTTTCATTAACTCATTCTCGATTTTTTTTTTTTTTTGGAACGAAATCAATGCATAGGCATTCGCCTATAATTTTCCATCACTTAGGAGGGCCGTGGCATCATATGGCTCGACAATTGGAAAGTCTCAGATGACTAAAGCATAATTTAATCATTCCTGATAATCTACTTAAGAAGGTATAAAATTTATTTTAAAGTCGAAGGAGGAAAGTTTTAGGAGGTGCGAATAAGAAGAAAAATATAGTCTAAATAAACACCCTTAAATGCATTCGACTCTTCAACTTGTTTTCGTTTATTATAGCACGGCCTTTGACAGTATGCATCGCGATAGTACAATATATGGGAGGCGCACAGATCCAGAGGTGTTCCGGAGAAGCTTATAGCTCTAACCAGATCACAATATGCGGATTTCAGGTGCAGAATACTCCACAATGGCGAGCTCTCAGATAGCATCCCAACCAACGCAGGGGTTAGACAAGGATGTCTACTTTCACCGATCCTTTCCTGATCGTTATTGATGACATCTTACATTGAAGGCAAGCGGAGAGGCATCTACTGGAACTTACCGAACATCTAGAAGATCTTGCATATGCGGATGATATTTGCCTATTGTCAGTAAAACACTCAGATATGCAAACAAAACTAGATGATCTGTGCGCGGAGTCGGGAAAATTTGGCCTGTAAAATCAACATCGACAAAACCAAGTCAATGAAAATAAACAGCAATAACGAAAACAAGTTTATGCTACAGGGCAAAGAGATTGAGCAAGTTGAAGACTTCACATACCTAGGCAGTATAATATCCGCTGAGAACAGTGCTGGAAAGGATATTCTGGCCAGAATAAACAAAGCAACCGGTGCATATGCGCAACTGCGCCAAATCTGGAATTCGTCACAAATATCCTTCCAAACCAAAATGAGGTTATTTAAATCAAACGTCATCTCAGTGCTGCTTTATGGATGCGAGACCTGGCTTGTAACCGACCTTCTAACAGGAAAAATCCAAAGTTTTGTGAATAGATGTCTCCGGCGTATTCTTAAGGTGTGGTGGCCAAACGTCATCAGCAATGCCGACCTATATAAAAAGTGCAACCTGGAACCCATGGCCAACACTATCAAGCTAAGGAAATGGAGATGGATAGGCCACACACTGCGGAAGGATGCGAAGGAAGTTTGCCGTCAAGCTCTTGATTGGACTCCCCAAGGAAGCCGCAAAAGGGGCCGCCCTAAGACAACATGGAGGAGGTCGCTACAAAAAGAGGTCGATGAATGCGGAAAATCATGGAACGAGCTAAAATTGCTAGCCAAAAACCGAACCAGGTGGAAGTGCTTTATTGAGGCCCTATGCTCCAACCGGAGATAAAGGAATTGATGATGATGATACACCCTTAAAACAAACAAAATTTTTGTCGATACCTCACCTCACCCTCAAGTCACATACAAATTTTTTAAACTGATGTTAATGTAAAAATGGGTCAAGGGGGTCTACACGCGAAAACCAGAAAAAAATTAATGTTTCTTGTAGAAAAACTATCCGAAAATGTGCGTGTAAAATGTCAGATCGAAATTGGCGATATTTGTAAAGATACAGTCGATGGAGTGTCCTCTGTCACACTGTGCGGGACAGTTAATCCCTTGTTGATTCTAGGAGACGGAACTACAGCTCAAAAGTGGCTCGAACTGCCTGTCGTGCAACTTCTCCAGTCGCGAGGCATCCCAGTAAGCTATGAATAGCTCCGCCATTTTGGAAAATTTTGACTTCCATTTTTTTTGTAATCTTGTTTAGAAGTAGCTTAAAATAAATGTAAAAAATCATTAACAAAAAAGAAACTTAAAAGAGAACAATTTTTCCGGGCGTTCAATGTTCAACTATCCAGGTATACTTTAAAACGACAAACTAGGGAAATATTCCCTTTTTTCAGGGGGTTGGCCATTTCTCATCAATCGATTTTAAATTCAAAAGAGGTATATGTGCATAGAATATTAGTCTTGTCCTTAAAAAACGGTCGACCTTGATATATCCTATACCATAACATTTAACGTAAAATAAATAATCGGATTTCGATAGAATTCATCAGCGTTAAGGTATTCCAAAAAACTTTTGACCTCCAAATTTGGTTACATTGTCCTCATAAACAATAGAGTTATGGTATTAAAACATTTTTTTTTACCGATAGTTTCTATAATAATAAAATTAATTTCCCTGGCCGACAATTTAGTTTTTTTTTTTGCGGGGCATGTTGACCTCTATTAATCTATAGTTACTATAAATTTAGCTTAATTATAAACTGATTAACAGCGCTTGAAGACTTTAAAAACTTTTCTAAATCTAAAAATATATTTGGTAATTGTAACTCTTGGCTGTAACATACTATATTGCGATTATATCTGATACTTAGCGTTCGATTATAGTTGGATTAAGCAGTCCAAATTTTTTAAATATATCGCTTTAAAATTGTCTTTAGTCGAAAGCTGGTGGGGAAGAAGAAAAAAAATTTGATTTAGTGGGACATATAACGAGCCCAAATGTCAAGCTTGGATGAACTAGTTCTTATAGGCTATAAGATCTATGTCATCAAAAAGACACACAGAGTAGTTTATATTAATTTCTTTTGTGTTCCTAATGTAGATGGCTTTAGAGGGTCTTCAAGGTCTTTTTGTTTCTTCTCTATATTACTTACTTAGAGGCACAGGCTATAAAAATATTAACACTTATCTTTTCGCATAAGCCTTTTTCATTATGAAAACTGCCAAAATAATATTATTATTATTATTTCTACAGGCCCTTCTATTACAACTTTAGGTTGATTCACGAGAGTACGACAATAATTACACCGGTCCTCTAAGAAAACACTGGGTCTGACTGTATGTATTTATTTTTATAGATATATGTACATCTACAGGGTATAGTATGTTGGGATGTTCCGCGCAGCATGCAGTGTCGGTGTTTTCTAGTCAAACTTACATAATTATTTTAAGTTGGGAAGAATTTGTTTTATTGGTTTTCATATAATTCCACAATCACCCAAAAAAAAGGCTGGTTTCGTTTATGGCAAGAAAAATTATTAAAAAATTCCCGAGGTTCCTCAAAACACTTTTATGACGTCATAGATATATGCATAGCCCCCAAATCCCAACGACAATTGGTCACCAGCTTCTTTGGAATGTGGCAATAATTCTGTTGGCGCAAATTGGCATAGCACAAAAAAATTGAGAATTGAGAAAAAATCCAATCCTGTAAAGCGGGTTGTCGCATAGACTTAAAGTTATTGAGCACTAAATGCATTCCAGAAGAATCTGTTGAATCTCATCTTAAAAGTGCTCAACATTGAGTAAAAAAAATGGTTTAATCTTATGCAAAAGTGCATAAAGAATACATCGAAAAACAATAAAACTCTCTTACAATTATCAAGAAATCATAAAAGTCAACACTCATAAAACTAATTAAAAACTTAGTACAAAAAAGGGGCCTCGAAGTCCCTCGGCAGTGCAATAGGCTCTTATTCCAGAGGTTGTGGGTTCGAATCGCACGTGAAGCACTCCTGCACTTTCCACTTTACCTGTCTATTCTTTATCCTTATCACTTACTCTCATTATCGTTATCACAACGGGCCTATCTTGGGTTAAGGAAGTTGGGACGCTACTTAGAAAAAAAAAATATAAAGCAACAGGACTAATCGAAAAAAATTGAAAAAAAATCGTAATATTTTGCAAAATATTTCTGCGCCCCAACTTGGGCGCTGACAAAATGTAGACTTTTTTTTTGGCAAGTGCACCGTTAATGCAGAACTAGACAATGAGTTTGGTTACGTTGGAAACTCCAAGCAAAAACATTGTCAACGTCGTCATTGTCACAGTTATTGGCCAAAACCAAAGTCAAATCCAAAGCCATTGCCTAGTGCCATAGTCAACGCCATTATCATGGACCCAAATTTGCGCAAAAAGATACTGGGGAAGTGTGGTAATTCTATGGCTTTCATTGTTAGATGACGGCTACATGGCTGGCTCCGGTCTGACTTTGGCCGTGAGGCTTCTTCTTGGCGTCGCATGACTGGATGCCTCCTCGTTGGCCTGTCTGGCCGACTGTCTGCTCTAACTATGGCTTTTTATGTTTAGCTGAATTTGAGCTAAAAAGATAAAGACAATTATTATCGCCATTATCGCTAGCATCTGTTGTTCGTTCTGTGCCGTTGTTGTCGTTGCCACTTCCTACCATTGGAAATGATATGCTGGCCAATGCAGCCAGCCACAGTGCATACAAATTGGCTATAACCATCAATTGGCAGCAGCGGCAGCGGCGAAGTCAGCGATCATAGCAATATTAGCCACAACGTTAGCGGCTTTGGTAAAGGTGCCAGTGTTTGCATTAGAATGAGCTATGCCTGGGATAAAGCCACAGCTTCAGATACAGCTGCAGCATTGGCAGTGCACGGCAAGAAAAAACGTGGCTCTAAAAAATACAAATTTTGGGACTATATTTTTTACCTATTGTTGGCTGACTTCAAAACTCTTGGACTGGGTGTAATAAATCATAAAATTCTATTGTGGGATTATATGATGCAGATTGTGACAAAATATCTTGCTCCCAAACTACGTGACAGGTGTTAGGCAAGGTTGCTCCCTATCACCACTACTATTCAATATAGTATTTGACGAGGTTATGAGAGATAAATGCAGGTCTAGGCGGGGGATTACGTGCAGTCTCACCCGTCATTTGGAAGACCTCAATTATGCGGACGACATTTGTCTCATCTCTCATAAGCTAAGCGATATCCAAGCCAAAGAGAATGATCTCGAGATCCTGGCCAGCAAAGTTGGATTCTCAATAAACGCATCCAAGACCAAATCGATTCGCCTCAACCACACCAGCCTAGGTAGCATAACCATCTGCGGGAACACTATCGACTTTGTCGATAGTTTCTCATACCTTGGCACCATAATTTCCACCAGTGGTGGGGTTGATGAGGATATAGAGAATCATCTAAGCAAAGCACGATCAGCGTTTGGACGCTTATTACGCATATGGAGAAACCAGCAAATAAGCAGAAGAACAAAGCTGAGGATCTTCAATGCGAGCGTCAAGTCCATCTTGTTGTACGGCAGCGAAACGTGGATGGTCCTGCAGAGAATGATGTCGAAACTGCAGTCATTCGTCAACAAGTGCCTAAGGATAATATGCGGGATATTCTGGCCCAACAGAATATCAAACGCAGAACTATGGCATTACACTAGTGAACTTCCTATCTGTAACCAAAAAAGGACACGCAAGTGGCGTTGGATTGGCCATGCACCGAGAAAGGACCGAAGCAGCATCGTCAGGATGGCCTTAGAATGGAACCCGCAAGTAAGCAGGCGAGTGGGAAGGCTAAAGGTAACCTGGCGTCGTACAACACTCAACGAATTGTCCCAACGCAACATCACCTGGGACACAGCAAAGCAAACTGCGCCAAACAGAGTCCGGTGGAAGGTTCTTGTTGAAGCCCTAAGCTCCCTGGAGGAGTAATAAATGGAAAAAAAAATACTTGATCCAATTTGTACAATTTTTGAATCGCTTCCGTCCTCGGCGACCAACCGTACTAGGTACAAGGATATTATTGACTATGTGACGTAAACATAGACCGCCTCCCACTGATCGATCTACGAAGCGTGGTATTTTCAACACCCCCTCTTCTGCTGAGCGGTTCACGTTATTAGGGTACGGACTCCTAGGTTGATTGTGGTGGTCCACATAAAAACTTGCAAAGCAAGTACAAATTTTACTAAAATTGTGAAAGGGGGGAAGTGCAGACACCCCGTGCCAGAGTTTTCTCAGGGATCCGAAGTAATTTCTGTTGTACTTACAGAACACAATGATTCAATCTCATAAAGATGCGGTTACATTTTCCCCCCGGGACTGGATCTCTTCTGGTCCTGGCCTAACACTTGTAGAGCGTTGTTCCACCGACTGTTGCACAACTTGTTTCGCTCAGTGTAGCTTTGCCTCTGCTACAGCGGAATGTCGATTAGACTTTATCGTCGCGATCGTTTGGCGGTTTCTGCTGCTGTTATGCTTTCTTTGTCTTCTGCATGTTCGCTCTCTGTCCCACTTGCAACATCCGCTACCCGCCCCAGCTTGGCGACGATGAGAGATCATGGATAGATCGTGTAGAGATGGCTTAAAGAAAGAACTTGTGCGGCGGCCATAATTGTATTTTCGGCATTCAATTCTACATATTCGCCATGCCGTAATCGTAATCTCGAAGCTTCGAGCTCCAAGCTCCAAACAGCATCCCAAAGTCTGCAATTTGGACAAATGGCACTCGCTACGTATTGTCTATGCCATTGTTTTTTTTTTCAATTGTTCATTTGTTGTGAATTGCTGTTGTTAGTTGTTGTTGTATTGTTGGAATAGTTGTTGCTTTTATTGAATGTATAGCATTCGGATTGGTATTCCCAGACTTATAGCTGCTGTTACTTGCAGACTAACGCATAATTGCCGACACTGGCATGATAATTTCAGCCGCATTGATGTCAAGAATGTTAAGAGCCTGCATGCATACTCAATCCACACACAAACTTGGTTGATATGGGAGTGTAGTCAAGTTTTGTAACATTCACATTTGACTAATAGCCTCAAAAATTGCAGTCAAGTTGCAATTGATCAATTCAAGAATTTGAATCCGTCGGGGCGGGGCACACACTTTTCCTAATAAAAAACTTTATCTGAGCTATATGTGAGTTTGTCGAAGACGTAATCGTAGAAAATGTTGGAGGTTCGAGTATAATCATAAATAAACTGGCAGTTCCATAAAAACATTGGGATCATCCATAAATTACGTCATGCTGATTTTAGTCAATATAGACTCCCCCTCCCTCTTGTGACACAGTAACGGAGTATTTTTGAAGATTTTCGATGTGACGTTTGGGTCTCGCGAAGCTCCGCTTGACCCCTCTCCCCTATGGAGAATTACGTAGTTTATGAATGATCCCATTCAACAAGGATTAAAGCATGGTTGGGAAAAATAGTTTTTGGGCATAACTAAGCTCCAAAATCTCTCTCCCTACTAAAACATTTTGAGGATTCAATGTAAGCGCCCAGATTGGCATTGGCCAGAAGTTGGGCTTTATAGTAGCTATTCGATACTTACTCTCTTCTCCTTATCTGCACAGCTAGGACAGAAGCCGTGATGGGAAACACCTTCTCAGACATTAGGTCTATGGCTCAGTGCGCCGCTACAACTAATTACTTAGGAGTTAGGATGCTCACTTTAAAATATACCTTAAACAGAGAGCACGGGAGATATGACAATATTTTCTAGTATTCCAATCTCGTTGTCTATCATTCTTTGTGCATGCAGTTCCGCGTATAGCTCGGCCTAGAATACACTAGTGAAAATGAACCAGTCAGAGAATGTGATGGTTCATATAGAACAAGTTATAACGATAAAATAAATAACACCTTAATAAAATACAACAAGAGACAAAGATTAAAATGGGCCGGCCATGTTATACCATTGCCCAAAGATAGGCTACAAAAGATAACTTTTACGAGCAGCTTACTAGGTAATAGAAGAAAAGGTCGACCACGTAAAAGATGGATACATGGATTACAAGAGAATCTACGAAGATGTGGGATCACGAATTGGAAAAAAAGAGCAAGAGAAACGTAGAATGGTGTACTACGGCAGGATCACTAATTGAAAAGACGGAGGAAGAGATAGGAGAAGAGTAGAATGCTGTTATACGGAATACTAAGGTCCTACATGGACTGTCAACGCCCTGGAAGAAGAAGAATGGAAGATGGAATGAATGCTTCACCAAAAGATGTTCCTAGTCTCGTTGCAACTGTCTCTGCCACAAACTTTAGAAATATGTCTATTGGTTCCAAATTCAGAATTAATTCCAAGAATGTCTAAGGAGCGAATAGCGGAGATCAAGACGGTGCTTTGAAGGATATGCCTGACAACTGCTGTGTATGATCTTTGAAGTTCCCATATTTACCCAATGCTCTTTCTACAGATGTATTAAGCACCTATAGCTCTCTTCAAGACAGCTTGAAAAAAAAAAAAATTATTCCCTGTTAGGCCACTTAGAGAGGCATCTCTATTACAATAATAACTGTTCGAACAGGACAGGGACCTACAGTTTATAGCCGAATCCGAACGGCGGTGTCTTTAATTACTACAGATTTTCAATGGCAAATAGCGTCTTTGAGCTAGCGATGCCAGTGCTAGGCAAATGCACCAGTGCTACTGCGGGGAATCGAACCACCGACCTTCGGTTTTAGAGGCGAGTACGCTACCACTTACGCCACCGACGGGCACAGGCCTTCAAGACAGCTTGGAGTCTGGAAATCCAAATACTGCGCTTTCATAGATCTAACTGGTTTAATTCCTTAGAGGGATTAACGGGATAAACTGACCGATCTTAGGTAGTCTAGTGAAAAACATTAGTTGATTCTTTCTAGGGTTGACTTCGAGATCGCTCGGTTGTGCCCAGTCGCGGATTGGGGTTTCGGGTTCCAGACGCCTCCCGCCAAAGTTGAAAAAATGGGTTGTAAGTCTTTTGCGAGAACGCCGATACGAAATCCTAGATCGGCGCCAGCTTGTGCTCATCGTAAGGTGACTCCCAAAAGTTCACGGATTATGGGTAAAAATCTTCTATAAGAACGAGATATTGCTTACGGGGGGTTGGGGTTTCGATTCCGGATCTCCGCAAAGTTGGATAAAAGGGTTGAAAGTGTGATGCGAGACACCCCAAGACCAAATCCTAGATCCGTGCCAGCTTGTGCCCATCGTAAGGTGATTCCCAATAGTTCACAGATTATGGGAAGAAATCTTCTATAAGAACGAGGTATGGCTTGCGGGGGATTGGGGTTTCGAATCCGGATCTCCGCAAAGTTGAATAAATTAGTTGAAAGTGTGATGCGAGACCCCCCAACACCAAAACCTAAATCCGCATAAAGTTGTGCCTATCATAAGGTGACTCCACTTGTTTACAGATAATGGTTAAAAATCTACTATAAGAAAGAGGTATGCCGACATTTTACATCCTATTGGCTTTGGGGTTAGAAGTAGGTCGTTAAGAACCAGATGCCATAAAACTGGTAAAAGTGTTGATGAGATGATACTACCTTGTGAAGCGTCTTTCATGACATTCCTGCTTACCACAGCTGCGTAGAGTTGAGAGTTGATTACCCAGCTATTAAATATGCTGCTTAGTCAGTGGTTGATCATCGAGTGCGAGTCAATTCGTTGTACAATCGATTGCAACGTGTGTGGAGTTCTTGCCCCTATCTCGTCTGGTTTGTAAGATCTTCAAGATAAAAGAACTCTAACGCTTTACGAGTTGCAATTTAAGATCTGCCACCCCTCATTATGCCCATAATTTCTACACAAATCTAGTATACCCTTGACCCTTTAGGAGAGGTAACCCTTTAAACTGTCGTATACTGCCTACCTTAACCCAGCTAGATATGCCATAATTGCGCTGTCAGTTGGAGCCAGAACCTGGCAATGAATGCATTCAAATATGTTATGAGCTAGCTGATGGCTTTGGCCGTTGATGAAATCCAAGTGCACGCGTTCTTTTTTTTTTTGAAATCCATTTAATCGAGCCATCATACTCGACTCCAAGCAGCCTTGCTCCGCTCTGCCTATTACGACTCCCTGACAAACCATTTGTTGATTTATGAAATATTTTCAAGTTTACCCGTTTGCCAGCGCGATGCAAATTAAAATCCATTGGCAAGCTGCAGCGGCACAGGCACGCGTTTGGGTTTGGGTTGGGGCATGGGTATGGGTTAGTTTAAGCATTTACCAAGTTGGCTTTCCATTTGGCCAATATGCCAAACCGTCCCACTGTCACAATGTCGCTTTGTCGCCTTGTCGCTGTGCCTAGCCTTTAGTTTATGACCAGCTTAAAAGCTGATGCTCAGCCTTAAAGCCTAATCCCAAGCAGCTAAAAGGCGTTGCACATAATTTGCTTTGATCAGTTTCGTATTTTGCTAGCTGTCAAATGGCACCGACAGTTAGACAAACAGACGGACGGATAGACAGAAGACCGACGGATAGACAGACAGACAGACATCCCCATGTTCCATTGGAGTCTTATAAAAGAAGCTGCTTGGCCAACTTGGCTTTGGAGTGGTAGTATTTAGGCGTAGGTTTGCTTGCCAATTGCATAAAAGTTTATTTCAAATCAACTTGCATGTCGAAATTAATTTGTTGCAATAACAAATTGAAAGTAGTCATAAAAAGCTGTAAGATTACTTAGCATGGAGTAATCTCTGGAGTTAGTTGGTTCCCAAATTGATTGGTTTCCAGCATGCTCATATGTAGAAAATTTTCATTAACTGTATCTCTTTGCGGACTGTTTGTATAAAGTATTTAACCTTAAGTAATTACAGGGCACTCGACAATTTGAAGATATTTTATAGAGTGCACGTGCCCATTGTAAGGTATTAAAAGACATGTAAATTTTCTAAAGATGAAAGAAATTATGTAGAAGAACTTGAGCGGAGTTGTGTCAACTATGCGATACACTTTCTTTTAAAAGAATATTGTAAATAAGCCTTAACTTGCTATTTTATTGAGTTCGAGGAATAACAAGGTTGCGTAATCTGGGAGCAATGCACATCGTTTTGTAATATATTGAATCCGAATTTGGTATCGTGGTTTTCCATCCTAACCTCTTGAAATTATAGAACATTTCTTATGCAAACCTGGCTGTCCGGCAATTTGTTTTCTTATGTTTTAATGGGATTGCTGAATTCAGTAATTCGCGATCCTTGTTTTTTGGAGTTTTTTTCACTCAGGGTTTTTTTGGACCCAGAATTTTAAAGCTTCAAAGTCTGGCGAAAAAACTGAAAATCGATTTAAAAAATATCCCAACAAGTCAGGTTTCTGCGATCTTTTTTTTTTTTAATATTGCGATATGCTAGGTGTTGTTAAACCAGGATTTGGATTCAGCAACCTCAAAATCTATAGTAGACACGGTCTGAGATTTCAAAAATAGACCAGCAAATCAGGTTTCTTTGATAAACTTGAGAAACCTGGTTTTATTTCAGAGCTCTGACGTTTTGTTTCTTTTGGAATCAGGATTTGGATTCAGCGACTTCAAAACGGTCTGAGTTTTTAAAAATACACTAGCAAATCAGGTTTCTAAGAAAATCCCCCTTCAAAACGGGATTTTTTGACATTATTCAGTATTTGGACTTAGATTTAAGAATACCTTATTTAGACATACCGGGATCTTTTGTTTCAACGTCTCCAAAATCTTTTGGAAAACATAGTCTGTTGCCGCAGCTATGCATTTTTTTTGTTTTCCTCAGACTGAGAAAAACTAATTAATAATTTTTAACGTTTTGACCTTGAAACTGGATTTGGCGACTGTCAAAAGATAGATTTTTATACTTTTAGGAAATTCTTATGCTCAAAAGCGATCCTTTAAGGGAAATTCTTCGAAAATTAAAATTACAAAATATTTTATAGGATTTTAAAACTATAGCTCAGAAATATTCTCCTAAGATGTAGACTAAGAAGCTTGGAACTTATCATTAGTTCAGCTCTTTTTTTTGGGACTATTAAAAAAAACTGACATAATATACAAACTATTTTTTCCTAATGAAGAAGTTTAATTTTTAGAGTAGTCGTAGTTTATAGATACATACAAATAGATCTTCGAAAAATTTTCTTAACTAAGGTACATATTATTTGCACTGAACTGTTATAATTATTAATCAAAAACTAGAAACAAAGAAATGCAAATATATTTTTTTATTCAATATCTTTGCAGAAAAATAAATTTTTATAGAAATAGGTCAACATTTTACAAAACTATGGAGTATTTTTTACTTACTTGAGCTATATTTTTTAACTTTATATTTTTGCTGTGAAAGAAAGGACAAAAAATGATTACAAAATTGTGAAATATTGAAGAATATAATTACAAAATAAATAATAATAAAATTTTCAAAATTTTCTTCAAGTAAAATTCATGGGTTTATAAATTAGATGATAATAATACAAAAAAAATTAAATATTAAAAAAATTGTTTTTAAAATATTTAGTGGCTTATTTAAAGTAAACTCAAAACTAATTTTGTAAGCAGCTTCAAAAAAACATAAATTTTTCTAAGATTTTTGAAAACATTCTGAATTTTTTCGTGTACTGCGATCGCTCCAACAATCACAACGTTGTAATTTTTCAACCGATTTTTGATATCATATAGTCATATTTTTACCAAAATGTTATATAAAAAAGACTTCAAAGTGTGAAAAACGGGAAAAAGAGGGTAAGACTAAGATAACTTTTGAAAAAATCTCGTAGTTGTTTTGTATGAAGTATAAACAAATGTATATCATCTGAAAAATGACAACGTTGTGATTGTTGGAGCGATCGCAGTACACGAAAAACGGTTTTTAAGCAATAACTTGAGAATTTCGGGGTGTTAGACAATTTTTAACAAATTATCGTGGTCTACTCGTCAAGACCTACAACGTACACTAGGTCACTTGAAAAGTGTTAAATCACTCTAGTACAGTGTTATTCAATACATTGATATTCAAAATTAATGTAGGTTAACCTAGCAACGATGTTTCAGAGAAAGTTCCTGGCTTTTTCTACCATTTTAATTATATAGAATTACTCAGCGATTTAAGGCATTTTGAGTCGTTTTTATTAAAGTTACCTCTTTTTTCTTAAAAAGATTTGGATTTGTCGAACATCTATACAGAGGTTCGCCACATCGATTATTCAATACATCGATATTCAAAATTAGTTTACTCAGAATTTTCTGAGAAATTCCTAGCTATTTCTACCATTTGAATAATACAGAATTACTCAGCAATTAGAGGAAAGGATGTTTCAACTAAAATCACTTTATATTTCCTAAAATGATTTGAATTTGTGGTACATCCATACAGAACTTCATACAAGGAACTCAAATACGATGCAATCGATTGTTCAACCTTTTCAATAAATAGTCGAGCTGTACCTATCATCGATGTTTTCAATATAAAACAATACTTACGTTTCTCTGTTTCCAAAACCAATATACCCTTTTAAGCCATAACAAAACTATAGTGTATTAAATAAACCTCACAATCGCTTCTAATAATGTTCAATTTTTATATCCAATTTGTACTTGGAACGGCCTACAAAATCTAAAATAAACACTTGAAAAAAAAATATAAAAGCGCGTCACGATTTTTGCAAAAATTTTAAGTGCTTCAACAAAATGATTTTTTACCCTTTCCAAGACCAAACCCAAACTTCGTATCACTCACAAAAATACTACACGTATGTTAGGGAAATAAAAAAAAAATCTCTAGATCTGTAACAAATTAGACTTCATTCAAGCTGTGCCAAGCCCCAAAGTAGAGGAACGGCAGCATAGAAATCATCGATTGTCATTATCAACGTGATAAGCTGTAGCTGAACATTGATCGAAATGTGCAACATATGCCTGCCACTTCTGCTGGTGACTGTCTCTGTCTGCCCCTTCACTTTTTTTTATTATTATTCGTTTTTTTTTGAAGAAATCTGGAAAGAAACGCCAGCGTGCTCCAACAGCTGTCAGTGTGGCGCGGAATACTTCGAATGCACTTGAGACATTTCTCTTGAACTTCAACGCCTGCCATGCCGCTGTCAAAATATTTCAATGGGTTTTATTTTTTTGTACATCTAGTGATCGGTGTATGTGTGTGTGTGTGTTTATCACTGGAACTGGCAACTTGTTGTGCGGTCTCTTGATGAGATCTCTCAATATGACAGCTATGAACAGCTCAGAGCGCAGTGCCGGGGTCTACTCGAGCTAGATCTCATGTCTTGTTGTCTGAAAAACAGTTTGTTAGACAAATTAAATATGTTATTTTCAATTTTCAATACACCGAACACGATAAGAGCAGCCAGCCAGTCAGCCAGCAGTGGCAAGCAGCGTATCAAGTAGCTTGGAAACTTGTTCTGAACCTGACCCTGGCTGCCGCCTCTGGTACCATCACCAGAGCATACTGAACATTCACTGCCAGTTGGTTAAGACTTGGTGGCGGATTGTGACTGCATTCCCATGTCGCGCTGTAACCACAGATGATCGGGCGTGATCCGATCATCGACTTGCAACCAACAACACCGACAACATTTCTGTATTTATAAGGTTTCTGCCATTTCTTTTAAGGATTGAGTTATTTGCCAGGTACCGTGGGGATGTTTTGTTTGTATGCACAAAATGCGGTTGTTCTTTAGTGTAAGGCGATACTTTGCCATTGATTTCAAATGATAAGCTCCAAGTCGACTTTATAGGCATACAAACATTACATATACATACTTGAATAATAATAAAAATATTTGAATAAATCATAAAAGACATTTTAATGATATTAAATGACCATAAAGAGTAATGCATGGGCAGGTAAGTCTTATAAGAGCATACTATATATGTATATTGCCACAGCTGGGCATGGTTAGATGGTAGAATATACTTTAAGAAGCCAACTTTAGGCGGCATCTAGGTTAATATGATGCTGGCCTTTTTGATTTCGGCAACTAAACATCCTAGACAGGACATTTTTCTTTTATTTTTAGTTCAGACATTCTATCGACAAGTAGAAGTACTTACAATTATTAAAAAAAAATTCATTTTCCGCCAAGAGGACGATATTTGTTTCGACGATTGGAAAAAAAGGAGCTGATCTTATATAATGTACGAATTTGAAATTAATAATGTTAAGAGTTTAGGTTCTAATTTCCTTATCGACTTAATAATTATATTATATGTATATGTTCATAAAGTTTAAAATGATATTATTTCATATAATCATTGTGGAAGGAATACACAAAAATTTGCTGAAGAACTTAAATACATAGTCTACTTAAAATTTGATTGGAAACTAAAGATAGATGGTTAGGCCAGGTCATCGGTAATACTAAATGGTAGACAAAATAAAAAAAAAATATGCCGAAATAATGTAAAAATTCAAATAAAGTTAGAAAATGTTAAACTTCAAGGACTATAATAATAATATTAGTCATTCCCCACTGGCACTGCGACCCGTAGGATCTATTGTGCTCCCTTCTAGCCCTATTGCTCCTCAACTAGTCCTAGCTCTATTTCTGCGACGAACTTAATTTGGTCGATGTCATACATATATCGATACGCCTGCCGAGGAAGAATGTCCTCCTTCTGGCAAGGCCGTCAAACTCTGCAAGTATATGAAGAGGGTTCTTTCTCAATCTCACAAAATCTGCATGTGTTCTAGCTCACGATACTAATAATACTCAGGTGCTTCATGGGTCTGGAATGTTCCATCCGTACCCAGTTATTATCCAAAGGGATCTCTTGCCCAGTTAGAATCAGTTTCTTGATCCTATTTAGGTTCTAGGAGCCGATAAGCGTCTTGGCTTTTCGTAAGCCAGCCGTGCCGGTCCACCATTTCTCGTCTGGAGCTTTCATCTACTCTTAGCAGCTATCTAGTGGTGAGTCTGCTTAATACCGCAATAAGGTTCAGGTCCTACTACCAGCTTTGCAGCGCCATTTCTCGCCTGTTCCTAAGCTGCTTCGACCCCGGGAATACTCTTTTGTCCCTGGAACCATCCAAGGGAGACTCTATTCAATTGTCCTAGATGGTTGAGTTTGGCTGTAATTTCCCGAATCCAACTTTGAGTTAATCTTCAAGACAGCCACCACATTGATCGCTCATTGACTGTCTGACAGTATCGCAATGTCTCTGTCTTTGTATCTCCTATCCAGGTTGATGTAAACACATGTGACACATGGCTCATAGTCCTGCTTAACTTAAGGGGTTAATATATCTTTTTAATATAACAAAAAAAATAATATTTTCAAGAAGCTTTATCGTCTTTTTTATTGCTTTATCTGTTCTCAAGAAAGCAAATTTATTTTTCGCTAAAAATCACAAATCAATCAAAAATTATAGTAATAAAAAGGTGAAAGCTGTGGCAACGCTGTCAGCTGACATTCGAATTAATCGGAAATATAAAGGAAGTATACAAATGTATCGCAAACAAAAAGAAAAGTTATCGACAAAAAAATTAGTAATTTGAAACACGCAAAAACGAATTCTAATAGAATTATTCGGCTAATTTTCGAAACTCTCGTTTCGATTTCTCGTTACTCAACATCTCTTTATGAGAATTAGTTGCCTAAATAATATTATTAAATATTGTCCTTAAGATATATATATGTAAATTTGCACAAATTTGGTTAACAATATTTTCAGAAACATAGGAACCAAGGAAACGAATTTGATACAGAAAAATTTTCTGACCCGATCGATCCTATTTGTGCTACATAGGATAGAACCCATCGATCCTATGGGTCGGAAAATTTTTAAATAAAGTCAACCGTTTTAGATAAAGTTTCGTACAGAACTTGATTAAGCACTCTAAGAATCTATTGAATGCCTAAATTGGTTATAATATCTTTATAAACGAAAAGAAGTACTCATCTAAAACTTTTGGGTTTTAAAACAAATTGATATTTTGCACTTTTTACAAAATTGTCCTATTATTTCTCACATGTTCATATTGTCGGACGGACGGACAGACAGCGGACATGGCACAACAGCTACCGGAGGTTTTGATCAGCATTTTGGTACAGCGGATTAGGGGATCTGCCACGCCTCGTTCTGCCCGTTACATACATTGCCCAAAACTACCATACCCTTCCAAGCTATAGGTACCGTGTATGAACACGTCCATCTCGACTGGGAATCGATTCCTGCTCTCTGGATGACTTTAAGCATTGAGGCCAACACCCTACCAACTCAGCTAGCCTTATTGAGGAGAATAAAGCTCTTGGCCTTCAATATATTAAGACTATATTGTATCATATATTCAATAATTCGGGGCTGATTATGATGAAGGTTGCCTATAACCGAAAGAGTTGTTAATTTCTCACATTCAAACTGAAATACTGCTTTTGAATTTATATTGGTCTGCAGCTGACCGAGGAAGAATGTATATTATATCTAGTTGCGACAATAAAGCTATCCAAATGTCAGTTCTTATAATTTCCAAGATCTAGGTTTGAACGACATACAGATCAGGATGGACGCCTAAGACTAAATCAATTTCTTTTGTCATCCTAAACATATGGTATGGTAGCTGCGTTATTTCTCCGGCATCTCCTTTTCTACGCTACATACATTTGCACAAACTTAATATACTCCTTAGCTTAAGCTACAGTGTATAAAAAACTAAAATATTTTAGTAGATTTTAAACTATCCTAGAACAGATCATACAATAAAGTTACCAATTAAAATCAACGTCATAAAGAGCTTGTTTGTTTTTAGTTGCTCCAATAAAAATAATTTTTTGATATTGATATTGAGGTTAAACTGGTGTTGGCCATGGTAGTGGATAGGTTCAACTGTAATATCAAGTTATTGGCCTAGTCTTATCAAAGCTAAAATCATTTGCATGTATGATTGCATAAACAAGACAGAAAGCCAAAAGGACAAACACGACAAACAAACAAATTCCGGATGACTACTCTGACGTAAACATGAACAAGTAGAAACGGAGAGCAGGAGCATAAGAGGAAGAGAGAGAGACAGGGGAGAGAGTGCGACAAGATGTCACTGCAAAAAGGCAACATGAAAATTCAATAAGCATAAGAATTTCAAATTTACGATGAAATTAACAATAATATTGCAGTTGTTGCTGAACGCCCTGGGCCACAAGCGTCTCCAGGTGTCCAAATGTCCAAGTGTCCAGAGTCGGTGCAGCTGTCCAGTGTGTCCACTTGTCGATGTTAGCAACGAACCCAAGCACTAGTGGACACGACACCCCGCCGTTTGAACCTAGGCAAGCTGGCAAAAAGAAAGCTCCGCTTGTTCCTTTTGTTTTTGTTTTTTCTGATGCACTAGAGTTTAAGTTAAGGGGTATGACTGGGCTTGTGCAAGGGTTTGTAACATGGTGAAGAACTTCTTCAGAAGAAGGCTACGGAGCTCGCTCAGGGTTACCTATAATGAAGTCGGTAGGTTAAAAGAAATTGATATACTCGCGTTCGGTTTTCTTTCTGTCTATATGAACGTCTTGATCTTGGCGTTTACAGGAGACGGAATAAGCATTCGTGAAATTTTGACTCCTAATGCGAGCTAGCGGATCAGGTAATTTAAAATTTATTATGATCTATAACTTCAAATTTACATCATGAATAAAAACCCCTTAATTTATCAGACCATAAATATTTGAAAGAATAGAGATTTCTTTTAAGTATAATACAGAGTCCGACCTTCGGATTCTCGTCCTTCGGTCTCTCTCTAGGATAGCGCGAACGGAGCGGTGTATTGCGGGCAGACCACCAGGCCGTGATAGATTGATGATTTCCAAAGAAAGCAACATTTTTTCCAAGCGCCTTTTGGGAAAGCGGAGAGGATGGTCAAACCAACTGGGCGTGTGAGGGTGGAGACTTCTGAACTTTGTCTAAGTTTGGGCGTTTGCACCATTTAGACATGGTAGTGTGAAGACTTCCAAGGAAAAAAAAATTTCTTAAGCGCCTTTTTGGAAAGCTTAGAGGACGGTCAAACCAACTGGGCGTGGAAGTGTGAAGACTTCCGAAAAGAGCAATCTTTTTTTCAGCGCATTCGGGAAAACGGCGAGGCGGGGTCAAACCACCTGGAGATGTTAGTGCGGATACTGATAAAAAGAGCAATCTTTTTTTACGCGCCTTTGGAAAGCCGGATAGGACATTCAATCCAACTGGGCGTGGCAGTATGGAGACTTCCGAAAAGAGTAATATTTATAAGTAGTGATTTTGGGAAAGCGGAGAGGGCTGCTCGAGGCAGTGTGGATAGTTCCGAAAAGAGCAACCATATTTTAACTGACTTTTGGGAAAGCGGACAAAATCGAAACTCTTTTAAAAGAGTCGTCGCGATCGAAGATGCAGAAGATTTTAGAGCAGCGCTACGTAATTAAGTTTTTCGTTAAACTGGGAAAAACAGAAACGGATACTTTTGGAATGATTAAGAACGCCTTAGTGGATAAAGCCATAAGACGTTCAACATACGGAGAAATAAAAAACATTAAAAAAAAATCCGAATAAGTTTTTGATGTTTCTATTCGCAAAATCTAGAAATGGGAAATATTTTCATACCATAAAAAGAACATTCCAGGAATCATAAAATATTGTTGAGTAGCTTAGCGTCAAAGTTAAGTTGGAAGGGAATTTGGTTCTACGTTAAACTTGACCAAATCGGAACGAAGGCTTTTGGAATGGTTAAGAGCTCCTACGAGGATGCTGCCAAGAGCCGATCGAGTGGCATAAACTATTCCGGTAGGGGAATAAACTTCTTGAAGGCGATCAGCACTTCCGTTTCAATGATAGGGATTAATAAATAAAAAGGGCTAAAGGGTTGGGGCTTCTGCAGTTTATTCGGCACTTAAACGTTCGTCTGATTGTTATTGAGTTAGGGATAACGTAAGGTAGCGTTAATAAAATTGGTATACCGCAGTGCAGACTGTAGTGAGCGCTTCAGGTCAGGGCTGCCACATTGTTAGAATTTTTGCAGCAATTTCCCAGAACGATTAGGACGCCTACGTAAATGTTACCATGAGGCGTTCTACAGAGTTGGAGTGATAAAAGCTGTTCGTTGAAGACAAGCCGCGTGTCAAGGATTAATGAAAATTTCTCTAAATTGAAGGTGCTTTTGGAATTTATGCAGCGTATAGACGTTCACCTGCTTATTGATGAGTTAAGGTTTACGTACGGTAGAATCAATAAAATTTTTCATTGCTTCATTGCTAGAAATTTTCCAGCGATTTCTTAGAATGATTAAGGACGCCTAAGTGAATTGACATGAGCCGTGTAACAATGTTCAAGTGGCACAAGCTGTTCCAGAAGAACTGAACTTCGTGAAGAACTGTCGGTTGACCGACTTAAAGACTGATAGAATGTGTCTAAATTGGAGGCGCTCGTGAAATTTGCCCGTCGCACAGACGTTCGTCTGATTGTTGATGAGTAAGGAATTACTTCCGGTAGGGCTAGCCATATTGCTAGAATATTTGAGTCGAATTCTTAGAATGATTAAGGACGCCTAACGTGAATGCTGCCATGAGGATTAATGAAAATGTGTCTAAATTGGATGGGCTCATGGCACTAGACCGGTGCTCAGATATTTGTCTAATCTTTAATGAATTATAGATTACGTACGAAGAGTCAATAAAAGTATTACATCTCGGTGCTGGTGAGAGCGCTTCTGGTCAAGCGAATGGTTGTTATATTGTTTGAATTTTTGTTTTCTTTCAATCGGAATTTGTTAGATGTCTTATCCTGCAGTGTATCTCAAAGTCGACTTTGCCGACTTTAACATACGCCATATTTTTTATTTTTTTTTTTATGGTTAACATGCTTTAATGCATTTATTTAATAAATTCATATATAGAATTTTTACAGAGGCCACGTTACCGCTGGGCCGCCAAACTGCGTCACGCAAGTAACTAGCACATCCTGGTGGATGCGGCTGCCCGTTGTGCCGCACCCGGTTTACCGATTGTAAATAATTTTACGAGTTCGCATACCATAATCTATGCAATTTTATTGATCTCAAGTCTTTATGCTGGGCATAAATTGTGAACTAAAGTAGTTGGAACTACCGCTGATGAACTTTCTCTGTTAGGCACATAATGAATCTTAATCTATTAGTCGCTGCTGGCCAAGATCAACGCTGATAACAAGACGTTGGCTGATTGTCAGCTTGTGTTGACATGGGGAATGTGGCACTAGCCACAGGTTGTCCCATTTTGTTTGGCCTAGGAACACTAGGCACTATCTCTAACTGATTGTCACCTAATGCTAACGTTTGACTAATGAACTATTGGAGTGTTGCTGTCAGAGAGAGCCATTGGGCTTCCGTAGTTGGAAATGGAAATGGAGTTGGAGTTGGAATCGATGTCGCGTTGTTGTCTGCGTCAATTTAAGATAAGTTTATCTAATTTTTTTTCTCTCTTTGTATATTCAAGTTAAAAAAGTTATCGGTCTTTGGTATCTGTTGCTGCTTAATTGAGCACCAAAAAAGGGCTACTATTCCAATATGCCCAACCTGCATAAAACGTGTAGGGTTGTCAACGTCAAATTTAATCGCTTGTCATAAACTGAAAGTGGCATTAATTTACAGCGTCTGACATTTAATTATAAAGTAAATAAATATTTATTTAAATTTAAATTTATTTATGTGCATTTTTTGCAATTATTTGTATTACACGTTAAATTCTCAAGTTTAATTTAAACTTGCACCATAAATTCTTAGATTATCCATAAAATCTATAAAATCTTTGGCTCTCCCATTTAATGAAAGTTTAAGTGGCTCGTATAAAAATTTAACTTCAAAGAAATTTAATTATGCCGTCCATGTTAGTACATTCCCTTTAAATTATGACCATAAAAATGTTTAAATTATTAAACACCTAGAATTTATATTGATTCTCTACAGTTTTAAAATTAGTCAGCATAGTTATAAACCTTGAACATTTTCACGGTTCTAAATTATGAGAACTAAAATTTACTAATTTAACTACTTTATTTAGAAAGGTCATGTAGCTAACTTCCGCTAGCTGACTTTGGTATACTCTTCAATTAAAACTTTTAAATGGAGGAAGCTGCCGTTTGTCCTCAGACCAATTGTATTAAAGATTTTCGAAAGTTAAAGGCTTTAAAATATCTCATATATCTTGCACGAACCTATGACAATAAGTGCGACAGGGTTGCCACGTTACATACGCTTGTAACATAAATAGCTTAGTCGCGTTTAATTTTAATAAATTTTTTTTAATAAAAAATATATAAAAATCTTCGATTTGGTTTTTTCGTTTTTCGCAGCACGCAGAATGGTACAAAGGGTATATTAAGTTTGTGCAAACCGAAAATGTATGTTACATATAGAAGGAGTCGTCGGAGACACCCCAAAGTTACCTAAAATATGATCAGGGTGAATAGAGAAGTCGATATACCCATGTCCGTCTGTCCGTCCGTCTGTCCGACTGTCCGTCCGCCCTTCTGTCCGTCTGTCCATTTGAACGCCTAGATCTCAGAGATGGTAAGAGCTAGAGTAACCAAATTTTCACATTAGATCCCATATTATTCCATAGGAGGCAAGTTTATTTTATTTTTTTGATATCGGGGATAAACTATATAGCTCCCATATGGGTGTTTGAGACGACCTCGAAAAAAAAAGTTTTAGATGGATAATTCGTTTGTTCATGAAGATATCGTAACCAAATTTGGAATAAAGTTTTTTATAGTTCCTAAACACTGTACTAAATATGATCAAAATCGGTTGACTTTATCATATAGCTCCCATAGGACCGAACTGCCAAAATAACTTTTTTAAATCAAAATTCGCTATAGTTCGTTTTTTAACAAAGATATCGTAACCAGATTTGGCGTTTGAATATTTTTTAGAGCACTTAAGCAATGTGCAAAATTTAAACAAAATCGGTTGATCGCTATATAGCTCCCATAGGGCCGATCTTCCAAAAAATCGATTTTTGAACAAAATTTGTTGTGTTTCGTTTGTTTGTTAAGATATTGGGACCAAATTTGACATTCGTGAGTATTTTATAGTTCCTAAGTAGTGTACTAAATTTAATCCAAATCGTTTGACTAGATCATATAGCTCCCATAGGACCAATCGGTCCAAAAACACGTTTTTTATACAAAATTCGATGTGTTTTGTTTGTTTGTAAAGATATTTGAAATAAATTTCGCATTCAAATCTTTTTTAAGGTATTTAAGCACTGTGTCAAATTTTATTGAAATCGGTTGACTATTTCATATAGCTCCCATAGGAATGATCGGTCAAAAAAAAAATTTTTGCTTAAAAATTCTTCTGTTTTTGGTTTTTTGTGAAGAAATCTGACTTTATTACAAGCTAGTGGTATCATGGGTATCCTAAAGTCAGTCCGCGCCCGACTTTACGTCCGCCATTTTTTAATATTGGTTGCATGTGCGGAAAAAAGTGCTTTCTAGACCCAAAATTACCCTAAAAATTATTTTTGTACAAGGGTTCTCATTATCACTTTAAATTTTGTAGACTAGCGTGATTCATTTTTTTTAAAGATGCCGCTACCAGATTTGCCATCCGAACTGTACCAAATTGTTTTTAAGATTCTGGACTATACCATATACCACCCATAGAATCGATAGATAAAAAAAAGTGTTTGGAATATCGACGTTTATTCGAAATATCCCGAATTCCGTTCTATAAAAATTTTTGGACTTTTTTGCGATTTCAGTGTCTGGAAAGGAATAAAACATTTTGAGGATACATTTTGCTGTAAACTAGTGTTATAGCTAAAGCTGTTCTCGTTTAAGAGTTATAGACTTAAAAATCTTAAATCTACAGACAGATTTATGGTTTCCAGTCACACGAAAAGAAAAACTAGTGGTACAAAATTTTGCTTAAGAGGATCGTGAAAGGATATTTCAATTACAAATTAGTATAATTTAAGGAACTTTGATTATACAAACTTTTTTTAAAGTAGAGTGAACACTGATCAACTGCAAGCGACCAAAGTGACCATTCCAGAGAATATCTATCAATGCCCATCTTTGACCAAGTAAACTATCTTGAACGCAGCAAGCTGCTTGAAAAAATTTGTAAGACTCCCTCTCTGCAGAGTATCAAAATTAATAAAAATACACATAAAATATTTAGAAGCTGCTTATGAGTAAGAAAACAGGGAATTTTTATTATTTATGAGTGTCTATTTTTTTGTTATTGTTGTTTTTTTGGTTTCTGGATGCGCAGGCAGGCATGACTAATCAGCATACGCACAGTCAAAGTTTTTTGCCACTAATTGCCGTGAAGGCGCCGCTGCCATAGTCATGGCCATAAGATTCTCAGATCCGGGTAGCCGGACCAGCTCGCTCGTTAGCTCCCTTCGCTGTTGGCTCATTAGGGTTGCGAACATGTAAATTGCAGCAACAAGTGCAGGCTCATAATGCGCCGTAGAGGGATCTAGGGATCTCTCACTCTCTTCAGCTGTATCTCTCACTCTCCCAAACTATTAAGCTTAATTATCATAGCGCACGGTCAACAATTGTTGTACTATGTACAACCAATCAGCGGAGTCAATACGAAAATGCTTGCATGTGTCAACTTGGAGAGGCAGCGAAGATTTGCAACATGTTGCGCTAATTTTATATGCAAATGATGGTTACCACGTAGCACAAGTTGTATGCTAATTTGCTCCGTGTACTCAGTGTGCTTAACACTTCTTTAATGATTTGCACTTGCCAGAGACATGGCAAAAAAAAAACAGAAATTCGGAGAATGCAGCCGTTCATCATCATCATCGTCGTCATCGTCCCAGTTGGGAATACAACTGTTTTTGTTTCTTTATCACGGGTAAAGTGTGAAATTTTGACACCACGTCCAGAGTAATTTTTTGCTTCACTTCTTTAGATATGTGGATCAGTCGGTGAGCTGAGCTGACGCTCCTTTCACCAGCAGTGCCCAAGACGACGACGTCAGACGATTTACGAAATATGGCTCTTAATGATTTCTGAATACACCATGCTGGGCTGATTTTAACACACATTTTTGCATTTTACACTTGGCAACTTGACGTGTCTCAAGGGCAGCCTGGCGTTCCGAGGGGTTCTTGGGCAGGGATTCTTGCTTGGTTCTGCGCCTGACTGGCAGCATATGTAAATCTGCTTTATGCGTCTTAATTAGAACTGCCAGACAGACATGGCAGACTGATAATGCTACGTATGCCTCAAAACTTTCACAATATACGATATATTTTTTTCGTTTTTGTTCTTAAATTGTAAATGGCAGCTTAATTTTGGGTTCGCTTGTTTTTTGACCAAAATCTAAACGTTTTAATGGTTTGATAATAATATTGGCTTATTTGTACATTTCTCAGGCTGCTCTGAAGGCGCTGGCCTGCTCCATTGCGCTGCAAGTCATTATGATAGCCAGCAAAACCTTAAAGTCCCAAGTGTATAACGATCGAAAACTGCTCCTAACAGGTTCCCCAATGGTGAGAGTCTAAATTCATCCCAAGCTGATTACCCCTACATTAGCAAAATATGTTTTCTGAAAAAGCGCCAATGTTTCAAAGTCGATTATAATTTCTTTACGCTCACCCCTCTAGAAAGAAGAATTTTTTTTAAAAGTTTTTGCAAAGAAGCTATAGGCACCATGTCGTATCAGGACTCATGTAGCCTAAAATAAAATTATTTTTTTGGGATACCACCCCTCAGTTTGCATTTTCTATTTAGTATAGTAGGATTAGCCTTGCTTCTTTCAATACATACCCGTAAAAGTGATTTATATTCAAATTCGCTGAGAACTTCGGGAGTTATAGCCTAAAATTAACTTGAAGCTACTTAATGCTATTCGTCCCGAAGTTTCTTTAAAAACTGCGTTAGTGTAACCTATTTTACAATCGAGCTAAGTCACGACTGTAGCGTTCTGAAATTTATCAATAATAATCGTTTGCATTGTTGCTCGCAAATAAATAAGGCCTTAAGGGCGGTACCCGAACGTACGTGACACAATTTGTGAAATTGTTAAACTTCTCTCCAACACTCGCTGACCAGCCGTAATATATGCGAAGGCCCTATATCCGCCTCCATAGTTGTCACGTAGTCATTCGTAAGTCCTAGCAAGATTAGCAAGATAGAACAATTTGGAAATTTGGGGAACCAATAAGTAAAAGAAAAGGTCCCTTATTTCTGGTACCGACTATTATTGACTACTTGACATAAATATAGACCCCCGGTCGAGTGATCAAGCATGGTAATTTCAAGACCCCATGAACAGGTCGCATTATTTTAGGACCGGTCCCTTACTTGATCGGAGCAAGCAGGTTGCGGAGCCCTTTAGTTTAAAATTGAGGCGTTCCACGTAAAGTTCATAAGCTACAATTTTGGGAACAGCATTTTTTTTTAAATCTATGAATCGATCCTTCATTTTAAAAATCGTTGGACGTTACTGTTTGTTCCTTATCCATACAAGTCGGGAACGAACGATTTTGAGATACTCCGCTCAGAGTTAGAATAAAAATAACAATTTAAAATCAAATATACCCATATAAAATATAAAGTGGCTCGTCTGAGAAGTGAGCCTGGAAGCCGAGTCGACTCTAAGTTTTGATGGTAACTCCTTACTAATTCAGCTCACCCTTATACAGTAAGTATAACATCGTATAACTACATGTTTTCTGTAGTTTTTTGTTACTTTCAAGTTGCATTTAGAGATTTATTTCAAGAATATGTTTTTCAAGGAAACGCACGTCCCGATGAAAAAATAAAATGAAAAGTGTTTCCGTAAAAAAACTAAATATCAGGGTCAGGCAACCCGTGAAGAATCTTTCTATGAACAAAAAGTGACCGCCCGTTCTTCCGTAAAGTCCATGATTGTGCCAGACTTCCTCGAGAACGAGTGGTCAAAGCCAGTTACCGTCAATTGAGAGAGCATTATGTAGCAATGATTTGTGATTTTTGGATGCCACCTGTGCATGAAAATTTATCTATTTATGAATGTCATTCTTTTTCCGATAACTTGATATCCAAAAATGTAGCCAACATGCCCGTTCTTTTTTTTTGTACAGGTATTTAAAGTCTTGAAATATTGGCTATGCCAGAAGCAACGCTAGAGAATATTTTGGGATTAACATTTTTATTTTGAAAGATAGCGTACCTTTTGTTAAAGTATCAATACAAAATATTGATTGCCAAATTTGTCTACGATATCTTCATAAAGAAAAGAAACACAACGAATTTTTGCACCGAAAACGATTTTTTTCCCCATTGGTTCTATGGAGGCTTTATGATATAGTCGTCCAATTGTGAACTCAAAAAACTTTCGAACGTCATATTTGTTTACGAACAAGAAATTAAACACAAAGAATTTTGCAATGATAACGATTTTTGAGCGATCGATCCGATGGGGCCATATTACACTAGTCGACGATGAAAAATATCCAGAGATGAGACTTATATTTTATGTTAGGGCAATGTTATCTATTATATAGTCGAGCAATTTAATAAAGTTTGGTGGAGTGTTTGTAAATTAAAAAAAAAATTCCCGAACGCCAAATTTATCTTCAATAGACAAATAAAACATAACGAAATTTTGCAACAAAAACGATTTTATAAGCGATCAGTTCGATGAGACTATATAGTACGGTCAATTTTGATCATATTTAGTATAGTGCTTGTGATCTTTACAAAATTTCCGAACGCCGAAGTTATTCACGATGACTTTATAAACAAATGAAACACAACGAAATTTGCACCCAAAACGATTTTTTGAGCGATCGGTCATATGGAGGCTATATAATATAGTCAACCTTTTACGATCTGTGCTTCTAAACTCTAAAATATTACCGAATGCCAAATTTGTTTACGATGTCTTCATAAACAAATGGAACACAACGAATTTTGCATCAAAAACGATTTTTTGACTGATCTGTCCTACGAGAGCTATATTATAGTGCTTGTGAACTCTGAAAAATTCCGAACGCCAAATTTAGTTGCGATGTCTTCATCAACAAATAAAACATTACAAATTTTGCACCAAAAACTAACTAAAACTAAGAATAAGTGATCTAATCTGAATGTTAAAGGTGTATTTAGCTTTTATCATATCCGATATAAGTATAGTCGTTCATTGGTACTGACAAACGAACATGCGTCATCAGGTATCCACTTTTTTAGTCACCCAGATCACATTTAGAGCATCTTAAGGGGTCTATGCTGCCTACTTCTGTATATTATAAAAAAAGAGTAAAAGTCGCATGAAAATGGTACACCCTGTAAATGCTTCCCCACGGGTCGGTTGGAGCTCCGAACTCAGGGCTCTAAAATTCTCTATTGCAAATATGTTCTATTTTTATTCTGCAATTATAATAATGCTTCGTAGTAACTTGCTCTATAAAGAATATATGGAATTTGGTTAGTTTAGATCTTATAATCTCCCAAATCAAGAATCAAGAATATAGATGACAAAGTGAAGGATGCAAGGGGGGATATCTCTATATCAGTATTTATTTATTGATTTTCAAAATTTTCAGTCCATCCCAATGTCAATGCGATATCTTCATAAGCAAATTAGCTATCCATCTAAAGCTTTGAATTATATTTTTTAGGTGCTTTAAAAACACTCCAACTACGGTGCAATAAGGGATCCTATCTGCAAAATAGATGACACCAAATCTAGCTTTTTCTGATATATAGGCGTTCATACGTACTGACAGAAGGATATGGGACATTGGGCTTCCACTGGCCTAGTCACCTAGAGCATATTTCGTGTAGGGGTCTCCGACGTGTCCTTCTGTATCTTAATACTATATGCTATAGCCTTTGCACCATAAGGTATAGGGTATAAAAAACATTTGAGACACATGAAAATAAGTCACCCTGTATATTCTTCCCCCCACGGAAACTGAAATACAATTTTGCAAATATCTTCCATTTTTATGCTCCGATTAAAATTATGCTTCCTAGTAACTTGGTCTGCCTGTACATACAATATATGAAGTTTGGTTTGTCTAGCCAAATCTCATAATCTCCCAAATCAAAGATACCATATATATAAGAATCTGATGGATGGGCTGACGGTTATACTCAATATCCCAAAATATTTGTTTTTTCAATTTTTTTGTTGTTTCTTAACATCTGTCGACAACTTTAAAACTATTTTAATGCACAATCTAATAAAATTGCTCCAGTACGTATTTCGTCAAATTTAAATCTCTTAACTACTCCAGTCAGCAATTTAAACTTTAATAAAATAAAAATAAAATATTATATATTGCTGCAATTTGCTATGAATTAAACATTAAAAACTTTTGGAGGCAATGCAAATAAAGTTTTCAAAAGTGCTCAACAAAGTTTTTGACATTGTTGACCTAGGGCACTACTTAACCCACTCTTAGAATGTATCTCTCGCAAAAGCTATGTAGGTCCTTTAAGATAGCATCAACTTTTTAGCTACCATTTGGGGGCACACTTGAGCTCGGCCAAGTCGTGCCACAAGCCACTTTAAATAGCCTGAAATGAATTTCAATAAAAAACCATTTAATTCGACATTTGTGGCCTCAAAAAAATAAAAAAATAAAAACACTTGGCGATTAGCCGAGTCATTTTGGCCGGCTGCTGTTGTTGGTCGCAGCCGTTTGAACTAAAATACTGCAACGACTGCGGGAAGGAGGGAGGGATGCTGATACCTCTTATAAATCTCTCGTTGTAATTGGCCAGATAAGCGCGCCCAAAAGGAGTGGGAAGCCAGAGAGCTAGAGCGCTTAAAACCGGTGGCCCGCTTCAATATATTTTGGCCAAAAACTACATAAATTTGGCGTAAAATGCATTTGCGGCCGATAAATTCGGCAATGCGGCTCTGTCGACGCAGACGACGCGACGCAGTCGACGCGACGGCGATAATCAACGCAATTGCAATCGATTTTGGCGTAATTTAAGTTTGGCTTAAGTGTCTGGCCGGATTGCCTCTGAGTTGGCTAACAAGCAAGTCTACTTATACTAAATGGATGCTTTGATTGAAAAAACCGCAAACTGTTTCCGTGTGTGTGTGCTTGTGTAAGTGAGAGTGTGTGTGGGCCAACACCTCAAGTTAACTGAAATCAATCGGGCTGCTACGACTATAGAATGCACTATAGAAGGTCAAGTTAGGAATAAAATATGTAGAGCTACATCTTACTAGGTCTCGATTTTGGCGCATTTTTAAGTCTTCTATTTTTTTTGTTTATTTGCAAGACTTTTTTTTTGTTAATTTGTTTATTTCTTAAAATATTTAAGCTATTTTCTTCTTATAATTTGTTAAAATATGTAGAGCTACATCTTAGATACTAATTCTAGGTCTCGATTTTGGGATATTTTTAAGCCTTAAGGATTTAAAAAAACAATATATTTTTTTAAATTTTCATGGGCTTTTTTTGTTAACTCTTTCCACTCCTAAAATATTTAGCTATTTTTGTTCGTAAAATTTGTTAAAATATGTAGAGCTGCATTTTAGTCACAAATTTTAGCTCTCGTTTTTGGGATATTTTTAAGCATTCAGTATTAAAACAATATATTTTTTTTTTAAATTTTCATGTTTTTTTTTTAATATTTGCTATCTTAAAATATATTTTTCTTTTTATAATTTGGTGAAATATTTAAAGCTACTTCTTTGAAACTAATTCTGGCCCTCGAATTTGTGATATTTTTAAGCTTTAAGTATTTTAAAAATTTTGTAATTTTATAATTTTTGGAAGTTTTTGTTGATAATTTTTAACACTATTAAAAAATCTATTATTGTTCACAGAATTTGGTTTAATATGTAAGCTACGTCTAAGTAACCAAAATTAGCTCTCGTTTTTTGATATTTTTAAGAGTTAAGTATTTAAAATAAAAAATAAAAAAAATGTATTTTTCATGTTTTTTTTTAAGTTTTTAAAACATTTTTTCTATTTTTCTTCGTATAATTTGGTAAAATATTTAGAGCTACATCTTACAAACAAATTTTCGCTCTACATTTTGGAATATTTTTTGGTTTTTTTTTAATATGCATGGTTTTTTTTTTCTTCTTAAAATATCTACTTTTGATCGTATAATTTGGTAAAATATTTATATCGTAGTAACATATTTTAGCTCTCGATTTTAGGACACTTTTAAGCTTTAAATATTTTTTAAATATTTTCTTGAATATGCTTTATTTTCAACTTTTTCCCCTATTAAAATTTTTTTTTTCTGTAAAATTTGAAAAATATTTTTGAAGTTATATCTTGGAAAAAAAATTTAGCTCCCGATTTTGGGATATTTTGAAGCATTAAGTAATGAAAAAAGATAAATTTTTTTAATTTATGTGGTTTTAAAAATAAAATAAATATTTTTTCAAGTTTTGTTCGTATAATTTGCGAAAAATTTTGATTCTATCATAGTAGAAAAGGTTCAGAAGTCAAATCCCTTTATTTTTCGCATGCAGATTAGATCTCACAATAAATAATAACATATTTTTAAACAGTAAATTGTTATTTGGATATGTAAAGGTTACAATGGAGACACAATAAAATAAACGTAATTTTTGAAAGTAGTCCATTTTGGATTTCTAGAATTTTTTTTTTTTATAATTTCGTTTGAAAATGTGGCATTTATTACGCAAAATTTATATTCGCAGTAAGCCCTCATTAAAGTTATTCATTACGCTACAAAAATGGTGCAAAAATTGATACTTTGCGGCTTACAGCCGCATCATAAAAGCCAAAATTTCAAAACTTGGGACTGGATAATATCGAAATAAAGCTGTATATTTTAATTTTATAAAACCCCCTCAAAACCCACCGCCCAAGAGCCTTTAGGGATAAACATTTCAAGAATATACTATTTATCAACCAAATCAACAGATTACCCACCCTATTAAATTTTGTTGGGAAATTACAAAATTGTGTCTCAGCGCCTTTGACAAACGTGCTTACGAATACGTATTCAGCTGTAGTCGTGATTTTTCGTTCCAAGCCAACAGATGACCCACCCTACTAAATTTTGTTAAGAAATTCAAAATTTGTGCCCCAGAACCTTAGACAAACGTGTTTACGAATTTGTATTCAGCTGTAGTCGTGAACTTTCGTTCCAAACCAACAGATGACCCACCCTATTAAATTTTGTTAAGAAATTAAAAAATTGTGCCCCAGAGCTTTAGACGTCTTCACGAATTTTTATGCAGCTGTAATTGTGATTTTTCGTTCACGGTTCCATAAAGGAACTTATAGTTCCTTTTCTATTTTAAAAATATTCTCGAAATTTTCGCAAAACAATTAATTTTCAGTTTAAAGCTTAACATAATTGAAAACAATTTTTTCGTTAATCATTGCCAGGTTAAAAATTTGTAATTTTGAAAAATGGCCGAAAATTACAGTTTTTTTTTATTTGGTTGCATACAACTTAAATATTTTTAATAAATCTACCTCTAATACCTATCATATATATTTTAAAGAGCACATCAATACCTTTCGATCTAATCGTCTTTCATATCGATACAACATTTTTTTTGGCGATATATTAACGAATAACTGAAATAGAAAATGTTTTTTTGAAAATTCTCGAAAACGTTTCTTAAAAAAGGTTGTCCTTTTTGTGTTTCTCGATCCGAAATTCATTTTTTTTTTGCGAAGTTTAATTTTTCGTCTAAATGGGCCTATTTGTGTGAAAATATCGAATATAATACAATTAACAAGTAAGCTAACAGATGGCCTACCCTATATAACTAATACTTAAGCGTCGATTGGTTATGTTAAATAACATTAACAGATTTTCTGAATGGGAGGATATCCATTTATTTCTAACAAAACTCTACGTTACTTTTCCAAAAACAACCCAATTAAATAATTAAGGAATTAGGTGAAGGCTGTGTACATAACTTTTTTGTATCATAGAAAATTGATAGATCGTCAATTCGTAAAGCTTCTCAGGCATGGTTGCTTTGTTTCTTACGAAACGTCACCTTAACCTACTACGACCTTTAACCCAGAGACTAAAGTGTACAAAAAAAAACACAATGCCGCCAATTTAAATCAAACAGCGTTCGACGTATGAGCAATATTTAGTATTTTTTTTGGTGTTTTTTTTTTTGTTAGACAAACTACCGTTAAACTCAGTTTCACAGCGGGCGCCCAAAAAATTACCCATACGCAATGTGTGACCCCAAAGTCGGCTGCGTCTTGGCCATACGATATTTGCTTGTTGCCGTCGCCGTCGCCTCTGTGCGTACCAACTACCGAACGCTCTTGGCTGACACTCGACCTCGGCTCAGACAGCTCCGGCAGTGGCTGAGCTCTGCCAGCGTCAAGGCGGCGGTGACTTGGTCTCAGCTTGTTCCATGCTGCTGATTAATTACACCGCCCGCTGTGCAAATTCCTCAATAAAAATCATAATTTCATGTTTTCGAGCATACAAACACATTAAAAGCCAAGTTGCCACGTTGCCGCATTGCCTCTTTGCCGCCTTTTGCTGTTGGCCAAAATGATGATTATTGCCGCATTTATGTAAGCCTTGGCTTATTAGTTGCACACAACAACGAGCCAGAGTGCCAGAGACCCAAAGCCAGCCAGTTCCAACCATTCCAGTCATCCAGGCAACAAACCGCATGCAAAGTGTAACGAATTTTTGATTGAAACTTAAAAAATACTCGTTAGGGTTTTTTTTTTCGATTTTGATTTTTTTTTTCCCAAAGCGCGTGCGTTTATCTTTTGATTAGATTCGTTAGAGTTTGTATTGGCCTTTTGTATATACCAAAAAATTGGGCAGCATTTACATGTTGAGATCTATATAGCAGGTATATATGTATAAAGTGTGAGTATGTGTGGGTATTTATGGTGTTTGGCTGCTGCGGTGGCTGCTTGACTGACTCTATAGATGGCTTTGGCTGGAGATGGAGTCATTATTCACAATTTAGTAACACTTGATTTGCGTTTTGGCTTTTTTCTATAAATTTTCATAAATTGTTTTTGTTTTCTACTTGTTTATAAGTATGTCAGTTGTATCATTTGGCTTCCTTCTCTCGTCTACTCTATCTTTTTTTATTAAGAGATATCTTTGTGTAATTGGACATAGATACTTATATGAATGATATATGTATCTTATATCTGTTTGTTTGCTGTCGTTATTTTTGAGTCACTTTTTAAATGTTGCAAGTTTTTGATTGCAAAACTTTGTTTGGCAAAATTTTTTGTTTGCTCTTAATCGAGCAGAAAATTGTTTAACTTGACCCCAACTTGTTTGAGTTTTATGGCAAACGAAAACGTATAATTATGGCTTAAATAAAATTGAAACTTAAATTATATTGAAACTTGATGTCTTTGTGTATAAAAGTCTTAAAGCTATTTTAATTTTTAAGTATTTTTGCTTTATAGTGTACCAGTTGGGCAATTAATTTTGCAATTAAACAAAAAGAAGCAGTTTAAGGTATTGAGTATTATACCCTATACAATCCTTAATTTCACAGAGTTCAACTGATTTTCTTAAAGTTCGGTCTACAGTTTTGGTTGTGGCGGCAAATCACAACAGTTGTTATTACTGCTGGCGCCATCTAGCGCATTTGCACAGGCTTCAAAAGTAAAATTTCTACATGAGTCTACATTGGTCACTTGTGCTTTTTGATAACAAGAAAAAACAAATACATACGAGGTGTGTTCAAAAATTAAGGTGACTTTGAATTTTTACGAAAAAATATTTATTTATTCATTAATATTTATGTTGTCCGCTTTAAATTCATCCCCCTCAGATACAATACTAAGTGTGTGCCAACGGTTTTTCCAATCCTCAAAGCACTTCTCATAAGCACCTTTCGGTATAGCCCTGTGCTCTTCCAGCGATGCAGTCTTTATCTCTTCAATCGTTGCAAATCTCCGTCCTTTCATAAGTCTCTTTAGTTTTGGGAACAAGAAAAAGTCACATAGTTCCAAATCCGGTGAATATGGTTTGCTGAGGCATGATTGTGGTGTTGTTTTTGGCCAAAAAATCCCTCACAAGCAAAGAAAAGGGCATTATCGTGATGCAAAAGCCATGAATTGTTTTTCCACAATTCTGGACGTTTTCTTCGTATTGCTTCTCACAAACGGCGCATAACTTCCAGATAATACTGTTTATTGACCGCACGATCATATGGTAAGAGCTTCTGATGCACCACGCCATGGTAATGAAGAAAACAGTGAGCAAAACTTTGACATTTGATCGAACTTGGCGTGCTTTTTTCGGTCTTGGCTCTTCTGGCCGCTTCCATTGGGACGATTGGGCTTTGGTTTCGATATTATAACCATATACCCATGATTCGTCACCAGTTATGACCCTTTTGAGTGAATCTGGGTCGACGTTGACGTCATTCAACAGCTCTTGAGCGATGCTCATGCGACGGTTCTTTTGGTCAAAATTTAGCAATTTCGGAACAAACTTCGCTGACACACGTCTCATGCCCAAAACGTTAGAAAAAATTTCATGGCACGAGCCAAGCGATATACCGACATCCTCAGCAACTTCTCTGATAGTGATTCGACGATTTTCCAAAACAATTTTTTTCACTGCTTGAACGTTTTCGTCAGTTGTTGACGTTCTTGGGCGTTCAGAGCGAGGCTCGTCATTGGCATCTTCCCGGCCATCTTGGAAGAGTTTGTAGCACTTGTAAACATTTTTTTTACTCAGAACAATTTATTTAATTTTATTTTTTACACAAAATTCGATGCAAATCCGTTGATCCATATTTTTCGATAGCAAAAAATCGCCGAGCGCGCAAAACACTTATAACCTTTACGCCTCTCACAACCAAACAAAAAATGCCATTCACTTGAAATTTGGTACAGATGTTCGGGAAGAGTGTACCAACACAACAAAACAAAAAAATCGATAATCGAAAATACGTTGGCCGCGAAATTGCTTAAGTCACCAAATTCTTGGCTATAGCTCTCGATGTTTTTTACCGATTTTAATAAAGCTAGGGGCTCAGGTCCCTAAGTACTTCGGACGCCAACCTTCGGTCTTTATAATTTATTTCAGTTAATTCAGGCTATTATAAACCCTTTACAATTCTTTATTTCCATACTGCCCGACTTTACAATACTCTGGAAGAGCAAAAGCCTGCATACTACAGAATTTGCAACACAGAATTTAAGCCTTCAAATGTGAACAAAAAAATTGAAATAATGTCAGGAAATTGGCTGTTAAATGGTTGATATTCCTGCCGCTGCTGTAATTCCCCCTTTCATAATACATTTAATGTTTCTTATGAGTTTTTGTCTGCATGATTTCAATGTATTAAGGTGAAACTTACATTGTGCACATCGTATAAGAATGACTATCATATAGCGTAAGTCTCACCTCAATACATTTGCGCATACGAACACAATCGGTACCACACTGGTGTTTTTTTTATTTATTTATGTATAGATATATTTATTACGAATTTTTAAATTAACTTGAAACTTACATTGTGCACTCTGAATGAGGTGGGACTATCATAAACTGTATGTTTCACCTCGAAACGCTCAAGCATACGAATACAATCGGTACCACACCGATTTTTTTTTTGGTTGTACGGTTCAATAACTTGAAAACTGAGGAAGGTAGTTGAATATTTTGGAATTTCAGGAACGTATAAAAATCGAAATTGAGCATTGTCTCGCTTACAGTCTCCGTGGTACGATTATTTAACTAAGGTTAGAAATATATCATTTTACCATTGTTCTTAAATCTTTCGGTGACAAAAGACAGTACCGGCTCACGAGCGTGACTGTCAAACTATCTGGGTTGCGATAATCGTGGTTGCTGGGATTAAATCCACTTATACCACCTGAGCTATACTACCCAACCGATGCTACAAAAAGATTACAGATCCAGAAAATACATAAACTGGATCAGAGATATTGACGTATTGACAGCCCAAGCAACTCCTCGGTACATAACTTGAGCATGAATTGCCAAAGTATACTGACTTAGAATCCTGATGCACCATGACATCCAACTACAACCAATTGAAGAGGGAGCAGCTGTGTAATTTTGGTCCAGAAGGGAGCATAGTAGAAGGACTTTACTTGTGACATATCTTAACTTAGGGATTACTAAATCCGAACCTAAGGTACTGAAGCCAAGCACTCCAACCTAGTGTGGTAAGCAACTAAAAGCTACATACCAATCTTTTTCGAAATTTTCGGAGTCGCTGAAGCTTAGGTTAGGTTAGGCAGTTACTACGTGAGCTCCCAACTCACTTAGGCCAGAAAACAGGCCCGTTATCACAACAACCGCAGTTGTGGACTTTCCTTCACCCTTCCCCACTAGATAGGTTCAATAGATGTTCCAATTTACAGCCATCCGGAGCTTGAATAATCGTCTATAGGAATTTCTGGCTCTGTTTTGAGAGCTGTGATAAGTTATTTAGGGAGTGTGATTTGAGAAAGCAGAACCTTGTTCAACACAGTCCCGGGCAGTGACAGAAGAGGTGCTCCACAACGCTGAACCTTGACCCAGGGCCTAAAATTACCTTGCACCTAACTTCAAAAATCAACAGAAATATGTTTTTGAGACCGGTATCGGATTTAGCGACCTCAAATAATATGAAAACCGTCTAAAATCCTAGAGGTCGCTAAATCTGATACCAAGCACCTTTGATAATTTGCAAAGTACTTCGTTTTATGGGGCTTTTAAAGTTATGCCAGAACCCTAAGATATTGGCGATTATCCGAGCTCGCGTTTAGATTCATCGGCTCAAAATCCTTGGGAGTAAGCCTGGTCTGTTAAACCCTCTTCCATCCAGTCATCCATTTTTGCTTGGCAGCTCCCAAGTACTCTGCTTGTCTGGAAAGTACTGCATAAGTGACTTGCCAGACCAACTCGCCAGCAATGCAATTCTAGTTCAGCCACCAGTGCCGGAACCACGGGAGGGGTTTCCGGTTCCGAACCCCATTCCAAAAGTCAGAAAAACAGATTAAAAGTCTATTGCGAGATCAAAAATACATACTCTTCGAAGTAAAGAACCCCCCAAGAACCAATCCTAGATTCACACCTGTCAGCCACATATCTATTTGACGCTATTAATGTGTTTCACATCCTATCTCAAAGTTTTTTTCTCTTCTATTTAAAAGAAATAGAGCCATCAAAGTGGACCAATAGCCTCTCTGCTATGTGTATCGATAAATCATCAAACGCTTTTTATCGACAATCAAGTCAAATGCAGTATAAAAAAAAACATAGGCTCAAGTTCCCTACACTTTGTCAACATGGAGTTTGCTATCATTAGACTACAGTAGCACCCTTTGGGACATTGCAGAAGCTACAGATTAATCATCATATTCGGTGCACTTTGCTTTATAAAGATATTAACGCTGGTGCATTACTAATTGGCAGCAGATTTTTATCTAATCCACGCCACGAATTGCAATGCCAACTAATTACAGCAACAGAGCCGCACGCAGCAGCACTTGAAGCATTTCGATGAGGTTATACGCCTTGGATGTTGCATTGGGTTGGGTTGGGGTGTCCAGAGATATGTGTCCACATATATGCAGTGCCACTTTGGTTGCCAGTGCTATAAGCCGTGTCAATGATTTATTGGTTTGTAATTTCCATTCGAGCCCACGAGCAGAGCCTCAATGAGCCGAGCTTAGCCCGCTCCAAATACATACGTACGCCCAGTTCCAGACATAAAACAAGACAGCGAAGGCAAACACTGGACACTGATCGCATAGAAGCCGCTGGGGCTGACTACGTTTGCCAGCAAACGTGCCCAACCTGTCTAAACTGGGCCTGAAAATGATGGTCTAGGTTCAGTGGCCAAGTGGCCGATTTGGACGCATGGACCAACATCCAGCGGCAACTGTGACATTCACTGCCGTAGAATTTGCGCAGCGTCAACTAATGAAGATGCGCAATGCATCATGTGTTCAAGATGCACCACTCCCAATGGCGGCGTAAGTTCCCTACCTACCCACACCCCCTGCATACACCACACACATAGTTGCCTCATAGCCTTGCTGCAACGAGTGGGTACTTGGCTGTGCGTGTGTGTGTGTGTTGCAAAGCCCAGAAGCAATTTTCGTAATCAGAGAAATTCATAAAAATTAAAAGAGTCATTTGCATGTGGTTGGAAGATGCTCGACGAGCGACATGACCATGCCGCATACCACCACCACCAACCAACCAAAGTAAGTATGTGCCAAGTTGTAAAGTAATGCAAGAAGGATTTGCAAGCTGGACGACTACTCGGCTCTGTCGTTCAGTTTCTGTCTGGTTTGCTACGGCTCTCGGCATTTGGGTGTAAAATAAAGGAATGACTAATTTTTCAACGTTTCGACGAATGATAAATGTGGCATGTGGCGAGCCCGAGAGCAATCATGTTGCACTGTCACTTGCCTCATGTGAGACGCAACAGCCAAGCTGCTCCACTCTATATGTACTTGAGACTCCAGACTGCTGGTAAGTCTGGCCAATGGTCCCAGGGCAGTTCGTCTAGGCTACGGCTTGGAATTGTTGCAACGTCATAATTATCCGCATACACATGCACAAACATACTAAACATAGACGACCCAGAGCATGACTAACGACTGTGGCGATAAATGGACAACTGCAAGAACTTCAGACTAGCAATTTGGCGTAGCCCTAGAATAAGGCTAAATTTAGTTAAAGTATAAAAAATATATCCTGTGATCTAGAGATCTAGGCTCTACTAATCCAGTTACCCTTAATGCACGCCTTTACTTATACAGATATAAAATAAAGATTCTCTAGAATGATTAGGGACTTCTCAATCTCAAGATTTTTTTATTCGCCAAATTAAACTTATATTGTAGCTCTGAAATTGTAGAAAGTGTTGCCTTAAAATCATAAAGGAATGGATTGGGGTAAGTTTGATTTATAGCCAAATATGGTTCACTCCCACTCTCTTCTTTAATACCATCCTAGCCAGTGGTGTAGCGAGGGGGGTTTGAGGGGTGTGACACTCCAAAACATTAAGCAGTCGGCAAATCCCGGATATTTCACGTAATGTACGAGCAATTACTATTCACGCAGTCGGTAATTTGTTGAATCGAGTCGTCATTTCGAGGCTCATCACCCCTCCACATTCAACACTCTCGTTACGCCCCTGGTCCTAGCCTATATCAGTGGAGTTTTGGTGTGCCAATCGCAGTAGACTCAATAAATATTTTCAGCGATGGTTCCAAGCTGGACGATCGTGTAGGTCTATGTTAAGGAACTCAATATCAGAACAGCTTTCCGAAACCCGGATCATTGCAGTGTTATTGTTTTTTTGGTAGAGGTCATTGCAATCCAGAAGGATAAGAGGAAAATAATATCTGTTTCTACACGGACAGCCATGCGTCTATTAAGTCCCTCGCTTCGTTTGCATGGTGTATGAAGAACAGTGAACAGCTGCAGCTTGTCTCTTGAGGAGATAGCTGAGCATTTTTCAATTAAGCTAATATGGGTCTCAGGACATGGGGATAACGAAGACCACTGCATTGCGGATGAACTGAATAGGTAAGGAACTACCAACATCCTCCTTCAAGACAAGGAGGGCTTGGTCAGCTGCAAACTGAGATTAGGAAACTACTAAGTGGAAATGGATATCGAAAACGATCTCTCGGCAAACGTGGCCGACATATTGCAGGAAAAGAACTAAGGAGCTTTGCTGTCTTAATAGAGCCCAACGCACGACCGGTATCCGGGCTGGTGGGAATCCATGCATCCTTGTGGCGATCAGGAGGAGCTGGAGACAGTTGACCAGCTTTTTTGTCACTGCCCTGGACTGTGTTCTTTGACAACTTATCTCTGTTCTCGGAGCAGAGCCCAAAATTCCTCCTATATTCATTCAGGACTCATCTCATATAGGAGATCTCTGAGTGGGGAGGAGTGGTGAAATGTCCACCATAGTGGTATTACAACTGGCCTATTTTCTGGCCTGAGTTGGGAGGTTCAGTGTCAACTGCCGCCATAACCTAACCTAACTTAAGCTCTATCATTTTGGCTGTTCCGGGAATCAAAAATCTTTAAAGAAGTCACATCATCAACAGCGCTATGCTCACTTAACTAAAGATTACTTTCGGAAATCCCATTATTCAGATTGTGCGGAGCTAGGAATACAGTTCAAACACTTTTGACCAGAGTTATTGTCTATATTTGTAATTTTTGAGCCCGAAATCAAAATTATTCAAAGAAATCACAAATGAAGACGGTATGATCATTTAACTAAAGATAGCTCTCAGGAATCCCATTATTCAGGTTGTGTGAAGTTAGGAATTCAGCTTAAACACTTCTAACCAGACTTATGGTCTATGTTCGTGATTATTGAGCTCCGCCTTGGGCGTTTTTCAAACACTTGTGCATTTTATGACTCCATCTGCGCTACCCCGAAAATTTTCCACAATTGTGGAGCTACTTAACCGTTTATACCCAAAGCAAATTTTAACAACACACTTAAAAAATAAAAAGTAGTTCATTAAGCAGAAATTTGTAGGATTCAGTGCTAATGTTGTGCACTGCAACCAACCACTAAGGCGCAACCCAAGAGTCAGAGATGGCCCAAAGGTATTGTTTTATAGTCATCATCGTTGCAACTAGTGGGCCATCCGAGCAGCAGCTATGATGTTTCCAAGAGCTGTCTGCTGCCGCCTCTTAAAACTAAACTAGTTTGTCCGACTGGTTGTCTCTGGAGCTGCGCCTGACGAACAGTATTTAATGAAGTCATTAAAAGCGGCGCGTGTGGCGCGATCTCAAATTACTTCGCATAACCAAAAATTACATACAAATGGCAGGGCCCTAGCTGGAGGAATGCTATACAACTTGGCCAGTAAATTGGCGAATGGTGAACAATTTTATAAATAAACTCTACAGCGTGTGGTTGGGGTAAAAATATGAATACTGTAGTGTAGTAGGAACATGAGTGAACAGGGGCTGCCACACGGCTGACTAGATGTACGTTGCACAAAAGTGAGGGACTGTCAAACCGGCTGTGCAACAACCTTCAACTCGCTGGGAATGACGCTGATGCTGACGCTGACAATGATGATGACGATGACTGCATCCGCGAACTAATGGACTGTGCAAAAATGAGTGACGCAGCAACGGCGTTGATGGCACTGGCAATGGCATTGGCAGCGAATCCTGCAGCGTGCTCAGCCAGCTGCCAATGGCAAAGGCAATAACTGCAACGAAGATGTGAACGTAAACGTTGTCTTGGTGTACGACGACGAATGGCAGGTCTTTATATGCAATGGCCATATTTAGATAAGGTAACGACAAAATTTTTACAATATAAATGCTGCCACAAATAATATGAAAACCAAAAAAACAAAAAATAAAAGCAGTTTGTTGGTAAAAGTTGGCGGAGAGTGCGTGAGAGGAATTGATGCACACACGTGCATGTCCGTCCAGAGATTTCGATTTTTTTTTTTTGGTCTTGTCCGACTTAATAAAAATAATGTTAAACGTAAAGGGAATGAAATAAGGTGAGGAGTAAGCACTCAGCCAGCACACACGATGAGAGTAAAATTCGTGTTGAAATAAATTAATTGCGCTAACTTGCAACTCATGTGCCCCTTAGTGTTGCGCCCCCCTCTTTAAACGTGCAACTATCTAGTCGTTGACTAGCTAGATATGTAAAAGCAAACACCGGGAGAAAATTTGTAAGCTATAAGGAAGCAAAGGGTTTTAGAGAAGAGGATGACGTCATTGATGCGATTTCTACTGAGAGAAAATTTATTAAAGGAGTCTCTGCTTCGTGATCCGACTAAATATGGGAGATAGCACAATGGTTGTTTATGCTTCTTTGAGCATGCTATAAAATGATATGATAATCATGACGTCACTGTTTTGGATTCTATGGAGAAAAAACAGCTAAGCTCTTAGTGAGTAATATATTATTCTGCCGAGTATCTTTATTAATGTTTCTCTGAGTAATTTATGAGAAATCATGATGTCACAGATTTAATTTTTATTGAGAGAAAATGGATTACACAAACAAGGGACTACTCTGCCTTATGATACAATTCAATATAAATGGAACTCAGTTATATTGTTCACCTTTCTTTGATTGACGTCACTGTTTCGATTTCTGTCGAGAGAAAATCGATAAACTATTAGTGCCTAATTCAGCCTTATTGCTTTATTTATGTTTCTTTAAGTATTATGTGAGAACTCATGATATCACTAATTTGATTTCTATCGAGGAAAAAATTGATAAGCCCTATAAGAGTAAGGGTGAATTCTGCCGCATGATCCAAGTAAATGTAAAAGGTAGCGCACTTTTTATTGTCTTTGTGTGGCCATGACAAACCGCTCTCAGGTTCCGGCCGCCCTCAACAGCTCTCGCCAGGCGCGTCTGCTTTACGCGCGCCTTCTCCAATTATAAACACCAAGGGAGGATACGTTCTCCTCCACTTGACCTTTCCATCGGAGTCATGGTCGTCCCCTTCGTCTTCCTTCGTCGGTTTTCGCTTCGAATACCTTTTTCACTGGAGCATCGTTATCCATACGTACGACATGCCCGAGCTAGCGCAGACGTTGTATTGTTATACGCTGGACAACATCTATCTGGTTCATCCGTATGCTATAGTCGTCTTCAAAACGAACGGGACCGAAGATTTTAAGAAGATTTTTTTCTCTCAGACACCCCAATGCAGATGCATCTGTCCGTGCCACAACCTATGCTCCTGCGCCGTATAAGAGCACGGGCAAGATGAGCGTCTTGTAGAATGTTACTTTTGTTGGTCGAGATAGGTCTCTGCTACAGGGTACCTTACAGAGAGGTGGGGCACTGCGACCAAAAGGTGTTTTGTACCATACCCTAAGATTAAGACAAAAGACTTTCCGCTTTCCTCATGAATAGCAGTAGGTCTATTGTTGGTAGTGACCTGAGATGGAAGGGACTAATCCGTTCCTTTCCCATGCGACAGGCTCTGCACCATACCAGCGCTGAGCAGTCACGGAGAATATGTCTGGTGGTTTCATCGTCTTCTAAGCAGAGCCTGCACTCTGAAGAGTCCGATAGGCCAATTTTCTGTAGATGATATCTTACAGGTAAGCTACCAGGAGCTATAGGTCCGCTCTGCCAAAACCTTTTGTCTTGATCGCATCCAGAGGTTTTACAAGCACTTTTGCTTGACGAAGCACCGGAAGGGAAAACCAGTATCTCCTATATTCTCTTGCGGCCCATTTGTTTATTATGGTTTTGATCTTTAACCATCCAGGAGGAGAGGCTCCAGGATGACAATGCCCTAATAGCAGCTTGGCTATCTGATTAAATGCAGATGTTTGCGCCAAGTTCCCTTGAGAAGGATACTAAGGACGCAGATTTCTATTGCTCGAATCTCCGCTTGAAAGACGCTGGACCAGATGCCCATTGCGGTAGAGATTCTGGTGTTGGGTTCAACGATTCCAACACTACACCATGCTCAGTTTTGGACCCATCCGTGAACCATTGTTGCCATCGGGGGTTTCCACAGGGGCTGCAATCAGCCCAAGTCTCCCGACACATCTGCTTACTGAGGCCATAGTAACACCTATTGGCAAGTGTTCTTTCTCTTCGTTTTATAGATAGCGCACTTACGCTTTTAATATTTCACTGAGCGTTGTACATATAGTATGGAGAATCATGACGTCACTAATTATAAGTCTTTCAAGAGAAAATTGATTAACACTATGTATGGTACCAAGAGCTTGTTCTGCTGCATGATGTAACTAAATATAGAAGGTAGCGCACTGTCTGTATTCATGATCCTCTGGGCGGGTTGTAATATTCGAAATCATGATGTCCCTGATTTGAACCAAAGACGTATGATTTAACTAAATTCAAAGTTAGCGCAGTATGGCCATTCGTCTTACTCTGAGTCTAGTATAGGAGAAGTACTAGTACTTATGAAAAATCATGATGTCACTGATTTGTGTTCTATCGAAGACAAGCAAGAAATAAGTCTACTGCATAAACCTACTAAATATAGAAGGTAGCGCACGTGCGTTATTTTTGTATCTCTTAGCGTGGTATAATAGGGGAAATCGTGACGTCACTGATTTGATAGCAACCAAGAAAAAATTGTTAAGGTGTAATTTAGCAAGGTATCTGAAACTCTGCCGCATGATATAGCTTCATAAGAAAGGTAGTGCAGTTTCTTTATTCATGAAGTATCTCGCTAGGGGAAAAATCATGACGTCACTTATTCGATTTTTACTGAAAGAATTCTTACTCTGACGCATGATTCAATTAAATACTAAAGATAGCGCAGTTTGCACATTCGCCTTTCCCTGACTCAAGTAATATGTTAGATAATAACCATGACGTCACAATTTCGATTTCCATGCGAAAACAATCGTTAAAAGTTAATTTATTTTACTTAAATTTTCTTACTTTCCTATAACTTAATCCTTTAGGTAACTGTGTATTTCTCCAAGTGTATAGCTGGACACGCATAAAGCAAAGACAGCCGCCACGCATTTCCAATGCCTATGCTACAACAACAGTTGAAATTGTCGTCTATGTCGACATCGTCGTATGAGTCCGCCGCCAAAGCTGAAGCCGGACTTGTAGTTGGAGTTAAGCTTGATATGGGCATCAGAGGAGTTGGCGGTGGTGGCAAGTGCAACGACGTGCCTGCAGCATCGTGAGTGCCATCGATCAAAGTCTGCGTGCAGTTTGAGTAGTTGGCGTTCTCTGGGCGACGACGACAACAACAACAACAACAGCATGGGTAGAATGAGGATAAAGATGATGACTGCGACGACGAAGACGATGAAGATGAAGACTCCGACTTTGTCGACGACGCAGTGGGCAAACGGTAAGCGTGCGCATGCGCTGCATCTTGTAGCGCATTTTTGTCTCGCCTCAAGTCAAATGTCCACAAATTAATTTTCTTTATTAAATTTTTGCATGAAAAATGACGCGAAAAACGCTTCCGCATGAGCAAAATTCAACTCAGGTGCTGTCCCAGACTGCCAAAAGATGCAGCCAGCCTGGCTACCGGCGCGTCTGCCGCCCGGCCAGACAGACATCTTTGTGTATCGCATCTTTAATTTGGCTAAGACAATGTGCCGTTTTGAAAGATTCTTCAGCGGCTTTGCAGTAGCTAAGTACTTAATTGATGTGCAGTGTTACTTGTAAGTGCAGCCAATGAATACTTTATCTGAGATGATTAATTTGCATAGGAGCAGCTGTAAAATCTTTGAGGAACTTATAAGTTCCTAGTAATTAATAATATTTGCTTAGGCTATCAAAGTGTCGGCTGGAATCAGCTGGAACCGTTTTTTGATAGATTTTTTAGAAAAAACCCGTTTAACATTTTGGATTTAAAAGAATGTATCCATGTAGCCCCAAAAAAGTAAAGGTATTAAGTTTTGTATTGATAAGATAAGATGTTGAATTCACATGTCTATTTGACAGTTCCTTTGACAGGGTGAGAGGGTGGATATTCACCCAAGTAAAGAGTTCGTGGACTTCAAATAATTTTATTTTTTCTTTAATTTCGCAGTGTCCTGCTTTATTGTCGACGGATCTGTTTGGGGTGCTAGTTTCTCTTTTGGATGAAACATGTGAATTGTTTTGTTTGCTAGGCTCACAGTACGCAGTACATATTCAAAATGTTAAATCCGTGTCTAACTTGTTCTATAAAAAAGAAGTTCTGCTAGGGCTTAAAAGGAGTTGTGACATTGATGCTTTATAACGTTTTTATCCTGGCTCTAAATCTAAATAAAATCTTAGTATTCTAACGAACATGTATAAATTAGTTACTGAGAACTTATGTGTCGCCTTCGACTCCCTGTGCCATTAAGAACTATATTATTTATATTTAAAATTAATTCCCAAGAATTTCCCTTTATCTACGCTCCTGTAAAGAATTCAAAACATCATCTACAGTTTTTTTTTCCATAATATAATGTTTATATTTTTATAAACGTCGTATGATCTATAGAAATAGTTGCAAATAAAATCAAGTTAGAATGTAAACCTTGGAGGAAAGTCGAAAGAACGTATTAATTTTTGTCGATAGACTGGCCGCTTTCAAGACTCTGTCATCGCAAACCATAAAAAATAGGCTTATCCAAAAGAGGGCAATGGCGCCATATCCACTATCACTCCATCACCTTGTGCTAGGTGCCAGGCCTACCTGTGTACTTGGTAAAAAGGAACCGAACAAGTGTAACGGGATTGGATTAGCACTCCCATTTACCCTCGGTTGCGGATATGAAAATATCCCTTCAAGACATTATATAGGAAAATATTAAAACGGTTAGAGTTCAGGGGGAAAGACAATGGGACACTGCATCCGCTTGTAACACATCCCAAGTACTCTGGCAAAGTTAAAATCCAAAACTTAACATCTGAGTTCTTGCGTTTTTATAGGAACAGGATCAGAATGGTGTCAGGTGTTATAACGTGGCACTGTACGATAAGACTGATAGCTGACAAAAAGGAAAACTCCCCTTTAAGTCATCTATCGCTGCTGCAGGAATGAGGAGAATATAGAAAGTATGAGGCACCTGCTATGTGACTGTCTTGCACTTCTAAGGACACTTGTGGGTAAGCCTTCTTCAAAGATCAGGGCAGTTTGGCAAACCTGGCAATAGCAGAACTGGTTACTTAAATTGAACTCTCAATATGGATTAGTAAGGAGAGAGATTTTGGAAAGAATGTATTTTCCCCTTCACATCTTCATTGGCAGCTGCAGGAGTGAGGAGAAGATAGACAGTATTCAACACCTTCTATATGACTGTCTTGCACTTCTAAGTTCTGGGTATGAACTTCTAGGAAGATCTGGGCAGTCCTGTAAACCTGCCCGTATCGAATCTGGTTACTTTATTGAACCCTTAATATGGTTGAACAAGGAGAGGTCTCTACAAAATTGGGAATGACGGGAGCTACCACCCTTAATCATTCCGCTTTCCCCATCAGGCATTTGCTTGCGTCACAATGGGCTACATGGTCTTGGGGTAATCTCGATATTGTCTGAGCAGCTTGACTAATCAAATCTTATCAACAATTTGAAATGTGACTTTAGATATGATGGCAGAGAGAGTTGAACAAAATTAGGAAATCATTTATAACACAATTGGTAGTAAAGCCTGATCGATTTTAAGCCCGGATTGCTGTTCCAACTTATCCAACTCTTGGAATTCCCGCTACGTCGCCTTTACCAATAATCTGGAGGGATGCTGAATATTTTGAAACCGACACCCCAACCTGCGTCCCAATGCAGGGAGATTTATATCTTAAAACAAAGTTTTCTTAAATATGAATTTCTTTACCAAAGCCATAGATACAGATATATAAAGTTTGTCCCAAATAGAAGAGGTATTCGGAGATTCCCCGAAGATTTTTTTTTCTTTTCCTTAAAAGGGTACCTCACAGAGAGGTGGGGCATTGTGACCAAAAGTTCTTTTGAACTATAGCCTTAGGTTAAAACAAAAGACTTTCCGCTTTCCTCATGAATTGCAGTAGGTCTTTTGTTTGTGTTGACCTGAGATGGAAGGGACCTGCCTGGTGGTTTTATCGTCTTCTAGACGGAGCCTGCACTCTGAAGAGTCCGATAGGACAATTTTCTTTAGATGATATCTAACAGTGTGGTAGCCTGATAAGTAAGCTACCAGGAGCTTTAGGTCCGCTCTGCCAAGACCTTTTGTCTTGATTGCATCCAGAGGTTTGACAAGCACTTTTGCTTAACGACGCCCCGGAAGGGAGAGCCAGTAACTCCTATGTTCTCCTGCGGTCCATTTGTTTATCATGGTTTTGATCCTCGACCAACCAATACAAGAAAACGACGCAGGAGATGTAGTCAGGGTGGAGGCACCCTGTCGTGCTAGATCGTCAGCGATCGCGTTACCATCCACTCCCGAGTGTCCAGGCACCCAACATAGCATGACTTTGTTCCGGGCGGACAGGGTTTGGAGGTAGTTATGACATTCTTTAACCATCCTGAAGGAGACGCTCCAGGATGACAATGCCCTAATGACAGCTTGGCTATCTAAAAAAATGCATATGTTTGCTTCCCTAGTTCCCTTGAGAAGGATATTAAGGACGCAGATCTCTATGGCATAAATCTCCGCTTGAAAGAATAGATCTAAATTTCCTATTGTGGAAAAGTTCCGTGATCATAAGATCTGATCTAGAGCAGATCAATACGTCAGGAAGGGAATAAATAAGTGCAGCATGACCAGTGTCACTTGCTAAGAGTCCAGATGTGATCAGGATACGTAGTAGACTCTGCATGGCTGACTTTTTGACGAAAATGTGCAGTGGTGTGATTACAAGGACCGACTCTATGGCAGCTGTCGGACAGGTAAGCATCGCTCAAGAGAGAGATATGCATACTAGTTATGAAGTTAACTTACATTACAATTCGCTCCAGCTGTGCGATTGTCTGTATGTCTAAACAGCTAAGTTTTCGAATTTGGTAAAGTCCCCTATTAGAGGCCGTAAGATCCACGAGAAGCAGAGGACAACAGTAGATCCCCTATTTTCTGGGGAGAAACAATCTTAGCTCCCATAGTAGCATACCAACTAGCATTTAAAATTATGTTTGGTTTATCATGGCTAACAATTTCTAAGTATGAATCAATTTTACGATTCATTAAAAGATAAATCGATACTTCCATGTATGATATCTTTATATAAGCAAAAAGTAAACCAATTAAAGTTTTAGTGCACCTTAGTGCTGTTAACTATTCTAATTGACAACAATAATAGCTCTTTTCTTTTATGTCTTTCATTTAGCCCCAAAGAAACCCAAGCCAGATAACATTAAAGAAAGAAAAAAGTTGAAATCATGCCAAGCTTCAATGAATGCCATAAAGGAAAAGGAAAGAAAAGTCAAAGTCATTTCCACAATTTCAATTAGGCAGCCTCCAATTGAATTTTGAAACCAAATGTAAAACCCATAAAAAGGAAATAATAAGGCGTAACTAAATAGGCGCTTTAGTCTATAATCATGACACAATTTCCGCCACAAACTCGAGCAAACTTGCGCACACAAACTCACTAGAGAGAGAGATCCCCAGACCCCAGGCACAGACTCAGATCCCGCCGAGTGTAGCAACTACTCATGAGCACACCCGCTTTTAGACAGCAAAATGTTGTTGTCAGTGTCAGGAAGTTCACATGACTTCTGCCATCAACATGGCCATGACTTGGCAAAATGTAAGTAAATATCGAGCATTAAATCCATTTACTATTAACAGAACCCAGAGCACACCGCTCCAGCGTTACAGTTGAGAGTTCAAGATGAAGAGCTGAGCCGCCTGATGATGACGTGACACGTTGATGATGATTTGTAATAAATTGAATATTAAGCAGCATTTGGGGCACTCTTTTTGTTGCCATTATGCTATCTAATTGTGGCTCTGGCAAATTGCCAACACTTTGCTATAATTTGACCACAAAGTAGACTAAGAATAATATGCATACTTATCAGCAAAAGTATCTCAAAGATACTGATAAGCACAAAGGCACAAATGAAATGCAAAACGACAGCATGTCACTCATTTGCACGCCCCCTGAATGACGTCGACTATGTATAGTATATATATATATGTCAGTATGTAAATATGTAAGCAAAGTATTTACTTGTACATAAATATGACAGGTGCACAATAAAACCAGGGTGTGAATACCCCGACCGTATACGGAATGCAGCAATGAAAGAAAGCGTGTGGCCAGAGGTCTATAATTAAGATAGCTAAGTACTGTAAATGCACATTGGCGGCTAGATCGGATCTCTGGATGTCCAAAGGAAGTGGTGCGGTTCTTGAGCTCGCTCATGGTATGCGCAATGTAATTTGTGAACAATTACGCTTTGTAATAGCATTTAATGACTTCATTTTGGAAATAGTGCCACTCTATCTAGGAGAGGGGGCAGTGGGCCTTTGTATATCATTTCCAAGAGGGTTGTGCATAAGTACATTATAAAAGCTTTCAAGTGCTGCCGAGTGGAGTGGCAACATTAAAAGAGCCTAACTATTTTGGGCCTAAAACGTTTTTTATCGTTTTTTAAAAGTTGAAGATGTTAATTGAAATAATTATAATTTGTTCAAAAAAAGTTCTCAAACTTTTACTCGCTTTTTTATCAAGACGACTAGCTCTCTTAGGTTTCAGACGTCGTCTAGCTTAGAAATGCGAAATTTGGGGGAACGGGGTAAGGTATTGATATAATCGAAGAAACTTCATCTCCCAAGGGACTAAGCGTATCAGCTGGCAAATTTACGCGTGTCTACTTAGGGGCCGTACCCAAAGTACGTAACGTTATTTTTAAAATTTTTGAGCCCCTCCCAATGGTGGCCAACTGTAGTTCCCCGTGGGGTGGCGGGATTAAAATAACCACCTCAGTGTTTCCCCTGCTTGTCGTAAGAGGCGACTAAATGGGGATCCCTGTTGAGGGAAATGGGTGCGTGGCGTTTCGAAGACAGCGTCAATGTTGGTCACATTCGACTGGAGAGTGGATGTTGACAGGAAGTCGTATTTTTGAGCCGTACCTCTCGTACTTAGATGCGGTGCTACTGCAAGCCAGTAGCAGTCCAGTTATCTTTGGCCTAGATGCGAATGCAACATCCCCATGTGGTTCAGCAAGCCAAAACCATACCCGGGGTGACCTACTGTCTGATGATTGAAACACGGATTGCCGTGGGGTGGCGGGATTATTATATCCACCTCAGTGGTCCCCTGCTTGTCGTAAGAGGCGACTAAATGGGGATCGTCAGGAACTGGGTGCGTGGCGTGATGCTTGAAACACGAATAGCATTAACAAGAGGTGTCAGAAGATGGGTAACCAGTCCAGGGCATTTGATGCCAAAACTGGCGGGGTTCCCCAAATCCGAGTCTGTCGGAAATGAAAGGGGAGGGCAAATCGAGCCCTTAATTTCGGTACCACTGGTTGAGTATACGTCCAAGCATAGTCATTGAGGACGGCCCTCTTGTGAGAGAATCGTGGTGGCTGTGGTTGAAACCCAAACAGCAGGTAGAGTCTGCTTGGTTCGGCGTGGTGTTGCGATCTCAACCGGGTGCTGCTAGCCATAAGCAGAATAGATGATAGATGCATCTCGCCCCTCACCAAGCGGGAATTGCATGCCCGACAACATGCTTTCAACTTGGTACCAAAAAAATATCAGTCTCGGCTGATTGCTCTGAGGGGCGTTTGTTGGCGCATTAATCCTGACTCATTGTGTTATATGTTCACTCAAGTTGAACGCCGTGTTTTAATCCTGCAAAGGAGCATACCGCGTTAAATAAAATCCGGAACGCCCTTTCCATAGATGTCATGTAGTCATTGGTAATTTCTAGAAATTGTAAAAAAAAGGTAGATAATGTTCAATATTTGTGGAGCTTACTTCTGGAACCGAATATTATTGCCTGCATCTCATAAACATCTCTCACCCCTCCGGTCGAGTGACTAAGCGTGGTAGTATCCCACTGAACGGGTTGGTTACGGACGCTTAAGTCTCCGAAATCAAGGCGTTCATGTATGTCTGCTCTGAAACCCTGAAACATGATACACATTTTGGTATGTCATCAGTTTCAAATTCACCCCCGATACGGAATCCCGGGACAGGTATCACCACATACTTGACGCATTGGAGGAAAAAAAGCTTTGTTATATATTTAAAAAAATTTTGACCAGACAAAAATCTTTAAAAATGCTTTAGCTTCATTGCTTGGTCCTCAAATCGACAACGATAATAATATTTTCGAAAAGCATTCAACGTATTTCTTTATACCATTTCTACTGCTTGAATTGAAACTCTAAAGCAGACGAATGAAGTTTTTCGATTCTTGACAAAATATGGGCACTATAAAATCCAACATGGTACAATCTTTTGCTTAGAAAAGCTTCAATATTTCAGCGCACTAACCTCTCAGGTTTCAGCTGTACGTTGATTCTCAATTTTTTTATAAGTTTATCAATACACATATTTGCTTTAAAAATTGGGAACTTTTTATGCGCACGCCTATAATTCATAATTGGTTAAAGCAGGCTATGAATGTAAGCGAAAAATTTAATATTTTGCATATTGGTGCTTAAAATTCATAACTCATTTAAGCAGTAACGTGAATAATAATTTGATTTTTTATATTTATCTTAATTTGTTTTTATATTCACATTCTTTTTACACTTAATTTCGTTTTGTTTGGTTTTATAGTGAGAGAGCGTTGCCTCTAAAACCGAAGGTCGGTGTTTCGATACCCCGCAGTAGCACTTATCTACAATGTAGAATTTTGGAACATAAGACTTTAAATATTAAATTTTTTTCAAACATTAGTAGAAATTAGCACTTAATTTTTCAATACATATATATTTTCTTCTACAAAAGTTAGCTGTATGACCATAATCCTGACAACGTTTGCACCGTGTTATTTCTGATCTTTATCTAGCGCTTTCAACAATTATTATCTGCCGACATAATTTTTTGATTTTTAAGATTTCCTTATTATTATAAGCTGCTTTGATATTAAGGAAGTGCATATTCATAGGTCTTCGTGTCCAAGCTTAGTCAACTTCTCTCTTATTTGACTGTTATGTGTAGAATGGTGAAGACCTTTGATTACCACTCTAAATGGTTTGTCTTCCTTCAATTGGAAGCTGTAAAATTCAATTTTTAAATCGTCAAGTGCCTTTACAATGGTTCTGTAAGTGGGAATGTCCTTAGCCAAAAATTCGAATGGTTGTTCCCATAGTTGATTTTATGTTAATATTATCAATATTTATATAATGTCCCAAAATAGTCCAAATATCGTAGACATCATCTATATTGTGTAAAACGATAGGACCGACTACGTATATATTGAAAAATTAATCATTTTATTACAAATTTTAAGAGGTTAGATCTCTGCCTAAAAGTACAAAGCGATCTTGGAAATTAATCAGTTTCATGTGTCAAGTTCTGTTCAGGAAAACCTACGCTGAAAATTTCTTTCAGCTTCCGAGGTGTAATCTCGGAAGAAGTTGACGGTAAGTTCAAATAAGCAGTTTCTTCATCAATCAGATTTTAATGCATTGTTCTTTTAGGGCTTCCAAATGAGAATTCTATTATTTGTTTAAAAAAAAAGAAGCTGTTTGATGGGTACCTCACTGATTAAAAATAGGAAAACTGCAATTTATAAAAATCGTTAAGATCAGATTTCATTTTTTTCTTATGACTGCCCTGGTTCCAGTCTACAGTTTCTTGGTTTACAAAACATACGTGTTTTGCCTTCTACTAGACAATCTCCAAGCTTGAACTTCCCATAAATATATGAACTCCCATAAAAATGTTTAATCAACTGCCATTAAAATTATAAACCCAATCACATCAAATCTATTGCCTCTTTTAGTACCTCATTTAAAATTCAAATAAAGATAGAAGACAAAATTTGATTTTCGCCTTTTTTATACACTTTTTTCATGGATTACCATTAAAACTGTGCCCAGCTTTTAGTTACTAATGCATATCCTTGGCATCCTGCATTAGTGCAAATAACATCAACTCACGAATCAACAACAATTTGTATAGCAAATTGCAAAAAGCTCTTAACATTATCAATGAAGTAATCTGATACGATTATCACTGGCAGTGCACATTACCACAAACTCATTTCATTTAAAGATGCCACAACCACCAACAAACATCCAGAGTCTAGTCAAGCATATGCCTGTTCCTCGGCTAGCCCTCAACTAAGCCAGTTTTAGTCTTAATCCAATGCGATATCATTAAAAATACTTAAAACCAATGCGTCGGCACTCCACTACCTCCTGCCTACAGCTCTACACTCTCGATCCTTAAACCAGCTAGACAATTGTCAAGCTGTTGACGTTCCACTGATGACCAAACTGTTGACAACGCTGGCAATGAGCTGAAGCTGCATCCTGCCACTTTCCGCTTACACTCTTTGCCGCTCTGGGAACCCCATCTCGACTTGGCTCTCTGGAATATACACACACAGTGCATAATCGTAAACATCACTTTGCATAATAAGAATGCTCCATCAATTCCCAAGCAAACTGAACGAAACGGACTAGAACGGTCATCACTTGGAGCACACAGCCCAATGCCAAGCGAGTGCACAACTCTATCTAAAGTGATATTAATTAAAAGATCATTTATATCAGTATTCATAAAATAGCAAAATGTTACCCAGAGCCAATGCACAGTGGTCAGAGATTGTGCGTTTTAGTGGTAATTTTTGTAAATTAGAGAGAAAATATTTTTTATTGGAGAGAAGATTGGGTTAGGTTAGTTAGGCAGCTCGATATCAAGGCCGGGATCAGACAGGGACATTACGCCCCAATTTGAGGTTTATTTAAAGCAGAAGTAGAGAGAAAGAAATGGACAAGGGTATGCAAAACAAAGTGCTGGGTTTTGGGAGCTAAAATAGCCAATAAGCGCCACTTAGTTCTGACTATATTTCCATGACTTGATTTAAGAATTCTATTGAAATCTGTTATGGGCAGATTTGCCATATTGATCCCAGATCTTCAAAAAAGGCTTCCCAAAGCGTGAAATGGTATTACAGATTGTTCCAATAAGCGGAAAAAAATAAGCACTCAATCTCGAGGAAAAAATGTAATAGTGCAAATGGATCAACTTGATTTATCCTAAATCACATTTTGGACGCCCCTTAGAAGTTTCCAGCTTTAGAGAAATACACAATAAAAACCATTTAAAGGGTGTTTTTTTGAAGCGCATGCGGAAATCAAACTTAAGACACTTCAAAATTAATATAATGATCCCAAATAGAACAACTTGCTTGACTAATTGCAAATTACATTTTGGACTATCCCTAAAGAAGTTAGCAGATTGCTTGGGAAAAATATAAATAAAATAGGATATAGTGTTCGCATTCGGATTTTAAACTTAAATAAAACACAAAAAAATTATTGTAGGAACCCAAAATATGATTTTATTAGAAAAACAATTTCTTATCATGTATGTTAGTATTTAAAAATTATCTCTGGCATATGAGCTCCAGGACTATGAGTTAAGAAGCCCATTCTGTCATGTAAATTTTCGACCTCACTTTCGAGCATTTGGGGCCGTACAGTAGTAAATATAGTTTTGTCTGCATTGTCATTGGGACTTGACGTGCCCTTAAAGGAAATAGTCTGTAAAGGTGTCAAATTGCACGACCGCGTCGGCAAGTTGAGTGCGCCCACTCTTCTCACCGAATTTGGAAACAAATATTCGTTGATCATCGCTCTATATCGATCACCATTGACGGAGACATATTGCGAATCGATTAATTTGGAATTTCTTCTACATGGGTCAGCAAAACACCGATATTTTCTTGAAACCGTGTTGTTCTCATTCTGGTTCGTGGTCGGACATCGTGGAATGTTAAAGAAGCTGGAATATGATCAAGAACACGACGAATAGCATGTTCTAATAGACGATTATTCGCTCCATAAATTGTACGAAGAGCTCTATAAGTTTTTACAATAGAACTCTGATTTTGGCGTTGTTTTGGTGTAAATATTTCCATGATGACATAAATATTCGTTAAAAGTGACAACTCTGAAACCAGTTATCTCTTCGGGAAATCGGATTCCCCATAAAAAAAACACATTTTACAAAATTTTACATCCACAGATCAAAGACCTTACGGTACCAGAAGTAGAGCGGACTATATGAAGAGCACAGTCATTAGGACTTCTTCGAAAAAGACGAGGGAATACATCCATTGAGATTCCGATTTTTTTAAAGTTTTATATATATAAAAATTGACTAAATAAAATGCGATTTTTTATTCCATCGTTCCCAAAAAAATACATAGGGCATTTTGCATGGAAACTCTTAAAGCGTTTCAAGCGACCCATTGGATAACATTATCTTCAGAAATTTGTTGCTTATTTTCTAAATGCTCCGGGATACCTCTATAGGAAGTATAAATTATAAGCCCCGATATCCATAAAATAAAAAAAAAAAAGAAAGGGATCTAATCCGAAAGTTTGATTGGTCTAGCTCTAACCATCTTAGGGATCTTGGTGTTCTTAAGGAGATAGACTATTGTCTTCTTTGGTTAATCTGATGATATGAAATGCCTCTATGGGAAGTATAAATTATAAACCCTGATATCCATAAAAAAAAAAAAAATAAAGGGATCTAGTCCGAAAGTTTGATTGTTCTAGCTCTAACCATTTCAGGGATCTAGGTGTTCTAAGGAGATAGACTATCGTCTTCTCCTCTCTAACATTAGAGAGCTACATTGCCACGTCTCCTACATCTTACGAAATACCACCTTAATCAAAAAGTCCCCGGAATTTATTGAGAATCTTAAATGCCAGATTATTCAAAACTTGCAGGGAGAAAAATCAGGTGAATTCGGTGGCTGTGGGATGGTATTCATTCCGTGTTTACCCAAATTCAACTTGGGTGATTGAGAGCGCCACACGACGATGATTTAGGAAACTTTTTGATTAAGGCAGTACATATTCAGCTCTCACAAACTTAAGACATCCTTTGTGCCTTCTTTTTTTTATGGATCTGGGCTAAAGCTTCACTAAAATGGTCTAGTTCAGGCCCAGCTTTTTATATCACATAGAAAAAAAAACACTGATTATTTTACCTAAATCGCTTATTTCGACCACTGTGCAACGGCGGCGTCTGCTGACGTTGTTGCTACAACACGAAAAATGCTGCTGACGTATTGTAGTTGCTGCATTGCTTGCCCCAGAGTCAAGATCAGCGGCAGCGGCATACGCCTCATCAATGCCAAACGAAATAAACTTGGTCGTTGGGTAACCCAACAACAACAACAACAGGAGAAGACGGCACTTGGAAAGAAGTTGTCGCTCAGTGCGTTGATATTTATTGATACTGACAATGAACTCTTTGCCAGCGCTGACGCTGACGACGACGAGGACGTCCACAAGACGACGACGACGACGACGACGATGAGGACATGCTTGGAGTGGCGTACGCGACGGCTGCTGAAGATGACAAGTTATGCAAATCGTGGAGACACCAAGATCAAAATAAACTTTACGCATGCATTTGCAGGTGAGTGGGCAGAACGCACGACATGGACAAGGTCACTAGAGTGGACAACTGGACGTTGAATGGAACTTTGGACAAGCCTTAATTTCGCTAGCACTCTCAATTTTTCAAGCATGCTGTCCGAAACGAGTGCAAAAGTGAAAGATTGATGATGAAATTACTTTAAATGTTTGTTTACCCAGCCAGGTTCTGGGTTCTACCAAGAAGGGCTTTGGCACAGGGCTTCCACCTACCTTGGGTACTCTGTCTGTTGGCTTTAACAGGCAGCCAGCTAAAATGACTTAGACAAACGTCTGCATTGATCAATCTGCTGCTGCAGCTAAGACTTAAGCTCTACGCCTACCCAAAAAACTTGGCCAATGTCAGGGCCGCTCCCGCTCCTGCTGCTCTGGGAGTAGAGGCGACAAACCTGTCCAGCGGCTTGCACGTACTGTGTACATATGTACATCCCAACAAAATGCTTGCATGCCATTTTACACTGCTCCAAACGACATGGAACACTGTGCTGTACTTGGCTACATTGTAGCTCTGGAACTACCAGTGCCGGCTTTGGTCGCCAACTTGTCGCTTGGCCAAGTCTGGATGGCTCTTTGGCTGACTTGCTGGCTGCCTTCAATCAGTCGAAGGCAATTCAAGTTGACAACATGTCGCAAATGCGTACGAGAGACAGAACTGTGGACAGACGCTGTGGCGGTTGGCCAAGCGACCATGTTACAACATGCTCCATTCTTTTGATTATATAGATTATATATCCAAGTTGTGTGCGTCTTGGACGCTGCTTGTGTTGCTTCGTCCCCCTCACCCATCTGTTGGTTAGTGGGATCTGTGATCAGTCAGCCATATGTAATCCGCGTTCACTTGCCGGCATTGCGTTTGCCTTTAGAGAGAGAAGAGCTACAGAGTCGAGTGGAATCTTGCGTGATTGAAAGATTGAGTGCCAGGCGCAATTAAAGTGCTGTATGATGAATTTGTGTGTACTGGAATTGTTGCAATCCTAATTTGGCAGTGAGTTTCTTAAGCCGAATGCAATTGAACAGGTGCACGCATCTGTAGAAGATCTGCGTCTAACTGTTCGAGGATCTTTATTAAGTTGGCTAGTCAACTGATCCTGTTCAGCTTGGAGACTTACAGTTAAAGTTGAGCATAGATTTAAATAGAATATTTGACTATTAGCCTCATCCATTCTGCATAAAATGCAATAGAGTGATTAAGAAAGCTAAAAGAATGGTTTGGATAGTAGGTTTTGGAAAACCAGGCAGCGGATTAGATATAGACAGATAATAGATCTGGCCAATTTTAGCTAGCTAAAGATCTGAGCATGATACTGGCGAACTCTGACAATTAAAAGAATGAATTAAACAAATTTTTTTAGGACACTTTTACAGATGGACAGGTGGACGTGCCACTATCGACCTCTCTAGTCACTTTGATCATGCCTTAGTGGACTTTGTGACGTCACCGGTTTTAAATTATTAATTAATTTCAGATATTTATACCTTAATTTCTCTCCGTAAAAAAAACAAATTATAAGTCAAAATACATGCGGAGTGCGAACGCAGGCAAAAAAAGTGTTGCCCTATGATTCTCCAGCAAAATATAAATAGCCACTGACAATCAAAAATGGACATCGCCTTAGTTACGGATAAAAGAAGTAGAAAAATCTTGACGAAACATTGTTTACAAGGCCGTAAATTATTAATCTCTTATTGTAGACATTTCGTTAATACTTTCGTTATTATAATAAAAACGAAAAAAATATTTCCCCTTATTTTTGTGCTTTAATTTCACTTTCATTTTAAAGGTGGTACGCAGCAACTAAAATCTCGACACTAAAGGAATAACTTTCAAGTTTAAATGGGTACGCTAGGAAACAAAAACAATGTTGCCCTATGATTTCCTAGAAAAATAAAAGCAGCTGTTCTGTTTTATCGTCGCAGATAAAAGAAATGGGAATTAGAAAAAGCTTTCTGATTGTAAAATTTTAATCCTCCCACACTTTATTTTAAATAGGGTTTTGTTTTCCTTATTTTAATTAATTTTTCTATCAAAAATTTAACTTTAGAGATAAAACCATATAAAGTGTAAATAAACAAATTTTAATTGAATCCAATTATAAAAGCGGAGTTTTAGATACCAAAATATCTACATGAACAAACGAATTATCCATCTAAAACCTTTTTTTTTTGTCGAGATCGTCTCAAACACCCATATGGGAGCTTTATAAAATAAACTTGTCTCCTATGGAATAATATGGGATCTAATGTGAAAGTTTGGTTACTCTAGCTCTTACCATCTCTGTGATCGAGGCGTTCAAACGGACAGACGGACATGGGTATATCGACTTCTCTATTCACCCTGATTATATTTAGGTAACTTTGGTGTGTCTCCGACGACTCCTTCTATATGTTACATGCATTTTCGGTTTGCACAAACTTACCATTACCAGTTGTACCATACGGTAATGGGTATAAAAACGTTTACATGATTTTATTTAATAACCATAATGAATGGATCTTAAGTTAGTTTAGCTGAATCCGAAATCCAAAAACCCCGATCCATTGGTTCTTAGATAATATCTAAATTATCTCGATTTATTGGATTTTTTGGTGGTTATCCATAACCCATGTCTGAAGGAGTTTTTTGAACTGGGGATTCGGCTGTTCAAAATCCATAAGGGAAGCCGATTCATGTGGCTCTATTCAACAAATACAAATCCAAATTTTATCACTGCGAACTTCCTACTCCCCGCAACTTACCTCATATACTTTAAATAGTTTCTTTGACGTAAAAAGCTACGGAACTTATAGGTATAAATATCGAATTTTAGCAAAAAAAAAGAATTAATTTCAATTGGAAAGTTCTCTGTAGAAAAAAATGTTTCGAGAAAAAAAGTACAGGGTACCGCCTCGACTGTACCACATTTTTTGTTTTTATAACTTTTTGGATTATTATTTCTTTGCTTATTTTTCTATAAATTGTAATTAATTTTGAAATGTATATTATGAAAATATAGTAATCTCTTGGTTTGTTTGTTAATTCAATTTTATTATTTGAAAATACTTATATCCAGACCAACAGATGGACGGACCACTCTGAATTAATGTAAGCATTCAAAAAAAATGGTGTACGTAAAGTCGGGCGCCGGATGACTTTAGGACGACTTTAGGATACCCCCTGTACCACTAGCTTGTAATAAAATCGGTTTCTTCATAAAAAACCAAAAACAGAAGAATTTTTAAATGGTGTACGTAAAGCGGGCGCGGACGACTTTGAGGATACCCTGTACCCTACTTGAGCTATGTAATAGTCGAACACGGATCGAGTTTCTTCATACCAAACCAAAAACAGAAGAATTTTGTAAGCAAACACTTTTGTTTTGAGATCGTTCCTTTGTGTGCTATATGATATAGTATATATATATATATATATGAATAAATTTTCACAAACCTTCAAACTGACGAAACTTTAAATCCAAATTCCAACATAAAAAACAATGTTAAAAATATTTTCTTAAAAACAAATAAAGTCGACTACAATGCAAATATTAAAATATAAAACAAAATATGGTAATAAAAAAATAAGTAAAAGTCCTTTTTTTTTTTTTTTTTTTTTTTTATTGGATAGTAGGAGGGGGGAAATCTTCAGAAAGACACCCGGGGAGGGTAGTGTCGGATTCGCATTCTGCGCCTACCGACTAAAAACCCCCCTCCTATTTGGTTGCCAACCTTTACGGTTCTAAACCTTAGAGGGATAGGGGTACCATCAGAGGGTGTATGAGGGGGTGCGTGACGCGGTATATTATGTATGATCGGTTGAACCGATCTCGTTTATGAGAGGGGGTGCGCGAAGCGGTATATTGTATATGATCGATTGAACCGATCATCCCAAGTATCTACGTGTCGAAGTGCTGACAATTCCTTTTTTTTTTTTTTTTTTTTTTATTGTACCACTAGCTTGTAATAAAATCCGTTTCTTCATAAAAAGAAACCAAAAACAAGAAGAATTTTTAAGCAAACACTTTTGTGGTGTACGTAAAGTCGGGCGCGGACGACTTTAGGATACCCTGTACCACTAGCTTGTAATAAAATCCGGTTTCTTCATAAAAAACCAAAAACAGAAGAATTTTTAAGCAAACATTTTAACATATCGAGTTGAAACTTACATTGTGCAAGCCGTATAAGATGTGGCTGTCATATAGTGTAAATTTCATCATGATATTTTTATGCATACGAACACAATCGGTACCACACTAATTTTGTTGATCGTTGACGTATTTATATATTTATTTAGTTCTAATATAATTTTAAGTATTTTTATTAAAAATAAAAAATTATCCTTTTGTCATAAATATCATTTATCAAAATATTACATATTGCAGCATGGCCTTTCATATACATAAACCAATTTTATCGCTTTAATTTATTGGCGGTTTATTCAGAGAGTAAATAAAAAAAATCAATTTTTTTGTCTTAGCTTAAATGAAATCGATTTGGACGTGACTAATGACCCATCGTATCGATTTTAAAATATTTTTTGAAAAGTGCGATTTGCTCCCGAAAGTTGTTCCTATTCATTTCCATGCAAAATTTACAAAAATTATCTTTAGCCAATGCACTCTGTGTTTTATTATGTTTAAACTTGCGTAACTCTAAAAAAAACACCCTTTATAAGAGTTAATTATATTAATTTCATTTCTTCCCATTAAATTGCCTAGGGCTTGGTTCAGTTGCAATAAAAGTTTATATATAAATTGCCGCTGCTGTTTAAGAAATCTAACATTAACTCACGCTATTCTTTTAGTGTTGGAAAATTTAAAAGTTTTCTTAAATTAAGTTTTGCATGTGAGCTGGGTTAGTTCCCATTTTATGGTTTACACAATGGAATAAATGTTCATATTGTAAACATTTATTATGTTTAATTTCATAGTTCCTATCTGGTATTTCCTTATGAGTATGTTACAGAGTCTTACTTTAACTTTATTACAACTATAAATATAAAAAACAAATCGTTTATAATACTTAATTTGTATTTAATAGCCTTGGTAGCTCCAAAGCGCACCTGTACCGGCATTAAGCATACCCCGGAGACCCGGAACAGTGACTAAAGAAAAAAAAAGGCTCATAAATAACGGCAACTCCTAAAACCTAGTCGATCTATGGGATGTTGATTTTTTTTTTTTTATTTTTTGGCATAAAAGTAGCTACAAAGCTTCTTGAGACGTCTATAAAACGACTGACAATCAAAACAATAAAAGATTTACGAAAAACATATTATGGGCCCAACAAACAATAACAACGACTAACAAAGAAAAAAGTGCAATGAAAATGAATGGAATGAAATAATAAAATAAATAAGCGCATAAAAGGTGAACAGCGAAAATTTGCAGTAATTTGAGATTACGTTGGTATTATGAGCTCCACCGAGGAAGAGGAAAATCTGCAAGACGTTGCAGCGACGCGACGCGACGTCAACGTTAGCCGCCGCCAAGTGGTCACAGCTTTAATGTGGCAACAACAAAAACTAAAAAGAGGCAAACAGAAAAAACGAAATCTTCAAAGAGTTGGCTAACAAAGCCACAGCTGTTAATGAACGGTGTTGCAGGTAATGAAGTGTTGGCTTTAATACGCCAATGAAGGCGAAAACAGCAAAAAAAAAGAGTGGCTCTAAGAGAGAGGAAATTATTTACCAGAGGTAGCTAAAACGTTGACAAAGATTAAGGACCCAAGATGCAACTCATTTATGAGCTAAAGATTTTAAAGCTCTGAGCAAAGCTTTTGCCTAAGGCCGTGTGGTATATTTTAATTGTTATATAGTAATTAGGTATTTTAATTATGAGTACAGATTACCTGATATAGTTTAGATTGAGTTATCTATCCACTACTTTTATTCCATAGTGTTGTTGGTTCGAATCCCACGTAAAGCAAGGTCGTCCTGCCATTTTGCACTGTTTATTCTATATCTTTATCACTCACTCCCATTATCGGTATCACTATGGGCCTAGTTTTGGCCTACCTACATATCCATCCACTACTACTACTACAAATTCTGAACTCCTAAGTGGAGCATAGAGCCCTCTCGGGGGTTGCCACCTTGTTCGTGGTGAGGGGCTCATTAGGGGCCATAAATCCAAGAGCGATGCCGGCGGTAGCATAGCTATCGGTAGGGCCACCCTAACCGGTAAGGTTGAGAAAGAGTCCTGAAGCAAGAGCAGTCCACAAAAAGCCCTGATGCCTTTTTGGCAGCCAAATTGCCATCATGTAAGCGTCTGTTTCCCCATATCAGAAGCGGCCTCTAACTAAAGAATCTTTGAACCCATTCCTTATTGATTCTCATAAAAGATGTCAGAATAACATGGAGCAAAACAATAAGGGAAACATGTCTTTAAGGGGTACCCAAAAATTATTGGCCAACCCCACTGCTACGGCAGGCAGCACAGAGGATTTAGAGGTGCTAATTTCACGTTACAACGACAACACGATGAATGTAACCACTACAAACAGATTTATTTCGTTCTTTAAGTCAATGACTTTGAGCCTTAAAGTCTAGCTTTGTTAATGTAGGAAAAGACCTCTCCGATACCTATGATATCGAACAAGGGTATCAGCCAAAGTAAGTCGCTTTCTTGTACGCTCTCCAACCTCCATAATGCATTAGTAGAAGGGCAAATGTGCATGGAATGGGCAGAACATTAAGGAAGACCTCTCCGATAGCTTTGATATCAGACAAGCCGAGTAGCTTTCTTGTACGCTCTCCAATCCCCTGATGGAGAGAGAGCATTATTAGAAGGGCTGATGCGCATCGAACGGGCAGAACATTAAGGAAGACCTCTCCGACACCTTTGATATTTAACGAGTTTTCAGACTAAGCAAGACGCTCTCTTGTATGCTCTTTAATCCCTTGATAGAGAGCATTATTAGAAGGGCTGAGGTGCAGCGAACGGGCAGAACATTAAGGTAAGACCTCTCCGATACCTTTGATATGGAACGAGGTATCAGACAAAGCGAGTTCGCTCTCGTGTACGCTCTCCCATTCCCTTACTGGAGAGCATTATTAAAAGGTCTTAAGTGCTGCGAACGGGCAGAATATTGAGGAACAAATGTGTCCAGCTCCTTGAAAACGCCGATGACAATGACTATCACTGGTACCTAAAGCTCAAGTGGGATTAAGCAGTTAATGAGGCCAAGACCAAGTCTTATAGTAAAGTAAAGAATCACGTCTTGACGTCTTGATTGCCAGCTGTTTGCAGAAAGCTTTAGCTTCGAATCTATCAAAGAATCTTGGCTAGCATGTAGATCAAGTGAAGAGCAACCAACAGGTGCTCCTTAGGCTCAGTGGGCAAATGAAGAGTAGGTAACTCTTTTGTCAGACAAAACTGACACTTAAAAGGACACTCATTCTTTCAGTTGCCTTATACCGCGCAGACGTCTGGACGGTAAAAACTTATATCCCATAGGACACTCAACTTTCAAGTTCTCTTATATGACGCAGAATCCTGGGCGGTAACACAAACGGATGCAGCTGCTCTTGAAGGGTTCAAGACAAGAATACAAGATCTTCGGTCAGGTCTTCTTTGGCGATAATAATCGTGCTTAATGAAACGATGATCTGTATCAGGCGACTTCGCTAGCTGGATCCTATAGTGCGTATGGATGCGGAAACTCTCTGCCCGTAAGGTGTTCGATGCGGTTGATGGAGGCAAGCGAAGAAGAGGAATCTCACGTGCTGCGTTGGCAATATCAAGTGGCCGAAACTCTGTCATCGCCTGAAGAGAAGGTGTTGCACCACGACGAGTGCCGTTGGGGTTGTATAGACCCAGGGCCGTAACGAGCAAATTCCTATTCCCCACCTTTAGCTTAAATCACGACCGTACGACAGTTATGTATAACGGGCCCCTGTGAAAACACCAGACCTGGGGCAATCCCCCACACTCCTTTACCACCTCTCACCCGTTCAGTATAGACCACTTAGTAGAGTCAGCCGCAATTTGAAAATAATATAACAATATCCGGGAGTTATGCCTTTGGAGCGGTAATTGTTGTTTTGCCTTGTGTGGATAGAGCCATCGTAATTTGTTCAATTCACCTTAACACTAGGAACAACCCAAATTAAAAATATTTTATTTTATCCCAATGTAGGGCACAAATTACGGACAGACCCAGACACTTCACTACAATATGTAGGATATTCTAGCCCTCAAGAGTGTGGAAATCTTTATCTTTTTCAGGAACTCCTCTTAACTATGTCAAAGCTCAACGAGTTTTACACATGTAAACATTAATGTAAGGGTATCCCAAAGTCGAATGCATTACTTTTTGTTTCAACCTTTTATATAATTCCCTGAATGATCCCTGGGAGGGGCATGGGGATCTCTATTAAAAACTGTTCGAACAGAAAAGGGACCTACAGTCAATAGCCGAATCAGTTGATAGGGGATTATTTAAAGCAGAGATCAAATATTTTTAGTTTATTAGACTCACATACTTAGTTAGGCCCTTATTAATAAGCTATCTGCAGGATACTGGAATTTCGTTGCCTTTCGTAGGGCTAGCTTTCTGAGAACTGATATAATTATGGCAATACATCTTGAACATTTTTATCATATATATCAAATTTGCAACGTAGCATTGTTTGTTTTTATAAATCTCGCATGTTTTGCACAGGATCACTCGTAAAGTGTAAGTTAGGACCGTACTCTGGTGCGGAAAATTTTTAAGCCGAGTTTAGTTTTTAACTGCACATAGTTCCTGTAAAATTATAAGACGATCGGAAAGTTTTTGATGGAGTCGAAAAAAGGTCAACGGTAAAAATTTCACTTCTCCCGTTTTTGACTGCATTGTTCTACATAAACTTTAAAACTTATTTCCAAAAAACATATATTATGGTTCAAAAATCTTGTACCTATCTAAAATATAATTTTAAAAATATAGAGTCGGCCTGAATAAATTTGGTAAGCTCTCCTGGTTTAGTTTTTCCGTGCTGAATCCGAAAACGCTGTCAATAATATTATTACATGCATATGTTTCGAGATATTCCGAAAACTCTTTTTTTCGAAATTATAAAACAAGTGCCTCTATTTAACAGCAAATATCTCAGGTTATACTAAACTGATTTTGAACATTTTTTACTTGAGTGTAGATAATTGAACTACTCATTGATTACTCTTCGGATCATAGTTTGTGTTCAACTTACGGTTTGGTCACCATTTATTCATTCATATCCAACTTTTCGTAAATTTTAACCTATTTTGGACTCGAACAAATAATTTCGGATCGTCTTTAAATTTTACGGGAGCTATACACAGGTAAACGGAAACTTTGGCTTTTTTTAAATCGTGAGATGTTGCACAAATGGCTACTCTAGCGTGAATGTATGCGACCAAATGTTGCTATAAGGTAATGGAATAAATACCACCTTGATCCAAAATTTCCCGGAATCTATCAGCGTGTGGCGCACTCAGCCAACTAAGATGAAGTCTTCTTTTACTTAAATTGCCACATCTGCCAATGAAATTTTTGATCAAGTATCACCTATCATCACAGCTATCAATCTGAACAGATTTTACCTACGCCAACTTCAAAAAATTATTTCTATTTTTGCCAAATTAAATGTTTGTACAATACATTGAACCATATGCAAAATGTTTATGTACAGCTTCGGCAATATATCAGACAGAGTACCATACGTCCAGAGCTAAAACGAATTCCTGAATTTTCTCCATTTCTATGCAAAACCATTCATAAATATTAATGCGGCTTAAACCATGTGGACACGTTATTTCTTCTATGGCTTTCCCAAGCCATAAGACTCATTCCACGAATTCGAACGAACATCTCTCTTTCGTCAAATTCTTTCACTTTGCAAATTTGTTACGGTACTTTTGCCAGTTTGCACAAACACTCCATCCAAATCTATAGCTTCAGTGCCAGCTCCAACTCTAAGTGCAGCAGGCTCAGGCTCAACTTGAGTTCCATGAGTTCCATATTTATGCGGCACAACGTTGCCAAAGCGTCAGCCGCACTTAAAGAAGATGCGCGCCGCAATGCATCCTAAAGATACATATGTACAATGTACATACATATAAACATCTCAAAATCTTTACATATGTACAACGGATATACATAGTGTGCATATATGTATGACTGCGACTGCGACTGTGACTAGGCTGCGACGCGTCGTCGAGTGAAAGAAAGATATTTATGTGTGGATATGTGTGACAAGTGTCTTTCATTAGCATAAGTAAATCTTTTCAAAATCCTCAAATTTATTTGTCAACACTTGACAATTTCATTGTTGACATTGCCGTTGCCATGGCCAAAGCCAGTTTTTCCCAAAAAGAGTTGCCGTTTGGAGGCAGCCACTGAGTCCAGAGTCACCCTGACTGGGTTGTCGCCGCTGACAACAAATCATGATTTGTGTCTTAAATGTGATTTTTTCGTTGTTGTTGTTGTTTTTTTGGTAAAAACAAGAGGCCAAGACACTGCACAAGCCTTGACCCAAGCCAAGGAGCATTCCAGTTGCAGTCAACGTCGGCACTTTTGGTACACAAATGCCAAGTACGGCTTAAATCAAAGATAAATATTTGCCTACATCAGCTTTTTGATGCTCCGCCTTGGTCTTTATGATGTGTGCAAATGTTTGGTTACGGCTTTTCGAGCTGAGATTGGATTATTACGGCTTAGGAATTGCACTTTTCCCAGCAAGTTGTGCAATTTGTGTTGCCTGCATTTAACGCTTTATAGGACGACACTCATTAGAGACAGTAAAGCGAATTTACAAAGTTTGGCCATAAGCTGCCAGATGGTCATCATGTTGGTATAAAAATATCAAATATTATATTTTGTGATTTTAGTTTTATTTTTAAGGCTTTAGAAAGTGATACTTATACGTCTGAATGGATCGATGCTAGGGCAATTTGTGCAAACTGGGGTATACGGGTGGGTAACGTGGGGTTTACTAGATACTGTACAGTGCAGACCAAAATTCCATAGAGACTTTGATAACACTGTCCTACAGAATTGAAAAAAATCAAAGAACTTTTCAAGTGACCTAGTGTACGTTGTAGGTCTTGACGAGTAGATCACGATAGTGTTTTTCAAAATTGTCTAACACCCCCAAAATCGGAAGTTATCGCTTAAAAACCGTTTTTCGGGTACTGCGATCACTCCCACTATCACAACGTCACCATTTTTCAACCGATTTTGTTCAAATTTGGCGTTTTGAAATTTTTTAGAGCACTTAGGCAATGTGCCAAATTTCAACAAAATCGGTAGACTATATCATATAGCTCCCATAGGAATTATCGGTCAAAAAATCGATTTTTTAACAAAATTTGTTGTATTTCGTTTGTTTTTTAAGATATTGCGACCAAATTTGGCACTTGTAAGTTTTTTATTGTTCTTAAGCATTTTACCAAATTTGGTTACGATATCTTCATGAACAAACGAATTATCCATCTAAAACATTTTTTCTTTGTCGATGAAAATTGAATTTTCTTGTTTACAATAAGCGTCGTAACTTAAGCATTTATCGACCGATTTTAATAAACCAAAACTTTTCTTACTCGGAATTAAAATTTCTTTAAGATTAAATGTAAAAAAGTAAAGGTGTTTTAACAAAATGTTATATAAAAATGACTTCAAAGTGTGAAAAACGAAAAAAAAAGTGTAAATCTTAGATATCTTTTAGAAAAATCGCGTAGTTGCTTTGTATGAAGTATAAACAAATGTATATTATCTTAAAGCTTGAATCTTCTTCTTTTCAAAACCGTAAAGCAATCGAAAATCGGTTGAAAAATGGCGACGTTGTGATAGTGGGAGTGATCGCAGTACCCGAAAAACGGTTTTTAAGCGATAACTTCCGATTTTGGGGGTGTTAGACAATTTTGAAACACACTATCGTGATCTACTCGTCAAGACCTACAACGTACACTAGGTCACTTGAAAAGTTTTTTGATTTTTTTCAATTCTGTAGGACAGTGTAATCGGTCCTGAACCACAATGCGGGATTGGTAACCATGTGATACGGGACCTACTAAGAATAGAGGAGAGTAAAAAACGACTGCTTCACTGGGCGCAGATACCAGTGCTTAAACAGTCAAAAACCCTCCTCTCTAACTACAACCGTAAGAGGTTCAAAGTCATGGTAACGCACGAAAAGAACACCGTGAGAATCATGACGGGCCTTCTGACGGGACATTGTAGGCTCCGCAGCCACCTAAATAAAATTGGCATAGTGAATAGTGGACAATGCCGCCTCTGTAGCATAGAGAAAACAACTTCTTCGCATATATTATGTGAATGTATGGCACTCGCCGGTAAAAGAAATAAGCTCCTGGGCATGTACGTTCTCCCACCAGAGACCGTCGTTACTATAAGTCCAAATATAATACTGCAATACATGCAGGCCTTAGGACTTTTGGGAGAGCTCTAAGCCATGAAGAGGGTACAATAGATCCACCTGGGTCGCAATAATAATAATAATAATAATGGCGTTTGGCTGGAACACTTGTTGTCACAATTCAGTAAAGAGGCGAAAAATTAAATACATAATGTATACCCCCACTGGTCGGAGCATAGAGCGGCATTAATGTTTGCGTGTCTCGAGTAAGGGATGTTTTCCAATCGGGTGACTGGCCCATAGTAGCCCATTTCAAGATTAATCTGTGGGGCGACCGTGATTATTTTATAATGGAGTTGGCCTTCTCCGGAGGTATTTCTTTTCCACAAATGTCTTGGAGGCGTTTTCCTACCCACCACATTCGCGACGCGCCCTGTAGGGATTGCAAGCTCTGCCGGGAGACCAAGACTTGATGTAGATAGGCACGAAATGCTCTCACTTTTTCTTCGCGTAGGAGTCAGCTCCTCGTGGGACTGCATAATGCCATGATGATAAAAGAGAGTTACACGATGCACTAGCTTTGTGTACAGCTACCTTCTGTTGGTACTTTAAAGTCGATGATATGTTTCTCCTTAGCAGCCGTACTGATTTTCTTTATTCCTGATCCTTTCTCCCGAAGGCCTGATTATATCAATGTTTACTGTACCTGGTCCGTGCACAGTCCGTCTTCTCTGTAGTCTCTTAGTATCCAAACTGAACCCCTTTTTCATGAACCTTTGCCCTAAAGTCCTGATTATATCAATGTCTACCTCCACCTATTCCATCCTTCTGTCTTAGTCAATGCTTTTTAAAGACTGAAGAATCAATCACAAATTTGCTATCAATGATCGATGTCGTGTTTAGAAGTCAATGTTGAAGTTGATCATAGGGGCGGATCCAAACTAACCCCCCCTCGGCGCAAAGACTAATACCACACCTCCCTCCCCCCTTCCCTAGTTGTCACGTAGTCATTTGCAAGTTCCACCGAAGGTTGGAAGGATGGTTCCACTATTTTCTAAGTCATTTCCATGCCGAAATTATCATTTAGGTACGGTCCAAAGCTTTATGCAGCTTCTTCTGTTGTGATCCTAAAGGGCGCTTCGGCAATCTTCAGGTGGTGCACGATCGTCTTCTAAATCTGGTAGCGCCTAAGCTAAGCTTTTTTTAGGATTTGGAGGTACTAGTCAAATTGGGTTAATGGAGAAGAACCTATAATTAAATTTGTTTTTAGAAATTTCCTTTGGGATCAGTAGGAGTTTTGTACTTATCATGAAGTCTTAAAGAGGTATTGATATGAAGTTTGCTCTTATTTTGAAGAAACAGATTTTTTATACTTTAGCCAGCTGAGGCTTAAAATTCCATAGATTCATTCAGCTATCCGCCTTGCTAGCAGAAACAAGTCTGAAGATCGGACAGTTTTTTATGGCCTGTTGGTATGAAGGCTTATCGGGACCTGCGGGTATGTAGGCTGATCCAGAGACACACAGTCGAAATTTTTGAGTGGAAGTAATCTCTATATCAATTTGTTTTTTAAAACTTCATTTTAGAATGCTATTATACAAATTTTTGGCTTATAATGAAATCTAATCTAATCTAATTTGAATTTATATACGTATATAATTCCCTGACTGACTATTTTTGCCAGTCGTCATTGGGAGGGGCATAGGGATCTCTAATATTAATAGTTCCCAAGCATTGTACCAAATTTGATCAAAATCGGTTGACTATATCAAATAGCTCCCATAGGTCCGATCTGCCACAATAACGTTTTTAAAGGAAAATTCGCTATATTTCGTTTTTTAATAAAGATATCGTAACCAGATTTGGCGTTTAGAAATTTTTTAGAGCACTTAAGTAATGTGCCAAATTTGAACCAAATCGGTTGACTATATTATATATCTCTCATAGGACCGATCTTCCAAACAATCGATTTTTGAACAAAATTTGTTGAGTTTCGTTTTTTTGTTAAGATATTGAGACCAAATTTGACATTCGTGAGTATTTTATAGTTCCCAAGCACTGTGTCAAATTTGATCGAAATCGGTTGACTATATCATATAGCTCCCATAGGAATTTTTGCAAAAAATTCTTCTGCTTTTGGTTTTTTATGAAGGAATCGGATTTTAGTGCAAGCTAGTGGTACAGGGTATCCGAAAGTCGTCCGAGCCCGACATTACGTACGCTATTTTTTTATGTTAGATTCATGGGGGCAAATACTATACAAGAGGACATGGTGGAGGGGTGTTTATAGAAAAACAACCAAATTTGTTAGCGAATTAGGGTATATAGCTAGAAACCATGCATTGTGGAAGTCCTAAGTAGGTAGAAAAAGTTCTTAATTGCTTTCTATGGACACATAATTTTGTACACGAGATATTGACGAATAACTGAAAAAAGTGCCTGAAAAAAGTTTTTCGAAAAAATCTCGAAAGCGTTGCTTAAAAAAAAGGTTGATTCTCAACCCAAATTTACCTAAGAAAACACTTCTTTACGAAGATTCATTTTTCAAGTAAACTAGTATAATAATATAAAATCAAATTTTTCAAAATGCCCCAAGTGCAAAAACTTGATCCTTTCCATGCTGGATACTCAAAAGATTCCAAAAATAAAATCTCAAATCAAAACAGTCAGGCGATTTCGCTGATTTGAACTTTCTAAAATCAAAATCGCATTTCAGAGTTGATTGTGTTTTTTATTTATCGATAAATTCACAATTTAAAGCCTTGACAGAAACATTACAGTAACACTGTCACGTGCCCACGTAATGATTTTAATTGAAAAAAAGAAACTCATAAAATACTTAATAAAAACTACATTCGAGTAGAAATAAGAACAATTAAGAGCGCCATTAGATGCGCTTGTTAGGCTTGGATTTCTTTTTTATGGCTACAAGACCCGCTTAAATTGTATGCAGGCAATCATAAATATACAGATACAGATACATACTCGTAGATACATTATTTATCAACGGCATTTCACATGCTCATCATTTTAACGCACTGTGCAGAGTGGTAAATAGTGAGGTGAGGTACCATATAAATCTGGGAAAACTCTTTGGCAAGTGGTTCCCAGCTGTTGTTGTTTGCTGGCTGGGATAATAAAAGCAACGACAACATTGTATATATAGGTAATGAAAAATCTCTATATCTGTATCTCTAGCTGTGAACTCTAGCGATAAAACAATAAATTTTCGAAAATACAAGTTCTAAATTGCATACCACAAAAGATACATGCTTATTTGGTGGCTCCCATTGAGTGCCTTGGCATAATTGAGTAATTAACTTTTAAGCGCACTCAAACGAAACCTGTTCCGAAAAACACTCAAGCAGGTTTTGAGCGCAACGAAACGTTTGGCAAACGAAACGCCGGGAACAAGCCGGTTTTGAGTGAAACACAGCAACAGCGCAACGTTTTGGCAAACGAAACAAAGTAGCTGCCTTAACAAATGGCGACGTCGACGTCGACTGCGTATGTAGCTGGCGCTGCCGCCGTCTGCTGCCCGGTGCTGGGTCTTTAGAAACTTTGGTCTCTGCTCAAGCGCTTTCTGACGTTCGTACTGAAACGTTTGCCGATTACGCGTCGCCGTCGCCGTTTGTTGTTGCAGCGTTTTTTCGTGCGTCTTTGCCGCATTGCATGCAACAAATTGCAACAGTTGCAGTTGCTAAATTCTAAACTAAAAGTGCATAAAATATTTAACAAAAAATACGCGCAGTTATTAAACAAGTTTTAAAATAAATTATTAAAAAAAAAATATTAAAGCAATTAATATTGGCGCGCAAAAATTACAAATATTTGTTTAAATTTATGTGCCTGAAGTGCCTCGTTAATTAAAAATAAATATTTATTCAAATAATTACAAAATTTTGTTGCAACATGCCCATAAAGTGTAAACAGTTGCAAGTAAATACAAATTATATATAAATAAAAAATAAAGTAAATAATTAGCAGTTATTGCCTGTATTAATATTTAAAAATTCATAACAAAGTTGCAAATCCTACAATAATATAAAACGTGTAAAAAGTTTGCTGAAAAAAAAGTTGTCAAAAGTTTTTGTTGTTTTTTTTGTTTGTTGTGCCACAGCCGTGACGCCTGCGCAACCCCCTCGCGAGTTTTTTAATTGGATATTTGCAGTGAGCAAACAGGAAACGGAAGCGGCTGCCATTTGCAATAGAACGCTGCTTGAAACTAATACACTCTCACACACACACACACACGTCTAAGGTAAATATGTACTTAAAAACATATACATATAACATAACAAAAATGTCGGCTTATATATTGCAAACATTTAAAAATGACAGCCATATAACAAGCGTGCAATTTTTCAAAATCAACAAGCGGCGCAAACATTTAACTCTACGTGAGCCATGTCAAATAATTAACTTGGCCAAGTGTCACAGCAAAACAATTAAAGCCAAAAATAAAATAATAACAACTAAGCTTAGTCATTTAGCCAAATAAAAATTACAAGTGGTAAAGTTAAAAGACGAGATTCTGCGACTAAGGCATACACTGCATAATTAGTGTGACCAAGTGGCGCGAAATTTCTTAGTACGAAAGTGTTGAATTTTAGAAGCCTTTGAAATAATTACGATTTTAAACAAAAATTAATGGCAGAATTATCTAATAAATTTAAGTTGAATAATAACACTGTCCAACAGTGATTTAGAACTTTTCAAGTGACCTAGTGTACGTTGTAGGTCTTGACGAGTAGATCACGATAGTGTTTTTCAAAATTGTCTAACACCCCCAAAATCGGAAGTTATCGCTTAAAAACCGTTTTTCGGATACTGCGATCACTCCCACTATCACAACGTCGCCATTTTTCAACCGATTTTCGATTGCTTTACGGCTTTGGAAAGAAGAAGATTCAAGCTTTAAGATGATGTACACTTGTTTATACTTTATATTATATAGATTTTTTAAAAGTTATCTAAGATTTACACTTTTTTTATTCGATTTTCACACTTTGAAGTCATTTTTATATAACATTTTGTTAAAACACCATTACTTTTTTACATTTAATCTTAAAGAAATATTGATTCCGAGTAAGAAAAGTTATGGTTTATTAAAATCGGTCGATAAATGCTTAAGTTACGACGCTTATTGTAAACAAGGAAATTAAAATTCCATCGACAAAAAAAAAAGTTTTAGATGGATAATTCATGAAGATATCGTAACCAAATTTAAGAACAATAAAAAACTTACAAGTGCCAAATTTGGTTGCAATATTTTAAAAAACAAACGAAATACAACAAATTTTGTTAAAAAATCGATTTTTTGACCGATCGTTCCTATGGGGGCTATATGATATAGTCAACCGATTTTGTTGAAATTTGGCACATTGCTTAAGTGCTCTAAAAAATTTCAAAACGCCAAATTTGAACAAAATCGGTTAATTAACTTAAATCTAAATCAGTCTACAAACCGTTCTCGGAAGCTATGTAGCCTTTTGACAAAGCTATTCAAAATTAGCTTCTTTTTGGAGGGACTTCTTTATTTATAGAATAAAGGAAAGAAAGTGAATATATACAGTGCATACAGGGCAGAGGATGATGTATATTTTTTTGGAAAAACATATGAACCGATACATAATTATTTGGAATTTGTAATTTCTTTAGAAACATCGAGAAATAAAAAAAATATATTTAAAAGATTATTGGTAAGATTTCAGAGTGGCAAAAATGAATAATCTTAAAAAATTCATAATTTTCTTCAGTTCCTAGCTCAGAGTTGATGCCAATAGTGGACCATAAAGTGTCCAAAACTACAATTTAGCAAATCGTTCAGAAGTGCCCACGAAAGACGCATGTCAGGATGTCTAAATCTTGAACAACTAAAGAAATGCCCGCTTTGAATTCACTGTTGTAACTAATTTTTAATAGGCGCGCTTTTGCGTAATTTTTTGTGCATGTTTTTTAAAGATTCTCCTTATAAGGTTGATTGTTTTTATATTTTCCAATTAGAAAATCATTGAGTTCGAATAGTCCGGGTGAATATAATTACAATTGGAGGGTTTTGCAAAGAATAAATTGAAATTTTTCTTTGCGAAATTTTAGAAGCGGCTTGGTTTTTGTGCGGGGCGTGTTTAAAGCCAGTAAAACCTCGACCCCCTATTAAACTCATCTGAAGTGAGCAGCGGCGATTACTGACATGTCTGTCTAAGCGTTTTGATACCATTCCGATGTAAAACTTCGGCGAAATGCTATTATTTTAACAGGACAACGTCTAAATTCAAGTAGATAAACTCGCGAATATCCTTTTTAGGGCGACTTTTACGTTCAGAAAGCCGGCGAATTTTCATCTACTTTATTTTTTACTTTTTACTCGATGATTCTTAAGAAATTCCAAATATAATTATGTTATCGGCTTATATGTTTTTCCATAAATATACACCATTCTCTGTCCCATGTCGTTTTTGACTATTATATGGTATCTCTACCATAAACTAATATTCACATATTGAGTCAATTTATCATAAAATTACCAAAAAGAGATTTCAAATTGAAATAAAATGTATTTATGCCATCCTTACACTTAATTTCCTTATAATAGACTACTGTCCTATAGTAATGAAACGACAAAAATTGCATCAAAAATGACTTATCCATTCATAAGTTATTGCGAAGCAACTAGTGAAGCAATAGGGCAATAACCTTACGGTAAATTAAAAGCTCCAATATTAGGCAGTTGTTTTTGTAAAAGGAAGTTTTGCTGGATCTTGCTTATGAACCGAAATATTTGAATTTGAAAAAAAAAATTTCAGACTGTCCTATAGCTATGAAATGCTCAGTTCCTATATTTCATCTTGAGAAATGATTTTTGGCTATAGAAAAACTTCTTCATTTTTGTTATAAAAGTGATACGGAAAAAATAATAAAACAAAGAAAACGCATAAATGTGGCAGGTTCTATATTTCAACTTGAGAAATGTTCTAGAATAGCTCAAAATTATTTTTGGCGGTATAAAACGGTACGCAGCATCAAGAACGAAAGAAAATTATATTAATTTTTGCCTATAAAAGTGATACGGAGAAAAGAATAAAGGAAAGAAAACTGATATGTCTAGCAGTTTCTATATTTCAGCTTGATAAATATTTTAAAATACCTCAAAATTCTTTTTGGTGGTATTGGACGGTACGCAGCATCAACAAACGAATGAAAAATATCTTAATTTTTGTCTATAAAAGTGATACGGAAAAAAGAATAAAGCAAAAAAAAAAGAAACGGATAAATGTGGCAGGTCCTTATTTCAGCTAGAGAAATGTTCTAGAATAGCTGAAAATTATTTTTGGCGGTATAAAACGGTATGCCGCATCAAGAACGAGAGAAAAATATCTTAATTTTTGTCCATAAAAGTGATACGTAGAAAAGAAAAAAGGAAAGAAAACTGATATATCTAGCAGTTTCTATATTTCAGCTTGATAAATATTTTAGAATACCTAAAAATAGTTTTTGGTGGTATTGGACGGTACGCAGCATCAACAAAAGGTTAAAAGAATTCTCAATTTTTGTCTATAAAAGTGATACGGAGAAAAGAATTAAGTATAGAAAACTGATTTATGCGGCAGTTTCTATATTTAATCTCGAGAAATATTTCAGAATGCCTCAAAATGGTTTTTGGCGGTATGGGACGGTACGCAGCATCAAAAACTAAATCAAAACTTCTTCATTTTTGCCTTTAAAAGCGATTCGAAGAAAAGAATAAAATAAAGAAAACGGACCTTTCTGGCAGTTTCTACAGGGTCCGGCACTTGAAGTGTAACCAATTAAAAAGGCCATAAGTTCATTTTGGAAAATTACCTTTACTCAATTCAAGGTACAAAATGTGTAAAAATAATACGAAATTTAGAAACAATTTACTTTCGCTCAATATGGCCACCTTTTGCCTTCACTATGGCCTTGAGACGGTCCAAAAATGAATCGAAAGCTGCCCGAATGTGACTTGCAGGTATTTTGGCCCACTCGTGGACAATGGCTTTTTTCAGCGCCTCGAGACTGTTGTATCTTTTAGTTCGGACCTTGCTCTCCAAAATGGCCCAAAGAGAATAATCCATCGGATTCGCGTTTGGTGAATTCGAGAGCCATTGTGTGGACGTTATGAAGTTCGGAAAGTTGTTTTTCAGCCATTCTTGGTTCACTCGAGCTTTGTAAGACGGTGCCGAGTCCTGTTGAAACGTCCATGGTCTGCCACCGAAATGTTTGTCTGCCCACGGCTTCAAAGCAACCTCCAGAATACTTTCCCGATAATATTGCGCATTAACCTTGACGCCAGGCTCGATGAAAACGATTGGAGAGCGCCCATCTGCGGTTACAGCGGCCCAAACCATTATCTGTGGCGGGTGCTGCTTCCTGGTGGCCAATCGATGACTCAAATTCTCGTATGAACGGTCCCTCAAGTAAACCCTATCGTTTTGAGAGTTTACGAATTGCTCAATTGTAAAAATTTTCTCATCAGTAAACACAATGTTCGGCAATTGACCGCTTTCGGCCAAGCGAAGCAACTCCTTCGCTCTCTCAAGTCTGACTTGTTGCTGCTTCGGTGTGAGATCATGTGCCTTTTGGATCTTGTAAGGCTTGACCTTGAGATCATTTTTCAGTATGCGACGGATGCTACGGTCAGAAATTTTCAGTTCTTTCGCCATTTGATTGGCACTAAAAGAAACTTAATGTTAAAGTACCTAAGAATCTATTAATAATTCTACAAAAAATACGTCGCTGGGGGACACGCGAGGGCAGACGTCGTTGACGGTCGTATCTTACATGCAAATTTTTTGAAGTAATTCTATGAAAGTTTTTGAAGTATTTTCTTAATTTTGTTTTTAAGTTAATCTTTGTTGCTTAATTAGACTATTTGTATTTAAATTGTTAGTTTAGGAGCGGTCCCCCAACGCGAAGTATTTTTTTTAGGATTATTAATAGATCCTTAGGTACTTTAACATTAAGTTTCTTTTATTATTTTTTAATTTTTAAAGGGAAATTGCTTAAGTTCTTGTGTCGGGGGTTTTTTAAATTTTTAATTTAATTTTTTATTTCATACTTTTTATAGGTGGGTTAGGTTAAGTTAGACTTTGGTATATTATAATATACTTACTATAATTTAGATTCTTGTTAAGGTATAGATTACATTTAAGGTCAAGACAGACAGATACGTCAAACTTATAACACCCCTCTTTTTGCGTCGGGGGTTAAAAAGTACAAGCTCAACTACTCATAAACTAACATAAAGTGCGTTCACGCTTCACCCTGTTGAGTTGAGTTTTTGTGTAACTTTTGCTTCTCAGCACAGCAGCAAGCACCCGAATACCCTTAATATTAACTTTTGAAGATAAAGTTTCAGTAAGAGGTATTTAATGCATAAATAAGACAAACTTTAAAGAATTCCTAATATGCATAGATTCATTAATTTTGTGAATCAGTCAGTCATCTCAATATTACAACTTTATTTAATAAGCAATTAGCTTTTAAATTAAGAAATTATTACTTTTAAATGCCTTCCAAGAACCTTAAGGTGCTCCAAATTAAAAATTAGCAAATGTTATTATAACAAAATATGTAAAGAACAAGCACAAACTTAATTACTCATATACTATAAAAAGTGCGTTCACACTTTAGCATATTGAGTTTTTGTGCAACTTTTTTACTCCTCAGCCCAGCAGCAAGCTTGAATACCCCAAATATAAATATTAACCTATTTCTGAGGTAAAATTTTTAGCTTGAGTTAGGCATTGCATAGATGGGACAAATTTTGCAAAATACGCAAAACGTTAAGACCCACATATTTTGCGATTTAATGAGTCTAATCAATATTATATCTTGATTTGAAGTTAACCAATTTTTAATTTTAAATGCCGCTCAAACGGCTTAAAGTGCGCCAAACTTAAAGTTAACAAATGTAAACAAAAAGTTTAAAGAGGAAGCACAAACTCAACCCATAAACGAACAAAAAGTGCGTTGACGCTTTAGCCTGTTGAGTTTTTGTGCAACTGCTGAGGAGTTCATCAGCCCAGCAGCTACACTGAATATTTTCTTTTGTACAGAAAGTTTTAGTTTTGAGGTATTCAATGCCTCATCTATATGAGACAAACTTAAAAAAAAATATCATAGATCCCAGAGTGGATTAGACGAGGTCGCTTACATCCCTGAATTGATTTTTTTGTATTCCAGAAAACTTCGCTCTTACCTCCAAGGTATCAATCACAATTAAAATATATACACTTTTACTCTATATACAATATATATACGTAATAGTTTACTAAACTAATAACTTTTACATATGTATTGTTTTGGCATATACATATTTATCAATTTCTTTATGACCATGTTTACACTATGAATACACTTGACAGCTGACATTTTTTTAAAAATATTCCCACATTTTTTTTGTTCTGTTGCATGAATGTTTTAAACGTTACTCACAGCAGACACAAGTTTAATGTGTGTACATCTGAATAAATTGACAATTTAACTGACATGTTGCATGCCCCAAAACGTAGCCGAGCCAGCGTACGGAGTGCTTTTCTGTTAGTGTAAACCATGTGATGGTTATTTTTGGCATAGTTCTTATTTAGCTAGAGCAAGAAGAGAAGCTTGTCAAGCCATTAGCTAGACCTTAATAAGAGTTCCATTTTTGGGCAGTTCATAAATGATTTAAAAAATTTAAAACATAAGTTTAAATATAAAGCACACTCTATAATACTCTATTTTAAACTGGGAGTGTACATTTATTTTGTTTATAAAATTATAAAGTAAAAATTAATTTTTGGATTCTTGTGTTTTCAGGCTTGTATAGTAAATATTTATATGGCTGTTGCAGCAGTTTCGGGATTTTTTATATATCGTATAAAACAAACATTCCGAAGTTATTTCGGTGATAAATCGTTTAGCATTAATTATGCATGAACATATGTGCTTGTAAAGAATATTTTTAAAAATTGTATTTGTCTAATTTATAGAATTTCGTATTTTTATATATTTATTTTTTTTTATTTTCAACATTATATTTTTTGGGGGATTTTAATATTATTGCTTTGCTTAATCATCGCCAAGGCCACTTGGCCTTGGTTTACTTAAACGTGGTGCCATCGATTACAAGGGGTATTAAGGGGTATTCTTAATGGTTCATTTTTCTAGAAAAGATTGGCTGGTTAAAAACAGCTCCTATGCAGTCTACATACCATAGATCGTTTCTACAAGTCTTTTTGCGAATCATTGTACTTATAGAACTCTACAGTACTCACATTGAAGTCAAGCTGCAACGATAAATCACTGACGCGCTATTCTTCTCCAGAAATTTTTGTTTGGAACTTATAATATTGCTACTCCAGAACTGAATTCCATAGCTATATCATAGAAATGCGCTATGATCTGTTGGTAGACTATCCGAAGAAAAAAGTAAAAAAATCTAGTCTTCTTATTGGACTCAAAATTGTGATTAAACTTAAAAGCAGAGGGCACTGATTTTCTTGATTGTATGATCTATTTACAGTGGAGCATTTAGACAATTAAACGATTTGATACCTATAGATAAATTATAGACAGAGACAATACACTACCACTCGGCTATAAACTGTAGGTCCCCGTTCTCTTCGAAGAGTTATTAATAGAGATAATGCTCTGCATCTTGAAATGAGTAACCCAAATGCATTTAAGTGACATAAGCTGTTCTGGAATGGGTAGAAACTTGTCAAAGAGGACCAGCACTATGATTCTCTTATCTTTGAAGATTTATGAAAATGTGGGCAATTAGACAATTAAGACAATTAAACGATTTGATACCAATAAATAAATTATAGACAGAGAAAAATCTTAGAAATGTTTCAAGATATCGTCAGTAATACGAAAAATCTATTGAAGGAAAAGGCTGCCTAAGCAAAGATCTCACAAACATCGTAGACCTGGCTTTCTTGTAAAAGCTTTCAATTATCTTACTCGGTTCTTTCTTGGTATAACTTAATCCATACCATACTTTGGATATAGGTGTCCAGAACTCAGAAATTGAAATGGATAAGTAATAACGTAAAATAACCCGATAAAGCACTTGACGCTCCACTTTTGAAATATATCTCTCTATTATATAAAAAAGTATTTTTTTCTTATCTTTTTTAATTTTAATTTCATTAACCCTGAGCCGCTTGCGGTGATGGAGGGGTAGGGGTTGGTGAATGAGACGAGCGGAGGGCAAAGCCCCCTAGTTGTTGTAAATTATTAAAATATTTTTATTGAACTAACGATAAAAATACTTAATTAACCTCAAATTAGTACCTGTGTCCGATTCCAACTCGGTGTACGTCTTCTGGAGCTCGCTTTCCGGAATGTCATTCAGAGATGCTCTCATGACCGCTTGGACGACCTCTACGAAGTTCTCACGTTTTTCTTGAATTACCGCGAAAAAAAAGCATAAGTCGGCGGTGTTGGATCAGGACTGTAGGCCACGAGGCGGCCTTGTGCTTAGCTAGAAGCTGTTTCACCCAACTGTTGGCACGTTTTCCTGGTAAAACGTCCAAGACGTCTGGAGTACGCTTTTGCGTAACTTGTCACGTCCGCTTTATATCTGGCATTAACAGTTCTCAATGTGAACACAACAATCAAAAAAGAATTTGACCCCTTACTCACTCTGGTTGTATATGGACACTGGGGGTTGTTGCTGTGTCATTCGGCCATCTGGCGCTTGACCCAAATTTTGCTCCATTTCGGATTACAACGACACTACTAAATAGAGTTACACGGAAATTAACTTGTTCACTTTTCTTGCAAGAAATTTTATATCTCAGACTTCGTAGGGCTCTACACTAACACGTCCAGATAGTCCAAACGCTCTACCAAATTTTTGTTTTACTACTTTGTGATGCTACCCTCTATAAACTAGTAAATACGTTGTAAGATTATGTACCTAGGTAGGTAAATTTAGGTAAATTTTTGCAATCTTGAATAGGTTTTATGTAAATAAATAAGCGAATAAATAAGCGAATAAATCGATGTGGTACCGATTGTGTTCGTATTCGTGAACGTATCGACTTGAAACTTACATTAAGTGATAGCCACAATTCCTACGGTGTGTACAATGATATACCTGGATATGTTGATATCATGCAGACTAAAATTCGTACCAAACTGCCAAATGCATCTTGAGAGGGGGAATATTAACGGCAACAATAGCAACCCTTGAACTACAATTCAGTTTGCACATTTGAAGAGTCTGTTGTTGACATCTGTTTTAATATTGGATGGACCAGTACTCTCCACCATGATCTTCTGTAGACGCCATTGCGTTTATTATGAGTTTGTGACGGTGGAACACTTATTCTGTCACTGCCACAGGACGGCGCAGTGAAATATGGTCGATGGCTGGAGGCACCCTGTCTAGACGATCTAGATCAGCTCTGCTGATCAGAGTATACCATGCACTCTCGAGGTTCGTCCAGGCACCCGGACAGCTTCCACGATTTTAGTTCAGGGCGGACATGGTGAATTGGAGTTCAGTCTAGTGGCATCCCATAAGGTCCTATCCTTGTCTGAGGAGATGCTCCAGGACGTCAGTGCCCTAACTAGCTGCTCTAACCTAACCTGAACCTTAATGGCATTTATATTTTGTTGCAACTAGTTTCGAATTAGAGCAGCATATTAAGGACGCGGAGTCTCGTAAAGTCGGGCCGGCACAACTGCAGCTTGGAAGACTTTGGGCCAGATGTCCATTACGGAAATAAAGAATCTGGTAAAGGGTCCAGACGCTTCTAACACGTACATTTAGGTTAACCATTATGCACTACCAATTATGCTTTTCATGAGCTTTTTACAGTTTTCTGCTCGAATTATAATGACTTGGCGGGTAGAGGCACAAGTTGAAAAATTCTTCCAAACGGTCGGAGTCCGTATATAATAATAATAATGAACAAAATGTACTTGCAGCACTTGCACAGAATGTTAAGGACACGATGTTCATTGCAGCGCCTTCACAGAATGTTGTAGTGAAAATTCAAATATTTCTATTAAAAACTAAAATATCTCCAATGCTGTTCTAGCCACATTCCTATAATTTTCAGATAGGACTCATTCATTCCCAACACGCTATTTTGTACTTGTAACAGCAAGCCATAGACTTAGCTGCATTATTTATTAAAAATAAAACTTTTTCAGCACACCTTGTATAGTATTTTTTATTACCGAAATATGAACATGCCTAAACTCTGCTAGATACTTATTGTTTAACTTAGATCTTGTTTTCTAGATCTCCTACAACCCAACAAAACTAACAAAATTAAAGCACTCCGTCATTTAATTATATCCAAAGTAATTAATAGCTCTATTACATGCAAAAATGATATGCTGCCTGCCAAGTAATTAAATGCCTATAACTCAGGCAACACATGTTGAGGCGCCTCCAGCTATGGAAATAATTATTTATAAACAGTTATGGCTAATTTCCAAGTTTCACCCACTTTAATTTGAGTTCTGTTTGTTAGTAACCCTGGGCGAAACTTGGCAAAACAATTAAGTAAGAAAAAGTTGAGGTTAAGAGTATATTTTCTCTTTCCAAGGCTTAAAGAGCTTACACAGGTATGATGTGGTTACTCCCCATAAAGTATACGCATAGTTGGCCAGCTAATGAAGCAAAAGTTAGAATAAGTTGTAAGCTACCTCTGAGCTACTGATAACTACTCGTCTAGTAACTAACTAAAACAATTCCTTGTAATATAATAGTATTGTTAAAAGATAACAAATAAATACCACAACTTCAATTTGCTCACATCCCATGGCAAATTCCAATTAAAGCAAGACAATAGTGCCGGGCTACTAAGCTGCCGTCAGACATCAAGATCTACGCAAAACAAAGCTGTCAACTTTTTCCAGAGCCCAGAAAGAGTCACAGACAAACTGCCATACGCCTTAACGCCCTTGTGCAAAGCCTCCTCAACTCCTATCTCTAGATATACTCCAGTCTATACACATTTCATTTATGCGTTTTGTTTTAGAAAAGGGTTCGAAGTTAAACGGGGTAATATGCAGCGGAGAGCAACCACCACAGAATCCACATCAAGCTGTTTAAGGCAGCCCTAGACATGTTGCCCTCCATAGCGCCTGCTGACATGGGGCAGAAATACAACACGTTGCAAAAGCAAAAAAAAAACTGAGGGGGGGGCTCAAGTTCAAGTGCAACTTAGGAAGGTTTTCCTGCTTTGTAAGCCACAACAGTCTAGACAGCAGACGCACAGCAGACCGACCAGCAGCGACCCAGAACCAAAACCCAAAGACCAGACGCAAAAGTTCAAGACATAGTCGCCAATAGAAGACTCGTCGGAGCAGCAGCAAAAAAAAAAAAAAAACACTTTGAAATGTCACAAAAACAACAAATATGCCTACAACAAAGTTGGTTCCCGTGCCGGCATATTTGAATAAACATTAGAGACAAAGGCATACACTGTCGCTTCTACATATAAAGTTCTATATAGCAGATACTTTTGTATCTACAAACGATACCAGAGTGAGAATTATTATAGCGTTGACTCCCATAAATTATGCCATACCTCAACAGCTTTTTTTTGAACAGTCCCAGTAGTAGGTAAGCCTATCGACAAAGACATCAACGGCTTCGTTAACATTTTGCGGATTAATAAAGCGGCTAATTTGAATGAAAATGAGCTCGATCTGTTTTGCCAATTCGTTTTGGCCAACCAATTTGAAGCGCTCGTAACGTAGATTGTTGTCTTAGAGTCAAGTAACCCATGGGCAATCGCCCAGTCAACTAAAACTGAACGACTTGGAACGGAAGTCCAACTATGGCAGTCAATTGCTGTGAAATTTCTTTAATCGATCTTAGTTCAAAAGCTGCTTGGATTTTAACTTATCGGTGTTTGAACTTTGACTAATTTCACGCATTAATTTGTCGAAAGAGACTTGGGCAAAATAAAAAGTGCTCTTGACGACGAAGTCTTAAAATCTTTGGGGATAAGTGTGCAGTTACCTTGGTTAAAGCGGGTTAGGTTAGGAATTTGCACCTATCGTTAGGTTAGGTTAGGGCGGCTCATTTAGGCCAAGGATACCGCTAGAGTGAGCTAATTCACCACATTTCCTCACTTGAGAGGTCCCCTACGAAAGTTGCGGAAGCCATCCGGCTGCCTGAAGGAACCTTAAAAGGCATTTTGGACTCTGTTTAGAGAGCTGAGATAGATTGTCTAGAAAGTGTGACTGTAGGAACCTAAATCTTTTACTGCCTAGTCCAGGGCAGTGACAGAAGAAGTGTTCCACCGTCTCCAGATCCTCTTCTACAGAAGTCAGACAGCAAAGTTTTTTGGTTCTTTTACTTCAGTATGTCGGCCAGGTTTGCCGCGAGATTCTACACGTGTTCGATTTATTTGCACTGAGAGCGAAAAAGTTTCGTATTCTCAGTCATGGCTATACCTAGGCCCTCCTTGTCTTGAAGGAGGATGCTGGTAGTTCCTTTTCTAGCCAGTTCATCTGCAATGCAGTTTCCCTCAAAGTCCCTATGTCCTGGGACCCATATCAGGTTAATTCAAAGCTGCTCAGCCATCTCCCCTAGATGCACCTAACGTAAGAGAGCTAGCTTAATTGTGATAAGGCACAATCCGTCTTTGCCGATAGGTTAACCTTAAGTCTCAAAGTACTTCTCTCCTCTCCGAGGAATTGATCGTCTTACTTTGCAACAAAGAAAAAGAAGACCAAGGGATACAGTTTTTTGAGAGTGTTCAGCTTTTATTGTATTTGATTGAAATAGAGAGTAGGAGTAGCCTTTTGAAAGGTGGTCGGACCACCTGGGCGTGGTAGTGAGGAGCCTTCCGAGAAGACCAATCCAGTCACCTGTGGACAAGCGGAGATTAGGTCGACTTCCGTGCACAAGTGTCATCATGATACAAGATGCACAAAAACATCAAGCAGTGCTAGGATAATAAAAAAACTGCAAAGAGGAGTCTCAAAATAATTAAGCACACCTATGGGTATTAAAGTGTTTTCCTCGAACAGTAATTAATGCACAATGCTCAGTCAGAGAAATTATTATTATATGGGTTGAGCCACCCCAAAGCATTCAAGTGGCATAAGCTCTTCTGGAGTGGGTGTGAGCTCTTGGGAGATGACCAACGCGTCGGTCGCCCATCAATTTCAAAGATTGATGAAAATGTGGTCAAAGTGAAGGCACTCATGAGCTCCTACCGGAACATTCATCTAATTGTTTTTACATTAGGGATTTCCTAAGGTGGTATACAAAAATTAACGAATTAACGAAGATTGGCAGCTGAGTGCGCCAAGCTTGTTGCCAAGAGTCCTGATAAATGAAAAAAGAGCACAGGATTGCTAAGTTTCCCCATCCCAGATCTGGCACTGCCAGACGTCTTCTTTTCTTGGCTTAAGCGGAACCGCAAGGTTAACAGATAAACGTCCATTCAAGAGGAGGGGTCGTGAAGGGCAGAAGGCGTACTTGCAGCGGAAATAACATAGCAAGCTCAAGGTACAGTCACATTTGGCACAGTCGTACCTTTACCGCTTTCCTTGGCTTAAGCGGGAGCCCTAACAAAAACGATATATTTTCGTAGAAGACGTCCAAGAGGCCATAACAACATATTTGCATGGCATGCCCAAAAGCGAGTTCCTCCCAGACCTCTTCCTCATTTCTCAGCCTAAGCGGAATCACAAGGGTAACCCATGAACGTTTAAGGGGTCGTGAAGGGAACAATCTCTAGGAGGCGTACGCACAGTGGGAATTCGGTTATTCGCCCAAAAATACACCCCAAGTCCGTCTCCGCCGGACTTCGTCGTCTTTCCTCGGCTCAAAATGGGACTCAAGAGAAACCGGTACAGTGTCCATGGGGCCATAACTTCCGTCCCAGGAAAGCGAGTTGTAAAAGGCGTACAAGCAATAGGAATCATGTTACACGGAATCACAAAAGCTTCCGATGAGTGTTTTAAGGGGTCGTAAGGGAATGAGCTCTTGGAGTTGTAGTGGGAATTGGGCTATACTCCCAAAAGTACTCCCCAAATCTGACACCGCCGGACTTCGTCGGCCTTCCTCGGCTTAAGCTGAGACTCAAGAGAAACCGCTACAATGTCCATGGGGCCATAACTTCCATCCCAGGAAAGCGAGTTGTAAAAGGCGTACAAGCAGTAGGAATCATATTACTTGCACAAAGTACACTCCAGATCTTACGTAGTAAAACTTCTTCCTCTTTACTCGGTTTAAACGGGTACTTAGGAGAAACCGATACAACTTGTTTGAAAACGTTCAAGCGGCCGTAACGACATGACTAAAGGGCATTCCGCCAAGCGAGCTCCAGATGGGGAACAGCGTTATACGCATAAGGTACACACCAGATGTGGCACCATCAGACTTCCTATTATTTCCTTGACTGACGTGGATCCTCAAAGTAAATCAATACAGCTTCGAGGAAGTGGTCTACAGGGCCATAACGAAGGCTATCCCAAAAAGCAAGCTTCAGAAAGCAGACATGCAGTAGAAACTGTGTAGATGCAAAAAATTTCCCCCAGATTTGCTTACTTGCTCTTTCCCAGACTCAGGCGGAATCCCAAGCTTTATATAAAAAGCTAAAATGATTATCTCGATACCAACACAATCATCAAACTTGCCCCAAAACATTTTGTAACTAATACCTTTAAAAATGATGTCTCTCTTCCAGAACCAATCGAACACAAATTGAGTTTGTTTGGCCAACGCAGACATATTTTACAGCCAACAAATTTTGCCAATTAAATAAAGCCCTATATCGACTCTGCCTACATGACTCTATTAAGGGCACTTAGAAAGACGACATTGATATGCTCAGTTGATTAGCTCTAATTTGGAAATTATACCAAATTATTGCCCGGCCGGAATCAGAGCCAAGTTCCAGCCGGTTGTGATGGTTTCAGCCAGCTGATGTAAAGTTGTTGCCAGTTTCAGTTTCATTTATTTTTGTTTGGCATCTCTCAACTTCAAATTGTCGTTTTTGTTGGTATTGTCTGTTCACATAACAAGTTAATTTTCATGTAAATTTCTCTTATATCAGCATATAAGACCGGCTGCCAACAAACCAACCATTGAGTTAGGAACTCAACCAAAACAAAAAAAAACCTTTCATTTCTCATACTATACAACCAAGACGTCGGCTAATGCCGGCCTGATGCTGATTTCAGAATCCGCCGCCAAACAACACAACCGGTTAACATAATCACTTAATTTTCGGATTGTGTGCGTGCCTTTATTTGGGGTGCCTCGAACAGCTTCCTCTGCGTCGCGCCGCTGCCCCGCTGCTCCGCGTCAAACGATTAAAGACGCTGCTGTGTTTGGACTAGGAGAAGAAGTATCTTAATCGAGCAGCGGGCAACACACACACAATGGGAAAGCTTTAGAAGTGTCAATAATATTAAGTGATGATGTTCAATAAGTATTGTATATGGATGGATCTTCTTTTGAAACGATTTACAGCAATGATAAACGACTGACAGGCGGCGCTTTGTAAATATTGAAAAAATCCAAAAAAAAAAAATATATACAAAAAAATGAAGCTTAATTAAGTGAAACTTGTCTTTGGAAAAGAAGAGAAAAAAAAACTATAGACATATACTGACCAAAAGTTGATATATGTTTTGGTACAAGTTGTTTAAAAATTATTTATAATGTTGGAAAATAAATAAATCAAATTGGTCAAAAGTTTTTACTGCAAAGGGCACACCTAATTTTTGATGAGATCTATTGCAGGAAGGATTTTTATACACAATATTTCAACGCTTTTGTAAAGAACTATGTTAAGTTCTAAATTATGAATATTTTATAAGATTTAGTTAACCTTTAATCTTTGATATACGTGAGACTGTACTTACTAGGGGTTTTACAGGTAAAGCACAAACAGCAGCGCAGATCTTCAAAGTTCACTGTAATTAAAAAAAAATATATTACAGTATTTTAAAGTTTTTTTCAAACTTTCAAAATTCTTAGAAAGTCTCAAACGTTGTATTAAGCTTCAACAAAAAATATGGAACAAAAGTCACATTGAAATTATTGGACAACACGTGTAGCCCTGGGGAGCCACCCCACAGCAAAAAAGGTTCCAAATTCATAATTAGCGATCCGAAATTGGCTGATACACAAGTATTCAGATTTTTATCTCTATCGGCTAAATTAAGGGACTGAATGGGTTAAGTAGTTAGGTATAATCAAAAACTATATATCAAGCGTAGATTCCTAGATAGATGTCAATAACTATATACTAGACTGTTCCGAAAAATCATTATTAAGAATATAGTAGGTCAACACTCTTGCATTAACCATCGTAAACCAAAAAAAAAAAAAAAATAAACGGTCGTCCTTGAGATATTCTGTGCCATCACATTGCAGTCATATTCGGTATATTGTTAAGCTACTTCGAAAAAAATTTAAATTACCCAAATTGGTTACAAAATCTGCGGCCCTGCCTATACTAGGGGAAGTGGAATCTAGGAAGAAGATCTTTATAAATAAATTAATTATCTTAAAATATTTGGTTTTTCGAAGAGCTCCAAAATATCCGTGTAGGATCTTTCGAAATTTTTTATTTGTTTGTTTGTAAACTTTCCAAAGGAAATTCAACAAATTTTGAAACATTAAAAAAAATAACTTGATTGGCTTTATTTCTGTAGTAAAAAGAAGAAAATTAAAAAAAAACATTTTTAATTAAGTAAAAGGAAATTTTTCTTACAAATACAAAATTGAATGTTTCGTTGCAAAAAAATGTGTAAATATCTTTATTTGCATAGGGGATAAGACTGACTTATCAAGCATAAAAAATCATCCATTATTCGGCTATCGATAATTAGATAAATAATCGGAATTTGGCAATAAATTAAAGAGTAATAATTAAATAATTAACGTGGTTACTTTTGCTTGGAAAAAATGATCAAAATCGAAGAGTTCGACCTAAGGTGGGGCGATATGAGGGTTTCTGGGACAAAGGCATGATGGGGTACGTTAATTTGCAATTTAAAAATTCGTATGTTTGACCAAAACTTTGATGATTGGGCCTCAATGCTCCAATAGGAGAGAAAGTCGACTGTAGAGGAGTAGGAAAACAGTGATTTAGAGTAATTTTGAACTTTCTAATTTTTCGTTGATGGTTCCACAGTTTTTACCCAATTTTGAAGATCTTAGGATTGAAGTGTTTTTAAAAGAATTCTGTTTCAGTCCAAAGCTTAAAAAATGTTTAAAATTTCTGTCTTGCTGATAAAAAGCAAACTTAAAATGTATCATTTTGAAAAATGGTCGAAAATATTTTTTTTGGTGCTTGTAACATGAATAAATTTAATTTTATTATACCATATACATATAATACCTTTATATATCATATATGTATAAGCCTAAGGAGCACATTAATACCTTGCGATCTATTCGTCACTCATGTCGAATTTTTGTTTTAGTTTAGATAACAAGATATTAACGAATAACTAAAAAAATTACCGAAAAACAAGCTTTTCGAAATAATCTCAAAAACGATTTTTAAATAAATAATAAAAGTAAATGTAGATTTTAGTTTCTCGTTCCAAAATTACCCTAAGAAATTCTTCATTTTCATAGTTAATTCGGTGAACCTAAAATTGGTTAGCTAGTGTATATAAACCGATAATTTTGTTTCTTTAGCTTTTACCCTATCTGCGATCTAGGCGTTCGTAGGGCAGAGCAGACTTTTATCCTCCATCGACCTATCTAGTACCATATTTGGATTCATTTTGATTTCATATACATATTTGTTTTTCCCAATTATTTTTAATGTACGATAGTACAGTAAGACTGCAAAATAAAATGCAAGCGATTTTGCAATAATAGTTCCAAAGTTTATGTACTTTATAATGATATAATTTTTCAAAGATTCTTTGATATGCTTAGATTTAATTTATGACAGATATTTATTCCATCATAATTAAGCCATTGTTTTCTTAACATTTAATATTTTAGTCAAACTCATTTTTATACCCTGTGCCGTATGGTACAAAGGGTATATTAAGTTTGTGCAATTTGGCGTTTGGAAATTGTTTAGAGCACTTAAGCAATGTGGCAAATTTGAACAAAATCGGTTGACTATATCATATAGCTCCATCTTCCAAAAAATCGATTTCTTAACAAAATTTGTTGTGTTTCGTTTGTTTGTTAAGATATTGGGACCAAATTTGATATTCGTGAGCGTGAGTTCCTAAGCACTGTGCTAAATTTAATCGAAATCGGTTGACTATATCATATAGCTCTCATAGGACCCAATCGGTCAAAAAGATCTTTTTTAGGGTATTTAAGCACTGTGCAAATTTTATTGAAATTGGTTGACTATATCATATAGCTCCCATAGGAACGAGCGGTCAAAAAAAAATATTCGCTCAAAAATTCTTCTGGTTTTGGTTTTTTGTGAAGGAACCGGATTTTATTGCAAGCTTGTGGTACAGGGTATCCCAAAGTCGTCCGCGCCCGACTTTACGTACGCCATTTTTTATTATTATTTTCGGCAAATATCGCAAATTGTTAAATTAAATTAAAGTTAGATATTTTTTAATAACTTGTTATAAAATTAGCAAAATCTCAATAAAAAAGAAATACAATTTAAATTTTTATAATGTTTAAGAATTTTCAGTAAAAACGCTAGGACAAAGGAAATATGAGAATCTATTAAGAAAAAACAAGCAAAATAGAAAATTTGTTAAGGGAAATATGAGCAGTTAACGACAACAAAAAAAATCTGTAATTGGGAGCATGCAAAAATAAAAACAAATATATTTTAAATAAATATTTAGTATACCATATAAAACGTATTCGCTTTCGTTTAATGAAATTCGGAGCAATGCTGAATAGCCATGTAGTTAAATTTTTTGTTTTATAGTTCACGACAAATAACACTAGTTTACAAATTTAAGGCTCATCGAGTGAATCTTCTGAAAAAAAGGTAGTCATTTTCATCTATCGACTCAAAATTACCCTATAAAACCATTTACCCTTTTTTAAAGGTTCACTTTTCATGTAAACTAGTGTAATCAAAGTATATTCAAAAATCCTGCAAAAAGCTCTCTAAAAACTTTAACATGTTTCACACGTTTCCATTTATTAAATAAACTACCAAACAAAACTCACGCATAAAAAAAGTTACAGCATCAAATGTTGATGCTGGTCAAGATTATATTTCAGCCAAATGGAACTACCATTCCGGCCCTGGCTCACACACACACACACACACGTTACACAAATATTAGAGCACACTTTAAGAGTTACAAAGTATACGACAAAAAAAAACTAGAACAAAAGAAATCAAAACAAAAGCAAAACCCGGCAACCGCCGACAAGGGCAAAAAATGTGTACCATGAAAAAATATGAAAGATACAAAACAAAAACAAAAAAAATAACAAACTACATAATAAAATGGCAAACAAACAAACAAACCGGCAAATGCAAAAAGAAGTAGCAACTAAGTAACAAGCTCAAAAAAAAAGTCATTCAAAACAAAACCAAAAAAAAACTAAGCAAAAAACAAACACAAAAAAAAACAACAACAACTTTATACACGGTGTGTAGAAAAAAAATTGAAACAAATGCTGAATTATTAGTACATGGATTGCCAGCGGCCAAAAAATGGGTGGGGTCAGCTGGAGGGGGCGGACAGGTGTGCGGTGCTGCTTGTTACTCGTGGCAGTGCAGACACAACAACACAACAACACACATAACGGATAGCCACCGAAAATAAAAGAGAAAAGAAAAAGCGAAAAGCAAAAAATTGAAAAACTTGCAAAAATAGCAACACGTGAAACGGGCAGAACTTTGGTGCTAGGAAAGCAGAAAATGTAGATGACAAAAATAAAACCCACAAAAAAAAAAAACTTTAAGATATTTATACTAAGTACAGAACATAAATGTATCTTTATACTATGTGTTATTCATATAAATGCTGTTTGAGAGGGCGGTTTGTGAGGTTTACGGTAATGTGCATAACTACTTAAGCAGATTTTAAGTAATAATAATATCCTTATACAAAATAACTGGATCTTGGCACGGGAAAGCCTAGCTCTATAAGACTTCTGAGATAATCTTAGAAAATAAGTCTTTTTTTTTAAGGTAAGATTAACAATTATGTTACAAGGCTGACTATCTTGGGGTTTCGGATCGGATTCAGCGACTCTTTAGGCATATGGTGAACATTATTTGGCCTTCGCACTTGAAAATCTATCTTTGAACACCGCAATTCTAAATTATTTTTTTTAGTTCCTGATGCCCGATGATGTTTTATTATTATTTCAAAAGTTTAAAAATCGTTTTATAGGATTTCTGAGCTGCGAATTCAGCAAACAAATTTACGTTCCTAGATCATGAACATTTTTTTGTTTCCTTTCTTAATAGAGTGAATGTTAACTAGAGTTGCTTAGCATTGGCGCCCACAGGTAGAGGCCAGTAGGGTCATTGGCCTCTAGTGGGATTTTTGTCAAGAACCTAAAATTCTGAAATAACCAAACTTTTCATACTTTGAGCGTTTTGTTTTTCAGAATCGCAGCTTTAAATATATAAATCGGTACTATATTTGTTTTAAATTTATGAATAAGCCACAATTATTTTGGAGAAATTTTCTCGAATACTGAAGATATCTGCGTACAAAGTTTTGACTAGATTCCTCGTTATATTTTTATTAGATATTTAATTCATCATTAAATCATAAGAATTTTCCAGAGCTCAAATTTTTAATGACACATGAAACACTAATACCGACGTGTGATGCTGTAAAATGATCTCAATTCTATGTACGTCGTGCATAAAAAATTATTTCCAATACATTTGAACTTTTTTTTAGTATACTTGACTTGCCCCTAGTGGTGAAAAATTCTGCGGGCAACCTTGTTGCTTAGTCCTTTTCAAGTATTGAGCTAGCTCCGATTGCAAGCTAGCGTGATTTTTTGTAATGTTTCGATTTCCGTTCCACAATCTATGGTAAATGGTCTGAATGATTTGACAATTTATTCTGAAGCGTTTGAGTAAACTACTGATTTCTTAAATTTATTGTAGCTCCAAGATTTCTCCAGATTCCGTAGGAGAAACCCCAACTCTTAAGACTTCCTAGTAAAACTGGGAAATATTTCGTTGTATGGGGTTTGTTGAGGTTATGTTAAGCCTATGTAACAAATTGGATTCAGCGACTTTTCCAAAAGTAGACAATGAACATAGATCGTTAGCGTGAATTTAAATCACTTTTTTCGGTTTTTATTTTCGATCTCCCAGCTGGATGGTCTGTACAATTCGCTTTTTGTCTCAATGCCAGACGCTTCATTCTTGGGGGATTGAGTGAGTAGTACTAGATTTCTTGAATTTATTGTAGTCCTAGGCTTTTTCTAGATTTTTATACAACTATTTTAGTGAATTTAATAAAAAGCGAATTTTGTATTCTCGTACTTTTAGAATACAAAATTCGTAATAATGAATCCGCTACTAGGGAAACTGAACCAGTACTTCTATTAAAAATGCTGCTGCAGACAAAACCGTCGGGACACCAAAATACTTAGACCGGTCTTAAGAGGTGAACTTTTTGGTACAGATTCGACATTCCAAATTTATGAAGTCTTCGGTATACTGTTATCCAGTTCAGAATTCGGCATAATACTGATACGTCTGGATATGGAAATTTTTGTAGAAATATTAATTAACTATTTTAATGACCACTTATAATAATAATTTGAAAATGTTTATTAACAATATTTGAGTTATTTACCAGTAATCTTTAAATTTTTAAAAAAACTTGCATCCTACGTTTTTACAACAAAAATGTTAAAATAAAATAATTTAAATAATTAATCAAAATCCTTAACATTTTTCGACAAATATCTCTTCTTTGTTTGTACAACGAAATCGTAAAAATAAAAACTTTCAAGCTTTCGAAGGTTTAACAATTGTCTTCAATGCAATATTATTTAATTCATTACCCTGAAATGGGTGACTATAAAAAAAATAGCAAGAAAAAATATTTAAATAATAATTTTAATGAATTACCTTAAAGAAATTCAAAAAATTAGCTTACCTACATATTCCACAATTTAAAAAAAAAATGTTCTAAATATTTTACTTACCTAATAATATCAAAATTTTTTAATAAATAAATATATAATAAATAATAAATATTCTGAATAATTTACCAAACATCTTCTTAGTTCTACAAATTTTATTTCTATTACAAAAACGTAAAAATATAAAATTTAAAAATATGAAAATTAATCAATTGTCTTAATTGTCGTATTATTTCATTCATTATCCTAAAATAGCTAACTAAAAAATATTTTCTAAAAGTAGATTTTTACTTGTTAAGAACTAGTTTTAAAAAATTAAAAAATCAGACTTGTGCATACTTCTTACAATAAATGATTTTTTTTTTAATTTGATTACTCTTTATCGATCTCACAATTAATATATATATATAAATATATATTAGATCTTCCGGACAGATATTTTTATTTAAAAATAAAGTTATATTTTTAAAATAAATAATTATTTTTAAGTTTAATTACTATGATGCGATCCCAACTATAAAAATAAAACTAGACATTTGAAGCGCTGTAATATTCTAAATCTTATGTTTATATTTGTCGAGAATTAGTTAGTAAATAAATATATTTTTTTTTTGTAATTTATTGACTACTAAGCGATCCCAGCTAAAATTACAATTTGACTTTTGAATCGCTGTCATATTCTAAATCTTTCGGATAGATATTTTTCGAGAATTATTTTAATAAATGATTTTTTTGTAAATTTATTTACTTTTAATCAATCCCAGCTATACATATAAATAGAGGGTCAAAGCGCTGGCATATTTTACATCTTCCGATTAAATATTTATGTCTAAAATGCATATCTCATTAAATTAGTTTTACGGCGTATTAGCTAAGCTTATTGGAATAAACAAAATACAAATTTTTTTATTATTCAAGATCCACAGCTTATAATTAAAGCCTAAAAAAACACAAATTCAACTTCCAATTACAATTCAACAACTTTTCAATCAACCCGCGTGCATAAAATTACAGCCTGGCCAAAACGCATACTTACATGTGTACAAGCACTATGTACTACATTTGAATGTGTATTAGTATAAGTAACCATGCATTTATGATGATTTGAAGCTGGCAGGCTGCATCAGCATTGCAAACTCCAACGGAAGAGAACAAGAGGCAAGGAAGGGGTCCGGTTTTTTTTAAAGCCGCACTCACTATAAATAAAACAGAATGCCAAAGAACAAAAACAAACGCGAAAACACACACAGCGACGGACAGAGGGACGGAAAACCAGAAAGAAAAAACCGTCCGATAGATAGATAGGTAGATAGATAGGTATAGTATGTGTACTATAGCTGGAACGATGGATGAGCTAAGTGGCCAGCCACAGTGTACCAGGGTTGGGGGCTATGGCAGCTACACATGCGAATGCATCACAAGTTGCAGCTGAGGAAGTTACCTAATGCTCGCAATAATGCATACAGTCAGGGCAATAATTATTCGAACAGGTGAAAAATTCTTAGTTTAATAAGATTTTTTTGGTAAATTTGAGGAGAAAATTTAAAATAATAATAATAAAATCAATCGTTTTAAAGCTAATATGTGTACCTATATCTATGTCTTCGATCTTTGGCGACATCATAGAACGGGTTTGCATTGAAATTCTACGAACAATACCAAGAGCAACTAGGTAGATTAGAAACGAAAATCTTCTGAAGAATCGGGTCAAAATATGAAATAGCCCAGCAGAACGCAATATATTTGCAATATAAAAAATTAGTCGCAAATCCCAATCAGAAGCCAAGTTTACATAAACAGGTCTATAATAGCAAAAGATTATAATGGAATAATTTTCGAACCCAAAAAACTAATTCCATAGGAAAATAAAATGAGATGTAACAAAAAGTAATAAATTATATTTGTATTAGTCGACAGTCTACGTATTTAAGTTTTATTAATTTGAAACTGAAAAAGAATAACAATGGAATCATTGAAAACAGAAATAGCCGCGGATTAAGTAATGGCTAATCCTAAAGAGACCAACAGTGTTGGATCCACGGGGGTGGCTGTCGGGTCCGGACCCCCTAAAAGTGCGAAAAATGGGTTGAAAGCCTTTTGCGAGCTTAAAAATACCTAATCTTTGAAGTAAAGAACTCCCTCCCAATACCAAATCCTAGATCCTCACCTTGAGACCAATAACACTGGTCTACAAATACTGAGGTAGCTCAGTAAGAGCTAGCGCTCTTTCCGAAGAAAATCCGAATCCGAAGTCAGAATTTGCCCATCACATCAGGAATCTGTGGTAATGTACCCGAAAAACTGCGGTTTTCCCATTTTTGAGATTATTTACAGGGTGCAAAAAAAAAAAATCTTGTGGTCTGTCTCTCCAGTTACATCTTTGAGTACCAGTCTTACCCTTTAACTGAACAGTCCAAGAAATAATTTTTTTCACAAAGTTATGGCTATTCGAAGTTACAAAATATATCCCTTTGACGCTTAGATTTCCAACAATTAAGCCATGTTATCCTGGCAAATTTGATGAAGAGCAGAAGATGTTATTGGGAAGCCTTTTATATAAAAGACCCTACAACATTCAAAAATAAATGAATGAAGATGTTGAGAGACATGCCGGACAGTTACACGTTTTCCCAAAGATAGGACAAAGTAGAAAATTAAAACGGGCAGCTTTTCAGACAATAGATGGTGAGTTTGACCACCTAAAAAATGGATAGCTTAGGTACAGGAAGATCTAAGAAGAATTGGGATAATTAATTGGAAAGGCAGATCGAGAATTAGAGAAGAGTTCTACTGTGTTATACGAGAGGCCTAGGCTGTCAATGCCCTTAAAGAAAAAGAACCGCCTTTATTAGGATTAAAATATCTTACCATTTAGCGAGTCTTTCAAGGCAGAACCTATTGTTGATGTTCTTTAAAAAGTTTTCATAAAGCTTATTAAAAATTATAGCTGTGCAGATAATATTTGTTCCCACTGTCAAATCAGCTACAAAAAAAAAGAACGAAATCGCACAAAGCAACGGAAAATAATAATACAAATAACCAGAGATGCATAGATAGTTAGATAGACAGCAGCAGCAGCAGCAACGGCTGGACAAGCGAGACTGAAGAAGGATGCGCATTTGACGCGACTTTGTCTGCCTACGTCATCGGTTTCATCATCATCCTCATCATCGTCATCGATTTTGTTGTTGTTTCTCTCTTGCTGCTTGTTGATGCTTTTTCTGTTGTTGTTGTCGCTTGCTCAGCTGCGCTGTGGAGTTGCTCTGCTCTTTTGCCGTGGCCATAATTGTTGGGCCATAACCAGAGCGCTTGCCTTAACCCTAGCCCACCTGCATGTCCCCAACTATCTGCAGTTGTTGTAGTTTTTGTTGTTGTTATAGGTCTCTCCTTTGTGCAGTCATGTGCAGCCAAGTCAACAAGCAGCCAAAGAACAACACAGAAACAACAAAGCAACATCCCATATAAACTTTTTTATACTCTTGCATATTTCGCAAATAGTTTAAGAAAATAATTTAATAGAAGAGGCACTTTATAAAGACAATAAGAATAATTGAGAGACAGAGTATGAAAAATATTTTTTAGAGCATTTCGTGGTTATGTACTTTTAAAAGTTTTAGAGATTTAGATATACATGAGCTTAAGAATGTTATAGGTTGGGGTAATCTAGAATTTTTGTACTCAACAGGATGGTAACAATACGTTTATCCGTTGAGGATAAACTCAATTGCTTCTCTTTTTAAGGCAGTCTCTACTTTACACTACTTTATGAAGAAAGTGTATACAAAGTTTGTGCAAAAAAAATGTGTGCAACACCTAAAAGCAAACAAGTAAGACCCCACAAACTTTATACCAGAATGACCAGGAAGAGTAAAGCAATCAATACAGCCATCCATGTACCATCTGCCCATATTGCCTGTTTATCAAAGACCAAAAGAACTAGGAGCCTAAAATTTTATTTTATTAAAGTTCCCAAGCTCTATATGAGCAATTTTACGTTTATAAAGGTTGGGATGAATTAAAAAAAATCTTATTAGTTTAGGAGACTGCCATAGCGCTCTAACTTTTTATGCTACAAAGTCCTTGGTCCTTAGTTTACTTACCCATACTTCAATATAATTAAAATTTCTAAAAAAAAACTTATTGAAATCAAATCTAAGTATAAAAGAATTATTGAAAACCAAATAATTATTGAGATATTTTCCAGATGAAACTTGGTGGATTTAAATTTTTCCCCTTCTTTTACAACCAATTTAAGACTACGTTGCGTATACGTAATTGAAAAAATAATTGTGATGACACTCTTAAATTGAAAATAGGTAATACTATTAATAAAAACTTTAAGATGCTTAAATTATCAAACAAATTTACATGATTTGGGCTTTCTCCACCAGATGACACAAGCTCTTTAATTAAAAACTATCCATTTCCATCTGTTCCTAATTTGGGAATAGTTGATTAAAACGTTTAGTAGAGGAATTGCTTATAATTTCAAATCGCAAATTTTTTTTTACTTAAATAATAATACTAGGGGGTTCAGCCCCCTGTGCGCTCCATCATCCAGACTATTGTTTCTAATTTTTCTACTATTCTACCCTATGCTCCGACTAGAAGCGATATTTTGAATTATACATCGTATCAAGGAAAAAAGAAAATACGAACTATTAAATATCCTTTAATTGCATAATGTTCGTCCCATGGCTATGCAACAGTTGTTTCTGCCCGACTTTAAAATACTCTGAAACAGCAGCGACAGATTCGCAACTGGAATATGAACGTTGACAATGGCTCCTCTGATACTGTTCTGTTTCTACTTTTTGTTTGATTCGGTTTGGTTTCTACTAATTTTTTAATCTTTTTTACCTAAATTAAACATTAGATATTTGCAATTCATCCCAAGTTTTAAACTATTCTTAAAACAACTGTTCCAAAAAAAATTTATGCTGTCTAATATAAGTATCGAAGGATATTTGAGCCATAAAACTGAAATAATATCAAATAAATTGTTGTTCATCGATTGCTAATGCTGCCGTTGCTTTTGCCTCAATTATGATACTTTTAAATGTTTCGCAAGAGTTTTCACCTGCGTGCTTTCAAAGTATCGCGATGAAACTTACTTTGTGCAAACCTAATGAGATGTGCCTATCACATAGTGTAAGTTTCAGCTTGATACAATTACGCATATGAACACAATCGGTACCACACTGAATTTTTTATGGACATATTTTTTGTATAGTTATATCTTTAGGGAATTTTTTAATTACCTTAAAACTTACATTGTGCACACCGTCTAAAGTGCACCTATCAGACTTGTTAAGTTTTAGCTCGGTACGTTTACGCATACGAACATAATCGGTACCACACTGATTTTTTATTGAAGTATTTATGTATTGATATATTTTTTAAAGCTTTTTTAATTGACTTGAAACTTATATTGTGCACAACGTATGAAGTGCAGCTACTAGATTATTTTAATTTCATCTCGATATGCTCATGCATATTAACATAATTGGTACCACAACGATTTTTTATTGAAGTATTTATATAAAGATATATTTTTTTTAGATTTTTTGAAATAATTTAACAGTTTCACGCGATTGTAAGTGCAAAAATATGAATTAGACTTCAAAACTAAATGGGAATAATTTAAAAACATAGCCGGGGCTCCCCGATTCCTACGCTTAATCTGTTTCTGTAGTTAAAAAGTTTCAAAAGAAATCAAATGCAAAAGTTGTCTAAAGATAAATAAGCAGTATTTGAAAGATACTATGTCGGGGGCGTTATACCAAGACGTACTAGTCTCCAGCACGTTGATAACATTATAACCAAGTTAATAGCTGTTTATGCTGAAAAATGCAACAACCACAACAACAACAGAAAAAAAGCATTGTCCAGGAATCGACTCAAGTACAGAGGAGACTCTGGCGTTGCTTTGGCTCAGGCTCCGGCTCAGCTGAGCATTGGAAGCAGATAAAGTTTAAACCTGATTATGACTACACAACTATGACTATGACTATGAGTGAGCTTGTGGCAGCAACTGCTGCTGCTGCTGCCTGCTGCCGCCGTCCCTGTTGCATGTTGTGTATTCTAACACGATGCGGACGCGCTTGTCGTCGTTCGCGTCATCATTGTTGTGTTTGCTGTGCCTGGTCGATGTGCTGGAAACCTGGTATGGATCTGGGCAAACAAAATGCGTCTTTAATGCAAACATGCAGCGAGCAACAACAACAACAGCAAGAACAGTCAACACAGCTTCCTTTGAAGTTGTTTTGCGGAACGGAAAGTGACAGGGGGGAGTTTGGAGGTTGCAGGGTGGCATGGCTAAAGGTCTATTTAAGCGAGTGCTAGTTGTAGGGGCAGACAAGTCGGTTGCGGGGGGGTGGGCAAGCACTAGTTGCATGTGCGTACAAAACTTTAAACAGGAATTTTAACAACTTGCTTTGTACTTTGCTTGTTGTTGCAGGCAACATTCTGCGTGCAACATACAACAACTGATTTATAAGAAACGAACATTTCTATGCGTTGTTGTCGTCGTCGTCGTTGTTGTTATTATTTAGCTTGTTATTGTTGCGCTTGCCCCAAAAGGAAGTGAATGCCAACAACAAGCAGCAGCAGGCAACAGAACAACAGAATGTTGCCAATTAAAAGGATATTTCATATTTTCTTCTTCTTTTTGTTGTTGCAACAAAAGTGTGTACACATTCACACAATTCAATTAAAAATTTAAGCTCATGCAAAAGGTGTTTCAAAATAAAATGGCGTTCAAGCTAAGTGCAAGATCAAAGGCGGCAGCTACGCACGTGGCCATCATCAGCTGTTGCCAAAACAAGTCAAGACGCAGCTAAGATTAGTCGTAGTGCTGCATTCACTCAGGCAGTAAGTCATTCAGTCAGTCAGTCAGTCTTTCAGTCATTCATTCATTCAACAACATCAGCTTTGACTTCGACTTCAGCTGCTGCAACAGCTTCAGCTTCAGCTTGCGGCAACTTGTTGCCATATCGCGATAATTAACAAAACTTGAGCCACAACAGCAGCCAAAATCCAAACTTGATTCACAGCAGGGTGGTCAGTCAGTCAGTCAACGGCTTTGAAGTGGTTCACCTGAGTGGTTGAAGCCAAAGAAGACAAAGCTATGAAAAATTTAGCTAGGGGGCACCGAAGCTTATGTACGCTTGCGAGTATCTTTACGCAAAGGTATAGACAAGACAGCGAGGGTGGGCTAAAAAGTAAGCGGCCAAAACTTTTTTTCTTTTCTTCTTTTGGAGCTACAAGGTAGAGGTGGAATATTATCAATAGTGCCACCACTCGATACTTTGCATTTTGGTTTAAATATTGACTAACTAATGTGGGCTGTACAATTTTATTATTATTGGGATTGGGATAAATGTACTGCGACCCAGGTGGATCTATTGTACCCCCTTCATGGCTTAGAACTCTGCCAAAAGTCTTAACGCCTGCATGTATTGCATTGTATAAATCCGAATAAAAGGATTTATAGTAGCAACGGTCTCTGGTGGGAGAACGTACATGCCCAGGAGCTTGTTTCTTTTGCCGGCGAGTGCCATACATTCACATAATATGTGCGAAGAAGTTTCTTTCTTTATGCTACAGAAGCGGCATAGTCCACTATCCACTATGCCAATTTTGTTAAGGTGGCTGCGAAACCTACAGTGTCCCGTCAGAAGGCCCGTCATAATTCTCACGGTGTTCTTCCCGTGCGTTATCATGACTTTGAACCTCTTACGGTTATAGTTAGAGAGGAGGGTTTTTGACTGTTTAAGCCCTGGTATCTGCGCCCAGTGAAGCAGTCGTTTTTTATTCTCCTCTATTTGTAGTTGGTCCCGTACCACGTGGTTCAGGACCGATTAGCGGTGTTGCTGCACCGGTTCTTGCGAGTTTGTCTGCTAATTAATTTCCAGGATTGTTATTGTGCCCTGGAACCCATCTAATCGCGAGCTTATTCCTGGATCCCAAATTATCCAGTGATGTTCTCACTTCTTTGACTAGCCTTGATGTAATGTTGGCTTTACTTAATGCCTTTATTGCTGCTTGACTATCAGACAGGATGGAAATATCCTTTTCATAGTAGTTCTTTTGCAGATAGAATTCTGCACATCTTCCAATAGCACAAACCTCAGCTTGGAAAATGCTGGTGTGTTTGCCTAATGATTCATAATGTTTGGTCCTGGGTACTACTACGCCCAGGCCGCTTCCTTGATCACTGAGTGATCCGTCTGTGAACCACTTTATTGTATGTGTTTCATAGGGTGAACTGCGGCAAGAGAGGTCCAAGCCTCTTTTGTGCTGAGTTTGGTATCAAAATATTGATTGAGCCTGTACTCAGCAAGCATCTCATCCATTGGCTGTAGAAGCATAGGCATATTTTTTGCTAAGTCTGCAACATCTTTCTTGGTGAGGCTAAAGTCGTCCCCTACCCTCCCAATTCTTGTTAATGTGGCTTTCCGCCGTATATCGACAACGATATGTAGCAGTGCGATCTCCATTAAAATTTCTAAGGCAGCAGTAGGACAGGTGCGCATAGCTCCTGTCATACATATGCAGGCAATTCTTTGCAGTTTCTGCATTTTTCCCTGATCGTGCTAAGGCACGCTCTACTACCCCAGGCTATGGTCCCATACGTTAGCATGGGTCTAACAAGCATAAGGTATAGCCATCTTTATATTCGTGGTGATGTGTCCCACGACTTCCCGGCAATACTTCTATTGTAAAATATTACGGCTACCTAATTTTTAGAGATCTTTTTTCTATTTTTTGCAACACGAATTTTATGACATTCTAAATTTTGGAATCCAAAGTCGTCTACTATCTTTAAATGCTGGACGGAATTTTTATAAAAATTTTACTTCCTCTAATAATTTTTTATGCTCCCCATCACATTTGGCGACTCTAAAAGCGTAGGATGGTCCAGAAGATTTGACGTTTTTGTTCGTTGATTTTTTTCAAAAATTGAGCATACAAAAGAATACTTTCGATATATCGAACCAAACCATCGATAGTACCCGTAAACTCAACTATCGATAGTCTCGATGGTGCCATAGATAGTCTCTATCTCTCTCTACTTATGTACGTACAATGGCTCCATCATGTTCACTAGATGGCGCTAGCAGTAACAACATCTAATTTATACAAAAAAAACTATTACGGACGTAATAAATGGTACAGAACATTTTTTATTTTTCAATTCGGCTTCGTTTGAGGTCTCTGGACAAATATGTTGGTAAGCAATCTAAAAATTGAATCTAAACTATAAGCACTATATGTGAGGTTGACGATCCAAATCGATTAACTTCGTAAAACAAATAGTTGAAAAAAATGAGAAAATATAATATTAATTAAACATATATAGTAATTTAAAATTCCATTTAAGTTTTAGATTTAAATTGATGTAATCTTGTGTCTCATATTACTCTACGCCTTATTAAAAGTATAATATGGAAAAAGTTGAATATATCATTATTATACTATAATTTCTGTAATTAAATAATACTCTCTGTTTTCGTGTAATTATCCACTTTTATTATACCTCAACATGATAAATGATTTTACTAATGCTTAACATAAGATGGCGCCACCATGTTCTCTAGATGGCGCTAGTAGTAACAACATCTGTTTTGGCGTCAGGTCAAAACTAATGATCACAAGCTGCAGCATTTTTTTACTACTGTGTGTAAAAAATTCAATATGGGTTCAATTCAAATCTCTAGGCATGTCCTTTGGTTAGTATTCTAAAAATTAAATCTTATCAAATTTCAGTTGAAGCGATTGTCATTCAATAACTTCTTATTAGACCTCATTACATTTTTTAATTTAATAAAGCGTTACAATCTCAAGACAACAATCGATCCACCCTCTGTTACCGCATAAAAATATATCTTTTCTTTATTAAAAAAATTGCAATTCGCAGAAAAACATTTTAATTATGGATGCGAAAACGATTTACCGCAGCAACTATTAACTAGCAAGTGGCAATAACAAGGTCAGGGCTAAACTTGGCTTAAATATTGGTATTAAAAATGCATTAAGCCAACTGCCAACTGCCATTTTGTGGCTGCCACTTGCCACTTATAAATAGTATTTATATAAATAAAATGAAAAGTGTGCATCTCAGCTGGTGCTGTATTTTGTATCTTTGCATTTTTGACAGATGTTCCACATTTCAAGACGCATCCAAAAACATTTGGCCAAGTGCTGACAATTCGAATCTTACATGATTTACTAATGGCTGCTTGGAGTGCCATAATGAAGATCCCACAGTTATGTAAAGACTTAGAAACATAGATATTATCTATAGAGATAAATGATTCGCTGACATGCCAAGGTGTTAGTTATGTGAGACTAAAAAAGTTGTTTTACGATCATAATATATTATTTTGCTAAGCGAGTACATAAGAGACGGCAATGTGCAAGAGATCTCTAGCGATTGTGTCTCAATTTTAGTTTAAATTAATAGATAATTAGAGTATAAATTTAATTCAACTTTATTTTTAATTAAAATGATAATTATAGTTTAAACAATTAATTGGCAATTAAATATTTATTTTTATTTTATAGCGCTGATTGCGCAAGCCTTCGTGACTTAAAAGTTAATTGTTTTTTTATTAAGTATTTTTTATTATTTGTGCATTTTATAAACTTGTTTCCTCTTTTTTTAGTATTTTTTGTAAAAATTACTTCAAAAGATCTTAGCTTATTTTTGGTTTTATATAAAAACATTGATTTGATTTTACAAATTACGTTAATGTTTTTAAATTTATATTTTTAATATTGAGATAAATATATTTGTTAAAATTAAAGCTTAAAATAATAACTTAGTTAATCGCTATAAGTTAAGGTATATATTAAAGTTTGAAAGCCTTTTTTTACAGCTTATCAGTAGAGCTTTAGAGATTGTGTTTCATCTTGCCTAATTTAGTTAAAATTTTTATATTTAAAAGTGTTTTGCAACACTTATCAAAAGCAAGAACCTAAATAGGGCCTAAGTAAAAAAAAGCCAATATGACATTGGAACCACAGTCCAGTGTAAAATTTGCTGTGGCAAAAGTCCTCAACTCAAGACCATGAATACACCTTGCAACTTAATTATTTCACAAATTTCGAAACCAGTTTCTGAACTTACCTCAAAACTAATAAAGTAGGAGCTGCTTACAAATAAAATAAATAATTACATAAATATTTCAAACGAATATCAACATTTTTTTACGGATTTTGCAAAATAAAATTCCATTAAAAAATTGGATAAAATGGTTTAAATAAATATCAAATCTGCGCAAGAGATCTCCAAAAACCGCGTGGTTATTAAATATTACAATTTTTCTATAGGAAGTCTTCGGAGACGACGTGTCGCGACACTAAGCCAAAAAACGTTTTTTTTTTGCGTTTTTATATTGTATTATAAAGTACGAAATTTTTAGAAATTTTTTAGATATATTCTAAGATTTTGGGTACAACAAGAAAAATCTAGCTGCGAATAATCAGCAATGATTTTTCCGAATTTAAAATACAATTTATTTGATTATATTAAGTGATAAATATTCACAATCGTTTATTTTTATTATTATAAGTATATTTTACTTTTAGTAATTAAAATATTATTTTTTCTTACAGGTAAATAAGAATGAATCCCAAGAACTCAATTCTCGACATGTTGTTAATATGTTATATTATGTATGTTATGTAAGTGGAACAATTATTGAAGAAAATAAATATCTCTACAGGGAGACAGCGCCTCACTTTATATGAATTTAAAAAAATTAACATTTTGTTATAGTCTTTTCAGATGTATAAATCTTGCTACATCGATAGAATGTATTTGAAAAAGTTTTAAAATAGATTTAAAGATATTGAAATAAAAAAAACGTTTTTTGGATTTAAAAAAATGTATTGTGTATACCAAAAAAAATTATATTTTCGATTTAAAAACAATATTTTTTGGATAAAAAATAAAATTTTCTTTTCAAAAAAATAATTTTCATTTTATGTAGTGGCTGCAATATGTATAATTCAGTAGTAAATAGCTTGCTATATCCAAAAATACATTTGAAAAAGCTTTACAATAGATTTTGAGATATTGTTTAAAAAAAATATTTTTTTAAATTAAAAAAAAAATAATGTGTTGATAATGTAAAATAATAATTTAACAAAAGTTTTTTCATTTCAAAAAATTATTTAATTTAAAATTAAAAAATATGAACATTTCAGTAGTAAATATTTTAAAATACACTTGAAAAAGTTTTGTCACAGATTTTGAAATATTGTTTAAAAACAATCATTCCTATGGGATTTAAAAAATTGTTTTTTCATATACGATTTCAGTAGTAAATAGCTTGACTATATCCGGAAATAAATTTGAAAATGTTTAAATTCCATATTTCTTTGGAAGATTTTTTTCTACTGAAGATTTTTGGCATATATGTTGATCGGGGCCATTATGTATAGCCAGCATAAAAAAAGTCAATATTTTTGTACCATGATTTATTAGTACTTCCGACGAACTTCGTTTAATTTTCATTATTCCAGACTCACATATGCTGGCTTGCAGAATTCCGTCGCGGGCTATTACCGTGAATCGACGAATTTCGTTAAGTTCATACAAAATCGGCCATAATCGCAGAAAAATTCGATGCCTTGCACGAAATGACAAAGTAAGATCTTCATGTACATACAATAACATTTTAGGGCATTAGTTCCACCAGGGCATATTCAATATTTCATGAGCATATGGCAGGATAAGCTCACGATAAATCTTTACTAGTTTAAAAAAAAGTTACAGATACGCAGTTTGCCTACTCCAAAGGGAAGTCAACAGAGATTGCCTTACACCACCTAATCAGAAAGATTTAAAACGCTCCAAGAACATAGCTTTGTGCGCATTCCTGGATGTCGAGGAAGCTTTCGACAATACTGACTTTGGTTCTATCTCTAGAGCGCTGGCCCGTAAGAACATAGAACCACATGTGACCGCATGGATCGAATCCATGTTCTGACTGAGGGACATAATTCATCTCTAGATGGCACAACAGTCAGCATAAGAGCTGTAAAGAGTTGTCCACAAGGAGATGTGTTATCTCCCCTCTCTCTCGTAATCGACGAACTTTTAACTAAGCTGACAAGACTTGGTTATAAGGTCATCGGGTACGCAGACGACCTGGCTATCATAGTGACGGGTAAATACGAAAGCACCATCAGAGAGATAATGGATAATGCTCTTCAAATTACCCTAAACTGGTGTCTAAGTGAAGGGCTTAGCATCAACCTCTAAAAAGCTGTGATTGTTTCCTTCTCGAAGAGATACAACGTGCAGCTTCAAAATCTCGTTATAAACACCACTCCTGTCATGAAGTCAGTCCTTGGGCTCACACCACTGCACATTTTCATCCAAAAGTCAGCCATGCAGAGTCTACTACGTATCCAGATCACATCTGGAGTCTTTGCATGTGACACTGGTCATGCCGCACTTATATATTCTCTTCCTGACGAACTGCTCTAGATCAGATTTTAAAATCACAGAATTATTTGATAACAAAAAATTTAGATCTCATCTCTCAAGTCGGGAGACTTGAGCTGATGGCAGCCCCTTGTGGAAAACCCCCGGATGGGTCCAAAACTGAGCAGAGTGTAGGTGTTAAAGTAGTTGGACCCAACACCAGAATCTCTTCTGCAATAGGCATCTGGCCTAGCGACTTTCAAGCAGAAATTCATGCCATAGATATCTGCGCCCATAGTATCCTTCACAAGGGAACTAGAGAATCAAACATCTATATTTAGCCAAGCTGCTATTAGGCTATTATTATCAAGGAGCATCTTCTCCAGGATAGTTAAAAAATACCATAAATACATCCAAACCATGACCTCCAGGAACAAAGTTGTACAATATTGGGTGCCTGAACTCTCGGGAGTGGATGATAACACGATTGCTGACGATCTAGCACGACAGGGTGCCTCCACCCTGATAACATTTCCTGCGCATTTCTGTGGTATTGGTTGGTTCACAATCTAAACGATGAAAAACAAATAGTCTGCAGGAGAACATAGGAGATACTGGTTCTCTTTATTAGGGCTGCGTTAAGCAAAAGCGCTTGTCAACCCTCTGGATATGATCAAGACAAGGAAAGGAACGTATTATTTCCTTCAATCTTAGGTTGACCAATAACAGGCCTAATGCTATTTATGCGAAAAGCGGAAAGTTTAGACAGCTCGGTAATCTCGGAATTACATTTTAAAAAAAATGTAAACAAAAATTGTAATAAAAAGGCTAGAACTAAAAATAAATGTTTTGGATTAAAAAAACTTTTATTCTTTTTATCTATACTATAATATTTGCACTTTATAATTTTCTTCGGAGAAATGACGTCAGATGACAATACGAATTCAAAGACTGTAAATTTTAGAACAGACGCAAATGTTTTATTCACAAATCTTTAGAAAAGCATAATTGAGAATCAAAAAAATATTTCAGGCTTCAAAAGCTGAACTTCAAAATCACTTTTGTTATACGATAAAATTTTTTGACAATTACCACTAATTTATTTATTTATTACGAAACTAAGTAGATAATATAATATAACCAATTAAAAGTGTAAAATTAAGCCGATGAAAATTTGTAGCTCACGATTACACAGACCATTTACTTGACCCTTAATGTAAACCAACTATGTAAAATAATCTTTCAAAAAAATTTTTGCTGCATCACGATTTGTTACAATATAACTACAACTGTTTAACTTAACGATCCAACGATCGAACGATCGACGAACTTATTGTTTATATCAATAATAATTGGCATTCGTTTTATTTAATATAAGTATAAATGTACAAAAATAAATAATAAACTGACAACAAAAGCCAACTGCAGCACGACACACACCAAAGATACATTGCTGGTGTCTCTTGGCCAGACCCAAATCGATTTCGTATCGAGGAAACACCTGTGCGGCCCAATCAGTAAACGTAAACGTATAAACCGAACGAACGAACCAAACCAAACCGAACCGAACCACTTGCAGCACCCATTGAAAAAAACGTGTTCACACGTCGACGTGACGCCAACAATCCAACAATCCAACAACAATAGGCAACAAAAACAGAAATATGACCTTTGTATATCTATATGAAACTTTGTTGCCGCTGTGGATGTGGATGACGGATGACGCTGACGCCAACGGCCCCCAAGCGCAGCACACCCACCAACCAACACCAACACCAACACACATTGGTGGCACTAACGCGTTTGTGCCACAACTGCGCGAATTCGTCATGCGGCTAAAAAAGTGCGGGGCTAGCTTGGGGCAGGGCTCATCAAATTCTCGCATGTTGCCTGTCAAACTAAACCAACACACAGACAAACACACAAACGATGGGACCTGGTATGTCATCCTGCTGCACTCTCCTCTCGCCTACCATCAAGCTCTCCTCCTCCAGCATCTGCAGCTGCAACGTCTCTTTGCTCTTGGCTGCAATTCCTTTGAAAAAAAATATTACCAGTTGCAGCAGCGACAACTTCAACTTGGCGCTGCATCTTTTTGTTTGTTTTTGCTTTCGCTTTAGCCTGGCTGGTTGGTTGGCTGGCATCCTATCCAGGCAGAGACCTCCCTGCTGCCCGCTGCCTTTTATAATGCTCTTATGATGACCCCATGGCGCAGTTGTCGATTGGCCTGCCACTGCACAGTGGAAGTTATATCGCGATTTTCTTGAAGTACAACTTTTAAAGCGAAATTGTAGAATTTTCAGACGCGAATAACTTTGTTTTCAGTGCGCTTATTTTTTGATATTCTGAAATTTGGCATATTACCAAAAGTTGGAGGTTTGCTCGAAAATCCAATCCAAAGCAGAAACAGACATTTTGAGTTTAGATTTTGCTAAAAAGATATCACAAGCAAGCCGTTTAAGCCTCCAAAATCGAAAGTACCTCCAATTATTCTTTTTTTTTCGTAATCGGTCGTAGTGATATAGAAAGCATCATCAAACATCAAGCCTTGAAATAGATTCATTATGAGCTGCTCTAAGGTTAGGGTACAACCAAAAAAAAAAATATTTTAAAATTTGATTGTATAGAGAAAAAAAATAAAATGGTGAGATTTCTTATATTTTTTAATATTTAATAATCTTTGTCGATTGCAATGTACAGTGGAATGAAAACTCAATTTTTGGAAATGCTAAAAATTGGAAGCAAGTATTTTTAGCAATTATTTTCAAAAATCTGCTTAAACACAAACAAAACTATTTTGAGATATCATAAGCATTTATATTAGTTCCGAAATCAAATGTATATATTAATGCCCCTTTAAAAGAACTTCGTGGTTTATTTCTTTTTATGTGAACTTTTCCAATGTTTCATGAGTTATTCTGTTAACTAGGGGAAAACGAATCTAACAAACCCTAGATCATCCAAATCAGTCCAGCCGTTCTTGAGTTATATTTCTTTTATAAATATGGACTAGTAGTTTTTTTCGCATTCGGATGCAGTGATATAGAAAACATCGTCAAGTATCAGGACTCGAAAAAGACTCTCTGCTTTAAGGTTATGTTAGAACCTAAAATCAAATTATTTTCAAATTCAGATGTCTGATCATATCTTCTACATATATGTTTTTTGGTTTGCTAAAGCCGAATTTGGAAAAGATTCTGAGAGTAAAATTAAAAAAAACACACTTAACGAAGAGTTTCATCTGGGAAAAACTACTAAATGGATAAAACTTTTAGAGATCGTTGGGAACCTTGCTCTAAGTCTAAAACCGAGTTTTCGCATTTGTGGCTATGGGGCGGTCGACTTATTTGTTTGATTGCTGTAAAACTATTAATCGTACAAAAAATATGGAGGACTCATTTTTAAGATAATTGCAATTACTTTAACAAAATATGTGGGTAAAAATTCGGATAAAAATTACCTGCTTTAAAATATTTCCAAATTATTCGAAAAACACCATTTCCAAGTACCCACAAATGCAATAATTCGGTGTGGTGCTTAGAACAAGGACTAACGATCCCTGAAAGTTTCATTCATTAAGTATTTCTTCCAGATGAAATTCTTCGTTAACTGTACCTTATGGTTTTTTTGAGTTTTTATCTCGGACTTTGACATCGTAGAACAACCAGTTTAAAAAATTTAGATTTCGAATTTTTGAGGTTCGAAAAAATGGAAAACCATAAGGCCAATTCGGTCCTTGCTTGTCGGAATACGTTGCATAAAAAACCATATGCCTGGACCCAGATACATATGCCTGGACCCCAGGTTGCGAGGCTGTGTAAATTCTTGTCCTTCACCTTTGGATTTTATTCAAAAATTTGTAATACTTATGCCAAATAAATTCTCATTTTATACCACTGTGCACGGCATGAAGCACCCGCAATGCTCTTCAGTCTCATCCTACATTGTTTATTGTCCCTATAACGCTCTATTTGTATTCTCCTGCAAAAGAATACAACAACTTTGTGTAACAATTTGCAGTATTTCTGTTGATCTTATCGTGTTTAGGAATCAATCCAAGCACTAAACTTTAAATTCAAATCTAAGCTGAAGAATTTTTTTTTTATTTTTTAGTATAATTTTATGACGTCAGGGTTAGCCCCTTCTGGTTAAAAGCAGAACGTTGCCAAAACAGAATTTTAAAAACTACGATTGATAATTATAATAACTAAATAATAAAGAAAAAATTGGGTAAAACGACTACAAAATAAAACAGCCGTTTGTAAAAAATGTTATTTACAGAGAAAATATTCAGTTTAATTTCATAAAAGATTTCTTACTTAAAATTTTTTTTCTTAAAGAGGGCCTGATTTAAGGCACGATTTAAGTCAAAATTGCTTTATTTCAGCTCTTAATTTTTGGTTATTAAATTTATTAAAATTATTATTATGTTCAACATTTTTTGTAAAATTTTCTTGATAAATATAATTCTGGAGTAATCAAAAAAACTTTCAAAAATATTATTATTATTTACTTAAATGTGTCTAAGCTATCAAATTGCTTTTTCATAAAATTTTTCAAAAGGAAATGATTTCTTAAAATAAAAATTGTAAAAACATTTACATTTTTTCAATAATAATTAAAAAATTAAAGAAAAATTAAAAAATTAAAATACCTAATTAATTAATTAATTTACTGGGGCTTTCGACTCATAATGTACAAAAATTATTTTAATCCCAATTTTATTTTCCTTAAGCACGATTTATACCAACAATTAGATATTTCTTTTAAGCAACACATATTATTATTAGTTTTTTTTGCCTAAATATGCCAAACCTCATTTTTAATTTTTTTATTTTAATTCTTATAAAGAAAATATTTGCTCAATTTATTCAACATTTTAACCTTAAAAAAAAAAACTTTTTTTTTTTTTTAATTTTTCTTTTTTGCAATTGTTTTAATTAATTTATTCAGAATATATAGTATTCTATGAGAAGTTTAGAGTACTTATATACAGGGTATCCCTCTGAAAAAAAATTATATTCCTGGAACAGCTCAATATTTAGACGACAGCCCTACAGATGGGTCTAGTTTAAATCTGAAAGCTCAGTAACTGCTTGCGAAGAAAAAGTAGTTCAAAATTTTAACTCATATATTAAACACAAAATTGAAATAAAATTCTGACTAGCACTCAAGTAGTATGATATTGAATACAAACCTGCAGCGAATAAAAAAAACAAGGCTTTAATTTTGTCAATATTCTATATGGTACGAAAGCGGATATCAACTACGGGGCTTCGCCTACAGCGTGCTTCGCACATGAACTTCGAGAACTTCTCACCCATAATATTCCCCTACACTTTTCTTAATTGTTATTGATTTTAGGTATCATACAGTTGTGTCCGCCCGACTCTAAAGTACTCATATAAAACAGTTTCCGAGCGAACTTCTGAGCAAAGGGGTTTTAATTTGTTCGTTTTTGTGCATTACTTCCGGAGTATTCCATCTCTACCGGCTCGTCGGCGCTATATTCTTGGCTGCTATCATCTTCGAAAACATATTAATAATACATTTTAACTAATTTTCTCTACCAACCCGACTAGAAAGATATCTTCAACGAACCATTTACAATAATTATGTATTATGGTACCGCTCGCTGAAAGCCGTCTAGACAAATGTTAACATGCGCGAAAATTAAATTAAAATCTTGGGGAAAACTGTTGATTAAGAACCTGTTAGACAGCCAAACTAATATGCTTTGTTAGATTAATTGGATGTACTTAAATTTCAATGCAGCTGTATAGTAGTTGTTGCCCTATCATAGTTAATAATAATATAGAAGCCTTCTTTCTACCTACCACAAGCATCTCAAGAAGCAGTAGAAAAAAAATCTCTATTAAGGAAATTGCCTTGGCAACAGTCACAGCCCAGTTAGGCATCTAATAAACGACTTTGGCCAATGCCGGGAATGAGGCAAACGCGTGCGCTTAAACGCATTTTCCAGCTGCTTTCCTAATCGGACGGGTAATCTAAGACGCGCTGCAAAAATTGAAATGGATTGCGTCGAAGTTGCTCCCTCCCGGCTGCTGCACTTGCCTCCGTCTGCCCGTCTGTCTGACTGTCTGGGTGCCACTGGGTGCTATTATTTACCTGACTTGCAGCCGTTGCAGTTGCAGCATTATTGAAGTTACCCAGCTGGTTATGGCAGCTGTACCAAGTCGAAGCTGTTGCTGACCCATAACCGAAGAATGCGCCCATTGAAGGGGTTAAGCGGTAACCCAAAAAAATGCGAAGTTTGCTGGAATTTCGAGTCTTTGTCTTTAATGTTTACTTAATGAATTTTATGTTTATCGGTTCAGAGCACTCTACATACAGCCCCAAGCAAAAAATTTTACTATGTGAACTAGCGCTACGTCTTCTGTAGGATCTGTTGATTCCTAGGCCTAGACCAGTACATCATTTATGTGTGCCAAGAATACTTGAGTCCAGACTGTATCTAAGCTTTATTATGTAGTAAAGCTCAATCAGGTAAAGCTTGTAGTGAAGAATCCAAGACACTCTTAAAACTTTGGGTGCTCCAAAAAAAACTTGGAATTCTTTTCAAAGGGTGTAGCTGGATAAGGCACAAACAAACGCCAAAGATTTTAAAAAATTATTTGTGCAGATCGATTCAGTCAATAAATTTTTGTTGACGCATATTGTCAGTTTTTAAATATATTGCGTTATGGTTTAATTAAAAAACATTAAAAAAATTAAATATTTATTTGGCACTTAAATACCAATAATATTAGTGTTAAAATGGTGCTGGAGAAACATCGATGTTTTCGATATTTTTGTAACTTTGACACATCGATGTTTCGATAAATGGTAGTTCATGTAGTGGCTATTTTTTTAATGCTTAAATAATTCAGGGTGAGCCATCGTTGGTTTGGTTATAAAAGTATTTTTAAATATTAAAATTGATTTAATAAATAAACCAAAAAATAAATAAATTTTCATAATATAGAGAGAAATAATAAATAACAAAAGGTGATAATAAAGTGGCGTAAACTTAACAGCTTACAGAGGCGTTCTTTATGGATTTTGAGCTGCCGAATCCCAAGTCCAAAAAACTCCTTCATGGAGTTTACTATTAATAAAATCCCATAACACGAGATAATTTGGATATTATTTAGGAGTCATTGGATCGTTTTTTATTTGATTTCGGATTCAGCTGCCTTTTGGGCAGTCCATAAAGGGTGCCTTTGTCATATATAAAGTTTACGCCACTTTTTTTTGAGAGCCTGTAAGTTAATTAAAAAAATATTGCAGTCTCATAATCTTTAAACTAATATAAGATCTATTCATTGCGGTTACTAAATAAAATCGAACTCCGATTGTCGCTCTCTAGATTGCCAGCTTTGCTAAACATGGTACTTTCGATAATCGAAATTCGAAATAAAAATATCGATAATCAGAAAAAAGTATCAAATAATCGTTATACTTTTAGCACTAGTCTAAGCCATTTTAAAGCCAATATAAATATATTCGATATTTCGTTCTTTGCCATTTTTCATTTTTCGTTTAGATTTCAATACACAGGGTGGGCCATCTGTTGATGTGGTTGTTAAATACTCATAATGCGGACATATCTAACCAAATGACGTATGTCGGTTTCAAACTATTCAAATATAGTCATGGAACATTACGATCCATTTCAATATATAGGGTGGGCCATCGGCGAGTTTGGTCCAAATGAAATAGTATGTCACTTATAAAACTACTCAAATTTAGTTATAGAACATTACGATCCAGAGGAGTTTTCTTCAAAAAAAGTTAATGAATATTGCCATGTTCCCTTAAGAGCCTGTAGAGCCAGTCGCAGTAAGCATTAGAAATATTTATAAAATTTTTCATAATAAACGAGTAGTTTCAAAGTTGAATTTTGTTGGGCAATATATGAATAAAATGCATTTAATAAATAAACCAACAGATGACCCATCCTATTCTTAAACAACTCAATTGAAAACAGTTCCACTGTTAAAATTAGGATTTATTTGTTACACTGTCAAATTTATCTGGCCATTATTTTTCTTTATCTTTAAATATTAATTTTTTTTATATTTTATTTACAATCTGTCTGGTGTTAGACAATAAGTAAATTTACGAAATAATAATCCATTGAATATATAAATAGATTAGAAAGTTTCCATTGAAATTTAAAAGTTCAGTATATTCAAAAAAAAAAAGTGTTTTAAAGCATAAATCAGCTGTCAAGATACTGTATCTAAACTCTGAGATTAGTGCATAAAAAGCTATATCTGTAAATTTCAAGCTAAATTGAAGTGCATTAAATAATAAAATAAAACATATTTATTTTTTTTTAACTTTAAGTGCAATTTTTTTATGCTGCCAGCTCGTGCCAAACCTTTGAGACTGGCCAATGTCAAAGAAATCACGTTTCAGCTTTCGTCAAACAGAAATTCTTATCAAGTCAAATGGGCTGCACTTGACTTTGCACTAAAAACAAATTCATTTTAAATGAAAGAAAAAAAATATTGCAAAGCGCAGCATAAAATAAAAATAAAAATATTGCAATAATTAAAAATCAAAGTTATAAAAATATATCTCAAGAAATTTCAGTGCCAAGTTGGCAAGTTTTCTTGGCAACAAAGTCAGCATTAAAATTTTAATGCACTCAGCTGCAGTTTTTAATCAAAGAATATGTTGATGCATGTAGTAGTGAGTATCTATGTGAGTATCTGTGTGCCTTATACATATGTGCAAGTTTGTTTATATAAATAGCTTGTGTGTGTGTGTGTGTGTGTCAGTCTGCGTATGGCGAACAGGAAATGACAAAACTGGCAAAAGTTTTAATTTATTAATCAAAGAAAATAAAACAGCAAATTGTCAATAAAAAGGCAGCAGGCAATCAACTCCGAGACGCAAACCAAACAAAATCCAAACCTAAAACTTGCTAAAATTCCAACAAAACCAACAACAACAACAACTACAACTTGGATCTTCTTCCAAAGTTAGCTGGGATTCGGTCTCTGCCCAAAGCTACGGGCTTGGCGGGGTAGTGGAAAGTAAAGTGCAAAACTCTTTACGCATTTACAAGCGCTCCCATGCTCGGGGCTGTGGGAAAATTGGGCGTGGTCGCATTAAACGGTATTTCAGCTCATGCCCTTTGCTGCTGCTGCAATCAAAAAAAAAAAAAAACCGAATGATGCACTCATGCAACTCCTACCAAGCGTTGCCCCCGCGCCCCCTGCGACCCTTTAGCACAACCCAACTTCTAGCCATCAGCTGACTCGGAATGATGATGCATTAGTAACAGCAGCAGCTCTTTTAGCTTTTGATTTCATTTCATTTCGGTTTGTTTCATTTCATTTTGTACCGTGTTGGTGCCCCATCCGCTCGTTGTTTGTTTACTTTTCTCGTCTCATTCTCAAACGCAGCACAGTGGATGGAAGTTGAAGGAACTGACACAAAATAATTAATAAGCTAAAATCAAGAAAGTCAGCTTTAATTTTAAAAAATGTAATACTCGTGTAAGGCGGCAGAGTAAAAATAATATCAATAAATAAATAAAAAATAAGAAGACAATTTACTTTTTATATTAATTTGGGTGTCAATAGAGCTTAATCCATCTAACACTAGAGTCACAAATATAAAATTAGATAACCAAATTTTGCTCTTAGTGCCTCTTTAGATGAAGCTTTTTGTGTTGAGTCGATATCTGGCTTCCTTTCTCCAAGCAGAATTTCGAAGTTCGATAGAGATTTGTCAACGTTTAAATAAATCGGAAAACGCAACTTAAGTTTTAGTTGTACTTCACATCCATCCTTTGATAGTCAGCATCAAAATCGCAATATTTATAAGTTTTGTAAACTATCCAAAACCCGCCAAAGAGTCGAGGTGGATAGATACTGAAAACTGTCAAAACTACTTTTAAAAACTACACTTAAAAAAAAAAGGTTTGATTTCAAAATTTTTGGTCATAAAATCGTGACAAAAGTATCGGAACCTTTTTTGTTGATAGTTTAAGAATGCTCATGTTGATTAAAAACTTTTATTTCATACGTCAAGAATTTTAATCTTATTTCATGATTTGTTTAATTTTTTTTTAAGATTTTTTAATCTTATTTTCAAATTTTTTGGTCTCATTTTAAGAATTCAAATCAAGAATGCCAAAAATGTTGATTAAATATTTTTTTGTGTGCAATGATACAGATCGATCGATGGTAAAATATTTTTTTTAGTAATTTTGGTTCTATTTTTAAATTTTTGGTCTCATTTTAAAGAAATAAAATCAAGAATGCTAAATATTTGATTAAAGGTTTCATTTCTTCTAATCAGTTAAATGATACAGATCGTTTGATTGGTGAAATTTTTGTTTTCTTATTTTAAGATTTTTGGTCTAATTTTAAGAATTAAAAGCAAGAATGTCAAAAATTTTGATTAAAGATTTTATTTTATTTTAATCAGTGTAATGATACAGATCGATTGATAGGTACAATATTTTTTGACCAAAATATTTCAAGATTTTTGGTTTTTGTAAGGTTTTTGGTTCTTATTTTAAGACTTTAAGATGATACAGACCGATTGATGCAAAATTTTTTTGTTATCAAAATATTTCAAGATATCTTTTTTTTTAAGAATTTTGTTACATTTTTTGGTCTCATTTTAAGAATTGAAATCAAAAATGCCAAAAATGTTGATTAAAGAATTTATTTTGTATATAATAGTGATATGGCTCGATTCATGGGCTAAAAATTTTGATTTTTTTTTTAATATCAGTAATTATTTAATGTGTTTTGGCTTAATTTGAAAAAATAACGTGTTTTCTTTTTTTTTTAATTGAATTGTGACTAAGCTTTTCAATATTGTTTAATAAATTTGGTCTATTTCACGTTGTCAATAGGGCTCTTTACAACAAAATTTTTTTTAGCCAGCTCATTTTCTAAGAAAATTCCATATTCTTATTTTTAGTAAAGAATTTTTCTTAAATATTTTTGAAAACACGTATTTGTATCCCATTTTTATAAGGTGTAAATATTAATCGAAAGTATTTAAACTAAACGCATTTTGGATTAATTAAAAAAAATATATAAATTATTATTATTATTTATTAAGTTGTGACTAAACTACTTAATATTTTTAAAACAATTTTTTTAGTTAATGTTGTAAGTTTAAACTTAAAAACTAAATTTTTTGATTGGGTTTTTTTTGTAAAGTATGTTTCTTAAATATTTTTTGTATATCGTATATTCTTTATACAGCGTAATAATGAATTAAATCGATTTGATGCAACAATGTTAAAAAATTAAGAGAAAAAATTTGTTAAAAAAAAGATGAAAAAAATATGTTTTGATTAATTGGGCTACATAATCTTATTGACGTTGTGTCTACAAAGCCATTGAAGAGCTCCAGTCATATTAGCTGACTTTCGACGTAAAACCCAGCAAAGAGCGACTATAAGTAACTGCGCGAATTTTCTCAGCTATTATAATTGAGGGATTTTGTCAGTTTATCTCCTTATCTGGCAACTTTAAAAACATGTCATACTGAAAACCTATACTTTATAAAAATTCATAATATTCAATCAGCATCTTACCATAAGTAATACGCCCAAGTCTGCTTCGAAAAAATCCGCAAACATTTTTTAAAGTAAGTTTTAACACTAACACTAAGTGTTTTCAAAAACTAGTAAACATTTTTTATTTTACAGCCTTACACAACAAAATGTTGTTAAACATAGAGCTAAAATAAAAACTAAAAACTATAAAAAAACTAAACACTTAAAAATGTCTCGTAAAGGCGGTAAAATAATTTATTGCATTTGCAAAATTTTAAAAAATACTTCTGCCCCATTGATTGATCATTACGACCACTGTGCGGCGGCTGCAATTAATTGACTCCAAAATAAAGAGCAGCCAGCAAAAAGCACAAAGGCACAAATACACAAATACACAGATACACACATGGAAATGGAAGGAGCTAGGGCAACGGACTGTCGTCAGTGGGGGAGACATAAACTAAAAGTCAGACAAATAAACAAACAAAGTTGTCATCGTCATCGTTGCTCCAAACTTTTGTGTCCATGAGCGGATGATCCGGTGACCATGTCACGCCATAAGCCAACTATGTGTGAGTGTGTGTGCACCCATCCTGTGAGCACTTTATCAGTGTGCGCCCTAATCAAGTCAGTATTATGCTGTTAGTACACTTAAAGAAAATGCGTCTTAGATAATAACAGAATTAAATATAAAATAAGTTAAAAATATATAAGTATAAAAAATTTAAGATATCTTCAGCTTAAAAGGCTGCAAATTATAAAACTGCGACTCATAAAAATTTAGGCTAACTAATTTTGATGATTTCAATTTTAAAATATGATACATATAAAAAAATATAAATAAAATTAAAAAAATAAAAAAAAAATATATATATATAAAAATAAAAATAAAGGTCAACAGCCAAGTTAAAACAAAAGAATTTTTATTTTAAAATAGAATGTTTATAAATAAAAAAATATATAAATAAAAAAATATATATAAATAAGATTAAAAAAATATAAATAAAATAAAAATGTATAAGTAAAGTAAATAAATATAAAAAAATAAAATAATATATAGAAATATAAATAAAAAATATTAATAAAATAAAAAAATATATAGAAATATAAATAAAAAAATAAATAAAATTAAAAATATACATAAAAATAAAAAAAATGATCAACAGCCAAGTTAACACAAATTAAAATTTATTTTAAAATATAATGTATATAAATAAAATAATAATATAAATAATAAATTAATAGATATAAATAAAATAAATAAATATAAATATAATAAGAAAAATGGTCAAAAGCAAAGTTAAAACTAATGCATTTTTATTTTAAAACATAATGTATATAAATAAAATAAAAATATAAATCAAATATTAAATGTGTATAAAACTAAAAATATATATAAAAATAAAGAAAATTGTCAACAGCCAAATTAAAACAAATTGAAATGTATTTTAAAATAGAAGGTATATAATTAAAATAAAAATATAAATAAAATAAAAAAATATAAATGAAATAAAATGCAAAAAATATAAATACAATATATATATATGTATACATTCATAAAATATAAAAAATAGTCAATGGCCAAGTTAGAGGCAAATAATTTTCATTTTAAAAAATGTTTTTGTATTTTTTTTTTAATAAAATTTTCCCATTAACAAGTTTTCTTTTTTATTTTTTATTTTGCAGCTGGCTATAGCCTAAAAAAATGTTTTTTTTTTTTAATTTTCTTGTGCACTCAATCACAATCGATTTTCGTTTCCCTAATGTTGTTGGTTGGACTGGCTCTTTTACCTTTATGCCTCGTTATGCACGTCCCTTTTCGTGTATTTTTGCCTTTATACCCCAATTATTTAGTTGCAGCTTAGTCATACAAAAATATAAAATGTTTTAAGTTCATGGAATATTTAGGCAGGAAATGGAAAAACTGGGTCGAGCCCCACCTAATATCACATTCCTACTACTCAGAATTTGTCTTTTAAAAGCTGTACAATATATTTTTAAATTCCAGTCTCTTATTTTTCTGCCAGTGTAGCCATTCCGCACCCGCTCTCGCTAATGCTGTCGCTAAACATCTTCATCATTAACTTTGCGGCTGGCAAATTGTTTCATTAGTCAAAGTGACTCTTATTTAGTAAATAAGCCAAAGCCAACGCCAAATCCATTGCCGGAGTAATCTCCAAAGCCAGCAGCGCCTGTTGCAGACACATCGAGTTGCAGAGTTGCAGAGTTGCCGACTAATGGAGCATTGTCGCATTTGCCTCCTTTTTTGTCATGTTGTGTCTGCTCCAAGAGTCCCCACTAAATCCCCCCACCCAAATGCGGGTAGCTGCACCTGCAGTCTGGTCTGCTGTCGCGTGAGATTTTTGCAGCGCAAATTAATGATCATTTATTTATCAAATTGCATTTGATTTGTTAATTAAATTTTCTATTTATGTTTATTAAGCCCAGCATGGCGGCCATTGTGCGGTTGTGTGTGTGTGTGTGTTGGGCATGTCGTGCCAGACATGAAATAGCAAAAGGCAAACACGTTAATGCAATAAGACCATATTATACCCTTCAAAATTAAAAAAAAAATGTGGATTCAATTTTTAATTTTAATTAATTTTCAATATCTTTTGAATTCAAATTGATTTTTAAAATTTTACTATTTTTGTCAAATCAAATTTAATTTCAAATTTTTTCAATTCAAATTAATAACTTTAAAATAATTTTAGAAATTTAAAAAAATTGTAAATTCAAACATATTTTCAACATATTTTAAAATCAAATTAATTTACAACATATTTTAGGTTAGGTTAGGTTAGGTTAGGTTACGCTGGCCGGCCACAACAGAGTGCAGCCTAGCATAGACCTTTTGGTCCTTAGCTGTGCCAGATTCGAGGTTATTACGCAACGTTATGGTCAGTTAAAAATTTTACTTTTTTAGCGAAATTAAGTAACCGCCCAACTTGTAGCCTGGCCACCTCTTCTAGACCGACAAACGCTGGTTCTCCTAGGGTGGTCAGACGATGTCTAGAGATGGCTGGGCAGTCGCAGAGTACGTGCGCTAGGGTCTCAGGGACTTCTGGATCCCTGCAGATCCTGCATGATTCGCTTGCCGTTAGTCCCATCCTAGTCGCATGCTTCGCTAAGAGGCAATGTCCTGTTAGCACACCCGTGATGGTCCTGCATTCAGTGCGTGAGAGTTTCATTATGAAGTTACTTTGTTTCCTGCCGTAATGAGCCAGCATGATTTTCGCTGTGTGACAGCTGTCTAGATTTTTCCATCTAGCTTCAGCTCTGCGCTTCACGTTGCACTCCAGCATAACGTAGAGGTGTTTTATCGGTCGGCGTACGTCGTGTATTTGTCCCTCCGGAAGCCCAACACCGCTTTTGGCAATTGCATCCACCATTTCATTCCCCATTATGCCTTTATGTCCAGGCACCCAGTAGATATGCAGTTTACGAGCCGCAGCTAATCTCTGGATGACTGCCTGGCATTCAAGGACTTGGAAGGAGGATGTACAGTGCGATACAATAGCCTTGATAGCGGCTTGACTGTCTATGAAGAGATTAATCTTTGTTCCAGTTGAAGTGTTGGTGCATGCCAACTCAGCCGCCTTCATTGCGGCGAATACTTCAGCCTGGAAGATGCTGCAGTGGTCCGGAAGCCTGTAACTCTGACTTACATTAAGCTCGGAGCAGTATACTCCAGCACCAACGCCCTTTTCCATCTTTGAGCCGTCAGTGAATAGGTTATAGGTATTGTGACTGGGTATAAGGCCTTTATGCCAGCCGTCTTCCTCCATCGTCACCTTTACCCTTTTCCCAAATTGTAGCTGCGGTATGACATAGTCAATTTCGTCAGAGAGTCCCTGTCCTATTGAACTATGTCCGTAGCGAATGTTCTTAAAAAGACCCGCCGCTTTTAGGCGCCCAGCTGTACGAGCAGCTGAGTACTCCGCGTAGAGGTCAATCGGAAGTAAGTCTAACATATTTTAGACTCAAATTAATTTTCATAAATTTTTTAAATTTTTGAATACAAACAAATTCTCAAAACTTAAAAAAAATTTGTTAAATTCAAATTAGTTTTCAAAATTTGAAATAAAAATTTTAATTGAAATTTACATTCAATTTTTAAATTCAAATTAATATTCACCATTCATAATTCTGTACAAAATTTAGTAAATTAAAATAATTTTGATAATTTAAAAAAAAATTTAATTTAAACAATTTTCAGCATATTTTACCATTGAAATTAATTTTTAACATACTTTAGATTCAAAATAATTTTCTAAATTTTAAAAATATTTCCAATACAAATAAATTCTCAAAACTTTAAAAAAATTGCTAATTTTAGGTAAAATTTTAACTTAAAAATTTTTAATTCAAATTAATATTCAACATTCTGAAATTTTTCTTAATTACGTATTAATTCTCAAAACTTTAAAAAATGCAATAAAATCAAACAATTTTGAAAATTTAAAAAAACTCAAATTCAAATTAATTTTCATAATTTTAAAAATTTTTTTAGTACAAATAAATTTTTAAAGCTTAAAAATTTAATAAATTCAAATTAGTTTTGAAAATTTAAAATAAAATATTAATTGAAATTAACTTTTAATTTTTAAATTTAAATTAATATTCGACATTCTAAAATTTTTTTAAAATACATATTATTTCTCAAAATTTAATAAAACCAAATAATTTTGAAAATTTAAACTTGAGTTTAAATTAATTTTTAACATAACATATGTTAGATTCAATTTAATTTTCATAATTTTTAATACAAATAAATTCTCAAAACTTTAAAAAATTTGCCAAATTCAAATTAGTTTTCAAAATTTAAAATACAAATTTTAATTGAAAGTAGCTTTCAATTTTTAAATTCAAATTAATATTCAATATTCAAAAAATTTTTTTAAATACTTATTAACAAAACTTTAAAAAATGTACTTAATAAAAATAGTTTTTAAAGTTACAAAAAAACTTTAATTAAACTGAAATTTCAACATATTTTAAATTCAAATTAATTTACTAATTTTAAAAATTTCATAAAAACTTAAATTAAACTGAAATTTTCAACATATTTTAGATTCAAATTAATTTTAAAAATTGTTTATTACAAATAAATTCTCAAAACTTAAAAAAAATCTGCTAAATTAAAATTACCTTTCAAAATTTATATATAAAAATTATAATTAAAATTAATTTTCAATATTAAAATTAAAATCAATATTTAACATTCTATAATTTTTTTTAAATACATATTAATTCTAATAATTTAATAAATCCAAATAATTTTGTAAATTTAAAAAAACCAAATTCAAATTAATTTTCAGCAAATAGTATATAAAATTCAAATTAATTTTCAGAATTTTGAAAATTTTGCTGATACAAATAAATTCTCAAAACTTAAAAGAATTCTCCAATTTCAAATAAGTTTTTAAAATTTAAAATAAAAATATTTAATTGAAATTAACTTTCATTTTTTAATTCAAATTAGTATTTAACCATTTTGTTAAAAACAAATTAATACTAAAAAATTAAAAAAATTTTCCAAATTCAAATCAGTTTTTAACATTTAAAATAAAAATGTTTAATTGAAATTAACTTTCATTTTTTTATTCCAAATAAGTATTTAGAATTTTGACAATTTGTTTAAATACAAATTAATTCTAAAAACATAAAAAAATATTGTCAATCAATATAAATTGGTAAATTAAAAAAAATTCAACAATTTTCACCATGTTATTTTCAAATTATTTTAACAAATTTTGTTACATATTTTAATACAAATTTGAAATTATTGTTCAAAAATTAATGTGATAATTACAATATTAATTGAACTTATCTTTCATAAATCTTTTAACATTTTTTTTAAATTTTATATTCAAATTAGTTTTCAAAATTTAAAAAAAATGTTTAAATTCAAAATATAGAAGAATTTCTTAAATTCAAATTAATGCACAAACTTTTAAAAAATTCATTCTCAAAATTAAATAAAAAATGATACTAATGAAGCCAACTGTAATTTTTTTGATTCAAATTAATTTTCAAATTTTTGAAAAATAATTTTGTCAAACAAATTTTTGAAAAATATTTTAAACTCAATCTAATTTTTGAAACATATTTTAAATGCAAACTTATTTTTTGCATTTTATAATACATAATATATAAATAAAAAATTATAAATAAAACAAAAAATATGAATAAAATGGAAAAACTAATTTTTGAAACATATTTCAAATTAAAACTAATTTTCAATTTTTTGAAAAATAAATGTTTAAATAAAAATTATACAAAATTTCTTAAATTTAAATTAATATCAAAAAATTTTAAAAATATTTTAAATTCTAATTATTTCTAAAAACTTAAAAAAAATTTAAATTCAAACTTTCAAAATACAAAAATATTAAATTTCAAAATTTGTTAATTTCAAATTAATTTTCAAAAAATAAAAAATTTTTAATAAATTAAATGTCCAAGTTTTTAAAAATCTCTTACATTCGAATTCAAAGTTTTGAAAATTTTAATTACATAAGAAATATATAACTTCCTTTGAAAATGCTCAAATTTTCAAAATTAATGTTTTCATAGTTTCTTTAAAATTACCCTATCATTTGGCACACAAAACAATTTTCAAAATAATATTACAATTAGTTTTATTATAATCTTCCCCAATTGAAGCGAAAACGCTCCTTAAAAGATTTTTCTCAGTATTTTCTCTTCCTTTGTTTCTAGCCCCTCCTGTATTCTAATAAGCCCCTTAAACTCATTTTATAGTGTATCAAAAAAAAACACACCCAGAGCAATATTTACTACTAAACAGTAACTTAAACAGTTAAATAAATAAATAAATATTGTTTAGGAAACTTAGGGGGTATCCAGTACCAGCCAGGCAGCCAACCGCTAACTGTTTGCGTCGTCTACCATGGCCTGACCATTTTGAGCCAATCTAAATGGCCAACAGCAAATGGCCAACGCTAAACAGATATTGCCATTTTGGTATCCAACTGTTATCAACAAATAAACCGTTTGTATCTAACTGTTGCTTTTCGATTGTGTCACATTTTGTGTTTTTATTAACTGGTCTTTGTTTCTCCAACCAAGCAAATATTTATGGATTTCAAATTTATTTTTATTACCAATTTAATAACAAATAAATGCTGTATTAACTTGTACACCCGCTGCGAGCCGTAGTTAAAAAAATAAATAAGAAACTTGGCTCAGATTTTTATAGTTATTTTAAGTTTGTTAGATTTTTTTGTTTTTAGCACTAACTGGTTATCCCTTTTGAGCTTGGAGCGTTTGTTAAAGGCGGCAGCAAAACTCCCACGAGTTTGAGTAAACTTCCAACCATTGGTCAGACATTCCATGGCTGGTTTTTTATGGCCTATTCCCAAGAGTTTTTGCCAGTTGCCGTGTCTGGCTAATGGCTGCACCTAATATAAGGTGTGTAGCAGTAACACTTTTTTTTTTAAATACTAAAAAATACTAAAAAAAATGTGTTAATGATGCGCGGATTGATTCATACTGACTAATGACTAAACAAGTCTATAAAGCAAGTTCAAATAAACTTCAAACGTGGGTGAAAGGCTGCATAACTTAAGTCCCAAGAATTTTAGATGAAAAAATATTATGATATATAGTTTTGAGTAATCACGAACTTTGGCAACTGCATAAAATATTAAGTCATAAAGTTTTTTTTACTAAATCATAAAAAAAGAACATCAATCAAACTTTAGTTGCTCTCTGTCAATTTTTCAGCTATTTTCCAGAAAAACTTGGAAAAGTGGCACAAAAGTTTAAAATAAAAATAAACTCCTAATAACAAAATGGCTTAATATTCATATTTGCTCGAAATGGAAGGCGTTGCGACTATAACATAAATTATTTGGAAGTTTTTATCTAATAGATATTTATACCCTGTACCGTTTTTTAGAAGGTGTTTCTTTTTTTAATTTAATTTCATAGCAGCTTAAGGATTTACTTCATATCTTTGTTTAGACGGGTTTTTTTTGGAACGTCTCCACTACAGCAGTCGTCAGACCTATCTTAACTTATGGAGCGTTGGTCTGGTGAAAGGCAGCTAAAGCCAAATCTCACCTAAACAACCTTCAGAGTGTGTAAAGGGCCTAGGTATCACTCATGCGTCTCTAGATGTTATTCTGAGCCTGGAACCAGTGGGAACTTTAAAGAATTCGGCGGCAACTAGAAGCGCAGCAAGACTCCGGGTGTTAGATCTTCTCACGCTATCAACTTGGCGTCAAAGCACCCGGTTGATTACTGCTCCACGCTTCAGAAACCGTTGTCGCAGTTTTCCCGGAGAGTGAAGATTAGATGCAAAGAACCCCCTTAGAAGGGAACGAACTGACTATCTTTAGTGATGGTTCGAAGATAGATGAGCGCACAGGGGCAGGCATCTTCTCTGAAGAGCTATCAACGAAGCTTTCATTCCGCCTTCCCGACTGGTGTAGTGCTTTTCAAGAGGAGATATAGGCAGTCTGGCAAGCGGCTACTCTTATTAGTACCTTGGACGGAAGTCCGAGAAACATTGCAATTCTTGTCGATGCAATTAAAGTTTTGTCATCGCATATCATTGAGAGTAAACTGCTCCGTTAGATGACGCCGGCGCTCGACCGTATCCATCACCACTCAATAACCCTCTTCTGGGTTTTGGGTCACTCAGGTGTCCCTGGTAACGAGGTGACGGACGAATGCGTCAGGAACGGCTCGGAGCTGGCAACTAATCTTGCGGTTACGGACATAAAAAGACCATTATAGGACGACGTATTGCAAATCAGGGAGACGGCTAGAGCTTTGGCGGAAAGGGTATGGCATATGATGTTCGGTTGTCGCATCTCCCGAGCATTCTGGCCAAAATGTGATCCAAAGCGAACAATTGAACTCCTGCGATGCTATAAAAAGAGAACTAGGATAGTGGTTGGAGGTTGTAATGAGGCACTGCACCATAGGCAATATGGCTAAGAGGTTGCACGTTTCCCATCACGATTTCTACCGCAGCTGCGGAGATGAGGAAGCGACAGAAAGCATTCAACACTTGTTATGTGACTGCCCGGCGGTTCTTAGAACACGAACCCCGTTTCTGTGTAAAGCATTCTTTGAGAGATGCTCAGAGATGCTCTGGGTAGTCTAGCCTATGTGCCCATAGCATCGAATTCTCAAAATGGTTCTTAGAGATGTGCAGTTTTTGATCCTCCCTCGTTTTTCAATTCCTATCCTCCCCTTCTTTTAATTAGGCAACATCTGATGTTCTCTAGGTAATCTCGGTGTCTATCTACCTATACAGCCAACCAACATCACGATATTTAAAATCGGAAATAAGAACAATTTGCTCTGCTCTTTTTCTGAAATTATTTTCCTGATATTTATATTTGAATGCGTTTAATACGCCTATTGGATACTCTTCGTGAGCTCTCGTTACCTATCGCCTTTTTCATCAATTTACTCCAAAATTTGTTAAAAAACTTCGTTCTAAAAAGTAGTCTTAAGTTCATTTATACATATTTTGTATATATTCGACATTTTTTTTCGAAAAAGGGTTGGGCACTGCGACCAAAAGGTCTTTTGTTCTATACCCTTAAGTTAAAGCAAAAGACTTTCCCCTTTCTGCATGAATAGCAGTAGGTCTTTTGTTGTTATTGACCTGAGATGGATGGGACTAATCCGTTCTTTTCCCATGTGACAGGATCTGTCCCATAGCAGCGCTGGGCAGTCACGGAGAATATGTCTGGTGGTTTCATCGTCTTCTAGACAGAGCCTGCACTCTGAAGAGTCCGATAAGCCAATTTTCTGTAGATGGTATCTAACAGTTTGGTGGCCAGATAGGTAAGGTACCAGAAGCTTTAGGTCCGCTCTGCCAAGATCTTTTGTCTTGATCGCATCCAGAGGTTTGACAAGCATTTTTGCTGGACGAAGCCCCGGAAGGGATAACCAGTATCTCCTATGTTCTTCTGCATTTTGCTTATCATGGCGCAGGAGATGTAGTCAGGAGTGGAGGCACCCTGTCAGTGCTAGATCGTCAGCCATCTTGTTATTATCCACTCCCGAGTGTCCAGGCACCCAACATAGCACGACTTTGTTCCGGGCGGACAGAGTTTGGAGGTAGCTAAGGCATTCTTTAACCATCCTGGAGGAGATGCTCCAGGATGACAATGCTCCTAATAGAAGCTTGAGGTATCTGAATAAAATGCATATGCTTGCTTCCGTAGTTCCCTTGAGATAGATACTAAGGATCGCATATCTCTATGGCATGAATATCCGCTTGAAAGACTGCTGGGCCAGAAGCCCATTTGCGGTAGAGATCTCTGATGTTGGGTCCAACGATTCCAACACCTAAAACCCTGCTCAGTTTTGAACCCATCCGTGAACCATTGTTGCCACAGGGGTTTCGTCAGGGGTTGCCATCAGCTCAAGTCTCCCGACTTGGAAGAAGAGATCTAAATTTCTTGTTATGAAAAAGTTCCGTGATCATAAGATCTGATCTAGAGCAGATCGATACGTCAGAAAGGGAATTCGATATTAGTTTTTGAACAACTTCGAACGCAAACACACACAGCTTACCTTAATTCGTTACGTGACGCTTTTTTTTATCAGTTCACTGAAAGCTATGAACATCCTTCTAAAAATTTATTTTAAAGCTAATATTTGAAATTCTAGAACATTTAATTCTAGCTGCTCCTTTCGTGCCTATTTTTTATCTACTCCCAAGCACTTTCCCTTTCACTATCCACACTCAGACTTATAAATATACCAAACTTATACAGATCGCACATTGCCCTTATTACATACTCACGAGTATATTCGATATCTATATTTGAACACCTAAAATATATATGACAGCAGCAACAACAAAAACAACGAAAGTAAACCATCGAGTGTCACCTTTTGTGGTTCCCAAGCGAATGCTGTCAAGCGTAATTTTATATGATCAGCTTTCGATTTGCGAAGCCTGAGGTTAAAAATTTAAGCACCAAGAGCCGAGAAACATGGCCAAAGCAACGATAACTACAGATTGCACATTGACTTGGCCTGGCTCAATGTAATTTTGTGGTTTGTACATATATGTATGTACGCTATAAATATATATGTATCTACTTATATGTATGTATATGTCAAAAAAAAAAAATTGGCAATGCTGCAGCGCAGCGGCTTTATGCAATTGATATGTCGGGGAGCGAGAGGATTACAAACGAGTCAACCCAAAACTACAAGCCAACGTATTGGCCAAGTTTCAATTTGTGTCTGTGTGTGTGTGTGTGTGTGTGTTTGTGTCACTGTAGTTGTTTGTGGTTGTCGCTTGTACTTGGTTGGATGTGTCCATCCGTCCAGCCATCCGTCCGTCCGTCCCTCCGTCCTTCCTTACTTTATGCGATATGAATTACATGAGTTTCCTGGCACTTTTGTTCATATCTGCCGCAGCGTTTTATAGCGTTTTCCTTATTATTATTATTTTTATTATTATATGGCATGCCATGCGTGTATGTGTATATATGTATATAAGTATTCATGTGCGTGTGTCTGTGTTGCTGCATAATATAATAATTAAAAGAATTGGTTAAGTGTGTCTTCTGCAGACGGCAGACTTCAGCGATACTTTTTGTACGAAACATGTTGGATTAAATGCGCTTTTTGGTAGGGTATATAGAGGATATATATAGGTTCAATCCGTTAAATAGCCTAAGAAATATTTACATAAATATATACAAAGGTACAATAGGCCCAGTTAGTGGTAATTTTTTATATATCTAGTTGTTTGATCGATAGGTCGAATGTACCAAAACATTTGCCTTTTAGTTGCCTTTACTTTGAACAAGTCTCCCAATTTCTATTGTCTTACGTCCGGTAATGTATGGATTATTTGCTTATTCTTAATGATAAATATTTTGTCACAACAACCAAAAAGTCATATTTGCGAAGTGGGTACTCAACTACTGTTCTAATTGGGATAGTTACATTGTGAGGCAGAAATGCAGAAAGGCAAAAATGCAAAATCCAACCAGATCTTTCAATCTTTCAATCACAAAAAATACTGCCATTCTGTACTACCAAGATAATTGGGACTGTGACTGTGAAAAAATCATCACAGCTGCTTGTATGATGGAAAAATATAAATTTAAAAAAAATGATTTTAAATATTTAATATTGTATTGTAGCAAAGAATTTAAAAATGTGCTACCATTCTGTGGGACCAAAACCTTTGGTAATGAAAAAGAGTGCACTTTAGCTCAAACCAGTGTTGTAAAAATATGCAATATCTAGCAGTTTGCATGATAGAAAAAGAAAAGTATATTTGAAATATTTAGTATTCTATTGTATTGTACCTACAAATAAAAAAAATTCTCCCATTCTGTGCGACCAAATCATTGGCTATAAAAAATGGGGCACTTCTGCCCAAACCAGTATTTTAAAAATTTTCAAAATCCGGCAACGTGCATGATAGACAAATATAAATAAAAAAATATATTGAATATTTAATATTCATTTTTTTATTAAATTTTTAACATATATTTTTCTATATATAAAATAATTTGTATTTTAATATTATAATTTACTAATTATTATTTAATTTAATAATAATTTTTTAGTTACTCAACTATTTTATTAATTAGGATACTCACATTGCTGGGCAGAAATGCAGAAAGGCAAAAATAAAAGATCCAACAACTTAAAAAAATTCTGTGATTCTCTACGGTCAAGACACTGACTGTAAAAAATAGGGCACTTTTGCCCAAGCCAGTATTGTAAAAATCGTCAATATTTAGCAGTGTGCGTGACACAAAAATAGACATAAAAAGTTAAATATAAAATATATTTAATATTAAAAATAATTTTTATATTAATACATAACATTTTTTAAGCATAAAATTATTTTTTTAAATATTTAAAAAATATATTTTTTAATAATCCAATATATAATATATTTTTTAATAATCCAAGATAATCACCAGCTATATATTTTTTACCTACAAATAAAACAAAATCCTGCCATTCTGTACGACCCTTGGCTATGCAAAATAGGGCACTTCTACCCAAACCAGTGTTGTAAAATATCGTGTGTGACAGAAAAATATAAAAAAAATTGTAATTAAATATTTACTTCATTTATATAATATACTAGCCGGCCTCCGCTGCGTTCCGGCACGTCATCGCTGCGCTCGCTCGTCTAGATCTGGGATCTTTCCGATTGGAAAACATCGTACGATTGATCGATGAGTGGATTAATTTCATCATAAAATTTTCAACCACTCGCCATCTTTACATTTTAACCATGTTTGATGGAGATAATAATAATGTTAACCTATAATGGCGAGAGGATGTCTTTTTTTTATTTTTTCACGTTCACTCAAGACAAAACCACAGATTGAAAAATATTGCGTAACGCGCCGTTCGCGAAAGCCGCGAAACAGGAGTGTGGAAGGCTTCGCGGCAAACTTCGCGGCGTTCTCGCCCGTGAACACACCATGAAGGTATAGTCGATAAATGAAAAAAAATGTTAGGAGTGGCAACCCTTATCTCTTAGGGGTATGAAAAATAGATGTTGGCCGATTCTCAGCCTGCCTAAATAAGCACACAAAATTTCATGAGAATCGGTCTAGCCGTTTCGGAGGAGCATGTTCACACAAAAACCAATATTCACAATCCCACGAATCAATTCACACAAACTCATCGCAATAGGCTTAAAACTTCCGCATTGACCTCTAACACACGCAAAAATCAGATTCATCAACTCGTTCATGAGAACACCCATAATACGTAAAACATAAGTTTCTTCCTATATATAAAATTCTAGTTTCACAATGTTAGTTACCATACTCCTCCGAAACGGCTGTACCGATTCTCATGAAATTTGGTGTGCCTCAATAAAATAAAATTTATAACGTTTATAATTTTTGTGTTTCCTTTCGACATAAACAATTTACTAAAAATATTAGTTAATCTGACAATGTACACAATGCCAACCTAAATTAACAAAAAAAATGTTGTATTGAAAAATCAAATTTTCCTTTTTAGTATTTTCGTCTCAATTTTGTTATATTTTTTTAACCTTAAACCATCCTTGGACTTCCACGAACATTTCAAGACCAAAATGAGCCAAATCGGTTCAGCCTTTCGTGAGTCTATAAGCTTCACAGGAACATAACATTGTGACACGAGAATTTTATATATAAGATTTAAAATTTATTTTATTTAACATTTAAATTATTATTTTTTAATATTGAAAATATTTTTGTTTTAAAATATTTAAAATATAAATATATCGGTGAATATAAGTGAAGCGGGCCACTTTTTGGCCGACCTTCTCCGATTTTGATGATTTTTACATATTTGGTAGAGCTTGTAGCCAATAGTAACCATGCCAAGCTATTACTTTTTTAATTTTTAATCTTTTTTAATTTTTATTTTTAAAATTCAAAATTGATCTGCCACTTTTATATTTGTATATTTTTCATTCACAAGTACACATAATTTAAGTTAGTTATTCTTCCACGTGTTTTATTTTTTGTTATATTTTTTCCTTATTAAAAATTATATTTATTTTGTTCAATAATTTGCTAAAAACTTATCCAAGTAAAAGGCTATAATAGGATTCATATTATTTATATGAGTTCTCAAAATGTATGTTTCTAATTTTAGAAAAATAAAAAATAAGTAAAAAAAAAACAACAAAATTATTTTTCATGGGCAAAGTTCCCGTCAACTTATGCCAAAAAATACAGATCTTGACTATGCAAATTAGGGCATATTTGCACAAAAAGTGTGACCATATTTGTTACAGTCTTGGGTATTATTTTGTTCATTTAGTGTGTTGGAAAACTAAGCCACAAAGCACATTTAAAATTTTAGAGAGAGTAAATAAAAATAACCAAATTTTTTTTTTGGGCAAAGCTCCCAACAAATTATACCAAAAACCCAGAGCCTTGGCTACGTAAATTAGGGCATTTTTACACAAAAGAATGAGACCATATTTTTTTACTGTCTTGGGTATTAATTTGTGTTTATATTTTTTTTAAATATAATTTAATTTTTGGCAGCTGATGATCAGATAATATATTTATTGTCTTCTATTACTATCAAATATACCAAACTTGCTTTGAAGTAGCTTCTGTTTCTTACAAAGTCTATTTTAACAAAACCAAACCAGACCATACGACATTGCAAACAGCTGATTGTTGTTGCCCAGCTTGTTAGTCGGGCACTTTTGCCTTTATGCCTCATTGTTGGAATTGCAGACGTCAGACAATTTTGCCCTTAATAAGATAACCTTTCTACTAGAAGAGCATACCGACTTAGTCGAGCATATTTATCTTTATGCCTCTTTGTTAAGGTTACTCACATCGTTACTCCGACATACTTGCCTGCTTTTAGTTCACCTTTCTACTTGAAGAGCGTACTTCATTCACATTGTTGTTACTCAACTTGATAGTCGGGCATATTTACCTGTTGTGCCTCACTGTTGGAATTGCTGACGTCAGGCAACCTTGCTCATAATAAGACATCGTTGCTTCTAGAAGAGCATACCAACTTAGTCGGGTACATTTACGTTCATGCCTCAGGCACACTTGTCCATTTTGTTTACCTTTCTACTTGAAGAGCGTACCAAATTCGGCGCTCCAAAAATTTATCTGCGCTTTTTGTGTTTTTTTTTTTGGTTAAGTGTATATGTGCATATCTGTGAATGAGCATAATGTGTATGTATATACATACATACAAAGTAGAGAAAGAGAACAAACCTTGTGCCTTGTACTTGTCGAAAAAGAAAAAAGGGTTTTATATTCCTGCCTTTATTTGTTTTTTTACACTCGAGGTGTCAATTTCAACGCCCTTCTTTTGTTTACCAGCATCTCGCATATACTCGATGATATGCATACATAATATACTTGTATTCTTGTATTATATGCTCTCAATCTCAATATACAATACCCAAACCCATACTAAACACATACCGTATATGAATATTACCCTCGTTTTTAATTTCTTCCAAATTATGCAAAATTTTTAGCAACAGCCACTCCGGCGACTTTGGGATGGAGTTCGGAGTTCTCTGTTCTGTCTGAATTTTTAGCCTGTCGCGCTGCACCGTGGGTTGTCAGACGAGTCCGACAGTCTTTGTGTTGTTAGAGACCTTAGAAGGGTTAACTAGTACGCTGTGTGCTACACTGCAAGAAATACAAAAAAATAAATCCAAAAATTTCGAACTGCAAATTGCATAGCAAATATGCAAATTGGACAAAGGCAGGCGCGCACATAAAAATCTTTCGGGGCGTGTTTTGGAAAAATCTATAAATATTGCTTTTGAGCTGCAGCCACACCCACACGAACACACACGCTCACACACAATCAACTAGTGTATACACACGCCTACAAAAATGTTTACCATAAATATTTGCCCAGTTTTCAAACAGCAACAACAACAACAACAACAACAACAAAGACTTCTCTACAAGCTAGTAAATTGGAATTAAAACACATGTACGCATATAAATTGCCTTTGACTTCTGCCATCTGCCCACCGGAGCAATACCAGGAAGAGAAGCAGCAGCATCATCCTAGGCATTATATAGGGCGTGGGAGAGTTAGAGTACCTTAACTGTCTGTGGGGCGTTAAAAATCATCACCTCATCTTTTAGCGCAGCTCACATGTGTCCGTCCATGTGCACAATTTTGGGGTGTGTGCTTGGATTTGGTTTTTTTCGTTTGTTTTTTTATGAGGATCTTGGAGGAAATGTGCAACACATTGCTCACATCCATGTGTGTGTCTTTGAGAAAACTGACAACTCAATAAAATGTCGTCGCTATTTTAATATAACCCTAATGTAGATCGCTTCAATCAAGCGGATGTGCCGCCTGATGTTGTTTATTGTTTATAGTTGCCATTTAACATTACATTTTATGACGAAAAAAGGGACTACAAAGTGCGGTATCAAAGGATATTTTAGGAAACAAATTATGTTATGTACTTGTGAAAATCAGTGGGTTAAGGGAAATTGTAGAGAAGCGGCGTTTTCTTTGTCTTAAAGGCGTGAAACATCAAAGAGCAGCGGTAGAAGTCTTTAAGGGGCACACCTAGTGTGAAATTTTAAAAAAAAAAATTAATTTTTTTCCATATTTCTATAGGTTATACCTTTAAAAATAACATACTAAAATTTTAAATCGATATCTTAAATAGTTTTTGAGTTCCAGCCATTTAAAAGAGTAGCTGCTCTATAACAGTGAAAATGATCATTTTATCTTTACGGGGTACACCTAGTGTGACAACATAAAAAAAGGCCATTTTTGGGAATTAATAAAAAAAAAACTAGTGAATCCATCTATTTAAAATTTTGAGAGAATATTTATACATGTTTTGAGAATACACAGTAAAATTTTTTAAATAAAATATTAAATATTTTTGAAAGGACACGTGATCTCAGTGTATACCAACTATCTAACTGCCGAGAGCGGCTACTCTTTTAAATGGCTGTAACTCTAAAACTATTTAAGATATCGATTTAAAATTTTAGTATGTTATTTTTAAAGGTATAACCTATAGAAACATGGAAAAAAAAATTATTTTTTTTTTTTGAAAATTTCACACTAGGTGTGAAAAACGCGTTTTTCTCGAAACAGCATTTTCGAATTTGCTGGAGTGATTACTCGAAGACAAATGATCCGATCGCTATCAAATTTTTTTGCATCTCCTCTATATAGTTCTCCATACCATGAACCTCCAGTTTTTTGATCTGATCAAAAATCGAATTTTGGGAGTCCAAAAAACGACCAAAATTTTGGGAAAAATTTAACTTTTTTTCAACATGCCGCCATTTTGTCAATTTTCGATTTTTTTGGTTCGCCCGAGGTTCATGGTATGACAATATGTTTTAGTTTAACGAGAATTTTTTTTTTTAGGTTTTATCAACGGAGAAGGCTGCAATCACTCCAGCAGTGGAGGAACTTTTTTTTGGCGCCGCCGGAGATCGCGTGTCATTTCAAAAATATTCAATATTTTATTTCAAAAATTTTACTGTGTATTCTCAAAACATGTATAAATATTCTCTCTAAAATTTTAAATAGATGGATTCACTAGTTTTTCTTTTATTAATTCCCAAAAATAGCCTTTTTTTTATGCTGTCACACTAGGTGTGCCCTTAAAGGTGTCATATCTCTTGTAGGGATGAAACAAAAAATGTAGTTTTGAATCTATTTGTAAATTATCTGCTAACAGCAGATAAAAGAATTATATCAAGTTTGGTCATAAAAATTCTGTTTGTGCCACCCGGACAGTGTTGCCAAATTTGTGTAGATGATGAAATTTTATAAGTATGAGCGTTTGACAGCGCAAAAAAGTGCTTCAACTTTTGTATGGTAGTTATATGAAATAATGGTCCAATATTGATCAAACTTTACACAAATGTTAAGTCTAAAACAAAAAAACAACAAGGGAAGTTTGATCAGGATTTTAAAATATAGTAAAAACGTTTTTTAACTTAAAACTTTAGAAAAAAATATTATTTAAAAATATAAAATCAAAATTTTTGGTCAAATTTTGTATATCAATTCATATTGGTCTGCACATTAAGACACACACATTAGGACACTCCACATTAGGACACCCACATGTGTCCTATCCGTTGGTATGAAAAATTCTTAAAACGACAATATAAATAACTCCAAATGCATAAAGCGGCTGTAGAATTGAAAGACGATTCGAAAGTAATTGATAGATGCCAAAATATTTCAAAAATTAAGAAAAATATCATATAAATGCATTAATAGCGACCAAACCGTAAATTTGACCAAAGTATGTTCCAAATATAATCTATGAGTAATTAAATTATCTACAGTCGTGTAACAAAATTATGTTTATATTATTATTAGGTTAGTACTGTCCGATGTAATTGTTGCTGTTTAGTTTCTTATAATTTCGAAAAGCGTTTTTTCGCAATATCTCGAAAACCGTTTCTGACAAAAATTTGTGACTGTATTTTCGGTTTCATCAAGTTAGTTCACTACGGAAACGACTAAAACACGTTAAGTATATCAAGATTTTTTAAAATTTAAAAATCAGTTCAAATTAATCACAATATTACACTTTTATTTTTATTTTTTTGATTCAAAAGAAGTTTTTAAAGTTAAGATTTTGACCTTTAACATATTTTTGCGTCCACCACATACTTTCGGAATGTTTTTAAATTTTACCAGCGCTATATGCAGTTCAAAAGGATAAACTTTTTAGGCGCTGTGGCATTATTGATATCGTGAGATATTGCAATAATAGCCTACTCCTACTACACATTTGTGTGATGTTTGATCAAAATCGTTGCACTATTTCATATAGCTGCCATACAAAAATTGCACCGTGACTCGATCATGTATAAATGCTATGTCAGAGAGTCACGAGTAACGAACCTGCGCATGCGCGAACTTTTAATAGTTCAATTCATGGTTTCATGAGCAAGTGCTGCTAAACTTTCCTTCATTCGAATTTTCTAATGCAAAGACTTATAATCACATAATTAGTTATTATCGTTTTCATGCCATATACTCAAAGATCTCGTATTGCAAATTTTATGAACTGTTACGTGTGTTGAATTGTTATTTTCTACATTTGTCCATTTGCAATCTGTCTAAAAAGGTTATGATATTTGCTGGAGCTTATAAAACCTTGCAAATGTTACGTAACATGCTCGGCTTTTCTCCAAAGAGCTTAACCAATATTCCACTAAGCAGACTTGGTTTTAGTTTAGAATCTTTGGGTAAGAACCAGTATGACTTGTATTCTTTAGTATCCGCGCTCTTATTTAATTGTAAAGGGCGTTTTTTTAAAAGTGTGTTCCTTTTTAAAAGGGATATCTCTGAAACCAGTTATCGCTTTGGTCGAATTTCATTTTATTTAGTTAGGAACTAACAATTCATTCATCATGGCTGGATTTACTTCACAAGGAAACTTTATTTTCATACTATCCTACAGTTTCGGCATACTTTTTGTCTTATATTCTTATGGAAACACGCTGAAGATATACAATTTGGTTTTGAGTTGCAATCATTTACATCCCAAATATTCTTGCGTTGCCTCTCGACTGGTTAGAGTTAGAAAATAACATATATAGTGAGTGGGGGTAGAAAAGATATGTAAGAACAACATTTATGAAAATCATTGAAAAATGAGTGGAATGGTTATGATCAGGAAAGTCCCACCTGTAACATTGCTTTGGTTAATTTCTACAGTATCCATCCGATGCTAACGCTTAAGGATTGTACATAGTGATTTTGATGACTTTACGTTTTTAAAATATTTAACTATTGCTAGTTTCTTGGGCGTTTCCATGAAAAAAGTGTAATTTTTAACAATAGGAAACTCCCACACGGAGATCGTTGTTACCATAGTACCAACTTAAATACAGGTATATCTATGTAGGCCATGGAACTTTTGGGAGACTTCTGACGCCATTAAGGGGGTACATTAGATCTAGCTTTGTTCGCAGTGGGTCTCTACACCCAGGAAATAATGGTGTAATTTTTAACATAGACGTTAATTTTTGTAGGAGCTTCTTAATTTTTGTCTACGACTCCCGAAGCTCCCAATCGAGCCTAATAAAATTAGCAGCCACGGTAGGGTTATTTGAATGGAAGTGTGTATATCGAGCTTCAAAATCGTCTGAACGTAAATCCCAATATTCTAATGGGGGCCAAGGAACCCCATATCAAATAACTGAATGGAAATGCAGAACTAGTACCGTAAGAAGTCACATTTTCTGATGCTATTAGTACTTAGAAAGTAGGCAATATGGATGGATGCTTGGACGTTCATGGACTTAATCTATTGCGTCATCTTAATCATTTTGTTACAATGTTTGGAAGGTCTTACTCGTTTCCATTTGAGGAACTACGCAAAAAAATATTGATTGCCATGATTGTCAGGAACACTTTATTTGTTGGTTAAAAAAAAAGTATTTTTTAAAGAGCTCTGTTACCAACTCAAATTAAAAACGAAAATTGGTTAAAAAATATTCAGTAGTTTGGTCATAAGTAAATAAAAACGAAAAACATTTTTGTTTTTTACTAGCCGCGACGCTATAAGTTTGAAAACTAAAATTTTGCCAAATTTTTTTTCTGTATGTTTTGAACTGCACCGTTAGATTTAAAAAATCACTGGAGGTAAAGCTTCCTAAAAACTGTACCTTATCCAGACGGAGCCTTAAGCAGATAGATTTAAAAAAAAATTTTTAAAAGTCTTCTTTACTGAAAGTTCTCTTAGTGTTTAGAACTAAGTTAACCATATCCAGTAAAGAGGAACTTTTCAAATTATTTACTTTGGTCTCTAAAATTCTAAAATAAAAAACAGTCATTCAACAATTATATTTCCTTTTAATAATTGTTGCAATTATTGTTATTATTGGAAAAAATCCTATTTTATGCTTAAAAATTTACCTGACTGACTATTTTGTCGGGTTGAGCATGGGTCGTTCTGTTCTACTGTTCTCTAGGACTACAAAAACAACTATCTAATCTTATAAGATTATCTGGTATGTCTGGCTGTAGTTTTTTTTAATACTCTTTTGATCAATTTTTTTTTTTAAAATACAACTTTTGCTAATAAAATCCGCTCCACTAGTTAAACTTTTCTAGACAAACTGCTTGCATGCACTGCTTTGGCTGTCTGCCAGTGTTACCAACTATAACTATGTGTTGACAAGAAAATTAATTCAAATTAGCAACAAAAAAAAAAAATAGCAACAAAAACCCCCCAGCCCAAAACCAAGGTTAACTCAATTTCAACATGTGGCAACATGAGAATCATGTGCGTGTTGAAAATGTGGCAGCCACATGAATTGGTAGCTCAAATTGCTGCAACAAATTAAACTGCGAGTACCTACTAAAAGAACTTTTACTTATGGCAACGTCCTCAGCTAACGAAAAACAAAACTGTAGCCAACTAACCAGTTTATTTTAGCCATATTGTAGTTGTAATTGTAATTGTCTGTTACCAGACTAATTGTTGAATACGTTTTTATGATCTACAAGCGAGACATTATTGCGTTTTATGTTCTTTTTTTTTTTGTTCTTCATTGATTGAGTTGGCAACTCCTTGCGTGCTGAAGCGTAACGAAGACAGAGCGTTGCCATTTTGTAGAATGCAAAGCAAGTGGCAAGTGGAATATTATGCTAGAGTCAACATTGGAAAAGTAAAAAACAGCTAATAAAGTGTCTTGACAAGCGCAAGCAATTTGAAGTGAGACATTAATCTCAGTTAGGTTTATCTTTGATGCATAATATATTAGACACTTTTAGTTTCAAAAGAGACGCCAGCTAAAAGCAGTCATTTCTTTAAGCCAAGCCAAAACACCCGACACAGCCAAGTCAGGCGGCTGCCAACCCGATCTTATTAACCCAGTTTCTGGCACTGTCCAAAAAAAGGCTAAAAGAAAAAAACGTTGTTGCTTTTAATTCCTGTGGTGTATTTTTTTTTTTGCATTTGTGGCAACTCTTTTTTTAATTTTTTGTTTTTGTTTTTGCTGTTTATTTTCGTTTGCAGGCGGCAGCGCGCCTTGTAAGTTTGTTGGCCAATAAAAAGAAAATTTCTTCATGCATAAAGTAAACATGGCAAAATTGCAATCACTTTGCCATTATGAGACGACTCCGTTCCAGCCTGGCCAACACTTTGGCCATCTACATACAGCCCGCAGCATCAATCTTCTAATGCGTTCAAAAATTTTTGCTGTCGCTGCATTTTATTGCAACTCGTCGTTCCACACAGCGTGAACGCCCCCCCTAGCAACGTTTCACCCTAAAAACTCAGCTTCAGTTTTTGTTTTTTTTTTTTTGCTCAACCGTTCTGCTTCATGGTGTTTACTTTTAACATTTCTTTTGTTGCATGCACCAAATTTCTTGATACCCTTTAATTGGTGTAGTAGCTATAAGTTGAAGACAAAAATATTTTGCCTGATACAAGTGGAATGAAACATGAGATATTAGACATATGAAAATAATTCGATTAAGCTAGAACTAGTTGATAATAAAATTTTTTTACAAGTTGCGTCATTGTCAATCCAAAAAAATTTGAATAATTTAGAAAATTAGCATTACCCAGTCATGGTTAAAAAGTTTTGTGAAAAATGTTTGGTATTTTCCATAGTTACTAGAAGAACTGGTCAGAATTGAAAGTATTTTGCCTAGAAGCTCTACTAAAACCAAGGTATGCTACAATCGAAAAATTCGGTCTGAGGAAAAATTAAGTAATTTGCGAAAAAGTTTGTTATTTAAATATCTTTTTTTTTGGATACAGTTCAAAGATTTAAGGTTCAATCTGTGGACTGTTGAGAGAGAGACAGAAATTCTTATTATGCCTAAAAAGTTTTTTCATAGTTACTAGAAGAACTCTACTAAAACCAAGCTATGGTGCAATCGAAAAATTCGGTCTGAGACAAAAATTAAGTAATTTGCGAAAAAGTTTATTATTTAAAGATCTTTTTTTTTGGATACAGTTCAAAGATTTAAGGATCAATCTGTGGACTATTGAGAGAGAGACTGAGACAGAAATTCTTATTTCAAAAATATTTTAAAATAACCAGTTTGTTTAGAGGCTCCATTTAAAGCAAGCTATGGTACATTCGAAAAAATCTGAATATATACTGAGAAAAAAATTAAGCACATCGAGCGATTTGTTTAGGCAAGGATTTCGGGAGTAAAATTGAAATTTGAACATCTTTTTTTTGTAGACAGATCGATTTTAATACCAATTTCTTTTGAAGACTTCTTCTAAGACAGAAATCCTTGTTGACAAAATATTTTGAAATATTTTATTTGGTATAGAAGGTCTATTTTAAGCAAGTTATGGTAAGATCGACTTAATTAATCGTGTATAAAGCGTTTTGTCTTTAAGAAAATTTCAAGTGTCAGCGATTTTTCTGTTACCGAGAGTAAAATTCTTATTTCAAAAAACACTTTTTTGTATGGGAATTCATTTTAAAAACAAAAATTAATAATCTTAATACTGAAATCGAATACTTACTTAAAGTCCTAATTTAATAAAAATAGGCACCGATATATGTTTATTAATTACACTAGCTTACAAAATTAAGGGCCAATGAGTAAACTTCGTAAAAAAAAGTGTTTTTAAGAGTAATTTTGAATCGAGAATTAAGCAATTTTCTTTTTTTTTTTAGCAACATTTTTGAGATTTTTGGCAAAAGCATGCTTTTGGCTATTTTTTCAGTTTTTAGTTAATATATCGTGAACAAAATTTTGGATCGGCTTGAAATATGATTAGATCGAAAGGTATTGATGTGCTCTTTGCTAGTGATATATTATGATATGTACAGATTAAGGCAATAATTTTATTTTCCGAGGAATGTTGACGAATTACTGAAAAAATTGCCAGATGTAAATTCCACACATACTTAAACTAAAAATTCTCAAAAACTGTGTTTGAAAAAAAAGATTGCCATTTTCGAATTTCTCGACCCAAAATTACCCTTAAAAACACCTTTTTAAGAAGGTTCACTTAAGGATTCTTAAATTTGTAAACTAGAGTAATTAATAAAAAAATTTCGAACTTTTTTACGAAGGTTCATTTTTCGTCTAAACTAGAGTATCGGTTTGGTCAGAATGACATTTAAATTTAAAAATTATATAAGTATACATGAAATACATAAAAAATAAAAATGCAATTTTCGGGTTTCTCGATCCGAAATTAGATTGATTTTTTACGAAGTTTCATTGTTCGTGTTACTTAGTTCTACAGAGTGAAACAATTTTGTTTGTCGCTTATTTATAAAATTTTTGTCTTAATACTGAATAATTTTCTTTTACTTAATTTAATATTGATTTTATGATCGAAAATTAATATTTTAAAAATATTCGAAATTATTTTAAGAGAAAATGCTCTCAGATAGCATTTTGCGCTATTAACAGAATGTTATGTCTTAATACTGATAATTAAATAAATTAAAATGGAAAACGATATATTTTTATTAAATTATAGAATAAATCAGTTTTGTTTTTACCTCATTATAAAAATGTTTTTGATATTCAGAATTCGACATATTTTTTCTTAATTTAGCTCATTTGCAAATGTTTTGATATTCAGAAATTGAGATAATTTTTTGTTCTTAATTTAGCTCACTTTGATATTCTGAAATAAAAATCTTTTTTTTTTTTTATTTTAATGAAAAAAGAGCACCAAAATTCTTATTAGTCATAAAGTGAAACAATCTTGCTTTAAACAAGTTCCTACTTAAATAATGATAGACAGTTTTTTCTGAGTGTAGATTCAAATATTTGTACTTCAAGATTGATTCCACAATAAAAGCAGTTCTTGCAAAACGGCTACTAAAGATGCTAACAAGAAGAGTGTCTGTCATACTGCAAAAAAATGATTTTCTTGAATTAGATATAGTCTAACTAAAAAAAAGTGTAATTCCATATTGATATCAAAACACTTTCCGTATAATAAGAGAATACAAAATTTATTTCCATGACTTTTTTTTGAGTTATGACTTTTCCCTTGTAAGTAGCCAGTTTTTCAGCCCAGTCTTCCACAAAAGCTTTTCAATGTTTCCATTTCTACTGCGCACATTAAAGACATTTAAGTGTATTCTATATTCGCTACGTCTCAACCGTTACCATTTAAACTTTTTCTTTTTATATTTTTTTTTTTACCACTTATTTTTTTCGTTTTTCGTTTCTGCCGAAATTTTGTGCTACATTTTAGCTGCTTACTGGCGGGCGAATTGACTTGTTTCCACGCCCCTGCCATGCCCTGCAATGAGTACCACCACAGCAACATGCAAATTTATGAAAGATTCTTCTTGGGCTTTTATATTAATGCTGTTGCTTGTCCAGCTTTCTGCCCCCCGCTCATTAAGGGGGGAGACACTACACTGCGCTGAGCTTGTTTTCTTACGCCTTTGTTAATAATACGCAGGCATTACGCGCGATCCCAAAAGAAGATGTCCTCTTAATGACTTCATTAATATTGAGTAAAACACTGAGAAATGCGTCGACAACGACGCTCAAAGTGCAACCAGGCAGACAGGGGAAGAGATGGTGAAGATGGCAAGAGATGGCAGAGATAGTAGAGATGTCAGAAGATGTGCCCGGCCCCAACCCCATCCCGAGTTGCAGTTCCAGTCCAGAGCTGAGCCTAATGAATTGTGTTCCGTCAAACAATTCGCTTTGCCGCTGCGCCCAATTGCCAAAAGCAGCGAGAGGAACGAAACGGAATGCAACGCATCAGTTGGAATGTTCCACTGTTGCACAGTGCAGCAGTGTTGCTATTGTTGTTGTTATCGTTATCGTTCTTATTGTTGTGGTTTCCGCTATGTAGCTGCACAAAATTAATGGCCTTGGGTAGGAACAACAAAAATCGGCACATATTTTAAAAGTTCTTCCAACTTTAGTTGTTGCAATTAAAATTAATTTCAAAATTAATCGGATTATTTAATAACGAATGCATTAGAAACATTAGGAAGTTGTTTTGTTAATAATACGAGCTGCAAATGTAATCATATTAATTAAAGTAATGGAAGATTGCCAGATAAGCAAGAGCGCTCTAGGAAATTGCATGGTTAGAATTTAAGATCCAACCAAGTACATAATATAAAGCTTATATTTATTATATACTAACTGTGGGAATGACTTGGCTAAGACTAAGAGCAAATTATTTTATTACAAATTCCTTGATAAGCTGTAAAGTAGTTGTTGGTAAAGAGTTGGTCTAGCGGGCTAATGAATAAATAATTTATTTCTGGTATTAGTTGCAAATTCATGTGGGTGCAACGAGCTATATTAAAAGCATTTACAATTAACAGATAAGCATTTTATTTACATAATGTATATGAACAAATTGTGAAGCAATTGAGTATAGCAAATATGTATTAAAATTAACTACTTTGTCCAAAGCCTAAAAGGCCACTTATTACATTTGTAAGAGATTTGAATTCATTTTCCGGCACTTTAAATGGTAAAATTTAATTAAGTTTGTATCTTTTAAGTAGTGCTGTAAAAGCATCAAAGCTCTTAAATGAAAGACATCTATATATCAGTTTCTAGATATTGATGTCGCTTTCAATAACATTCAGAACTGGCCATTTCTAAATCTCTGGTGCATCTCATCGAACACATGCTGCTAAGCAGATTCGTGAATTCAACGATGTGAGATTCGGAGGTGCGCAGATCGATCACAAGTGGTACCCTCAAGGAAGGGTCCTATCTCATCTGGGGTGGCTTCTAGCGATGAATAAGCTCTTGCGAAATCTAGAAGCGAGTAGACATTAGTTTGTCGCCTATGCGGATAATGTTGCCTTGGTTGTAAGAGGGAAATTTCCAAACACCCTCTGCGAAATTATGCAAAGACTACTGAATGATGTTGATCAGTGGTCCAAAGCATGTGGGCTAGGTGTTAATGCTAGCAAAACGGAACTTATTATGTTCACAAGAAAACATAAGCTACCATAAGCTAGACCCCCGAGCCTAAATGGAATCACATTAATATTCAGCGAAAAAGCACGTAACCTAGGACTGATTTTAGACAGAAAACTGCTTTGGAACCTAAATTTTGACGATTGAGTGAGAAAAGCGGCAATAGCATTATCTATACTCTTGCAAAAGAGCAGTAGGAGCAAGATGGGGTCTAAAACCCCATGTTGTTCACAGGATTTACACAGCGATAGCAAGGTCAATCCTAACCTACGGAGCTCTGAACAAAAAGAGTGCATTGAAATCCTGCAAGCTTGAGTATCCGCGACGCCCTTAGAACGACCAGCAGCATTAAACAAGATCTATATAGTAAGCAAATAGCAGTGAAATCGGCCTTAAGGCTAAGAGATTCTTCGGATCTAGCCATAAGTTCTAGAGGACACTCGACTATTTTGCGCCAATTTCCGTAAATTCCTAGAACTACTGACTTTTCTAACTCAATGGAGTTACTCTTAGTCAAACCGTTCAGCGGAAGTTTCCCATTTCGTGAAGACTGGGACAATGGTATACCAGACTGAAATAGCAAGATAACCATTTTTACGGAGTGATCTAAACTCAATGACCAGGTAGAAGGGTGCGTCTATTCGGAATCGTAGGGCATTAACGAATTCTTCTGCTTACCAGATCATTGTAATGTTTTTCAAGCAGAAGTCATAGCTATAATGAAAGGTATTCTCATAATTAAAAACCGTGTTTTAACCGAAAGAGAAGGGGGATCTGCGCGCTTAGTATCTTTCTCAAGGGAACTAGGGAAGCAAGCATTTTTTCAGATAGCCAAGCTGCCATTAGGGCATTGTCTTCCTGGAGCATCTCCTCTAAGATGGTTAAAGAATGCCATAACTACCTCCAAGCCCTGTCCGCCCGGAACAAAATCGTGCTATGTTGGGTGCCTGAACACTCGGGAGTGGATGGTAACGCGATCGCTGACGATCTAGCACGACAGGGTGCCTCCACCCTGACCACATCTCCTGCGCCGTTTTGAGGTATTGGTTGGTCCACAATCAAAACCATGATAAACAAATGGGCCGGAGGAGAACATAGGAGATACTGGTTCTCTCCTTCCGGGGCTTCGTCAAGCTAAAGTGCTTGTCAAACCTCCGGATGCAATCCAGACAAAGGTCTTGGCAGAGCGGACCTAAAGCTCCTGGTAGCTTACCTATCTGGCCACCGCACTGTTAGATATCATCTACAGAAAATTGGCCTATCGGACTCTTCAGAGTGCAGGCTCTGTCTAGAAGACGATGAAACCACCAGGCATATTCTCTGTGACTGCCCAGCGCTGGTATGGGACAGAGCCTGTCATATGTGAAAGGAACGGATTAGTCCCTTCCATCTCAGGTCAAAACCAACAAAAGACCTTCTGCTATTCATGAGGAAAGCGGAAAAAATACCTAAGGGTATGGTACATAAGACCTTTTGGTGCCCCACCTCTCTGTGGGGTAGCCTTTTAAGGCAAAAAAAAAACCGAAAGGGAAATTCAGATCTATTCTGACAGTCAGGCTGCTTTAAAATCACTACAGTCAGTTAGGCTCACATCCCAAACAGTAATGGAATGTTACGAGCTTCTACCAGATGCTACTAAATTCTTCACCATAAATCTGCTTTGTGTACCAGGCCACCAAGATATCGTTGGCAATTGCAAGGCAGATGATCTTGCTGGAGGGGGTACAAACTGTACCACTTCAGCCGGATAAGGCGTTGGTGCAATGTAGCAACGTGTAAATTGTTAAAAGATAGAAGTATTATTAATGATGTCCTGTCTTATTAGTAAAAAATAGGACCAAGCAACTTTTAAAACTCAGCAGACTAGACATAAGAGACACGATAGGGGCTTTCGGGAATATTACTGAATTTCCAGGAATCGGAATAAATAAGAAAAAGGCGTTTATTAAATCGACAGGTTGGTTTAAAGAGGATAAACAGCGGAGCACCTCCTGTGTGGATGTATGCCAATATGCAGGAGGAGACTGAATACACTGGGTCCCGAAACTTTTGGGAATATTACTCAATTTGCAGGAATCAGAATAAATATGATAAAGTCGTTTATTAAATCGACAGGTTGGCTTAAAGAGGATACAGGGGAGCAAGGACTAACTCAAGTGGCATCACAACGGCCCTTTCATAGGCCTAAGTTGGAAGACAACCACTTCTACCCACCCTGCCTACCTTCGAAAACTCTTACCCATATCAGCGTCAGTTAATAAAGTATTTAGCTTCGAGTGATCTCTATTAATATTTACCCATGCCAACGCTCTCATATACCAACTTTATTTGACAAATTACTTGAGCTTCTAAAAAAAATTCCTATACCTCTTTAGTTCAGCTCACAGTATTTTCCCTGGTAGCCCAAAGCGTCAATTCACTTTCCTTAAATTCCACTTTATCAAAGTCTACTGGTGAAAAATTTCTATACAAAATAATCACAGCATCTAAAATATCTAATTGGTATCGATTTCCCACAATTAAATAAAAGTGTTTTTTCCAACACTGATAACTGAATTGCTGTCAAGCACTTGTGCCTTAGGCTGGCCTAGTTACTTTGGCCAACACAATATGATGCCCCCGAGGCCAGACTATGTAGGTTGCTGCCACGCCTCAATCATCAATGGCCAGCCAGCTCAGTTAAATACAGTCTAAGGATTCTATAAATCAGGCATATTTCTTAACACTTTGAGCGCATTGCAACACTTTCAACCACTCATTAAAAACCATTAAGGAAAAATATTTAACTGTGAAAAATTATGGTGTAAATGATACCCCCCTTTGGAATGGCAACGGCAGCCAGCTCAGCGCTATAAACGACCCGACTCCATGGCCCCAGACAATCCAACCCGTTGGAACCAAGTCGAGATCGTAATTCACAAAACGCGTTTTGGAGTTTACTCGGTTTCTGTGTCATTTTCTTGTCTGCAAGTCGCTTTAAAGCGTCAAATAAATTGTGTCTAAAAAAATAAAACTACAAAAATAAACTTAAAAAAAAAAATTACTATTCCATTGGGCCGCATAAAAGTTACGTTCTTTGCAGTTATTGCAATTTTTTCTTTTTTGTTTTTGCAACAATTTGTTATTGGCCATTTAAGCCATTGCACGCCCCCCACACCGCCGCAGTTGCCAAAACCCGCGGCTCTTTGGCCAGAAATTTGTTGAGTGTTAATGACATTTTTATGTTTTAACGCTTGAAATGGTTTGGACTTTGGTGGTCGGGCCTTTGAACGAACCCGGTGCGCAATGGGAAAGCAAGTCCAATTGAATTATTAGACTGGTTGCTGGTTGGTTGGTTGGATGTTCGGGAGTTGGGTCTTGGTCTGGTCTGGTCTGGCTGTTTTTTGTTGCCTGGAAAGGCGTTTTTCTGGCACTACTCAAATTGGTTGGAAAAACTTTCAAGTTTATTAACCTTTTAAGAGCGTCATTAAAATTCTGCGGCTTACTTTTGCACAATTTGAGTGTTTTCTGAAAGTTTCGAAACGTTGTTTTACTGCATATAAAGGTTTAAAAATTTGCATACAGGTTTACTATTTTTATATAAAAACTCAAATTCTTTAAGTTTAAAGTATCCAACAGCACTCGACTTTATGTAGTGTAACTTATATGTCCACATTAATTTGATTTTAGTGCTCATCGATAAACTTTTTTAGAAGCTAATTGGATTTGGCCGGCCAGCAACAAAGGAGCGCAAAAAAAAACCGTCCTTGTGCAGTATAAGCATAAAAAAATTGGTTTGCAACGCACAGTGGGCCAGGTAGCTTTTAAATGTACTTGAAATAAACGATATGGCAAAATTTATAGAAGTCTTACTTTTGAAGACAGAAAGAGAATTTTCTCTCATTTTTTCTCATTTCTCGGTCTATGGGTGCTATAAGAAAATTTCAACCGATTTTGATCCAATTTGGTACAAAACTTGAGAACTCTTAAAAACTTTCGAATGCCAAATTTCGTTACGACATCTTTATAAACAAACGAATTATTATTATTATATAAATTACGATCAAACCATAAATTTTACAAAAATATGTTCCAAATATAATTCAATCAATAACTATCTACAGTTTTATTAATTATTAAAATCAGTTTAGTACAACCAGAGAAATTTGCTAGACATGCTTTTTTTTAATTTTGAAAATTGTTCATTTCAAACATCTCGATGTTCCATAAAATTTTTGGAAATCATTTTAGGTTTTAACGAGATATTTTTACGAAACGAGAAAATCATCTTGAGGATGCAATACTCGTACATTATGGTGTTTAAATTTTAAAGGACTTAACAAATTCCATACCCTTGACCTTTCAAGCAGATCTTACTGCTAATTTTTCGTTTTCTTACAGTTAAATGTAAATATTTATTTTTGATTTACTAAAGAGTACTAAAAATTAATTTAATTCCACACATAGAATATCTAAAATAGAAAAATATGGCAACACAAAATCTAATTTTTTAAATCTAAAAAACTTGTTTTCCAATTTCCTAAAGTCCCCTACTTTGTCCTTTTCAACTTTTTCCTTTTTTTTAACAAAAAGTGCATTCAAACTTCGCTACATTGAAAGAAGCTTTTTATTGCTCTTCGCATATGTTTTTGCTCAGCCTTTGTCAGCCCTTATCGCAGAGTACCGTTTTAATGATTTATATTGTTACCAAACAAGAAGAAATTTATTTCGAGCAGGTGTCCTTTTTCAGCAATTTGACACATTACCTGGTCAGACAGACAGGACAGCCAAATAACAGTTGTTTCCTTTTAAAGTTGTTCGGGTCCTGTCAACGCTGGGGCACGTGCCCAGACAAGAAGCTAAAGTGAAAATTCGTTAAATTGTTTAAGTTGTTCAAGTCGAATTCGCAGACATGTTCCCCTAAGGCTTTCAGACTCTCTAAGTGCTGCCAACATGTATCAACATGCGTCACACTCTGGCCTTTATGTCTGGCAATTAAAGGGACGCACAGCGAGTGCAATGACTCTATGTATACACTGTCTTCCTAGCGTTGTCCCTTTCTGGCCCACACTAAATGCAAGCTGCGCTTTAACAATGCCGAAAAAATAAAAAATAAAAACTTTGTATTTAAAGCTCAACGCACAAAAGCTTAAAACTAATAACCCCTAAATGGTAGGATGCAAGCTGAACGTTAATTATGGCAAACTTTTGCGAAACCAAGAACGGAGCACACACACATATAAAGATGTACACTTACACAAAGCAAGCTTGAGTTGGCATGAGTTGGCAGTTCCTTTAGCTGAGCCTAAAACGTTTTCCGTAAGACACAAAAAAAAACAAGAAAAAATTAAACAAACTAGGTTCCGGTTGCAGAAGTTTTTATACTCTTTTTGGCGAGCTAGATTTAAAGGGTCTAGCTGGATAAGGTACTGGGAAGTAGGGAGGCTCGATTCTAGAAAAAAAAAATGTAATCGAAGTATTGAGTATTCCAAAAAAATTCGATACCGATCCGATTCGATTCTACCAAAAACAAATCGATTTCAACGGTATCGGAATCGAGTTTTTACGTTTTTTAAGAACAATTAAACAAAATGGAAAACGACAAAGAAACCAAAATTTACTAATGTTCATAATAAATTTCTGTATAAAGAAGAAGAATAGTAACTATTTCTTATTTACATTCAATGGTTTGTTTTACTAAGGCGTCTATTATTTTGTTAAAGTGGCGCCAGCTAGACCGGAATATCGCATGGGCAACCACATTAAAGGGACTTTATGGAAAATTAATTGTAATGTAAAACGAATTTTTTCTCGATACCGATATTAAGCAAATTGATTTCGGATCGACGCGACGATTAATCGAGAACCAAAATATCGGTATCGAATATTCGGTCATCTAAATTCGATATTCTCGATATTCAAAATATCGGATCGGTATCAAGCATCCCTAAGGATCCCGGAGACTTTTAAAAAATTATAATGGCAAACAAAAATGTTTTCAAAAAATTTCAGTTTTTAAATATAACGCTTTACGTCTTAATTAAAAACAAAATGTTTTTTGTTTTTATTTAAATTTGACCAAATTACTAAATATATTTAAGCCAATTTTTTAAATCTAAGTAGGAATAGGGCTAATTGAAAACAAATTTATTTTAAAATATTAAATTTCCTTATTTTTTTATAAAACAAATTAAAAAAATTGAACCTCTAAGAAAATACCCTTTTTTATTTTGAAAATATTATTTATTTATTAATTAAAAGGAAGGTTAAGCAAATAATTTCTTAATCTGACTACAAATTGAGAAGATTTATTTTACTTTAAATTATTTTAGAAATAAATTGTTTGGCAACACTGGATCTCATTTAGAAACTCTCTTAATCGATCATATGACTGCTGTTTGGCCTCCTTAAAAGCTTTTTAAAGATTCAAAGAAATATTAGAATCTATTAAAAATAGCGAGGAAAATATGAAAAGTTATCGATAATACAAAATATGAAATTGAGACCACGGAAAATCTAAATCGAATAATGATTATTTCATTTTCGCTTAGTGAAATTTGAAGCACGGCTCATTATACCTCTATCCGAAATTTCATACAATTGAGCAAATAAATTCGATTTTGAGGTTTCTTAAATCTTCTAAGAAATATTAGAATATACGGAAAATAGCGAGGATAAAATATTGAAAAGTTATACGATAATACAAAATGAACCACGCAAAATCTAAAACGAATAATATTTATTTCATTTTCGCTTTGTGAAATTCGATGCAACTAGCTGATTATCCAAAATTGTCATTTAATTTACTATCATATCAATTCTTAAACTCGTAAGCCTTAAACATTACTATACGTAATTCTTAGGAATTGTCAGAAAAAATTGTAGATATAGCAAGGCATCAATCCATATGTATGAGAAATTTAATAAGTGCTCAATTTTCGAAGTTCCTGAAAGTCCTAAATGTATCATTTATCAGGGATGTTTTACAAACTGTTGCCAAAACATATATTAAAGTATTTTGACAATTCTTAAAATCCTCTAGCAATGAGGTTTTCTAGAATTTACTAATTTTTACTGTGCACTTTAAGCGAATTTTCTGTTCCATGCATCCCGCATAAAATGTTAGAAATAGAAATAATTGATTTTATTAGATGGCCTTACTGAATTTCTAATAATCCAGTTAAGAACGCTTTATAAATAAATACCAAATTTGGATGATCTTCCAAGTTATCGTCAAAAGTAATAAACTTGACAATAACAAAGAATGATCTAAGCTTCAAGAGGATTTGCGATTTAGCTTCTCTTAGATGATTTTTAATCAAAAAGCAATCATCTATGTATTAAAAAAATCTTTAAAAACGCTGGAAATCTATTAGTAGTAAACTCTTAATAGAAGTTGGTATACGGTAGTTCAGAAAAACAAGGTTTTAATCGATCTTTGTTTGTCTAACGTAGATGATAACACTTACCAAGAAAAATTCAGTTTAAAGCTAGTACGCAGATAAGAAAACGCGTAGAAACAAAATAAAACTTTGTATAAAAAAACGTAGCCAAACGTTTGGAAGCATAACAAACAGTGTTGCCCCATTTTTTTATGTAGTCAATTGCAAACAACTAGTTTTCTTTTGAACGGTACGAACTTAATTTGGAAGCAAAAGATGTGTATGGTTGAAAAATCCTTCAAAATAATAATTTTATAAAACTCAATTATTCTCTCAATTATTTATTTTAAGCTATTTAGGGACTCTAGAATAATCTGAATGGAAATATGTATTATAATTAATTATTAACTATCATAATTTGGCATTCGTTATTTTCATAGAAATTGTAATGCTTTGTTTACAATAGATATCGAAAGTAAGAGATATTGGTGACCATACAAGTTAATGTTTTTTTTTTTAAATTTAAAGACCGCCGAAAAAAATTAAATACTACAAAGTAAGATAAATAATGCTATAAAAGGAAAGAAATTTCAAAGAAATACTATAGTTCATTGATAGAGATACATTGCTCACTATTGAAGTATTTGGTTTGAAGCGTTTTTTTAGTGCGTAAAGGCTTTAAAATAAGAAATAAGTTTTCGAACGAAAGCCTTTCAGAGATTTGTTGTTTTTTAAAATTTTTTTTATGATAATCTTTTCTTCATTAAATACCGCAAAAAAATTAAATACTAAAAGCAAAATAAAAAATACCACAAAAACAAAACTAAAGTATTCCCACAATTTGTTGCTAGGGACACACAGTTTTTGCTTTGAAGCATTTTTTAGCTGCGTAAAGGCTTAAAAATAAGAAATTACTTTGCTAAACGAAAGCCAAGAACTAGTTTTTTTATTAAGTATAACATTTTCATTTGAAGAGCATTTTAGACTAGCAGGAATTAATTTAAGCATATTTGGAACGATTGTAAGAACAATTAAAGCTAATAGCAAATGGCATCTAAGAAAGAAATTTTTAATTTAAGACTATTAAAAAATTTTTCAAGTAAGAGCGATCTTGAAAACGCATTTATTCTTAATACTTATAGACACCTTAAATAAACTCGTGTGAAATTATATTACAGAAAAATATTTTTAAATATCAACTCCAAACTTTAACTTAAGCCGTCCACAATTTCCGAGTGTATTCCTATAAGTTATTAGAATTGCCATTTGTTGCCAGTATCAATAATTCCAGAATGCCTTCCACTATATCATGTTCTATGAGTCTTGTGGTGTTCACTTGAATGCCATTCCAAACTGCTTGACAATTCCATAGTACCATGTACTCCATGTACACTACTTGAAGAGCATAAATATATATGAAAAAACAAATGCCAGCTACTGAACTTTTGAACACTTGAGCCTTAGCTGCTGCTGCACTGGCTCCTATGCATGTTGCTACATAACCAACAAAAGAAGACTTCTCTCCATGCTGGGAGCCGCTTTGGCTCTATCCTCCAAAGAGGCTCTGCTGTGGCTCAGAACTGCAGTTCCACACTTGGCTTTTTCGACGTTGTTGTTGTTGTTTGGATTCCATATTTTTTTTTTCGTTTGTTTTTTTGTTGGTTTTTTGCCATTTGCCAGACTTCAGTCAATGCACTCTCAATGACGTTGACGGCGTCGACAAGGGCAGCGACGTTGACGGTGGGCAATGCAGCGCAGCATTTCACTGACTGCACAAAATGAAAAAGTTTCGAAAAATAAAGCACGGGCCCAAAAGGAAAAATTCTGAAACAACAAAAAAAAAACAACGAAACAAAAAAAGTGAAGCAGTTGAGGTGAAGCGCGACGTGGGAATACACTGCAAAGGAGATTCCCAAAAAAAATTTGTTAGTTGCGAATTGTAAGCGTATGAAAAGAAAATAGTCGAAATTAGAGGAGGTTAGATGTAATGATGAGACTTCTATTAAGTCATACTTGACTTTAGTTCGGATCCACGATTTGGTCTTTAGTAGGCGCTTCACTTCGAAGTGAGTTCTTAAAAGACTTTCAACCCATATATCTAACTTTTGGGAGGGTCCGGAATACGTCTGGGAATACACTGCAAACAGTTTTTCCGAATTGTAAGCGAATTTAATGAAAATTTCCGAAATTAGAGGGGCTTAGCTGTAAAGCTGAGACTTTGATTAGGTCATACTTGACGAATCCACGATTTGGTCTTAGGGGGGCTCTTCACTTTCAAGTGAGCTCTCTCTCATTGTAGCTTTCAAAACAGTTTACGAAAAAATCAATCAATTTTCTTTTAACTAGGGGGCTCCACCCCACAGTAGACTGTCGGCACGTTTTTGCAACTTTCGGGTGGGTACGGACTCAAAGACTTCCCCGTGGATCCGCCACTTCTTGAATTACTCATTTTTATTTTTTTTTATGCCTAAGAAAAGCACAGATATCAACCTACCAAAGTACAACTTTTAAACACCTTAATCACAAAAACCTTCTTTCTATAACCTTCGTTAGATGTAAAGTTGTCTTGTTTAGGGAAACGTCAAGTTTGTATTGCTGCTAAGGATCACATAAGTCAACAACTCACTTCTTCGAAATGAGACTTCGATTTGGTCACACTCGATTTGAGTTGCAGATCAAGGATGTAGTCTTAGATGGGGTTCTTCACTGCGAAGTGTATTTATATCAGAGCGCGCAAAAGACTTTCAGCCTATTTTTCAAACTTTTGGAGTGACCTCCCACATCTGAGCTTAACAAACATTGAAAGATATATAACCATAAAATATAAAAAGTTTTTTGAGAGAGAAGAGAATTTCCATTCATATTACCTTTTAAAGCAATTTACAATAAATCAATCAATCTTTTAACTAGGGGGCTCCAACCCTTGCTTAAATATATATAAAGTTCACAAGAGACAATCAACCCGTTTTTTCAACTTTCAGGTGGGTACGGATCTGAAAACTCCCCCGTGGATCCGCCACTGCTCGACTTATACATAGTACTCAAAAACATTATTTTGAGACCAAGAAAAGCACAGAAATAACCTTTAACCAGAAGTTATCATCCTGCCAAAGTATAACTTTTAGAAAACTGAAACCCAAAAACTTTCTTACTATAACCTGCGTACATATAATATGCATCGTTTGTTAAAATTTCATGTCTCCAACTCTTCCAGTCTCTGAGATCTAGTTGTTCAGACAAACTTTCTTCCGCCTGTTGCATAAATTTTCCAAATCTCACATACCCTTTAAAGGGTATACAAAAAAAAACATCGTACAAAGTGTGCAGGAAAAACTGTGGAGGCGTAGATTCTGCGTGAGCTCAAAAAAAGGAAAAATTATTATTAACGCCTGTTGGGTATGCCACAGGACGATGTCTGACGCTGCCGTTGCCCCTTGTTGCGTTGTTGTTGTTTATTTTGTTGTTGTTGTTGTTGTTGGCTACTGTGCACAAATTTTTTATCGTGTTGTTGTTGTTGTCGTTCTGTTTGCATGTTTTTTGGTTCCATGAGAGAGAGAGTAAGCCAAGTGTGAGAGCACCGACAAAGTGCATGTGCCTGCAATTCGGTTGCAGCTTGCAACCAAGCAAAAACGAGAAACATGTAGCAGCATCATGACGCAGCAGCACTGTGCCCCCCCTTGTATGCCCTACCCCTCAAAGTTGTTGCACTTGGCGCTGTCTGCACATCATCATCCTGCCGTTAGGCAACAAACTCCACTTGCATCCTGAGCTGACTGCATATGAAGACTCAGTCTTAAGCATATCAACAACAACAACGGCAAAAAACAACATCATCATCAGCAAAGTCATCATCTGCATCAACAACTTCGTCATCTACATCATTATCTTCATTAACTTCATCATCTTCATCGTTCTCGTCATCATCTTCATTGTCTTCATCATCATCTACATGTTATTTGCGCTGCAACTGCGGCCGGCGGACATTACGTGTCTCAGGCAGTTGCAAATTACGCTCTCAGACTCAATTGTCTTTTGCCTTTGAGACTTGCCCCAACCTCTTAGTGCCACAAAAACAACAACAACAAAAAATCAACAACAATAGCTGCATTTAACGCAATCTTTTGGCTAGACAGACGCAAGAAACTCCCTGAACTGCCCCATGGTACCCTACCAGTCTGCACCTAAATGTCGCGTCATCATCTCGACTTGTACTTCAAATTTTTGTATATGTTCATTATAAAGCTGTTGTACTAGATGGTGCTTGAACGCCCTGAAGTAGGCAACACGTTCTGGTACAGGTACAGTTGTGTCTTCAATCAACTGTCAGTCAACAGCGCAGGAAGTTAGCTCTAACGGAATTTCTTGCATAAAATTAACCATACCCTCCCATTTGCATACAAACGATTATATGTGTATATGTAAATTTTACTAGATTTCTAAGCGACTTCATTGAGTACCTAAGCATAAATTTGAAACAGTGTACTAAAAAATTTTTTTTTTTTAACTTTCAGAACTTGTTCATGGATTTATGAGGTATGTAAAGTTACTATTTTATGCATAAACAATTTGAGCCAAGCCCAAAACATAGCAGCATAAAAACAACAACAATTTTGAAAATAATCAAATTACGTCTAAATAGTGAGGGCAGCCCGACTAAAATATACACTATTCTGCTTTTAACATGCCACACCTAATTGAATTATTTTAAAATTAATTATAGCTAAAATATTCCTTGTGTAAAGTTTAAAAGTTTTTATGTTAAAAGTTCTGAGTGCCAGCAGTAAAAGTTAAGAGCGTCTGTGGATGGTTAGACAGGCCAACCAGCTGTTTCAGACAGTCTGCAGCGTCTCCAAAAACTATGAGAATTTTTATAAAGTAAGATACGATGTTTTTTTTTCAAGTCATCCTTATTCAACATCACGAAAAATAATTGCGAATAGTTTCAACTCCATATGTCCCAGGTGAATCAGACAATATGTCTTTGATGAAGCGGAGTTCAAATAATAATCAAGTAGTTTAAGCGGAATTTATTCAATGACTAAGTCGTGGCTTTTAACTTAATTCGTCTTATTGTGTGACAATTTTTTTTTTGATCGATCTGAGATTCTACAACAGATTTAGAAAGAACCATTCATACGTCAGGAACATACTGCAGAACGTAAAAAGAAATTATGTCTTGGACTATTCGATATAAGCTATTTAGATAGATTACCATCATCTTTACATCTGTATCACTTTTTAAATGTATTATCATCAGCTTAGAAGAAAATTCTGGCAAAACTTGGAAGATATCTGCTACGTCATCAACCCATCTGGCAGGAGAATCGTGAATTCTGATGCTTAAGTTTGTCTTGGCAATAGGTATTAGAAGTTGCTAAAGATCTCTTCGAATTTTTTTGTTTTCCCCTAAAAGGGTTTCTCACAGAGAGGTGTGGCACTGCGTCCAAAAGGTCTTTTGCACCATACCCTTAAGTTAAAGCAAAAGACTTTCCGCATGAATAGCCGTGTTCCTAACCTAGAAATCTAAAGCGGTCTTTTGTTGGTATTGACCCGAGATGGCAGGGACTAATCCGTTCCTTTCGCATGAGACAGGATCTATCCCATACCAGCGTGGGCAGTCAAAGAGAATATGTCTGGTGGTCTCATCGTCTTCTAGACAGAGCCTGCACTCTGAAGAGTCCAATAGGCCAATTTTCTGTAGATGGTATCAACAGTGTGGTGACTAGATAGGTAAGCTACCAGAAGCCTTAGGTCCGTTCCGTCAAGACATTTTGTCTTGATCGCATCCAGAGGTTTGACAAGCACTTTTGCTTGACGAAGCCCCGGAAGGGCGAACCAGTATCTCCTATGTTCTCCTGGGGCCCATTTGTTTGTCATGGTTTTGATTGTGGACCAGCCAATACCACAAAACGGGACAGGAGATGTGGTCAGGGTGGAGGCGCCCTGTTGTGCTAAATCGTCAGCGGTCGATCTCTTCGAAGTTATTAGTTAGGCATTCTCAGGCCGAGAGAGAAGAAAGTGAACTCCCCATGAAAACTAGTTCAGTGTCGCAATTCTATTTACTGAATCTAGAAATTTAACGCAACGATTAATTATTGAATTGAAGCTGTTCTTCTAAGCTCCCGAAAGCCTTCTTCTGAAATTGTGGAGCAAATTAAAAAGTGTTCTATTGATGAAAAAATAACTGACTCTACGGAAGACAGGCTGTTATGTGAAAGAATATCGTTTATTACATAAATTTTACACTGAAGCATAGAAATTATTTTAGCACGTATTTTCCCGAAAAATATTATCTTCTTATAGTTTTCGATACACCTTGAGTGGCAACGATCCTAAAGCGATTACGAACTTTTTCTCAAAGTGTCATGGTTCATGGAAGACTGAACTACTTCTGTGCTATCGGATATTTGTCTTAGGATTGAACTCTTGGCCAAAAAAATTATGAAACTAATTACACTGTCCAACAGTGACTTAGAAAATTTTACAATGGAAACATCAATGTACGTCGATAGAGCTTTGTCGTGTCTGATCACGTATCAAATGTTTCAAAATTGTCGGAACACTCTAGACAACTCGGAAGTTCGCCCGAACTTGGCTATGGCGTAACTCACTATAGCTGAACGATCGGTCAAAAAATCGTTTTTTTAACGAGACATTTGTTGTATTTAGTTTGTCCAGTAAGTCAGAGTTGCTGACCTAACCTGAAAATGGAAAGATTTTTATTGTTCATAAACGATGTTCCATATTTTACGGGTTATACTTCATGAACACCCGAATGCGTCCATCTGAATCTGTTTTATTGTCGATGGAATTTGCATTTCATCGTACTACAATAAGCATACCGTAACTTAAACATATACCGCACAAACGATTCTACCAAACTATATGTTGTCTTACTCGGAATTAATATTTCGTTAGGATTAAGTGTAGAAACCTATAAGCATTTCAGCGAATTCTTATATAAAAATGACTTCAAAGTGTGGAAATCGAATATAAAAAGTGTAACTCTTAGATAACTTTCATATTTATGATTTGGAGCCACTCCAGTATCGTCAGAGCTCTGAAATCAACCTCAAAAAATCGGCCACAAAATGGCGACGTTATGATCGTGGAAGTTATATCAGAAATACCCGAAAAGCAGCCATAGGCCTGATTTCCGACTTTGGGATGTCAGACAATTCAGTAGAACACCATCGAAATCTACTCACCAAGATCTACAAAGTTCTCTAAATCACTGAAAAGTTCTTGTGATTTTTTCAGGTTGGGTAGAACCGTGTGAACATTTGACACTGAAAATCTTTATATGTTAAACATCTAAGTCTCAGATAAGCTTGGTCTGTCTGTCCGTATGATTTTGGACTGTCGGATTCGAGCAACTCAAGCCCAATGGAGGCAACTCATAAGTTGAACTGCCAGATTTTACTGTCTAGAGCATGTTGAAATAACCTCAAAAAACACCGACAAAACGATGATATCGTAGAAGTTATCCCAGAAATCCGAATGCGTCATGGTCTGTTTGACTTTGGATTCCAATTCAGTGAACCCAAAAATCATTCAGACCAACATCACAAAACGTTCTCAAAAAAAAGTTTTTTTTGGTGTTTTATGAGGTTAGGGTAGAACCTGGAACCAGTTCCACGAATTCTGCTTATGTTAAGACTCTAAGACCAGATACTGGTTCATCTTCATGATTTTTGAGTCACTGAATCCGAAACCATAGTTCCCAGTACTTCAGAGCTCTGAAATAACCTCAAAAAACCCCACAAAACGAGATATCGTGGAAGTTATCTCAGAAATCCGAGGCGCCATGGTCTGTTTGGCTTTGGATTCGAGTTCAGTGAACCCAGATAATCATCATCCGAACCAAAAGTTCTCAAAAAAGACTTTGTTGGTTTTTTGTGAGGCTTGAGGTAGAACCTAGAACCATTGCACGAATTCTGTTATGTTATGGCTGAAGGGGCAGATACTCTCTTTCCTTATGATTTTGGTGTCGCTGAATCCGAATCCAAAACTTCCGCCAGTTCCACTGCGCGTCAGAGCTCTGGCATAACCTCAAAAACGCCACAAAACGAGGTATCGTGGAAGTTATCCCAAAAACCCGAAGCTATAAGATCTTTTCGAATTCGAATTAAGCGACTCCAAAAAGGTCTCGAAAAATTGTAGCTGAACTTTTGAGAGGCAAAATACCCTTACAATCTGGTATCCAAATCTCATTTATATAGTATATTTTGACAAGTGCGTGGGTTGATTTAAAGTTGCTGGGTATCTCGAAGCATTAAGATCATTTCGAATTAAGTGACCCCAAGAGCATTTATAAGAAAGGTCGCTGGACAAAAAGACTGGAAACCTTGCTTTTGGAATTTTGAGCGGCTAGGGTAGAACCTAGAAGCGTTGAAACAATTCTTTAAGCGGATTCGAAAACATATGCCTCGCCCCCCTGCCAAAATACCTTTACCATTCAAATACGTATCTAGTACCTTAATCTCTTTTATGTAGAATATTATGACCACTGCGTGGGATGTTTAAAAGTTGCTGGATATCGTGGAAGTTATCTCAGAAACTCGAAGCTATAAGATCTTTTCGAATTCGAATTAAGCGACCCCAAAAACATATAAATAAGGTCGCTGGACAAAATGACTCCAAAACTTGCTGTTGGAATTTTGAGAGGCTAGGGTAGAACCTAGAAGCGTTGAAGCCTCGCCTTCCCCGAATACCCTTACAATCTGGTATCCAAATCTTATTTATGTAGTATATTTTGACAAGTGCGTGGGTTGTTTAAAAGTTGCTGGGATTATCATAGTCAGCTCAGAGTCTAAGACAGGGGCTGTCAAAAAATTTTGAAAGCGGGGCATCATCATGTCAAACGGCAGCAGTACAACACCAACTACAACATCAACAGCAACAACAACAACATTAGCTACCAAATTAATAACAAAGCCAACAAAAGCGCCAACGTATGCCAACAAAAGTCAGTCAAAAGGGCCAACAACAACGCCCCAAACATGATGTGTGTGTGCGTGTGTGTATTGTATCTTTAAGGTAGCCAAAAACTTTAACTGGCAGATAGAAAAGCTAACGCTGATTCAATGAATGATTGAATGAATGGCCTGAATGTCTTATTAGAGAGACACAACGAACGTATCTTAAATCGCTTTGATTGACAACTATGTTGAAATATGAAATTAAAATTTCATAAATAGAAGAAAATAAAAGTTAAGCCGCTTGAAAATAAGGTAATTGCTGGTCTATTAGGCCTGGGTGTGGATGTGGATGTGGCTGCATGGTAAGACCGATGGAGCTCTTAAACACTTTGGAGGTCAATGACAATTCATAATTGATTATTAAACCAACAAACGAATACTTTTTGCCGTATAATCAACTTTACATCTGCCTATTCATTAAGCCATACCACAAGTAGTAAAAATTCATTAAAAAATTTTATGCTACGAAATTGTAAAAGAAAAAAAAACATGTTTTAATTTCATGCTCAAGACTTTACATTATAAGCGGAATTTTAATTGCCAGTATCTTAACTGGCCAACAGCCTTGGCTGCTAACTTGGCCTTAACGTATGCGCACTGGAAAACATAAAATTGCAATACCACAAGAGTCGAGTCTGTGTGACGTCATATATTACTATTTATTAGAACGCTCATATGTTCTGGCAATATAATTTTCTCGCCTTGCCCAATGCGCCTGCAGCCAAATCCATATGAGCATCCTAAGCCGGAGCTGGTTGAAGTAATCTCAATACCATCCACGGCAGCGGCTCAAATTGTATTTTGGCATTTATTTTATATTCCAGGCGCTCTAAATGTTCTTCGCGTAAAAACCAATCAATGGTGCAACTTTTATTGCACTTGGCTATAGCCCGAAATCCAAAGTAATGAAGTTTTTCTTTATATACTGCAACTCAATGTTAAGGAGTATGTTGAGTTTTTGCAAGCGAATGCCACTTAGAGAAGATGAAACTTGTTTAGGGTAACGAAACTTTAGGTCTCTATAAATATATAGGATCTTGACAATTTGACTTCCCACTGCCTTCGAACTCATGATTAATGCCAAACGGTTTTTTGATTGAATCATAAAAATCGAAGATAATCGTAACTAATATTTTGTGGCCTATTAATCGAATCGTAAAAAATCGAGTTTTTGGGTACAAAATTTTATTTTTAGCGCTTGGAAATTAGAAGCATTAACACAAATCAAGTCCGGATAATGGATACCGAACTCCTTGCACTTAAAATTTTTATTGAATCTTTCAAGTATTTTCGATCATATATACCACCCGGCTCACCTACAACTGGTTTTAAATAGTCATATCAAGCCAGACAAAGGAGTCAATATGCTACCATTAAGGTACTTATCTCATCGATGCAGTTGACAGCACCAAGTGCACAGTGACGTCACACTTGTCTTTACCTATTGCTTACCTTGACGTTTATTAGCAACTATTTGGGCATCAATAGAGAGTCAGCAAATAGTTGCCGCAAATTTGCGCGTTCCAGGGCCTTCCTCGAATTAAAGGACTACAAAAAAAAAGGTTTCTCATTGAGACACTCTTCTGTGTTCCTCTTCTGAAGCTTTACATTCTTCTCTTCAAAGCTTTACGATTCTTTGGTGTGCCGTAGCTTCCGCAACAATCTCTCTCCATTTGTCCCTCTTTAAAGCGTCATCTCTCCAGTCTCGGACTCCTATTTTTCTGAGCTCAGTTTCTACATTTTCCAGCTATCCTTTTCATCTTCTTCTTCTTTCTAGAATCGATTTCAGCATTTATTTTCTAAAAATATTTTCATAAATTTTTGGATTTTGTGCCGCTATGGGACTATTGCATGATGACAGGCCAGTCGAGAGACAGAGGGCGAGAGGGTAGGGGGAGTTCCCTCCGCCCCGGAATTTTCTCAGGGGCCCCGTAGTTACTGTCGTACTGTCGTGATCTATTCGAAAAGCGTACCTAATAGAGGGCCGGTACTTTTACTCCCAAGGCCTGGGGTGACTAAAACGTGTCATCTTATAAGTTAGTGAAAGAATGAAGTCTTCCTTCTAATGAGCATGTAGGTATCGAATTATTTTTATTTCATGAAACATATCGTACTTTTATTTCCAAACTTTTGGACTTAGTTTACAATAAAACATCTGAACGAACTAGTAAGGTCTTTCATAGGTTTCAAGATGTCTCTATAGACAGAGACCTTTAGCTTGATTCACCACAGTCCGACAATAATTGCACCGGGCCCCTTTGAAGACTCCGTGTCTGGGGGATCATAGAATCAGGCCCGACGGGAGGAGGGGAGAGAGTGTTCCCCCACTGACGCGGAGTTTTCAAAGGGGTCCGGGGTAATTACTGTCGGACTGTGGTGAGTCACGCTAAAGGTGTAATAGAGGGGTCAGTACCATTTCGGCCTGGTCCTAGGGCTTCTCTCTTAGATTATTGATTCGGTTTATTTTAGAGTTTTGTTTTACATGCCACATTCCTTACACAATATTATTAACTTATACTCTAATGACAAATCTTGCCTTGGCAATCGACTTATGTAGCTATTACCGCCTGAACACGTATACCTCGGGGACCAAAGAAGTTAAAGGCATACAATTTTCTCCATGAATGCACATAGTGCAGGGTCAGGGTCTGCTGGAATTTGTTCTTGGAAACGTTAGAAAACTATTTTACAATTTTAAAACTATATACTATATCTACGATCATTGAGAGAATCTGTTGTATACCATGTACTTCAATGTACTGATCCATAGGGGATTTTGGGTACGCAAAAGATATGGACAAATCAGGGATGGGAGTTTCTTATAAACTTGGGAAGCGTTTGGACCGCAATTTCCGTTTGTCTGTCCATCCGTCTGTATAAACATCTAAATTTTGAAGACAATGAGAGCTAGAAGAGCATTTACATATTTCTTAGAAGATGAACTTTCGTTAAAAAAAGACTTTAGAATAATGGTTTTCATGTGGGACACCTTGAAATTTATGGAGTTCATTGGAGAATTATTTTGAACACCTATTACCTTCCTTGTCCAATATTTTATCAATTTACAAAAGAGAACAACGAGAAAAATACAAAAAAAATCATAAAAGCGTCATCCGACCGATCGCTTTAAACTAATAATTAAATCCACCAAAAATGGATTTAGACTCGACCCGAAGAATCAAAATCGCTGAGTGCCTTTCTGCCGAAAAAATTTGATCCACCCTAAAATAAAGATCCTATATTTTGGAGACTAGAAACACGGAACTTTACCATATGATGTGCATACTATATTTTCTTAGAAGATGAAGTTTGTTCAAGAAAAGACCTTAGCACGATGGTTTTCTGTGTTATCTTTCAAAGTTCCTAATTTTATTTTATAAATTTCAACCTCAACATAGCAACAACTAGAAAATGCTTGATCTTTGGTTCCACTGTTTGCCGCACATATAGCTAGATAAGCTGCAGCTGCCTCTAGTTCCTTTACAAAAGAGCCGCACATATGCCTCTGTTCCATCCCAAGGGGGGATCGGCTTGTCATTTATAATTACTGCCGGCGTATTACAATCGTGGAAACTGTGCAGAATTTGTATTTTACGAGCACATAAATGTAATTGGATGGGCAAAAAAATATATAAGCGTAAGTTTATAAATTTAGAAAGACCATAATGAAAGGAATTGCATTTGCCGGTTGGCTATCATGGCCAAAGGTGGCAATTTTCAGCCAGCAGCAGCAAAAAACAAAACGTAATCTGCGCATGGACAAAGCCAAAACGTGTCATCATCGATTACGCCACGTCGGTTTGGAGTCAGTTGGAGTCACATGCTTACCACAGCTGCAGCAAGGCGGCGGCGGCAAAGACGACGATAGTCACCACGTCAATGGCCCAGTGCAAACAAGTGGCTGCTGCTATCGTTTTGTGTTATCGCGCCCGCCCTGGTAACGCATCAAGCTCTGTAGGAGAGGGTTGCGCTGAATGCTTCTGTTTTTCACTGGAGCTTGCAACGCGGTGGCACGCACACCAAGTCCCCGGGCGCGTAACTCAAAGCGACAACACTTGACACTAATTAATACATACGCACCGGGCTGGCTTTCAAGCGCTGCCTTGATGGCTGCCTGGCTGACTGGCTGACTGGTTGGACTTGGAAATGTATCCTACGCCCGGAGCCACCCACTCTGTTAGTTGGTTGTATGTCGACGTGCTTCTTGCATTTCAATCAACTGAGGCAGACACTCAGTCAGTCAGTCGGTTGGAGCCAGTTACTCGCTCACCGTTGAGATTTAGACGCGATAAAGTTGTTTCAAAGTGTTGCAGTTTACACAAAACGCATCATGCTCCTATACAGTTACACATGCACCATGGAAAAACTTTAGTGCCTAAGTGGCACATTGACTACCATGGTGCAGGGCGGGGGACTGGAATGGGTTGGATAACGTTTGTCTATGCCGTGTTGTGGAAACGATCTTTATCATTTTGTCGATGTCGTCTCATATTCCCTGTTTGTTGGGTTTTACTTTGGTTTGGTTTGTTTCGGTTTGGGCTTTAATGAATATGTCGTCTGCACCGGTTGCATTTCCTTTGCAGTAATAAATATAAAGCATGGAAAGCGGAGAACGTTGCAAGCAGGAAACAAATGCGTTCCTGTTCTAATAATATTAATACTATGCACTATAGTTAATTGGGCAATAATTTGGCAAATAATTTGTCATGACATGAGGCATAACAATGTTCCTAAATTTAGAACTAAAGTTTATATATGCAACAAAATCCATTTACTGTTCGGAAATAAAACGGCTGTAGAAACGAAATTTTGTACCCAATTTCATACGATTTGACTTGATAAGAAAGTTATTTGATTAAAATTTACAAGATAAATATTGTTATCAACCTTATCTTTTAGAAACTGAAGCGGCTCTACATTCGGTGATCTCGGGAGTTGAGAAATAAGTTCGCCTTCACTCTTCATTTTCAGTAGTGGCCTTTATAGACTGTACCTACTGTGATGGTCTTTGGTGTGACATTATATCTTCGACATTGAAGATGCCTTTAATAATGTTACACCAAAGACCTTTGCAGTAGTTACGGAAACATCGCAAGGTGGGATCCTGACGAGCGTATGACTAACGCCCTGCTCTGAGAATAGGCCACGGTCAGCGGATTGGTGATAAAGAGCTTATGCTCTTCACCAGGAGGTACAAAATTCCTTCTCCTATTAATCCTAAGCTTGGCATTTAGCGACTCAGCCAGATACCTCGAGTTAGTCCTAGACAGCAAACTGAACTGAAACCTGAATACAGAAGATCGAACGAGCTATGATCGCATTATATATTCGAACGAAAGTCATTGAACTTAAATGGGTCATGTCCCCAAACATAGTTCACTGGCTATACACCGCCATTGACAGACCTATACTGATGATTGGAGTCTCAATCTAGTGGCCAACCTTAGACAAGGAGACCAACCTTAAATAGTTAGGTAAGGTTCAGCGGACCGCCGAACTTACCACTAGTGGTAATCTACCTCTCAACCCTAAACGAAGCATTAGATACTATACTAAACTCCCGGCCTATGAACAATGTGGGGAAACAAAAAGCAGTTCTATCAGTATTACGCAAGAGAAAGGCGAAAAAATGGAATGACCAAGAATTTGGTCACGCAAAGATTGTTATGGGGAACCCAGTTATTCCTGAGAGTAAAGACTACTGCATACCGCAGGAATATTTTAAAACCAAATTCAGAGCCCATATTCTAACCAGGGAGGAATGAAATATAGGCGTATAAGGCCTAGCTGGTTCGATAAAAATATACACGGATGGTTCTAAGCTAGACGACCGTGTAAGCAGAGACGTCTATGACGAAGAACTTAACGTTAGAACTGCTATCCGACTCCCGGATCACTGCAGTGTCTGTCAGGCAGAGGTCTCTGCAATCCAAGAGGCTTTGACAACAATAAGAAACCTACAAGTACGGAATTGCAACATCTGTATCTACTCGGACAGCCCTAGCTTCAACGACTTCGTTTGTGAAGTCGAGCTATGATCGCATTATATATTCGAACGAAAGTCATTGAACTTAAATGGGTCATGTCCCCAAACATAGTTCACTGGCTATACACCGCCATTGACAGACCTATACTGATGATTGGAGTCTCAATCTAGTGGCCAACCTTAGACAAGGAGACCAACCTTAAATAGTTAGGCAAGGTTCAGCGGACCGCCGAACTTACCACTAGTGGTAATCTACCTCTCAACCCTAAACGAAGCATTAGGGACCTCAGGCAGAGGTCTCTGCAATCCAAGAGGCTTTGACAACAATAAGAAACCTACAAGTACGGAATTACAAGCATCTGTATCTACTCGGACAGCCCTAGCTTCAATGACTTCGTTTATGAAGTCAGTGAATAACTGTCGCTTGTCTCTGGAAGAGATGGCTGAGCAGTTAACAATTCACCTCATATGGGTCCCAGGATATTGGGACATCGAGGGCAACTGTATTGCGGATGAACTGGCTAGACAAGGAACTACCAGCATTCTCCTTCAAGACAAGGAGGGCCTGGGTATACCCATGGGCAGCTACAAACTGAGAATACGAAACTATTCGCTCTCCCCAATTGTGGAATCAAACACATGTAGAATCTCACGGCAAACCTGGCCAACATACTGCAGTAAAAGAACTAAGGAACTTTGATGTCTGAATGAGCCCAGCTCTCCATTGTTACCCGTGCTATAACAGGACACTGGCTAGTGGAAAATCACGCATCCAGGCTGAATACTCCCCACCATGACTTCTGTAGAAGCTGTGCCGATGAGGAGGAGCTGGAGACAGTGGAATACTTTTTCTGTCATTGCTGGGCAGGAAAATATTCCGGTTCTTAAAATAGTGATAAATTATCTCAGCTCTCCGAACAGAGTCCGAAATGCCTCTTAAGGTTTATTCAGGCTGCCGTATGGCTGTCTCACCTCATATATCGGACTCTTAACTGGGGAAGAGTGGTAAGCGTCTCACTGTAGCGGTATCACAACGGGCCTATTCTTGGCCTAAGTTAGTTGGGATGTCAGTCCCAACTGCCGTCCCAACCTAACTTATCATAATCTTTTAGAAATATTAGTAGGAAATTGTGTGAAACTAGTTTGAAAAAAATGTCCAACTTCGCCAGAACCAGATTTTCTTTCAACGACCCTGAATATATTACTATATAAGAGACTTTTTATTTTAAAATTTGTTTATTTTTAATTAACTTTGAAAATTGCTTAAAGTTATTTTAAAAAAATCGTTTGTTTTAAATAAAATGGGCTATGAATGGCATAAAAATTACTTTTTGGTACAAAATTATTTGCGTTAAAATGCTTATTGGTCAAAAAAATTAATTTTTGTTTTTAACAAATTAAATATAGTATTTAATGCTAATATCAGCGATATCTGGAGAGTTAAATTATATATGTAGGTATTTATTAAAAATTTTTTATCTGCAAGACTTATAAACTAATTTTGTTTATAACTTTATTTCATTGCTAATATGATAAATTTCACTTTCTAAACTTTTTTATTTTTTAATTTAAAAAAATTTGTTTTATATATAATAATTTGTTTGAAGTAGTTGTATAAGGTACTCACTTAAAGTTGTGCAAAATTCCGAGTCTGAAATTATATTTTAAAAAATCGTATTAAATTATAAAGTGAATAAAATTTCTAAAGCTAAAATGAAATAAAATCATAAAATTAAAAAAAAAATTAGAACTGTTTTTTCCAGATTTAATATTCTATCTGTCATGGTAAAAAAATTCGCATCAATATCTCTATTCGATTAGAAAATAAGACATCAAAAAATAGTCTATAATTGAAAAATTCCATATTCAGTTTCCTATAACTCGAAAAATAATCGGAATTTTGCAATAAAATTTGATGTGGTTACTATTGGATAGTAGCTCTACAAAATATGTGAAAATCATAAAAATCGGAGAAGTTCGGGAAAAATAATGGACCGCTTCACTTATTTCGCCGAAATATTAAAACCAATGCCCAAAGATTTGTACTGCAAAGATTTGCTAGAATTGTCTTTTATTCTAAACCAAAAAAGTTATCGAAAAAAGTGTTCACTAGAACATTGATTAATCACACTTTGTTATCGTTTATCGCATGCCATAAACACGATAGTTTTTTTCTATTTCTATAATGCCATTGAAAATTAAGCTTATTGGCATATTTAAGCAGCCAACATTTATTATTATTTGGCCATCATGTCAGCTTCATATAACAATTTTTGTTATTTCCTCTGTAATTAACAAAATAACGCTTCTGGCTAACGCATTTTGTTGGCCAAATTAAAATCATTGAACGCCTTAATGTGTGTGCGCCTCAATCATATCAAATAAACAAAACGCCCGCTGGCTTTTTTATTAGACAGCCCGGAATCCGTAGAATGATCGATGACGTCGAGAGTTGGTTGGGTCTCTGGGTCTCTGCTCCAAGTTTGCTGCTTACGTCCAATTATTGACGAAATTGAAATCGAAATAGGGCCACACAAATAAAAACAATTTTCAATTGATTACAATGGAAAATTCAACACACAAAATGGCATTAATTTTCAACTTAAAAGCAACTTTGACACTGGACGCTGAATAAACGCTTAATTAACACTCCAAGAGTTCCAAGAGCTCCAAATGTTTTGGTCTCTGTCAGATGTGGAGGCGGTACGGGTCAAGTAAATTGCGGCAATTGAAGGCGCGTCGAATGCAGCCGTAACCCAAAAAGTAGAGACAGAAAATAAAGCTCTTTTTTGGGGGGTTTTTCGACGAAGCATGTTATTTTTTTTTTACACTTTTTGTGGGGGTTTTATGAATTTGTGAAGACAAATGTAACGCGCATTAAAAAGATTGATTTCTAAATGCAGTACAGTTGCGTACCAAAAAATAATTATACAAAGAGGCATCTTATGTAAAGCAGACGAAAGAATCATCGATACTAGCTGGTCTGCCCGTATACCTTATCCTCGAAGATAATTCTTACCAAAAGTTGACCTATACTGTACGCATGTCCCTTCCGAATTCCGCCTTCTTCATAAATCCTTGCTATAAGATTCATTTAAAATTGGAACGATTTACACTTTGTTTCTATGATTATGATCAGATATAAAATTCCAAAGATCAGTCACAAAAACGTCAACTTCCGGTCCCATCTCCTTTTAACTATATCGTAATCCGACTTTTTTAGATGTACTAATTAATAAACTGGAGCTACCAAATTTTGTGCCTAGACCATAAATTGAGATGTATCATATTCTTGGATATTCTTTGATTCTGGAAGTTGTCGGTTCCAGTCCTACGTAAAGCACGGTCCCATGACTCGTTTTGAAACATATTTGGTGCTCCCCAATTTTACAAAAAGTACTTTTTCATGTGGCTTGAATCCGATTGAAATGGGTTCAAAATTATTTGAAACCCAAATAAACTATGACTTTTTCTTAAAGCAAGCCATAACTTCAGCCTATCCTCCGAAAACTTTGTACGAAATGATCACGTCAATAGCGATCATTTTATTCTCATTTGTTTTGAAACCACATGTATGGAGCCCCCAATTTCACCAAAACTATTTTTTTATATGGTTTAAATTCGACCGCTGTAGGCTCAAAAGTTGACACTATTTAAGATGAAATCGTTTTTATAATATTCTTAAATACGAGTTTCAATTTGATATTTTTTGAGTGAAAGATGAGATTTTCATTTTCCGGAGCACGGAGGAATATACTTTAAGGGTTAAATATATTCAAGTTGATTGGAATTTTTTCTACTACGAACGTTTTGCTTTTTCAAAAGTAAACTAATTAAAAATTGTTGCTCTCAAAAGTTTCTATATTAGTGTCCGACACTGTCAAATTTGCTTTGATAGCGATTTTTAGTCTATACCTAGAGTCATCGGGCCCTTAAAATCAAAATACATGATTTTCTTACAACATCAAATAAGAATAATGAATAAAAATTTCAATTTTGTAATATTATTTTACCATTTTATTAGTAGGCAATCAGCGGCAATACGTTAGCATGCTCCAGCTGTGATATGTATGTGACGTCACAACGATAGAAAGTATTTAAAGAGCATTACTAATATCTACTATACTAAGACTACAATAGTTTCATCTGGAAAAAAATAAAGAATGGATGAAACTTTCAGGGATGGATAGGAACTTTATTCTAAGTCTAAGACCAAGTTTTCTAATAAATGGATAGACGGCGCCTGGCAGCACCCCTTGATATGTTGGTACGGGTTTGGAAAGATTTATTTTTTAGTACCAAACTTAAGTCGAAATTGTTGCTAATAAAATTATCCATCAAATAAGGTTGCAGGGTTCTTAGTTCCATCACCATTCCTGTTTTAGATTAAAAGTTGGAAATGTTGGGTTTTTTCGAATAATTTCGGAACTTTTACACGTTAACGGAATTGAAATCATCTACAAAATGAGGCCTCCAGAGAACTCCTTAACTGATCAGGAGCAGAACGGGAATCGATGTATGATAAATAAATAATAAATCAAATATATGATATATTTGTGTTAAGACATACAAATATACGATATATTTGTTTTAAGACATACAGGGTGGGCCATCTGTTACTTTCTTTATGAAATGCATTTTATTCGTATATTTTTCAACCAAATCGGAAAAATGTATATACGAAATGCAAGTTTGAAATTAATATGTATTGTATGAATAATAATATCGCTGACTCTATGCAAACATTGTAATTTTCGATGACATTTTTTTGACGAAAACTTATATGGCGGTTCTCATATCCATTAAACGACTAAGCGATGTTGATATTGTTGCGTGGGCTTCAATTGTTGCGTCACTTAAAATTTTACGCAAAGTAGTCCTGGCAAGGTGTAATTCTTGGGAAGGATGGCACCTCTATGTTGCCGATGACTCGTCTACACTGGCCTCAAAAACGACGATTTTCGTAGCACGGCCGCACCACTTTGGGTCGTTGTTCGATTAGTAATCGTTCCGTGACTTAAGTTCAGAGCATTCACTTTGGAATGCTTTGTTCTAAATTATAAGTGCTAAAACTACCATCCCAATAGATGGCCCACCCTGCATATTTCATAGATAATAAAAGCAAAAAAACAGCCACACAAAAAAAAGAACCTTTTCGGATTTGACTTACTGACGAATTGTTTTACATGTTATTAGATCGCTAAGCTCGAATCTAACATTTACCATAACTCTAAGGACGCCATAGGAAGAGGTATTGTCGTCATTACCTCTGTCTCTTAAAGTGGAACTGAATGGATGTTATCGATATTGACATCGAATTCGGGCCCAGTGACCCCAATTTCAGGTATACCCGGAATATATAGGAAACATATATGTCTAATACAGGCCCCACACGGAAAGAGGGGATTCCCTCGGTCCAGGAGTTTTCTGAGTGACTCTGTGTAATAACTGTCGTACTGTCGTGATTCAAGCTAAAGATGATAGAGCAGCCATTACATTTTCCTCCCGATTCCAGATTTTTATACCCTTTACTTAAAAGTACAAAGGGTATACTAGATTTGTGCAATGTATGTTTGTAACGGACAGAAGGAGGCGCAGCAGACCCCAAGTCCTTTATACCAAAATGCTAATCATAACCTCAATGCGATTGAGCCATGTGTGTCCGTCCGTCCGAATGAACGCCTAGATCTCGGAGACTAGAAGCGCTAGAAACACCAAACATTACCATTATAATAGATTCTTGAATACAAAGATAAAAGTAAGTATTTATATTTTATAGATCAGACATTGAGGGGTTAAGCTAGTGGAGTATTGGACTCAATTCTTAAAGTCGATTCAAATCAAAGTCTATAAATTTGATTTTTATTTCTTTAAAATCGAATTGCTATACAGAGCATCTCAAAGTCGATCGCAATCGACCCTTACATTTACCATAGTTTTATTTTATTGTCTTGACTGCACAAAAGTAAACAACACAAATTGACATTTTGGCTTTCCAGAAAATCTTGAAAATCCAACCAAATTGTTTTTCGTTTTTGTTTTTTTTTTGTGGCAAGCCCAGCAGGTATCTAAAGACTTGAGCGAATCGAAAATGACAGTTGCAGTTATTTTTTTATAGTTTTTTTTTTTTTTGGTTGAGTTTTGTGGCAAACAAATCGCAATCGGAAAAAAAAGCGACCGTCACTAAATGACTGACTTTGTTCGACATCGAAGCGACGTTGGCCAATTCACAATTGGCAGTCGGAAAGTGAAAAGCTGTTGTTGTTGCAACAAAACAACAACAAACAGTCAACAACGTCAGCAGCGGTCGGCGGCAACACCTGAGGGCAAGAAGTCGCTGCCAGTGCCGCAGATTTTGTTACGTCATGGCGGCGGCATGAGTCGCTCACAGAGATTGGTTGGGTTGACGCTGCCGCGCAGGCGCAGCGCTGTGTGGGTGCCACTGCCACGTCGAAATTTGTTGGAGGGAGTGGATTGGCTAGAGCAATCGCTGTCAGCAAGTTGGGGCAAAGCAATCGATGATCGCGTTGAAATCTACTCGCATGTAACGTTTAAATTTGTTGAAAATCGAGGGGCAAAAAAAATCCAATCCAGCCAGACGAGTCGTTAATGGCCCACCTCCCAATGTCTGGTCTGGGCTTCTCCGTTTTGGTAGTCGGCTTTTTCCTTGCACTTTTTTGTATGGTTTTTCCCAGTTGCAACACATTCGGATTTTCATGCCTTTTTGAGTAAACAAGAGTTGCACGATTTGCTTGTAATTTTCCGCAATTTGGCTTTTAAAGCGCAGCCAGAGAGCCATGCCCCCGCACACCCAAAAACCACAAAAAAGAAACACACGCGCCCAACGCAGCCCGCTTCTTGGCCAAAACTGTGAGGCACTGCATCAAGGCTGCAACTGCTGCATTGTTGCATGTATATAAATCTAAATGTTTAGTTAATTTTATGTGTTTTTTGTTTTAATTTGTCTCAAAAAAGCCAAATAACCGAAATTTGGCTAATTGCGCAGAGGGCGAGGTAAATGTTTTTGGATCGCTGCTGGCTTGGATTCGCTCTCTGGCTGCGCCAGGGGCTCATTACGGCTCATTTATGTGGCATGTTGTAGCAGGTTACAGGTTCTTGTTCCCTTTTTTTTTATTGTCAATGATCTTGTAGTTAGATTAGCATAGATTTTGTCTACTATTTGTGATTAGATGTTTCGGCACGATTTTGTTTTGCTTTCGGAATGTTTGTTCAGCGACAATGTTGAAAACTTTACAAGCTTGTCGGATTGTACAACTATGCGATAGTTCTTTAGGAAAAGAAACCAAAAAAAAAATCTCAGCAGCTACGCAAGATCATGGCAATTATTTTTAAGATGCTCGGATGGTATTGGTAATGATAATGTGAAATTCCTTTGGATGCATGAAAATTTTTTGTTTTTTAAAACTTAAACGATATCTGTTAATTTAACTCATATTTTGTTTTACCACAACGTACACCTCAACAAAGTGTTTGTATGAACAGTCTGGAGTGTTACCAGATTAAAGTGACGCTGCCTGCGACATATTATTCTTGTATATTACTAGGGAGCTCCGCGCTGACTGACCACCATTCCAAATGACCATTGATGCAGCCGTTCTTGAATTAGAAATAATGCAAAGGTCTTACTCGGTCTTATTAATTCGAACGAACTTTCTGCATAAAGTTACTTTTCTGATGCCTTCTAGAGTACTTTGTAATAAATTTACTTTTCTTATGCCTTCTAGAGTATTTCGTAATTTTCGACGTCATAGCATTTAAAATTTCTATATCCATTCTGTCTCTTTCTCACTTTCTAGTGCTCTAAATAAGCCTCCTTTTGAGCTCTCTCTCTACTCTCTCTGTCGTCTATGTGACATCATCTTGAGATGTGCCTCTTCGTCCATCATTGATATAGTTAGAAATTGTAGGTCACCTGTTTTATTCCCACTTCCGTTAGTAGCTTGATCTAGCGTGTATTTTTCCTGCCCTCTCTTCAACTCCCTTCTGGTCACTCCAGAGGTGCGCGATCTTCTGCTTTATTGCACTCCTATTAAACATATTTATTTTTTAGAACTTTTAGGGAAACAGTAGATCCTTTGCTACATCTTTTCTTATTTTTAATGGAAAAGATTTTTGAAAAGGGTTTGTGCATTGGGTTTTGTTCCAACTATGTAAGAATATTACCCAGCAATAAACATAAATATTTGAAAAAATACTAAAAGGATTTTGCTTAAATGAAACATCAGATAAGAAAAAAACAATAAGAAATCGTACTAGAAGTTCTACTGCAAAGTCTCTGATAAACAAAAAATACCAGCAATATATATTTCTACCTTATCATAAATCTATTTTTTATTCCAAAATTCTGCATACACTGTATCTTTTAATATTAAAAAACAAAACAAAGATGAGTTTAGGGGACCTTCAAGAATGAGAAAATTCCTTTCATTTTCAAAGGAAGGTCTCTGACAAAAAATAATTCTAGAGATATATATTTCAGCCTTATCATAAATATCTTTTCCATTCCGAAATTCAACAAAGTGGAAGTACTATTTTCTGCCAGTGCATCTTTTAATGCTGAAAAAGGTTCAGGGGGCTCCTTCAATAAAGAAATTTTCAAGCCTCATTGATTATTTCAGCATTTTTTTAGCAGAGTTTTGGGGTCATTTAATCTGAATCGGAGGCTTAAAATCTGCTGGTGTTCCGAGATTGCCTACCATCGTTTTATGAGGCTTTTGGATAACCATAATATGCTGCCATTCTTTCTTTTTTTCTTTGGAATCGTATTCAGCAAGCCGAAAAGCATATAGTCAAAATAATCGGACCCCCGAGTCCGAAATTCGATTTTTTGGGTATCATAATCGGAAATCGAAGACTGACAAAATAGCCTCGATTTCTCTGGATAAAATAAAAATTCTGGTGGTAATAATCATCAGATTACGCCAACCAAAAAGCATTTAGTAAAAATAACTGGAATTTCTAATTCGAAATTACGTTTTTTTTCGACGTGGGGTTCATCCCAATACGAGTTCAAGCAAACCCCAGTACGTAAATTTCAGAGACAGCCTCCGAAATAATTGGTTTTATGGAATATTGAGATTATTTCAGAGCATTGGAATATTAGAGTTTTTGAACCAGAGATTTTGGCTCAGTGGCTTAAAATCGAAATGGGTAGCCCTGATTCATGAAAAGTTACAAAAAAATTTGGTTTTTATATATAAAATAGTTAATTATTTATAATTTAATATAAAACGAATGTATGAAAAATAGTAATCAAAAAAATAGTATGAAAAAATAAGTTGTGGGTTATAAAGGAGCCTCTTAATGCCTTTTATAGTCATTTCAAGACATCCCGTGCATTTTTCTCAGTTTTAAAGAATTTGAGGGCACTACAGTGAATTAAAAAAAAATTCCGCCCCTTGCATGCTTCACGTGCGAAACCTCTTAACCTTTTATATTAATTTCTAGGCATCCCGAATTTTTTTCTTTATTTTAAAGAATTTGAGAATGCTACAGTGGATTATACAAAAACTGGGGACTCCGCCCCTTGCATGCTTCACACATCGAAACCTTTTAATGCCTTTTATATTAATTTCTAGGCATCCCGAATCTGTTTTCTTCATTTTAAAGAATTTGAGAATGCTACAGTGGAATATAAAAATCTAGGTGACTCCGCCTCTTGCATGCTTCAAACGTTCAAACCCCTTAATGCCTTTTATATGTCATTTCGAGACATCCTGAGTTTTTGTACGTTATTTTAAAGGAATTTAAGAACGCTACAGGCGTACCTGGCATAACCGACTATAAAATAATCAATACCAACGTATTTCTTCTCAGGATTTCCTTCAATCTACACATCTCCGTAAAAGAATTTCGCTTATAGCCAAAGTCAAAATTATTCCAGTGTATCTTCCTGTCCCCGCCTTATTCCAATTTTTAATTTTATAGCTATTTATTAGCTCTTGTTTTTTTGTAAAAATATGTATAACAGTCTATAAAATCAAAACCGATTTAATTAAGCAGCACCCAACCCACTTGGGACTTGCCAATGAAGCACATTCTTGGTGACCATAAAGATTTCAACATATTTCGACACTTTTATGATATGGTTGCTATAATTCGGAACCATAAAACTGTGCAGCCATTGTTGGAGTTGGAATTTGAAATGGTTTCGTTGTTGTCCAAAACAAATAAAATTAAAGATCAAGTCGCGCTTTATAGTGGTGCCCCGTTTTGCATATGACAAACCAATGCCAAGTTTTGTTTTTCCTATTTTTTATGACTTTCGCTTTTAATGGAACGCGCGCTCTACAAGGTGGCCCAAGTTGGGTCCATAACGTAACGAAATTCAATTCAGGCATAGTATTGTGGCCAATACGATTTGGCATGCGGCAGTGGTTCCTGCAGATCCCACTCTAGTATTATAAAATATGGCAAAAAATACAAAGTAAATCGATGCCTGGCGTCGACGACGACGACGGCGGCGGTGACTACAAATCTATAGCACGCGGCACAGGCCACTTGTGGCAGGCAGCCAGGCGATCCAAGCTATCCATGTAGTGGAATGATTTTGTTAAGCGAATGTGGCAGCAACGGCTGCAGTGGCTCAAAATTCGCTGCGATGCAAAGCGATACAAATCGAAGTTGCGATCATCGCCATGTTGGCGGCGGCGGAGGAGGCAGCAACATGGCGGAGCGGCGGTGATCATGTTGCACTTTCTGTTGCAGCATTTCAAATTGCAGCGTTTGTCGGGTTCGGGAATTGGACAAGCTGCTGGTCGAGTCTGTCCCGGCTGTCCCGTCTGCCGGCTGGTGCTGCCTGCCTGCGGTTAAAAATGCTCGACATAAAGGGCAAAAGTTCAGAAAATTGTGACTATGGAAAATATTTTCTGCTGTTCTTCCAAATTGTTGTTGTTATTGTTGTTGTTGTTGCATGTTGTTTTTATGATCACGTTGCTCAAGGAGACTTGGCAATAAATATGAAATATTGCCTACATGAGGCAAAAGTCTGTCAGTTGTTGTTGTTGCATTTGGGATTTTCTTTTTATGTCTAGTTGGAAATTGAAAGTAATTGTCACCTTTAAAGTATTTGAAATTTTTTTTTGAGGTTATGTTGCAGCAATGTGAGTTTTATTATGCAACAAGCCAGATTTGTTCTGGCCTAGTGAAAGGTGGCGTGTCTTGTAACGAAAGTACTTGAAGGTCTTTTTTTATTGAAATATTTGTGCTGCATGTGGGCAAATATTTTTTTATTATTATGTAACATGCTTTTACGACGTTGATTGTTGGGTAACTATTTTGAAATAAGCTGAGGAATTCGGGTCAGAAAACAGAAAAAAGTTGAGACGGTTTAGTTTGGCAAGTCTTTCAAGCGCATTAGGAACGTCTGGGTATGTAAACATAAAACACAGGATTCGAAACAATAGATCAAGGCTCGAAGCAAACTTCCTAACAACCTTTAGCAACGGCTATAACAATTATCTAAATGGCTTTATCAGCTAAACGTTGGCCGCTAAGCAATTAGTGTTCCATGAGCAATTGTTCCTGAACAACGGTGATACGGTTGCATTAGTAATGGAACTTCAGTATTTGCATTAATATATGAGTAGCGTACCACTCTCAATTGTTCCAGAATGAAGAGAAAATGCTGAACGGCAAAGGAACATCAGTATTTCAATTGGATATTTTTTTAACGGACTGTCCCTGCAGTTCGGTGGTTCAGGCCAGAAAAATTCACCGCGGAATTAGGCATGAAAAGGAAGCAAACGAATTTCCATTAAATTCATGGTAACATTCCACTCTTAATTGTTCCTGAATGAAGAGAAAAGGCTGAGCGGTAAAGGAACATTAGTATTTCGATTGGATATCCTTTTTACAGACCATCCCTGCAGTTCGGTGGTTCAGGCCTGAAAAATTCTGCCCCGGCATCAGGCATGAAAAGGAAGCGAACTTTCATGGCTTTGTAAGAGAAATAAAGGCACACACAAAAATTTATCGGTCTAACTTTCGCTTTTGTCTAAAAAATAACCAAAGAGAATTAAGAAAAGTCAATTAGGTATATTTGACTTTACGATAATGTAATAATCCTGGTTATACCAATATTAACCAATTTTTTTACTTTTTATGTAGCCCAGTTTACGAACTTAAGGTGAAGGATATTAAGAAAAAAAATTTACAGTCTCCATACATTTTGAAGAATTTGTAATCGATTTTTTTTCTCCACATTAAAATCAAAGTTGAGTTTTGAAATTTTCTCCCTAAAAATAAAAAAATCAGACATGTAGCTTTTGTATTTTAGACAATAATGGGGCAAACGTTCAAAAATATCATTCTTTTCAGGAGAAGCAAAATACAAAAAGCCTGTCTTTTTATTCTCATACTCATATGCATACTCTTAACTTTAACTTTAACGCTAAATTTCGACAACTTCTAATTATCGGTTTGTTGCATTAGATTCTAAATAGAGTCTATATTAAAAAGAAATGAAAAAAAAATTACGTTTTGGTCAATTCTGAGGTCCCTACCTCCTTAACAGGAAAACAAAATATTATAATAAATTTAAAAATAAAAATGTTTACCAAAATGATGAAAGAGGAAATTTTTTGGCATTCCATTTAAGATATGTGGGATTGTCTGTCTCAAAATAACATATCCCCCCTTTGTTTTAACAGAAATTGTAAGCTTTTGGCAATATCTTTAAAATTTCTTTCAGCTCAACAATTCTGGCTTTTTTTTTAGATATTTATAGTCCTAAGATAAGTAATATGGCCTTAACAATACTCTAAGGATTTTATCTTAGATATTAATGGTGCTTTTAAAATGATATTTGGTATTAATCGAAAGATTTTTCTATTTCCTAATATTTGCACACACAAGCAGAAGCTAAACCGTAAACATTTTAGAGTCTTTAGAACATAGAACATTTAGAAATTTTTGGGGATGCAAAATTGTTTGGTACCAGGAAAAAAATCCACTTTAACTAGTGGTCCAAAGATCAACTTTGTTTTGCTAGTTCTTAAAATCTCCAAGATATGAGCAATTGTTGTGCTCCCGAACATATTGGGGTTAACTTTGCAGGGTGTCTGTCTTCTTCATCTCTAGGTGTAAAAGCTTAATACACAAAATGTAAGTTTATAAAACAACTTAGTTTTTGGATTCTTGAAAAAATGGCAACTTAATATTTTTTTAAATTGTTGTATTCTCTAAACTTAATTATAAAATCTAACTATTTTTTCAATTCTATTCTATAAAGAAAATCTTCGGAGGTATGCGAGAAAAATATTAGAAATGTCATGCCATGTCTTTCGGTGAAATATCACCTAATGAACCGTAGCCACATTACGTGACCCGTTCAAGAGAAGGGGGTCTTGAAAATACCACGCTTGGGAGGGGAGTTTACGGTTTGTGATGAAGTTAATAATATTTGGTAGGGCAATGTCTTTTTTTTTAGAAATAATGGATATTTTTTTCAACCGATTGGTTCCAAAAATTTTCAAATATTTCGACCTTATTTTACAAATACTAGAATTACGCTTGGTCACCAAGGGGTAGAGAGGGGAGTTGTTCAAAAATAATTGGGTCACGTACTTTGGGTACGGCTCCCTTAAAGTCGGTCTTTTCAAGTTTTGTTTTCCTTTATATTTATAAAGCCTTTTTATATTTTTCAGTAGAATATGGACTATCTGATATCAGCGTAAATTAAATATATAAAATATTTATATATCTTGGACGGTTATTAAGAGACAGCTTTTTAATTTTCTAAGCACTAAATAATACAAAAAACTTTAGAGATCTATTTATTTTTTGAAATTTTGCTCTTTTTTTATACTCATAAAGTGTTTTATATTTTTGAATAGAATACGGATGCTCAGATTTTCTATTACAAGTAAGCTATAGCTTTAAATATGTATATATAATATTTTTTAGTAGACAGCCTTTTATTTTTGTAAACTCTACATAATACCAAAAACAGTTTAAAATTATGGGTGCACCCCTGTAAATAATTCAGTTTTTACAACAGTCTTCTAGGCGAGAATGCCATACCTTTTGAATTCAAGGGTCTGGTAAGTGCACAAATACCCAAATTTTTTGTTGCTCGTTTTGCCGTTTTACCCCTATACGCGACAAAGTAAGGAAACATTTTATATGGTTATTATTTATAGCTTTATAAGAGAGGTAAGAGAGGAATGAAAGAGAGGTAAGAGAGGAATGAAAAAAGTTTTAAAAATCCAGCCCGTTTCGGAAAGTTGGGTAGGGTATAAAATTATCTTTTCCTTTGCCATCTTTGTTTTTAGGTTGTTCACATTGTGGGGCAAAAAATCTCGAGTTACGTCATTCGGATAGATAGTTGGACTAATTTAAAATTTTCAGTATATAAAAATTTCTAAGCAGCTTCTATCAGATTTTCAGCATCTGCGCTATATTACGCTTATTACAAAATCCAGTTTATCTAGTCAGCTTGATATTCCCAACCCGCATGGTTACGTTCCATTTCATTACAATAATCTTTTATTAAATCAATCCTGCCGACTAGCTTCAATCATAAAACTATCTTTTCGTGTAAATAAATTGGCCAAGGTAATAATTATAAGTGTACAGCATATGTTACGTAGCTTGAGACTGCATTCGGTTTGGTTAATGGCTGGCTAAAACTTGCTCTGAGCCAGAGCAAAACTTTATGTTGCCAAAGTCCCATGCGGTGCCTACATCTTAATAAAGTCTTAAAAAAAAATCAAAAATCGAAAAAAAAAATCAGCTTAGCACCCCCGCATAGTTAGACAGGCATGTTCGGTTTAACTCTTCCAACGTTTTGGACCACTCAGGCTTATTTGCCAACAACATCCATAACAACAACAATAACAACAACAACTAGAGGTACAAAAAACAACTCTTGTAACTTTACATGGTTGAACATTTTGCCAACGGGATGCATGCGAACTTCGTGCATGCAACACTTACAACCAACCTCAGTGGCTGCAACAACCACAGCAAAATTAAACGCAAATCGCAACCAATCACAAAGATTACCCCCACACAGACACGGACACACACACACACAGAAACAAACACTCGAATGCACTTTAAAGGAGCAGCTCCCCCGCCGCCTGCTCCTCCGGAGCGCGCAGCGTCTGGGCCCAACCAAGCAGCTTAATGTTGTTGTCCGTCGGTGGTTCACCACCACCACCACCAGCACATTCTATGTAGTGGTATTTTAAACACTGCCAGGCGCATAATCAAAACGCTTAAATTATAATAACTTTATTAAGAGCGTTGCCAGCCTGCAGAGTGCGGCGGAGGAGAGATGAGCAGAGTGGGCAAAAGTGAATTCAAGTTACAAACATGAGTTGGCCTGGGTTTCCCATAACTTTACCTACAGAGCTTACCAACACACACACAAGCAAACAAACACACAATGTACGTCCCATACCCTTCCCATAACCATCATAACATCTATGCCTAGTTGAATAACAGGTGTAATGCCAAGACCAAGCTGGACGTTTAGCCACTTGCTGGAGTGACTTGGTAGGACCAAACCCGAAGCTCTGATGCCCTTCATGTAGCCTTGTTAGGAGAGATTTTTTCAAATTTATCTAGTTTAGTCCCATCCCATCGGATTCTTTGAGTGTAAGTCGTCTTTTCGATTTTAACTCGACCTAATAAATTTAGCTTCATGAAGTAATCCAAAATTCGATCGTTTTCGTCCCGCCCGTCACAAAACTTTTTGCCATAGCTACGCCATTTCCTTTCATGTTTCCAAATTTAGTGGACAGTTTCATTTTCTTTTGATAAGGTTTGGCACATTTTTTAATATTCCCGTGGATAAGGGTGTAGACTAAATACAAAATCCATAATATGGAAGATCCCAACAAGTCTTTAAAAATGGATTTTTTCATTTATTCACTAGCCTTGTAAACTGAGATAAAAAGAGATTTTATTCCAGATTTTTAAATGGTGGCTAAAAGCTCACTTAATTGTTAAATTAATACTCTTTTTTGTATAGTCCCAACAGTTCTTTAAAAATTAATTTTTTGCAAGCCTTCTACACTGAGACAATAAAAAATGGATTCTAGATTTGTAGCTAGGTGACCAAATGCTCTCTTAATTGTTAATTTAATACTTTTAATTTTTTTTTATACCCCTAAAAAGCCTTTAAATATTATTTTTCCACTTATTCACTAAACTTATACACTGAAAAAAAAAATATTTTTTTTAGGTTTTAAGATGTTGTTCAAATGCTCACTTATTTTTACATTTAACTTTCAATAATATTTCAAGATCATGATTATTATTTTGGATTTTTGGTTGAAGTTACATATTTTTGTTCTTCTTTCAAAAATTTTATTCGTATTTCAATTAATAAAACTGAATTTTCGAAAAATATCCTTTTTCACTTTTTCGAAATATGCTAAAAAAAACTGTTGTGAATTCAATATTTTTAATTTAAGGGTTTCATTCTTATTTTTAAACGTTTTTGACCTTTTTCAAATTGTAATATTTTTTTCTTAAAGCTCTAATTTAAGCTTTTATACCATTTGAAAATAGTTTAAGAATATATAATTTTATTTTAAATAGGCCTCTTATTAACTCAGCTAAAAAATAATTGTTTAAAAATAATATCACAATTAAATAAAAACGAAAAACACTTTTTTTAAATAAAATTTTTAACGTAATTTTTGCCAAAATTATTTTTATGCCTTTTGCATCGACCTGCATCATTAGTTCAAAGGCAGTTTCCAGCGCCTTATTCAAGAATTTTGTCTTATTTGGGGTTTTTTCAGTTTTATTTGAAAAATATCCCTTGTTTTTAGTTTTATTTTAGAAATTTCATTTTTTGTCATCAGTTTAGGAGATTTCCAGCCAAATGGCAACCGTTTAAATTATTATTATTAATTATTATTTTTATTTCATTTTTGATTTCAAATTATTTAGCATAAATTTACACATTTTGTCTAAATTCAAACTGTTTCTTCTATTCATTTTTTGTAGAATTTTTTAGTTTTATTCAAAAAATTGGTCTTGTTTGAAATTTTTTTATTCTTATTTTAGAAATACATATTTATTATTATCAGTTTGATTAAAAATTTCACTTTTATTTCGTACCCAAAATTGAAATTTTTAGTTTTAATTTAAGAGTTTTTCTTATTTTAAGTTCAATTTTAAAAATAGTTCTTATTTTGAAATTTTTGTTGCCTTTGTTTTAGTAATTAACATTTTTTTTATCAGTTTAGTATATCTTTCCAAAATTTCGAAATACTTCACCATAATTTTAAATTTTTTTAAATAAGTTTTTGTCTAAATTGAATCATTTGTTCTTGTTTAGCTTTTTTGAGTTTAATTCAAAAATGTTTTTTTAATTTTTTTAGTCGTATTATGGAAATTTATTTATTGTATCGGCTTAGGATATCTGGCAGTACTTATTTAAAAAGTTTATTTTTATTTCGCTCCTATCAGCAACTTCTCAATTCTTCAAGAATTTCCAAAAAATAAATTAAAATTTCTGAAAGTTCATGACACATTTTAAAAAAAATATGATAATATTTCTTGAGTATATCAGGATTAGGCCGGGCTTCAATTTCTTTTCACAAAATTCGTTGTGAGAGAAATGTTCATATAAATGGGTCGGAAGATTCATTTTTTTAAGTTGAAAGTCGATATGTATGTATGTAAGTCAATACATTCATAACGTAGTGGAATTTTGGAATGCTTTTTGGGTTATTTTTTTTGGCAGTGTAGCATTGTCGTATTCTTAATTGCTAAGAATCTAAATTTCTTGGTTATGCTTAAAATTTTAGCCCTCTGGACAGTAATTCTCCTTAGACAGATTGCAAATCGTTAAATGTTGAAAAAAGATTTTATGAATATCTTTCTTAATCTAAGCCCAGCCCTACATGCTATATGTTCTAAAATCTGCTGACTTATCGAAAGATCGAAAATAAAATTAAATTTGGCGTACAGCCCTACAAAGTTTTATGCTACGATACGATGCAATCGATAGTACAACAACCTATTCGATTAACAGACACCCGCTTCCTGCATGGCTTGGGTAAAAACTAAATAATAATAAATTATTTTATTTTGGTAGAGGATAGAAAGCACAACCAAAAATTACACTAGACAAACCTATTGATTCAGTAGATTACCTTTATCAAATTCGTAAAAAACGATCCAAATCCTAAGTAATCGATAAATACTCAATATCATAAATTTTTTTGAAAAGAATTATTTATTAAAGTCACAAAAGCAAAAAAGCGTCAATTGGACTAACCGATTATTTCAGTAGATTATTTATGTCAAATACGTAAAGAGTATTTCAACTTAGGAAACCGAACCATCCAAAATGATTCCGAAATGATTGTCTGTTGCCTTTTTGAGTGGTTTTCACTTTGTGCACACACTCCAAACTTGTGTGTGTGTGTGTTGGTTGGTTACTACTTATGATTGTTTTTTTTTTTCATTTTCTCAAGTGATGAGTAGGATATCTGTCCATATAGCTAGCATTGGCAACAACAACAACGATAACAACAACTACAACAATAACAAAAACAACAAGCTATTTGCGACTCACGACTTTTCATGCAATTTTGAATTTAAAATTCTTCACACACTCTTTTCATTATGTGCTCCATTCCTGTCTGCCTGACTAACTTTGGATTTGGCTGATCGCTGCTCGGCCTGGCCAACAGACCAACCTGGCCCGGCCCGGCCGGCTCGTCCGGCCTCTAGCTGAAAATGGCCCGCCATCGAAGCCAAGGCAACAAAATAAGATGCTACTCTTGTGGCCATCTTGAAGTGTTTGTGTGTGTGTGTGTGGAGTGTGTGGAGTGTGTTTATGTATTTATGTGTGGGGGGCACTCGAAGGCTCCTCAAAATCGCGCACCATTCAAGTTTATGTCGAAAGCAAGGCACAGTGGTACAAACTGTGTGTCTCGTGAACGAAATAAAAATTAAAAAAAAGGGATTAAAAAAGTACATCTTGAAGTCTGCCTAAGATCCGCAAATTAGAGTTATGGGGCTGAAAAAAATCGAAGCAAAAAAAGTGCTTTGGAATTCCAAGCTCCAATATTTCTTATTTTTTAAAAGACAATCCGAAATGCATTTTTTATTATTACATTTTTAGTTTTTATCAAAAAAAAACAGATTAACTCTTATATTTTTAATAAAAAAATATATTAAATAATTTTTAATTGTCAAATTTAAAACTCTTATTTTAAATTTTTTTTTTTAATAAATTAATACTTTTTATTATCAAATAAAATTTATTATTATAAAAAACACACATAAAATATTAACAAATAATGTAAAATAATAGTTTTTATTATAAAAATTGAAAATAAGATTTATACGAGTATATATCGATGTTTCTAATTAAAATTTGACATTTAAATATTATTTCATAATTTTTATTTAAATAAAAAAATAAAATTTAAACTTTTATTGTTGGTTTATTTCTATTTTATAATCTAAATATTTTTCTGCTATTTTTTTAAATAAATAAAATAAAATAATATTCATCAATTTTTATTTTCATAATTCAAAAATCAAATCATTAAAAATATTTTATATTAAAAAAATATTCAAATAAAATTTATTGGCTAATTTTTATTTTATAATTTGAAAATAAGTGTTTTTCTGCACTTTTTTAAATAAATTGAAAATGAAAATAAACTCAGCCAATTTTTATTTTCATTTTTTCGAAATCAAATCACCAAATATATTTTGATATTTTTTGAAATAAAAATTAATGGCAAATATTTATTTTTTAATTTAAAAATAGGTATTTTCTACGATTTTTTAGAATAAATTGAAATGAAAGTAAATTCCGAAATTTTAATTTTCAAAATTAAATCATCCAAATTATTTTTATTTTTTTCGAAATAAAAATTATTGCCCAATTTATAATTTAAAAATAGTTGTTTTTTTTTGATTTTTTAAAATAAATTGAAAATGCAAGTAAATTCAGCAATTTTTAATTTAAAAAAAAAAAAAATTCATCAAAAATATTCAGATATTTATTGAAATAAAAATTATTCGCCAGTTTTTATTTTATAATTTAAAAATAATTGATTGTCTGGTATTTTTAGAATAAATTAAATCTTCAAAAATATTTTATTTTGCAAAAAATTTTAATAAAATTTTTTTGACCAATTTATATTTCATAAATTGAATTTTTCAAAAATTTTGTTAATTAAATAAAAGTAAATTCATATATTTTAAAAAGTCACATCATCAAAAATATTTTATTTAAAAAAAAAATAAAATACAATTTTTCCAACGATGTCTAAGATGTCTTTAAAGAATCATTATAAAGAATCCCATAAAAAAAAGATTTAATTTAGACTTTGTTTGAACAATGGTTTATATTAACATGTTTGGCGTATTTTTGGATGCAGGTCGTTAAAGGATCGATATTAAGGATCCCACAAAAAGCGATTTTATTTAAATTTTGAACCAGTTAATTGAAAAAGGGCTCGTGAAGAACTGATTTATTTAACATATGCTTTGGGCAATAGATGAACTCCTTAGATACGAAGCCAATATGGAGATAATAAAGTGTTGGAAAGGAAAAAATTCGTTCTTGGTTTTTTTGATGATTTCACATCAAAAAAAAATCTTTATCTTACGAGTCTTAGCATTCGCTTTCCACAGCTAAAGCTTGATCTATTGACTAAGAAGCAAGCGAGCGAATTAGGAAACGTTTTGAGAAAAGATTAAAGTTTTTTGAACAAAATCAGTTAATTATTCATTTTCCAAGGAGTCACAGAATTCCATTTTACTCAAACCAGATTTTAACTATCAAATTAAAAATTTAGCAATAAACTCCAAAAGGATGATAACAAAATCCCGGTCACAATCAAAATCTAGTAGTCCAGAAGCAAACAAGAGAGTTATGATACGTTTCGAAAATAGTTTCCAATTTTATGAACTAAGTCGATTATTTTATTAATGTTATCCAAGGAGTCACAGAACTCCATTTTACTCAAACTTGATTTTAAATATTAAATTAAAAATTATCAAAATTAACTATTCCAATTATCAATGCATTTCAGCCCACTGTGCAACGCGTGTACAGGTTGTTTGTGTGTTCATATGTGTGTGTGTTTGCTCCTCCACACTTCATGCCGCTTGGGCTGCTCACCAAGCTACCGAGCAAGCAACTAACTTGGTGTTGCTCCAATCCGACCGGCATCCACTTGGTGGTCCAATTCAACGAATTGACTATAATCAGTCTAGTGCCAAGTACATTTCAAGTGTCTACTCATGCACTTCTGTATGTACTAAAGTGGAGTATGTAGTGTGGACTAGTCCACGAGTGGAGCAACCGGGCATTCCGATATGCGATGGCGGCAAGTTCCAAGTCCATGCCACCACTATGTCGCTCTCAAATGCAAATGGGCCCTGCGCCACTTCCACTTGGTACACAAATGTCAGATCTCACGACTTGGCTGCTGAAATTAATTTATTACAAAGCAACAAATTACAACACTCATTAATATTTAAGCCAAGTTGTGCGTAGTTAGTCAAGAGAGCTGGACACGGAATGCCACAGAAAGGAAGCTGCTGCGACTCCAAGTTGGCTCTTGGTTGTTGACAACTTGCACTGGCCAGCATGCCGAGTGGAAACGACAGTAGACATAAGGCGTGTTGGCCAAGTCCAACCGGCCAGGCCGGCCAACCTAATAAATCTGTAATTTGTAATTAATGTGAAAAATTGCTGCCAGAGACGCCAAACAAGCCTAAATTGTTATTATAGCCCCGGCTTGGGGCGCCCAAATTTCGTTTTAATATGGGGTGCTTTTTTTGCGCGGCTATATACATTTTTTTTCTTTTCGCAGTTCATAAAAATTGCACATATTCAGCTTATGTGTGCCGGCCCGGTTGTGGGTCAAAGCCATAATTCTTCGACAAGTTCGCCGGTTCGGCAGTTCTTATTGCCTTTGGCTTAAACTCGAGCTTTTTGACTTGTTTTTTTTTACATGCAACAGACGCCTTAAAAGATAATGTTCGTGCCGTGTGTTTCTTAAATATAAATTAAGCCACTTGACTAACGCACAATGACGTGTGGCCAACAGGCGGTGGTGCTGGAGGTGCTGGTGGTGCGTGTTCCAGTGCATAACTTGGTCAACAGTTTAAGCTTAGCACCAATGTTGCCAAAATATTGCAACATCCAGTCGCCCACTTGGCCATATTGCGCCATTGTCTGCTGAAAGCAACTCATGCGGCGTGATTAATATGGAAGATGGCCAAAAAAAAAAATTGCATATAAAGCAAACATAATTACTAAATTTATGGAGGAACTATGGTAAAAGTAGGGAAGTGGCAAAATGTAGTCAGAAATAACCAGATTTTTAAGATTTATGTCAGCTACGTTTATAAGACACTTATCATGGTTAAATTTGGTATAGCCGCTTAAAAACTTGAACTCCAAAGAATATATTTTCTTCAAACAAAACTATAAAGATAAATCTTGCAATTATGTGATTATTAGTAAGAACATTTAAAACTTTTTGAAAATTCATTCAAACCCGTTTCTACCTCAAAGTACATATTTTCTCCAAATAAAACTATAAAAATAAATCTTGCAATTAAATAAGCATTTTTAAAAAACTTTATATTTTTAACTATTTGCATGCGTTGACTTTGATTTATATACTGGAACTTTTGAATCTGACTCCGATAAAGGGGACTTCGTCTCCCTCCGCTTCTTTTACTTATCAATTAGCCGCCTTTTTCATAAGTAGTATGATCAACTGGCCCTGAAAAACCACAGCATAGTCCAGTTTTGGAAACAACGTCCCGGTGTCCCGATGACTGATTCCGCGTGTTCCAAATTTTTATTGTACGATTGAAAGAACATTCAATTTTGCTAAAACAAATAGCATCCCAAAAAAATGCGATTTTTAACAAAAACAAACAAAAAAATGGCGGACGTAAAGTCGGGCGCGGACGACTTTAGGATACCCTGTACCACTAGCTTGTAAAAAAGTCAGATTTCTTCACAAAAAACCAAAAACAGAAGAATTTTTAAGCAAAAATTTTTTTTTGACCGATCGTTCCTATGGGAGCTATATGATATAGTCGACCTATTTTAATAAAATTTGACACAGTGATGAAATACCTTTAAAAAAATCTGAATGCCGAATTTAGTTCAAATATCTTTACAAACAAACGAAACACATCGAATTTTGTATAAAAAACGTGTTTTTGGACCGATTGGTCCTATGGGAGCTATATGATCTAGTCAAACGATTTGGATTAAATTTAGTACAGTGCTTAGGAACTATAAAATACTCACGAATGTCAAATTTGGTCCCAATATCTTAACAAACAAACGAAACACAACAAATATTGTTAAAAAATCGATTTTTTAGTAGATTGGACCTATGGGAGCTATATGATATAGTTAACCGATTTTGGCACACGAATTGGCACATTGCTTAAGTGCTCTAAAAACTTTCCAAATGCCAAATCTGGTTACGATATCTTTATTAAAAAACGAAATATAGCGAATTTTTCTTTAAAAAAGTTATTTTGGCCGATCGGTCCTATAGGAGCTATATGATATAGTCAACCGATTTTGATGGTACAGTGATTGCAAACTATAAAAAACTTTCGAATACCAAATTTGGCTACGATATCTTCAAAAACAAACGAATTATGCATCTAAAACTTATTTTTGTTGTCGAGGTCGTCTCAAACACCCCTATGGGAGCTATATAATTTATCCCCGATATCAAAAAAATAAAATAAACTTGGCGTTCAAACGGACGGACGGACAGACGGACATGGGTATATCGACTTCTCTATTCACCCTGATCATATTTTAGGCAACTTTGGGGTGTCTCCGACGTCTCCTTCTATATGTTACATACATTTTCGGCTTGCACAAACTTAATATACCCTTGGTACCATACGGTACAGGGTATGAAAATAGATTAAAATTATCTGTAACTCGTTTAAAAATTTATGTGGAATAATAAAGATTTTTTTCTTTGAAAAAATGGCCCGGTTTTGATTTTGAGTATTCCGGATGTTAGTACTTTTTTCGGGAAATGTCCCGGTTTCGCTCAAAATTGAGTTAGTCGCACTACTCCTAACCCATAAAAATATTTTTGATTTTGGTTATCCCCGCTTTTTGTTTCCTTCATTTCCAACTTTTTTAATTACACCACATTCCAAAATCGTTTTCAAAATAGAGTAAAAAAATGAAGCGGAGAAAGGATAATTTGTGAAATATATATAAAGTATCGACAGAGATTTGGTAGTATTTGCTTAATATTTGAGTATTTGTAATGGCTAATGTACCACTAAGGACTATCTAGTCTATGTGGGAGTCCCCCAGGGGTCAACCGGTAAAATGGCCTTCATAACCTTACGAATTATTACTCCTTATGAAGACCTAAACTAATTAAATAAACGATCTGAAAAATCATGCCTAACTGGATATGAATCGACAATAATTTTTTGAAATAAGTACGAAATGTTTTGATTTATTTATTGATATAATTATAAAGCAGAAATATTTTCTAAATTTTAAATATTTATAGCCATGGCTAAATTGGCCTTCAGTTCGATCTTAATAAATTTTGAATATTTTGCAACGACAAAATATCGAAATATGTAAGCTTATACTAAGCCGAAAAATAGTTGCAAGACGTGGTAAAATCTGTGTAAACCGTGAAATTCTGCTACGGAGATCGTGGAAAGCCATAAGTATACTTTGGGATCTGTAACTTTTATGGTCTACACGATAATTTTGTTCATAAAGACGAGGAGATACACTGAGCAAAAAATTAAGTATTTCTTTCCTAAAACTAGGAAATCTACACTTATTTTGTGTAAAAGAACGAAAATCCTGAAGTGTAGAATTTCGATTTTACATTTAGTATTTCGATTTTAAAATAAGCACGAAATATTCTTGAAACGAATAATTAAATATTATAGCAAGTATATCTTGGACTTAAATTACATAAGATAACAATTTTGTTATTTATTACAAAGTATTAACTTCATATCGGTGTGAACTATTCTTGAAATAAGTTCTCTAGATATTGATCCAAAATATTTGCATCTTGAATCAAGTCCATATTTGGTTTTAAAGTAAGTACGTAATGTAATATAGATTCAGATGGATCTGATCGCTTCTTTCAGCATACTAGAAACATTTTGATTCATTTTATATACCATTGGAATAAATAGGAGCACTTCTAAGATTTATAAATTTTGGCTAGGGAATTTAGGAAAAAACATTGGAGGGCTACGTTCCCTACTTGGTCATATCGCTTCATTTAGTTATTTTCAAACAATTTGAAATACGAGAGCTAAATCTCGCTATCTATGTATTTTTTTCCTATTGAAATAACTTTTATTTTATTTTACTGATGATTGCTCCGGCTTAAGTTCAAAATTTAATTAAAGAGTTCTTATGTTGTATCAAAATGCTTTGGTTTTGTAAGTTTCATAATTTTTTTTTAATTTACGGCTTCTAATCTTGCTGTGTCAAAGAGTGTCAGATTTTGTAGGATCGACACCAAACGATCCACTAGGAGAAAAGGACGACAGTAATAGTAATATTGTTTCGAAATTTTTTGGTCTTTACAATTTAATGCCTTTGTAATGTCTATTGGAGCTTCACTGTACAGTAAAAAGGATTTTGCTATTTCCATGTAACCTTGTTTAAAATCTTAAAAGAGACGTAAGACAAGAGAGCCAAAGACGTAATCAAAAGGATAAAGCAAACTTGTTTAAAAGAGCGATAAAAAACAGTGCCGCCCTTTTTATACCCTGTACCGTATGGTACCAAGGGTATATTAAGTTTGTGCAAGCCGAAAATGTATGTAACATATAGAAGGAGACGTCGAAGACACCCCAAAGTTACCTAAAATATGATCAGAGATGGTAAGAGCTAGAGTTACCAAACTTTCACATTAGATCCCATATTATTCCATAGGAGGCAAGTTTATTTTATTTTTTTGATATCGGGGATAAATTATATAGCTCCCATGGGGGTGTTTGAGACGACCTCGACAAAAAAAAAGCGTTTTAGATGAATAATTCGTTTGTTTATGAAGATATCGTAAGTTTTTTATAGTTCCCAACCATTGTACCAAATTTGATCGAAATCGGTTGACTATATCATATAGCTCCCATAGGACCGATCGCCAAAATAACTTTTTAAGAAAATTTCGCTATATTTCGTTTTTTAATAAAGATATCGTAACCAGATTTGGCGTTTGGAAATTTTTTAGCCCTTAAACAATGTGCCAAATTTGAACAAAATCGGTTGACTATATCATATAGCTCCCATAGATCCGATCTTCCAAAAAATCGATTTTTTAACAAAATTTGTTGTGTTTCGTTTGTTTGTTAAGATATTGGGACCAAATTTGACATTAGTGAGTATTTTATAGTTCTAAGCAGTGTACTAAATTTGATCCAAATCGGTTGGCTAGATCATATAGCTCCCATAGGACCAATCGGTCCAAAAACACGTTTTTTATACAAAATTCGATGTGTTTTGTTTGTTTGTAAAGATATTTGAAATAAATTTGGCATACATATCTTTTTTAAGGTATTTAAGCACTGTGTCAAATTTAATTGAAATCGGTTGACTATATCATATAGCTCCCATAGGAACGATCGGTAAAAAAATTTTTGCTTAAAAATTCTTCTGTTTTTGGTTTTTTGTGAAGAAATCGGACTTTATAACAAGCTAGTGGTACAGGGTATCCTAAAGTCGTCCGCGCCAGACTTTACGTACGCAATTTTTTTATTAGAAAAATACGCAATTAGCGCAAGATGGCGCCAGCGGTAAAAACAGTTGTTCGGTTTTGTCGCTACCAACAAATCTATTATGCAACAACTTAATTTGTAAGCAAAAAATATATGGCATTTAGACATAATCGTTAAAATTACGAGGCCCTGATAAAATCAACGAAGCAACAGGCGGTATTCACTAATTAATTATTAATTAATAATTATGTATTATTATATATTAGGCAAGTTGAAGCTAGCTCGTGTTTTTATTTGCTTGACTGATTCAGTATGACCGTTTCTCTTAAATCGATAAATTTCGCATTTCGTTTTTTGAGAGACACTGTTCGCTCTGAAGCAGTTTTTCTTGGCCTTTAAAGCTAACCACTAACGTCTAATTGGCACTTTAACAAACCACAATCTTAAAACCGACCAGCTAAAGTGTTCCATTTCAATTGCATTCTCAATTACAAATCCGCGCTTTAAGATTTCACTGTCCAATTTCCGTCTATGAACAAATAGGGCATAAAAATGTCTCTACGCATGATTGATAATGCTTAAAAACAATAATCGAAAGACACAACTATTTTTGTTTTTGCCCGTTGACCGCAATAAGTTAAAGAAAAAAATTCGCATTATTTGCCCGCCTACCCCGGGCATGGCATCACTGTGGTCCAGTCCAGTCTCAGTCCACCAATCCCACAGCGAATCAAAACAATTTTTTACTGAAGCTGCCAGAAGGAAACGTGAATGACGAACTGACTGAATGAATGAATGATTCAATGCGGCTACTCATAAAAAGAAAAAAAATCGAATCGAAACGTGAGCTTGAGACAACGTGAGACAACAACAACCATCGTTTATACGGCCGATGAGTGGAGCGCGGGCGCCTTTGGACTAGGCCACGATAAAAATTTCGGTTCACTTGTGATATTTGATTTTTTTTTTACACAACGAATCAATCACAATGATTATGATAAATGATTTCGGATTTTTCACTATTTTTAGGCATTGTTTATTGTATATAGATATTTTTTATTTTTTGGTAACATTATTATGCCGCGTAATGGCCGCAGACGTTGTAATTGTTGCTTTATAAATCATAGAAAATAAAAATCGCCGCACATAATAATTTTTTTTTTTTGGCTATGATCTCTGTACATTTTTGATTAGCACATTTGTCTGGCGGTTTTTGGCTGGAGTTTCACTTTTTCGGAGTTTTGGGCAAAAATAATCAAAAAAGAAACCGTACAAAATGAACTGTAATGTAATGTTGACCTAATGAACTTTTTACTTGCCATTTTTTTTCCCCTCCATTTTGGCTTTCAATCTGCGCCGCATAACGGCACTCATTGTGTTTATAATGCTGATTTATTTCCTTGGGTACCCACCAACATCGTACTACCTACCCAGTCTATAGCGCCTTTATCACATTTTTCTAATCTTGTTAACAAAAAAGAAAAAAAACTTCATTAGTGTCACAATTTCTGTTTTTTTTTCATACTCCACAACAAGCGCCTTGCATTGATTAATGTATGTCAGCCGGAAACTTTGGGGGCTACAACCAAAACGTGTATCTTGGCCTGGCCAAGTAGCTGGCTAACTGCCGTTTACTACCATGTTGGTGTTTGCCCAGTCACGCCCAGTTACTGTTTGTCCCCTGCAATTTGAAGTCTTTATTGCAGATTATGAATATGAATATGTTGAGATAAAAGTTGGGTATCATTAGTTATTGCTTTGGCTTTGGCCATGCTGATGAAGACAACCCGTACATATGTTTAGACATAGTTGTACAATCTATTAGCTTATTAATGCCCGAAATAAATCAACGTACTTGTTAATTGTAGGTTTCTGCCTAGATGCGATTTTGTTAGTGATAATAAACAATGTAAAAATCGCGCGCAGAAGAACTAGTTCTGTTAATGATTGTGCTATAAAATGCCAAACGTAGCTGGTCACACTAATTTAGAATCGTAAACAGCAAAAATAACACATAGCGTATTTTTTTAGTTAAATGCCTTTATAATAATTAATTTACTATTACAAAAAAATTATATTTAGTCGAGGTCCTATCCGAAAGAGGTATTATCTGCACCCAAGTTTTTCAAAAGTAATGTAGTCGGAAATGCTGCGGAAAGCGAATATATTTTACTCGAATTTGTATTTTAATTGCATGTTTCGACTCCTAATTTCACCCATACAAATATTTTCTGTGGATTAAATTCGACTAGCGAAATGAATTTGCAAAATAAGTTTAAAATCTGATACAAATGTTAACCCCTACATATATGTATGGCAATTTTAAGTTAGATATTATTGATAATTATTTTAGCCGCTTCCAAGCATAGTGAGTAGGCGGACTAAAGGGGTACGGAGTAAAAAACAATTTTCCCGAATAAAGAAAACAGTTTCTCATTGCTACGTCTGTAATGCAAATATAATAATGAAACTTTCAAGCCTTTCCGGTTGCATGTCAACCTTTTGGAATTAATCATAATAATATGTAAGCCTGAAGCTCTATGTTGTTTAATAACTTTTGTTTCCTGGAATTAATTCTTAGTTAAAATTTTTAATAAAAAAAAATGGCGAACGTAAAGTCGGGCGCGGACGACTTTAGGATACCCTGAACCACTAGCTTGTAATAAAGTCCGATTTCTTCACAAAAAAAACAAAAACAGAAGAATTTTTAAGCAAACATTTTTTTTGACCGATCGTTCCTATGGGAGCTATATGATATAGTCAATCGATTTCAATAAAATTTGACACAGTGCTTAAATACCTTAAAAAAGATATGAATGCCAAATTTATTTCAAATATCTTTACAAACAAACAAAACACATCGAATTTTGTATAAAAAACGTGTTTTTGGACCGATTGGTCCTATGGGAGCTATATGATATAGTCAACCGATTTCGATTAAATTTGGTACAGTGATTGGGAACTATAAAAAACTTTCAAATACCATATTTCGTTACGATATCTTCATAAACAAACGAATACCCATACTCTGTCCATTTCTTTGTTTTGGGAAAAATTCAGCCTGTTATAGTAGTTTAGAATCCCATTTCGGCTAAATTCTATAACAAATGACTTGTGGCAACATGACAAGAATTTGCTTAAAAGCTAATACATCTAAATTTAATTGAGCAGGTCAACTTTTCAACTCAACAGCCATCGTTAATACCCTAAATATGTTTTCCAAAAAATAACCACTCCTATTTTGGCAATATTTATCAGAACAAACGCCCTAAGTCACCTTTACTACCAATAATTAATTGGAACAAATTCTTACAAAGCATAGTGGGAGAAAAGACCAATCTGTCGGTAAGAAAAAAACAAAAACATTCAATTTCTAAAATTAGTCAAATATTTTATTTCTTGCCAATTAATGCAAGCTTACTGATGTTATCGATAATAGACCCTTAAGCCTTTTTTCGTGATAATAAACATATTCTGTATAAGCAGCTGTCGCTTTCAAACAGAACATATCATACCATATTGATCATTAATTTTCCAGAATCCTCACCGATGTGGCGCACTCGCAGTCACCCGATTTAATATTTCTTTTTTTCTTAAATTCTAATTATTCTTACTTTCTAAAGTTATTTCTAAATTCATCTATGCGGCGTTTATAATTATTTTGCTGGTGGTAAAAAATAATTGTTTGAAGAAGATTTAAAGGAAATTATAAATATTTGGAGAGATTTCAATAAAAAGACCGAAAAATGGACAGAAATCAACAGAACCAACATCGTGGGGGAACAATGTGATCTTGATGCAAATATTTTCTTTCGGTATATATTTCTATACTTTATTAAAAAAACATTTAATTAAATGAAAAATAAATAAAACAAACAAAAAAAATGGCGGACGTAAAGTCGGGCGCGGACGACTTTAGGATACCCTGTACCACTAGCTTGTAATAAAGTCCGATTTCTTCACAAAAAACCAAAAACAGAAGAATTTTTAAGCAAAAATTTTTTTTGACCGATCGTTCCTATGGGAGCTATATGATATAGTCAACCGATTTCAATAAAATTTGACACGGTGCTTAAATACCTTAAAAAAGATATGAACGCCAAAGTTATTTCAAATATCTTTACAAACAAACAAAACACATCGAATTTTGTATAAAAAACGTGTTTTTGGACCGATTGGTCCTATGGGAGCTATATGATCTAGTCAAACGATTTGGATTAAATTTGGTACAGTGCTTAGGAACTATGAAATACTCACGAATGTCAAATTTGGTCCCAATATCTTAACAAACAAACGAAACACAGCAAATTTTGTTAAAAAATCGATTTTTTGGAAGATCGGACCTATGGGAGCTATATGATATAGTCAACCGATTTTGTTCAAATTTGGCACAATGCTTAATTGGTCTAAAAAATTTCCAAACGCCAAATCTGGTTAGGATATCTTTATTAAAAAACGAAATATAGCCAATTTTTCTTTAAAAAAGTTATTTTGGCCGATCGGTCCTATGGGAGCTATATGATATAGTCAACCGATTTTGATCAAATTTGGTACAGTGATTGGGAACTATAAAAAACTTTCGATTGCCAAATTTCGTTACGATATCTTCATAAACAAACGAATTATTCATCTAAAACGCTTTTTTTTTTCGAGGTCGTCTCAAACACCCCCATGGGAGCTATATAATTTATCCCCGATATCAAAAAAATAAAATAAACTTGCCTCCTATGGAATAATATGGGATCTAATGTGAAAGTTTGGTAACTCTAGCTCTTACCATCTCTGAGATCTAGGCGTTCACACGGACGGACGGACGGACAGACGGACAGACGGACGGACAGACGGACAGACGGACAGACGGACAGACGGACATGGGTATATCGACTTCTCTATTCACCCTGATCATATTTTAGGTAACTTTGGGGTGTCTCCGACGTCTCCTTCTATATGTTACATACATTTTCGGCTTGCACAAACTTAATATACCCTTGGACCATACGGTACAGGGTATAAAAAATAATTACAAAAAATATTTCCCTTATTTTGTTCCTCTTACCTTTATTATTTCGATAACAATTTTCTTTTGAATATAGTTTTATTATTTAAGACGGTATTAATTTCGTTCTGCTAAATCGACCTTTCTCCCACTGTGCGACTGTCATTTTAAAAAAATTGTACGCGAAATATATCTAAACAAAAATAATAGCTTAAAAAAATTAAATTAAAAAAAATTTACTTTATTTTATTACTTTTACCTTTACTATTTTGATAATAATAATCTGTTGAATATAGTTTTATTATTTTAGACGGTATTAATTAACGTTTGTCCCACTGTGCAATAGTCTCGTTCGACATTTTGAAAAAGTTTCACTCAAAAATATCAAAGATACTCAAAATGAAATTTAAGTGACTTCTAACTTACCAACTTCGAGTAACTTTTAACTTGTACGGTTTATCAACTATCTACATTTTAGCTAGTATTTTGGTAAACCTAGAAACTTTTTTAAACAATGTCTAAAATAACCCAAACTTTACGTCTAAGCCAAGTAACAACTTTGACTCTAACCATTAAGATTAATCAAAGACAGCTATTTATAAATTTATATGGCCATTTCCAAAAGGTTACTGACATCGTCGTTTATAATCTTAATAATAACATTTACTTCAATCAACTTCAATCGTTGTGGCAACTTTCAAAAAAGTGCTAACAAGCAACCTGTTGCGTGTTGCACAACTTGGCCATATCTCATATTTATCCATATTTTTGCTTAATAATTTGTGGCAAGTTTCATTTTTTTTAATAATAATATATTCCAACTTGTTTTGACAACTCTTTTGCAGATTAGTACGGAAACCAGCGATCCATGTGGCTAACAGAGCCGCCGCACTGACCACGTGAACTGCCTGCCGTCAGCCGTAGTCTTGTGCAGCACGGAAAATGTTCGCACGTCTGGCCGGTTCAAGCGGGGCGGACTTATATCAGGATGCGGCCACAACGCTACGTTCAGTATTTCCAAATTCACGCTTGGATTCGCTAGCAGTGCATCCAACGTCCGCACAGCACATCAACAGTCAGTTACCTGCACCTTATGGAGATGAGGATGCAGCCGGCACAGAGTTACCCCAAAGCGGTAGTGCCGCTGCCTACAATCCAATGGACGACAACGATGAGTGGTGGTCCAATGCGATTGAGGTGGACACATTCGATTCGCCGCTGGCCTTCGATGCCAGCGAGAATGGTCTATGGAATGGACATTTTGTGCCACCACCGCCGCGTCCGCCCTTTTTGGATGAAAGCGTCGCCGCGGATGGGCTCACCACCTGTGATCTATGCACGTGGGCATGGCAGCGTAATGCCTATTCTCTGGACGGTTCGATAGGTAAGTGCTGATATTGGTTTGGGCTGTGCCCCACTACGGCAGAACTCTTTAGGCTAGCCGTCCATAAAATACCAAACGATCGGTGCCAGCGATCTTCACTCTTTGGCGCTCTTTTGTTCTGGCCCAATGACTTTGTCTGCGCAGGCTGGAGCGTTTTTCAATTAAAAATTCTGCCAGGTTTCTGGGTAAGAAGACAGCAATATCTGTAGTGCACATCGATCGCTGATATCAATTTATCAAACTGATGTTGGGCGTGCATTGTGCGATTGCTTTTCGGCGCAAGATTTTTCAAGGCACACTCCATTAAACTGCATCCTGCTCGCACCTGGCGGCCACCGGGTCGTCTCTCGCTCATATGCATTTGCATTATTACTTCTAGCAAATTTAATTTTGCACATAATTCTTTGTGGCAGCTTTTGGCTTAGGCGTTTCATGGAGTCCCCCAGCTCATTTGTTCCCTTGTCGTGCGCGGTTCCATGCCGGAACCCTATCGCCGACATCTCAAGTCATTTGTCTCTGCGCTTGTAAAGAGCAGCAAACGACCTGAAACTTAGACGAAAAATTATGAAATTATAAAGCAGTGGGCGTTTTGTGGAAGCATCGCCTAGACATTATCGCTCTTAGTAGGTTTGCCCTGATTTCATTTAATTTTTTTATAAAGTGATATGGTTGGAAATTGAATGTGGGATGAGCGGGACCGATATGTGAAATCTTCTGGCAAAGTTGTGTTTAATCCTTAACGAGCTGCTGTCACAATTAAAATTGGATTTTTCTAAGAGTAGTTTAGTTTTGAGCTCAATTGAACCAGTAGGGTTCCAGTTCCTCCTCTAGTTTTAAAGTTATAATCATTTTAAGTAAAAAAAATAATCTATTGTTCGGATATTAATTATCGTAAAAAATCAAAAGAGCGCAAATTTTAAAGTTAGTTTCAAATACTTAACAAATAGATGTTTGGTATGTTTGCGGAAAACCGTCACATTTTAAGATTCATGCTGGTTTTTCGAAAAGCACCAAAACTCTTATCCACTTTTTACCTAAGACCTCGATTTTACTTTTATTTATTAAATAATTGTACTGCGTACAGTTTTCAACCAGAAAACTTGAATTTGCGTTTTGATAGTAATAATCAGAGCCTTAGAGAGAAAATCCGGCCCCGGAGGTAAATGTATCGGCCTTTGCTTGACTCACGATAGTAATTACACCAGGCCCCTAAGTAAACTCCGGGCTCGGGAAGAACCCTTTCCCACTTTTTCTCTCCCTATCGACGAGTCTGATAATAATGATATCATGCAAAAACCGCTACAGCGACATATTGGCAGGGAGGTCACTTGTCGCGCCCCTCCGAATCGGAAAACTGAGTTTTTGACTTGAAATAGGGTGAGACCCTAATAATAATAGTTCTTTAAAGTTTCATTAACTAATTATTTATTTTTAGCAAACGTCGTTTCTGAGCTTTTATACTCTGATCGATGTACAGGGTATAAATATAGGGTGTTTTTTATTTATTTAATTTATTAATTAATTGAATGCATTTTTTATTCTCTTTGGAGTGAAATTCCATGGTATTTAGTGGGTAACTTGCCGCTCTTCATCGAGTAGGATTTCTCGGTTTTTGACTTAGAATATGGATGGACCCTAATAATAATAATTCTTTAAAGTTTCATCAGCTAAGTATATTTTTCCAGCAAACGTCGCTTTTGAGCCATCTACTAAGAATTGCCTTTAAATATAGGGTGCTTTTTTCGAAGTGAAAAAAATATTAATTAATTGAAAGATTTTTTTAGTCTGTTTGGAATTGAATTCCATGGCATTTTGTAAAATTGATTGCTGATAAATTACCACCGTGACTAGCTTTTACAAATTGTATTATTGCCAGTCTAATTTTTGATATTATTTCCAAAACTTCTGGTATTTTTCATAAATAGCACGAGTTTTGTACTTTTAAATTTAATAGCACATGCTCTTAACGTACCCTGAAGAAAAATTATAATTATTACCAAGGATATCAAATAGCCAGATCTTAAAGTCTTATAAACAAGTCTATTACGTCAAATAACATACCATCGTAATCTGAGGACGAAACACATGCCTTCAGTGAATTATGTCGCTAGTGGATTCGAGTCCGCTAAAAGAATTGGAACCAACAGTTCTAAGCTCTAGCCTAAACTTAAGAATTTATTTTTGAGACCGGTTCTCCGACGGCGTTTTTTATCAATTTTTGAGGGCCGCTAATCCAAATCCAAGGTAAAAAAGACACCAGCACGTCAGGTTTCTGAGAAAAGCTCCAAAAATCCAGTTTTTATGGGATTTTTTTTAGGACTATGGTAGAACTCTGGCATACTAGGTACTTTTGCAGCTTGGATTCAGTTTCAGCGGTCCCTAAAATGTTGTGGAAGATATTGTATATCTACTCCGCCTTCACAAAACCGCATACATTTTTTGTGTCGACAACTTAATCTACTATAATTCTAAGTTCGAAAAAACTTCAGTGCGTCGAGGTTGTCTGATGACGAAAAACTCAAATTTAGAATTGTCTTTATCCAAGAACATGTTTTTCGAAAACATCTCGAGAAGCCGTGCTTAAGATGAAATAAAAGTTTATAATTCACGTGTTACTCGACCCGAAGTGACCCTTAAAAACACTTCTGTTGACAGTTCATTTTTCGAATAAGCTAAAAAGCCGCAATGATGTCTCTGAAACAGTGTATCCAGCAATAGTACTCTATATTTGTCCAACTATCAAGTGGCCGTGAAGCATCGTACCAAAACTGAGACGCCGTATAGCGGAATATAAGATTAGCTGTGATTCTTAAATATCAAATGGCATCGTCAGCTACTCTACGGAACGAGATGAGTCCACAGCCGATCGAGAGCCATCAGTTAGGTAACTCCATGGAGAAATCTTATAAACTATAAAAACCACCCTAAATAAATTTTATTGGATGTTCAATCTTAGAGTCCATGTATAAAAACCTCTAAAGAAATGAAATGCACAATTCTGACACTAAAAAAAACACCCTCTAGAAAACTTTTGCGATTTTCTCTTGCCTTTTCCACTCCTATGCGCTGATCTTAGAGAACATATCACGTCCAAAGACCTGAGAATGATCAGCTAGATCTATCAGTAGCAAGCTCCTATTGAACTAAAAAAGAAAGCACCCTTTACAAATACTTTTTCGTTGTCCATTTGCCTTTTCCACTCCTAAGCGCTGAATTGACGCAAATTTTCGAGGGTAAAAACGATTCGAAAGAAATGAGAATGATCAGTTAGACCTATAGAAGTTAACTTCATTTGGACTAAAAAAATACTCTTTATAAATCTTTTTCGATTTCCATTTGGTTTTTCCACTCTTATTCACTGATTTGGCATAACATAATCATGTAATAAAATGAGAATGATCAGTTAGATCTATAGTAGCTAGCTCTATTTGCACTAAAAAAGCACCCTTTATAAACATTTTTCAATTTCTATTTGGCGTTTCTACTCTTATGCGCTTGCTTTGCAAATCTTAGAGAATAGAAACGTCCAAAGAAATGGGAATAAGTAATCGGTTAGAACTATAGTAGCTGGCGCTATTTGAACTGAAAAAAACACCCTTTATAAAACTTTTTCGATTTCCATTGTCGTTTCCACTCTTACGCGCTTAATTGGCTAATCTTAGAGAATATCAAAGTCCAAAGAAATGAGAATGATCAATTAGATCTATAGTATCTAGCTCCATGGAACTAAAAAAAATCACCCTTTATGAAACTTTTTCGTCTTCCCTTTGCCTTTACCGCTTTTATTCGCGGATTTGGTAAATCTTCGAGAATATAAGCGTCCAAAGAAGTAGAGAATGATCAATTAGATCTATAGTAACTTGCACCACTTTACTTAAAAAACACCCTTTATAAACCTTTTTTGATTTCCATTTACCTTTCCCACTGCTAATCTCTTTATTATTAAGCATAACAAATTGCCTTTAACTATAGAGCATACTAAATTCCAAAAGCAGAAAAAACTGACTTTGGAGTTACACCTACTTATTAAAGTTTCAACATGAATTCTTTCGAAAATCGAATGCAGTAGCAAACAAGAAATAACACCCACAAAATCTGAAACTTGTTAAAACTCACCGCATAACCCAAAATCAAAATTATACCATATATGCATGGTATGCATAGAGCATATAAAATTTATATATGGTATTTGTATATATATGTTTTATGCACATGGGGCATGGCATTTTGCTGTTTGATTTCCAGGAATCGTTTTCAGCACAAATTGAAGTCATTATATAGGTAGGTACCATATATACATACTAGTAAAAACTGCGGCCAACTAGGCGGCTAAACGAACCGAACCGAACCATCGTAACAAACCAAACAAAAGCTGGCTGGTCTGGCGCACAGGGCAGACACACACAGGGACAGGGCTACGTCGTTCCGTCGTTCCATGGTTCCATCTGTCGTTCTCGCTGAATTGTACGGCCCTGCGTTATTAGGCTAATTATAGAGTAGAGTGCTAGTGGCAAACATTTCAACATTTTTCATCATATATAAATGACTTTATGTATTCATGTTAGGAGTATTTGCCGCAGTCTCTGTTTTTCGCGTCTGCGGTTTTTGCTCCTACAGCCTTTTGACCATTTGCACCGGGAAATGGCTATGGCAATGGAACGACGAGGCGGAGGAGTAGGACAACGACGGCGGCAACGTGTCAACTAATTTGCAACACTCGCCAGGTTGCAAACAAAAGTTCCATGGAACTACCTGAGCACGGCCAGAGCGCGGCAGCCTTTGGCATTTGGCTGTTTACCTTCACACATGCGCAGTTTGTCTGCACCAAAAGGGATTAAAGAGTGCGGCAACTCTATTATATACATATATATGTTCATATGTTCGTCTGTCCCACCGTCTGTCCCACTGTCTGTCGGCATATTTAGCAGCTCTACGTAAATGTTGAAAAAAAATTTGACTAATGTCTTAATTTAGTGCTAGGTGTCGGTGGTTTTTTTTCATTTTTTTGGTTTCTTTCAAACCCTGGTCTCGGCCAGCAGAGTTGCCAAGTTGCGCTACGCCAATGAGTGACTGCCCGTACGGTTTGACTCTTTGACTGCAACGAATGCCATTCACTTCGCTCGAATGAGTTAGGGTAAATTAAGTTTTTGCATGTCGTAGACACTCGTCGTGCCTAGAGCTATTGTTTGGGGGCAGTAAGGGCTTTTGGTGGGGCACTATTCGAGGGTTTTATGCCTTTTGTGACTTTTGCAAATTGACAGCTGAATAAAATGTTATTATATTTACACCATAATTTGCATGGCAATTAATCAAATGGCATGCAAAATTTTTTGACAACAACAACAACAGACAGTCTACCGACAAACAAATGAACTTTTTATTATGGCGACACATTTTTGGGGCACTGTCAGTTCCAGGAATTCTTAACAATTCTAATAAAATCTAAAAAGGTTGACCCACGAAATGTCTAAATTATGCTGACCGTCTCGCCGTTCTAAAAACATTCGCACGACTCTTTTGGGTTATTGTGTTGAACTTGCGTAGGGAGCATATTCGCTATGTCACAAAGTTGAGACTAATGCTCTTAAAGAGAGTTTAGAGAGCTGATTTGCGACATTTTGAAACAGTTTTATGGAGTCGACTGAAAAAAAAATTAAAA